>CM069912.1:12871001-13148592 GCA_036172215.1 Camellia granthamiana
GTCGGCTGACCAGGGGTCAAAAGGTTCAAGCTAAAAAGGTGGTCGGCCTACCCATATTGGTGGTCTCCCAGGTGAATGCCGCTCAGTGGTGGTATGGGAGACCAGAAATTGTGGCTCAAAAGTGAGGGAGACCAAGGGGTCAAAAGGGTCAAGCAAAAAAAGGTGGTCGGCCTACCAAGATTGGTGGTCTCCTAGGTGAATGCAACTCAGGGGTGGTATGGGAGACCAGAAATTGTGGCCCAAAAGTGAGGGAGACCAGCTCTTTAACAAGAAAACAGGACGGCGAAGAGAAAGGTGGTCTCCAAGAAGAAAAGGTGGTCTCCCACCATAGTACCACTTCCTAAGAAAGAAACTAGGGTCCATGCCAAAAATGAACCCGCACCAATGCAAAACGAAGGTTCGGGGGCCAAAACGCACAGCCGGGTGCCCCGAAAACAGGCTGTTAGGCACCAGAGGTGGCGTGCGACCACAAAGGTGGTCTCTCGGGCCACAGTGTCCCTCTAGGGAGAGGGAACAAGGTGTGTGCCAGAAACCAGAGCAAACGGAGAAAGTTAAGCGGTCTCGAACCGAGGCGCACGGCCGACGGCTCTGAAAACCGGAAACTAGTCTCCAAACGGGAGTAGTGGCCTACGACCACGAAACGTAGCCTACGACCATTGAGAGATGGTCTTCGAGACCTCTCCCTCCCTTTGGGAAGAGAAAACAGGGAAAACATGACCTGGTTCGCAAACCGAGGCAAAACACAAAAGAGTCCTGAAGTCCGGAGGCAAGGCTCTCAGTCGAGACTCTGTGACCTCAGAACGAGCACAATATGCATCATTACCGAGCGCTCAATCGGCGACGTCTGAGTCTTAAGGTCGGTCAAAAATGGGGTGTCTACAGTTGCCCCTCTTTGACAGAACTCGGAAGTCGTGATTGACGGGAATGAATGTCAAAGTCCAGAGACGACCCATTTTTGACAAGGCCGAAGACTTAGACAAACAGGCAAGATAAACCAAGAGATGTGCCCGCAGGCATGCCCGCAGGCGGGGGCAAAATGCAAAACGATATGCACCAAGTCGAACGTAACTCATGATCATGTAAAGCAGCAAGCTGTAATGAAGCAAATATTCACAATAGATGATACAGTTTTAAGCAAGAATGCAAAGCAGCAACTACATTTCATGCAGTAAGGATGTAAGAGAATTACAATTCTCGTTACGTCTCACACAGAGAAGATACAATACCTATCTGGTTCGTCTGGTCGCACCAGCTTCAAATGAACCGTACATACAACATCGTGCCTGCAAAAGAAAGAAACTTAACAGGTACAATATTGTTAGCGATATGCATAGCAATGCAAGTGAAAAGTGCGTAATGACGCAAGTCGAGGGATGCATGACAATGCAACCTAAGTGTGACGCATAACAATGCGAAGGGGATACAATGCACTAACAAGTGCTGATAAGATGCGCAAGACAGCGCGATGTAATGCACTAACAAGTGCAGGTAAGGGTGTGCAAAATAGCGCGAGCAATGCAAAATGATATGCAATATTATGAAACCAATGCAAATGATATGCAATGCATTTGAAATGATCAAACCACGAGTAGTACAAAAACCACACAAATATCATGAAAGGATGGAGATGCAAGATTGAACTTCGTGCCTACCATAGAAAAGGTGCCGACACCCTCAAACCACAATCTCCTTAGTGGAATAGGCGCGTACACATGCAGAACTATGTGTGTCGTAGACAGAACACAAAATACAAGTAAGTGGGTGACATGATATAAGTGAGGAATGATCTGCTGAGGAAAGATCGTGATCCTAAATGCTAGATACAACAGACTAAAATACAATGCAATGGATGCAATGGATGAATTGAATAAGGCGCGTGGCCAAACCATACCTTGCCTAGAAAAGGCATGGACACAAACAAACCACGTCTAACACAGAAATGGTGCCGTCACCCTTAAACCACAATTCCCTTAGTGGAATAGGTGCGTACACATAAACACATAACCATACTTTAACGCGAAAAGTATGGACACATGCCGTCTCAGTTGGTCTCCTAGGAACTCACCGCAAACACAGGCAGGTGGCTATACCAGACCACCGGAAGTCGTTCGGGCATGACAAACACCAAAGGAATTGCACCTTTAGAGGATTTAAGGTCTCCTAGACGAGAGAGTGCACAAGACAGTGCGAATGATACAAAAAAAAAACAAGTGCACAAGACAGTGTGAGTGAAAGTGAATGCACAAGACAGTGCGACGCAGATGTGCACAAGACAAGCGTGATGCAATGCACAAACAAGTGCAGGTGCGTAGAACAGCGCGAGCAATGCACTAATAGGTGCAAGAAAGGTGCGCAAGATAGCGCGAACAACGCACTAACAAGTGCTATTAGTATTTTCTACGCAAGATGAGAGGGAGCAAGTAATGAAATGTATAGGATAGTGCGATGCGTGAGAAAGCGCGAGTATAAACTGAACAAAATAGTGCGATGCGCAAGAAAGCGCGAGTGTAAACTGCATAGAACAGTGCGATGCGCAAGAGAGCGCGAGTGTAAACTGCACAAAAACAGTGCGATGCGCAAAATAGTGCGAGTGTAAACTGTACAAAACAGTGCGATGCGCAAAATAGCGCGAGTGATAACTGCACAAAATAGTGCGATGCGCAAAAGAGCGCGATGAATGCAATGCACAAAACAGTGTGAATGAGGTGCGCAAGATAGCGCGATGGAAATACAATGCACAAAACAGTGCGATTGAGGTGCGCAAAATAGCGCGAAATCGAATGTATGCAAAATGCATGAGATGCACAAAACAGTGCGAATGAGGTGCGCAAGATAGCGCGATAAAATGCATGCACAATGCAAGACTTGGCACACGGCTTACGACATAGCATTCCATTCATTTGGCACACAGCTCACAACACAACACTTTGTTTGTTTGGCACGCGGCTCACAACACAATATTTCGTTCATTTGGCACGCAGCTCGGAACACAGCACTCTGTTTATCGGGGCGCACAACCCTTTTGGGCACATAGCTCATTCAGGGGCACACAGCTCGTTTGGGGTGCACGGCTCATTTTTCGAGCACACAGCTCATTTCGGGCACATGGCTCATTTCGGGCATACAGCTCATTTTTCGGGCACACAGCTCATTTCGGGCACATGGCTCATTTTCCGAGCACACGGCAGATCTCGGGCACACGGCTCATTTTTCGAGTACACAGCTCATTTCGGGCATACAGCTCATTTTTCGGGCACACAGCTCATTTCGGGCACACAGCTCATTTGGGGCACACAGCTCATTTTTCTGGCACACAGCTCATTTTCGGGCAGACAGCTCATTTGGGGCACACAGCTCATTTTCGGGCACGTAGCTCATTTTTCTGGCACACAGCTCATTTTCGGGCACACAGCTCATTTGGGGCACACAGCTCATTTTTTCGGGCACACAGCTCGTTTTGGGCACACAGCTCATTTGGGGCACACAGCTTGTTCTGAACATTCAGTCCATAACACAACATTCTATTTACATTTTGAACACATAGCTCAAGCACTTGAATTTCTGAACACGCAGCTCATGCTTTTGGTTGTGAACACGCAGCCCATATTTTTGAAATCTGAACACGCGGCTCAAACTTTTTGTCGTGAACACGCAGCGCACATTTCTAAAATCTGAACACACAGCTCAAATTTTTGTCGTGAACACGCAGCCCACATTTTTTGAAATCTGAACACACAGCTCAAACTTTTTGTCGTGAACACGCAGCCCATATTTTTGAAATCTGAACACACAGCTGAAACTTTTGATGGTGAACACAGCCCACAGTTTTTGAAAGTTGAACACACAACCCAAACTCTCGATGGTGAACACACAGCCCACAGTTTTTGAAGTTGAACACACAGCCCAAACTCTTGATGGTGAACACATAGCCCATAGTTGAAAGTTGAACACGCAGTCCAAACTTTTGAATTTCTGAACACGCAACTCATTTTTTGATTGTGAACATGCAGCACACACTTGTTTGAAAGTTGAACACGCAGCCCAAACTTTTGAATTTTTGAACACGCAGCTTATTTTTTGATTGTGAACACGCAGCACACACTTGTTGAAAGTTGAACACGCAGCCCAAACTTTTGAATTTCTGAACACGCAGCTCGTTTTTTGATTGTGACACGCAGCACACACTTGTTGAAAGTTGAACACGCAGCCCAAATTTTCCAAACTTTCTGAACACGCAGCTCAGTCTCTTAACTTTTGAACACGCAGCTCAAATTTTTCAAATTTTTTGAACACGCAGCTTAGGCTTTCAACTTTTGAACACGCAGCTCAAATTTTCCAAACTCGCTGAACACGCAGCTCACTGTTTTCATTTGCACGCAGCGCATATTGAACACACAATTCTTAAATTTCATTTTTGAACTCACAGCTCATTTGCAGCTTATACATTTCAATTCTGAACACGCAGCTCATACATTTTCATTTACACGCAGCTCATTCTTAATTCTAAACACGCAGCTCATAAATTTTCATTTTTGAACACACAGCTCATTCACTTCATTTTGAACACGCAGCTCACACATTTCAATTCTGAATACGCAGCTCATACATTTTCATTTACACGCAGCTCATTCTTAATTCTGAACACGCAGCTCATAAATTTTCATTTTTGAACACACAGCTCATTCACTTCATTGTGAACACGCAGCTCACACATTTCAATGCTGAACACGCAGCTCATATATTTTCAATTTTGAACACGCAGCTCATAACATTTTCATTTGCACGCAGCTCATTCTTAATTCTGAACACGCAACTCATTCTGAACATACAGGATGTGATGGCGGAACTTGCAGAAGTTGAAACAAACTCAGATGCCCGACATTTTCCCTTTTTCTTTTGCTTCGAAGTCTGGAACCTATATAGCTTCAGATAGGTCCTGGTTTTATTGTTCCCACATGACCCGGGTTGAACCCTGCAGTTTTTGAAATAACAAAATCTTGTTTTGCACAAAGATGGAGAACGGCACGGCACTCTGAGCACAAAACGTTTTTTTTTTTTGAAATTGAGAGTGAGAATAAATTCTCAACTGGGTATTGAGCCTACGACTGAACACAGTACACCACGACTCAACAACAAAGAGAAAGATAAGGTAAGACAACCTAAACACATCTATAGACACCCAAAACAATTCAAAACAAGAATCGAGATAAACAAAACGACTGACACGACACACAGACGTGTTCCGATGGCAAGAGACCTCTCGGTGCACGAGGAGCCAGTTTCTTCGAGTATTATTCCCCACCCTTTCTTATTTGTGATTCTCACATCACTCGGCCCTCAAGCTCATTTTTTCGTCTCAAAACCCTTTTCTCGCTTTTCCTCTCAGCGTACATCTCTCTATTCTTTAATCTCTCATTTTTCATCCCTCCCCAGGGTGGTTGATGGATAAACAGGAAGTTGCGAGCTCTTGCCCCCCTAGCACTCTGCTAGATTCTCTTATTCTGCTCACGACAGTGAACCTTCCTGCAGAGGGGTTGCGCTACAACTGGGTGTGTAGCAAATCTGCAGCTGACATCGGTTGATAATGTTCTGTTAGGGAGTTTAGACATGATCAAATGTGTCCAGATGAGGAAGCGGAACATCTCGGTCCATTCCAGTTCGTGCTTCGCACTTGGCTTGATACCTCGTTGCTTGGAGGATGAGAGAGCTTTCAGCCCTTACTGTTTAACTTCAGTTGTGCCTTCTCTGGCTGGTAGAGTGCCCTTTTCTGGCAAGTATGCTGACAATGGGGAAAAGACAGAACACCTGACTCAACTGTGCCCCTAGTTCATCATTTTGACCATTTTTTGTTTTTGCTTTTGCTAAAACAATTTTAACCAAAATGAGAGTTAGATTAACACGCTTGTTCAATTTTCTGATTTGAAATCATGCAAGTCAGGCTGTGAGCACTGAAAATTTTCCCTTTTTGGGTCCAAGAAAAGGTCCAGTTTTAAAATGAAACAAATTTTCGAGAAAATTAGTCAACTTCAGTAAAAATTCTCAAAAACTGTTTTTGCAAACAGCCACTACTCAACGAGCACGGAACCTACTCTCGAGATGCACAACCTCAGACCCGAAGGAGAATTGCCCCTTGTCTGAACGACACTGCATGGCAACGGAAAGTTGCCCCTTGTTTGAATGGCACCGCAGCACTGCACGGCAACGGAAAGTTGCCCCTAGTCTGAATAGCGCCATAGCACATGGCAACCAGTCCTCACAGTGACAACTACAACCAAATTCTCGGATACAGAGAAGACAAAGATGACCAGAACCATCACATGGACACAGTCGAATTTGAAACCTTTTACGGCTAGACTTCAGAATGAAGTTGCCTACGTATCCCAAAGATGGGAATCAATCCTTACGTAGTTCGGGGTTAAGGTACACTCAGGTATTAACCTCTCCTTTTGCGCTCTAACTTTTGCCAAGGCCGCCCTTTCTGAGTTTTCAACATTGCGAGCTTTGTTCTTCTTTTCTTTTCAAATCTTTTCATTTCTTTTTTTCATCTTTTCTTTGCATTTTTCTTTATTTTTCTTCTCTTTCTTTTTTTTCATTCTTTGCATTTCTTTTCTTTTTTTTTTTTTGTTCTTTTTGTTCTTTTTCTTGCTCTAACTTTTGCCTGAGTCGCCCTTCCGGGTTTTCGGCCCAGCGAGCCTCTCAAGGGTAAAAGTGTAGCTTTGTCCATGTCAAATGGTTTCGAGATCCTGAAGTCGTCTGAATCCTGGAGAATGGCTGTTGTTCGTTGACGATGCAAAAGTCCATCCAATGGGGGGCTGAATTTGCCCCTAGTGTCGTGGATAGGAACTCGGTTGCTCTTCAACAAAACTTTCTTCTTTCTTCCCTTCTGGGATTTGGCATTCTTGCCAACCTTCGTCTTTGACTCTTCGAGTGCATTATCTGACGTCTTCTGCCCCTAGTTCGAGGGGTGCTTCTGATTTGGCCATACAAGCCTCACACTGCGGTTGGCCGTTGAACATTCTAAATTCACGTTCAAGGTTTTAAGAGCAAGGGGTTGAATCTTGAGGCTGAGAGTGATCCTAGGCTGCACAATCTCAAGAGCGATTCCATACAGGTCTTCGCAGGACTGCGAAAAATATTTTTTGAAAACTTTTAAGAAAGCGACAAATCGCTCGCGCGGAAGACAATGTGGAGCCAATCTGGATCAAGCCAGGATCCTTCTCAGTACTCACGTTAACAAACATGATCTCATTCATTAAGGGCTTAGCACACCTCTTCTTCTCTCAATTGGTCAAATTTTGCAAAACCCGAGGAATTCCTTCCTCTTCGTTTTCATCACCACAGTGTTAAAAAAAGTTTTGAAAAACTTAGGTCAATACAATGACTTATAGGCACAAAAGAGCAGGTGAAATGCCCTGCCGTTTCATTCTAAACTTGCTGGCACAACAAGCTCAAAGTAGCAATAGGCACAAAAACATGACAGCCACAGCTGTTTTATTTAGATTTCTGGGTTGCAACTGGCTCCATAGCAGAAACAGACTCAAGAGAAAGCCAAAAGAAGAACACAAAATAAAATAGTGATATTCGAGGTAACACCCCTGAAATCACCGAACTTCTGTACAACAGGACTGACTCGACACAACAAGACAGACCCGACCGACATAGTACAACAAGACTGCTTATATACAAGATAACAAAACTGACTGAACACCCAAGTCAGAAAGTGCAAAACTAGCATTCGTAAATGCTCCAAAGTGCGTGCCATACGCCACATCTGAAGTAAACAGAGCGCCGCCCGCAGGTGGACCAACTTCTGATCACATACTTGTGGTATCCTCGAAATCTAACAACTCAGCAGTGACAGACTTCGCTGAGGTAGGTGGGAGGATGACCTCATTGTCGATCAAATCCTGTACTTCGTGACGAAGACGGAAACAGTTGTCGGTGCTATGACCGGTTTGCTGGTGGTACGCGCAGTACAAGGTAGCATCATGTGAGGGAGGGAGATTCTTCGGGAGAGGTCGAGGCTCAAGGGGTCTAAGATGGCCCTTTTCGGCAAGGATCTGGAGCGCCTTAGACAAAGGCATATAAAGGGCATGGAATACCCTGCAACCTGGAGGTAGATACTTCGAGGTTTGCTGACTCTTGCCGGACGCACTAGCAAAAGGATCGGCAGGTGCTGCCTTGGCTTTCTGATCCTTTCCAGGTGCAGAGTTAGGATTGGAGGGAGCTGTTCTGGCATGACGGGGCCTATCCCGATTTTCCACCTGGTGGGAACTCCCCTCGGTTGGAGAGGGGAAAGCATCATCCATAGTCTTAGCCACGACTGCGAGTACTTGCTGTTTATTGAACCCCCCGGCTTTCAAAGCCTCGACTGCCCACAGCAGTTGTTCAACGGGATCAGCATCTGTTCCCACTTTGTTCTTACCTCTAGCCTCAGCTTGATCGAGGGTTTGGGTTGCTATATCAGAGCGGAACCCAGTTGTTGTTGACACGTCATTACTATAGCTTGAGACAACCTCAGGTTGGCTGAGCTCGATCATAATTCGCCCCAGTAGCGGGGGCTCCTGCGGTACAAAATTCCCGGCATATGATGTAGTTGGTGGTGAAGCCGACATTCCGTAGGGGAGATCAGCCACAGACCTCTGAAGGTCACCAATCATTCCCATCAATTCAAATGTGGTGGGCTCACGAGCTTGACACGACTGGGGCGTCCAGACCGGGCGCGCGGCAGGCGACCTAGGCGGGTATGGCACATCAACATCGGTCTCATCCTGCAAGATGATTCCTTGGTCTAATGCGGCTGCCATAACCACAATTTCCTCCGAACTTTGCGTCATCATAAGTCCGCTGAACTGAACGGAGGGGATGTGACTGGTGACTGACGGATCAGATGAGCCGGTGAGCCTTGACTGGCCTTTCTCTGCCTTGCCTCAGCGAAGGAGAACACTGGTTACTCTGAACTGAATCTCTAAACCCTTAAAGAGAAAACAAGCAGCATCTTAGCCCAATCAATACAGACATGGACACAGCTGAAGAACTGTATTTGACCACTGATCACTGTTCCCCGAACTACCGCCCCTAAAATTGAATCTGATACCCGCAGATAACTGATTCCCAAAATACTGAACTGGTGCCCGCAGGCCTGATACCCAAACTTATAAACTGATACATGCATTCCTGTAGAGACGCACTCTAAAAGCACATAACAAGCAAGTGTGAGCCAAAACACCCCTATGTTGGGGTAAGGTTTCCTTGTCCTATTTTGTCAGGAACTAAGGTTTCACTACGTACGCAGCGGTTTCAAACAACCTATAATCAGGTAAGCAACCTGTCCTAGCTTGGAATGGTCACTATGGGTTCTGAATATGCACTAGGTCGAATGGTCAAAAAGGGTGCCCCGGTAAAAACCGGGGTTTGTGTTCTCATCGTGGCAGAGCCCGCAACCGGTCAGCCTTATGGCACGCTTCTCGAAGCGAGCCTCTGGCAAACCGTTCAGGAATAGCATATGGCAGACACGGTGTCCTAGGCGCACCAATGCAAATGCAATGCAAAGAAATACATAAGTGTAGTCAAAACAAGATATCATGAGTTCGAGTCAAGTTCTCTAACTCTCCAGCAGAGTCGCCAGAAACTGTAGACGTCCCCGAACGTCCCGGGAGGGAAATCCCGTTTTGTTCATTTGGGCTCATTACAGTTCAGGACTCAATGTCACGGTCCTGTATCTAATCTCGCAGAGTGCAATGCAAGACCAATGAATCATCAAAGAGTCCAAATTCGGCAAATCGTTTTTGAAAACATATTTTTTTGAAAGAAGTGCCAAACATGGACTGCTTTGCCAGATACAGAGTCGCCACCTAAATATTTTATTTTGGAAAATTTAGGAAACCCTGACTCGTTGCCTAAGGCCACGTGTCCGTCATCATCAAAGTTGCGTTGGCTCGGGAACTTGGGTACGATTGGGGAAGGTCACTTCGTGAGCACCCCCGCTTGCCCGATCAAAGATCGGCCTCTACTAACCATGATATCGAGTTTTAAAAAACATTATGTGCTCTTATTCCGGTTATTAGCCTAGATTTTCTACGTGATGCGCACAGCATACAAATATAGACCGGATCGCCTGAATTGGAACAAAACATCTCATGTTTGTTTTTGAAAACGGTTTGCTACTCGCAAGTAGGCTAAAATGTGGATTTGCCACCCTCAGGTGGGCTTAGAAAACATGATTTTGCCACTCTCAAGTGGGCTTAAAACTCGCAATCGATGAATTGTTCCAATCCAAATAACCCAACCTTCACCCACAGGCATTCAAGCAGTTATATCACATAAGCAAACAGCCTCATGGCAAGCATGCTATCATGGCAGTCACTCACACACATGCAAGGATGCTAAAGCATAAAAGCTTACCGAGTACTCCGAGCCAAAACAGAAACTAGTTAGTAATCAATGCATGATCCTAGTTCATGTTAAGATGGCTAATGCAACACATGCAAGATGCAACTAGAAATAGGCTCGGCTATTCTAAGATGTCATGTGAAATGCAACTTGATACATGTATTCAAATTGGAATTGAAATACAATGCAGTTAGCATGATGCGCCGAGCCCGGTGCATGCAAGACATATGAATGATGCAAACATGCATAGCATAAGGATGCTAATTGAAATATGCCCTAATACTAACCATCATAAGCGGTTAAATAAAAGGGAGAAAGACGTGGGGTTGGAAGACATGCATCACACACACACACACTTATTACAACAGTTGGCTCTCTCTCGGAGGGTCTGAAAGAATATTACACAACCAAAATAAATAACGAATTATTACATAATACTAATTACTTAACAAATGAATTAGGTAAGCAAAGTAAACTAGCATGCTATGCTACGTGCAATGGACTGCCTCGGCTTTGTTCCGAATGATGAAGGATGCATGCATACTCGGGTCGCCTTGTCGGGAAGTTCCATCGCGACGCCTCGCCTCGCCTTTGTTTGCAATTGATCTCAGAAACTTGCACAAAGCTCCAGAAGGCTGAAACTCCACCTTGGGAAGGCCACCGACCAGTTATTAGCATGGGAGACCACCTGCCGACCACCCTTTGTGGTGGAGACCAAAGAGGGTGGTCGGCCTGCCAGAAAATCTGGTCGGCCGACCAGTTTCCACCTCTGGTTTCTGGTTTTTCTGCAACAAAGGCAAGAGAGAGAAAAGGCAATGTATTTTCAACAAATGTGTGCATGATTACTCTCCCCATCCTTGCACAAGCTCAAGGGAGTGTAGTCCTCGATCCTCGTGCCACCAATCACGCATCTCGATGCATGATGGCCGAGAAGTCGAATTGCACGACTCGATGTGAAATGAATGTACATATAAGCAAGTAAAGCCAACAACTCTATCATGGACAGTCAAGAGTGTCGGCGACCGAGAATCGAGGCACCTTTCGCTACTTGGAGTACGAAACGTCCCTCGTTTCCCGTGTTCGGACTAAACCCTACTCCAAACACAAAGTAATGAGATGGCATACATAATGCGACTAACATGCAACCTAGCATACGCAATGCTATGGGCTAAAATGGCATACACAATGCACGTGACATAACATGGCATACACAATGCACTTACGAAGACTATCATGAGCACATGAACTAAATGACATATACAAATGCAAGATGGACTTACACAAATATGAGTGGACCTCAGCCACACTCACATCAATGGCCATATAATGGAAATGAGACAACCGAAATACATGGAAACATGCACGGGTGCAAAGGACCGATCCTAAGGCACAACATGCAACTCTAACTAAGCATGGCAAAGGATGAAGTATGGCAGGCAAACACACATTTTCCAGCTCTGAAATATAATGTACAATGGTCTCGAATCATGCAAATATGTCACACAATGCATGCAAGATGGCTCGAATGCCAAAACTAGTGAAGCGGGTTACACTAGAAGTACACAAAGCAATGTATAAATGGCAAAACCATCCCCAAATAGACCCTAGGCAGGTCCAAAACAGTGGGAAAATGGCCCAACATGATGGTTCAAAGTGCATGGAAATGAAGCTCATTTAATGGTGCGAAAACAAGGCATTCATGCACAACTCTCAAGCACACTTAAAGAGGAGAAAACATGAGGATATGACATTCACATAGGCTTTGAAATATGATGCAAAATGACCCCAAAGCATGAAAACACCTCAGTATATGCATGCAATAGACCTCAAATCTCAAAGCTAGGCAAGTGTATTGAACTACAAGCATGCAAAACAAGCATAATTCGACCATGAGACCCAAAAACAGAGTTAAGGCAATCCAAAACATGTACAAAATCAGTTTAAGGCATGGCCAAAAGTGCTAACATGAAGGGCCAAAACAACATGCAACATAGGCTAGTAAGCATGGTTTATACTACATGTATGTGAAGCACATGAGGGGCCACCAAACCAGCCAAAAACAGAAACATGGCATGCCAAAATATGACCAAAAACCCACTGAAACTCAGTCAACACAAGTTAGAATGAAGTGTTCCTTTGAAAGGCCAATGAGAGGGTTGTTTTGCACATGTATGGTGGACACACAAAATGGCAAGACTACCTCTAGAGAGAGGTTATGAGGGCCCTAAAACTCACTGAAAAGGGTCTGAAATGAGTCTAGGAAGCATGCAAGTAAAGGCCCCTTTGGAAGGTCTTGAAGAGGATTACTCCACACATGCATAATAGACATCTAATATGGCAAAACTACCTTTAGACAGAGGTCATGCAGGTCACAAAACTCATCAAAAATGGCCTGGAGCATGGCTTTGAAACATGCAAATATGGGCTCCTTTGTAAGGCCAACAAAGCTAGTAAACAAAACAAGGGATGAAAGGGTCACCCCTCTCTGATTTTGGGGCTCAAAAACACATGTTAGCCACTGAAAATCCGCTGGATTTCAGTGCTAAAAGGCCAAACCAAGGCCAACACAAATGCCCTAAAGCATAGCTCAAAACAAGAGGAAATGAAGCATGCAAGGGTTTAGACGACCCCCAACAGAGAAATGACCTTAAACAAACATGTTTAGAAGCTCAAAACAAGACTTTTTTCAGTTTATGAGAAAGCCTAAATATGCTTGCAAATAGAGCTAAACTATGAAGCAAAATAAGGCTACAAAGAGGGAAATAGAGACTTACCCTTGTAGAGAAGAAGGCCAACAGCTTCTGGACCAAAATAGGAACTCTTCAACCTTTGAAAATGAGCTCCTAGGTGCTTAGGTTGACCATGGAGGTGTTGTGCTTGGAGGTGTAGTGCAATGGGGCCAAGAACTAGGAGTATTTGAGCACAAAAGAGAGAGATATAGAAAGGTGTATATGTTTTGCCTTCCAAGAAGTTCTGAACCCTTGCAATGGAAGATGACCTCTTCCTTTATAGAGGAGAGGGCCTAGAGCTTCCTTAAGAAGCTTAAAACCAAGCTCAAAGGTCATCACTTCTGAGGCTTCCAGCTGGCACAGCTGGCTAACACTCAGTGAGACAAAAAAGTAGGAAGGTGGCCGACTAGTTCAGGTGGTTGGCCGACCACTCCCCCTGGTCGGCTGACCAGGGGTCAAAAGGTTCAAGCTGAAAAGGTGGTCGGCCTACCCATATTGGTGGTCTCCCAGGTGAATGCCGCTCAGTGGTGGTATGGGAGACCAGAAATTATGGCTCAAAAGTGAGGGTGACCAAGGGGTCAAAAGGGTCAAGCAAAAAAAGGTGGTCGGCCTACCAAGATTGGTGGCCTACCAAGATTGGTGGTCTCCCAGGTGAATGCGACTCAGTGGTGGTATGGGAGACCAGAAATTGTGGCCCAAAAGTGAGGGAGACCAGCTCTTTAACAAGAAAATCGGACGGCGAAGAGAAAGGTGGTCTCCCACCATAGTACCACCTTCCTAACAAAGAAACTAGGGACCATGCCAAAAATGAATCCACACCGATGCAAAACGAAGGTTCGGGGGCCAAAACGCGCAGCCGGGTGCCTCGAAAACAGGCTGTTAGGCACCGGAGGTGGCGTGCGACCACAAAGGTGGTCTCCCGGGCCACAGTGTCCCTCTAGGGAGAGGGAACAAGGTGTGTGCAAAAAACTGGAGCAAACGGAGAAAGTTAAGCGGTCTCGAACCGAGGCGCACGACCGACGGCTCCGAAAATCGGAAACTAGTCTCCAAATGGGAGTAGTGGCCTACGACCACGAAACGTAGCCTACGGCCACTGAGAGATGGTCTTCGAGACCTCTCCCTCCCTTTGGGAAGAGAAAACAGAGAAAACATGACCTGGTTCGCAAATCGAGGCAAAGCACAAAAGAGTCCCGAAGTCCGGAGGCAAGGCTCTCAGCCGAGACTCTGTGACCTGAGAACGAGCACAGTATGCATCATCACCGAGCGCTCAATCGGCGACGTCTGAGTCTTAAGGTCGGTCAAAAATGGGGTGTCTACAGTTGCCCCTCTTTGACAGAATTCGGAAGTCGTGATTGATGGGAATGAATGTCAAAGCCCAGAGACGACCCATTTTTGACAAGGCCGAAGACTTAGACAAACAGGCAAGATAAACCAAGAGATGTGCCCGCAGGCATGCCCGCAGGCGGGGGCAAAATGCAAAACGATATGCACCAAGTCGAACGTAACTCATGATCATGTAAAGCAGCAAGCTGTAATGAAGCAAATATTCACAATAGATGCAACAGTTTTAAGCAAGAATGCAAAGCAGCAACTACATTTCATGCAGTAAGGATGTAAGAGAATTACAATTCTCGCTACGTCTCACACGGAGAAGATACAATACCTATCTGGTTCGTCTGGTCACACCAGCTTCAAATGAACCGTACATACAATATCGTGCTTGCAAAAGAAAGCAACTTAACAGGTACAATGTTGTTAGCGATATGCATAGCAATGCAAGTGAAAAGTGCGTAATGACGTAAGTCGAGGGATGCATGACAATGCAACCTAAGTGTGACGCATAACAATGCGAAGGGGATACAATGCACTAACAAGTGCTGATAAGATGCGCAAGACAGCGCGATGTAATGCACTAACAAGTGCAGGTAAGGGTGCGCAAAATAGCGCTGAGCAATGCAAAATGATATGCAATATTATGAAAACAATGCAAATGATATGCAATGCATTTGAGATGATCAAACCACGAGTAGTACAAAACCACACAAATATCATGAAAGGATGGAGATGCAAGATTGAACATCGTGCCTACCATAGAAAAGGTGCCGACACCCTCAAACCACAATCTCCTTAGTGGAATAGGCGCGTACACATGCAGAACTATGTGTGTCGTAGAAAGAACACAAAATACAAGTAAGTGGGTGACATGCTATAAGTGAGGAATGATCTGCTGAGGAAAGATCGTGATCCTAAATGCTAGATACAACAGACTAAAATACAATGCAATGGATGCAATGGATGAATTGAATAAGGCGCGCGGCCAAACCATACCTTGCCTAGAAAAGGCGTGGACACAAACAAACCACGTCTAACACAGAAATGGTGCCGTCACCCTTAAACCACAATTCCTTAGTGGAATAGGTGCGTACGCATAAACACATAACCATGCTTTAACGCGAAAAGTATGGACACATGCCGGACTAAGGCTTAACATGGAAAGGATGCAGGCAATACAATGGATATGCAGTACAGGCATGCAACATATTCTATATGCAATGCAATAGACATACTAGATGATGTAGTAGTTAGGAAGTGAAGGTACCTTACAGGGCAATTGGCAATGACCTACCTCAGCAATGTCTTACCTCATGCTGATGTGGGAATCTTCCCCTTCTTTTCAGTTGAACCACAGGTACTACTTTTCTCCCTGACTGTGGTCGCAGCTTTCCCTATTTTCCCAACAGGGTGATAGACTAGGTTGGTTCAGTATCCAGAATTGAGGTGCATACACATACTATCTCAATCTATGGGGCTGCCATACAGATTTCAAGCCGAGGATATACCTCTGGGTATTTAAACCAGACTTTAGTCTCAGAAATCCCGAACCTTTGCGTTCTAGGCAAGAGCCATTCGAACTCTAGTGCGATGCGCAAGAGAGCGCGAGTGTAAACTGCATAGAACAGTGCGATGCGCAAGAGAGCGCGAGTGCAAACTGCACAAAACAGTGCGATGCGCAAAATAGCGTGAGTGATAAACTGCATAAAACAGTGCGATGCGCAAAAGAGCGCGATGAATGCAATGCACAAAACAGTGTGAATGAGGTGCGCAAGATAGCGCAATGGAAATACAATGCACAAAACAGTGCGATTGAGGTGCGCAAGATAGTGCGATGCGCAAAATAGCACGAAATGGAATGTATGCAAAATGCATGAGATGCATAAAACAGTGCGAATGAGGTGCGCAGGATAGCGCGATAAAATGCATGCACAATGCAAGACTTGGCACACGGCTTACGACATAGCATTCCATTCATTTGGCACACAGCTCACAACATAACACTTTGTTTGTTTGGCACGCGGCTCACAACACAATATTTCGTTCATTTGGCACACAGCTCGGAACACAGCACTCTGTTTATCGGGGCGCACAGCCCTTTTGGGCACACAGCTCATTCGGGGGCACACAGCTCGTTTGGGGCGCACGGCTCATTTTTCGAGCACACAACTCATTTCTGGCATACAGCTCATTTTTCGGGCACACCGCTCATTTCGGGCACACGGCTCATTTTTCGAGCACACTGCTAATTTCGGGCACACGGCAGATCTCGGGCACACGGCTCATTTTTCGAGTACATAGCTCATTTCGGGCATACAGCTCATTTTTCGGGCACACGGCTCATTTCGGGCACATAGCTCATTTAGGGCACACATCTCATTTTTCTGGCACACAGCTCAGTTTCGGGCAGACAGCTCATTTGGGGCACACAGCTCATTTTCGGGCACGCAACTCATTTTTCTGGCACACAGCTCATTTTCGGGCACACAGCTCATTTGGGGCACACAGCTCATTTTTCGGGCACACAGCTCGTTTTGGGCACACAGCTCATTTGGGGCACACAGCTTGTTCTGAACATTCAGTCTCTAACACAGCATTCTATTTACATTTGAAACACATAGCTCAAGCACTTGAATTTCCAAACACGCAGCTCATGCTTTGGTTGTGAACACGCAGCCCACATTTTTGAAATCTGAACACGCAGCTCAAACTTTTTGTCGTGAACACGCAGCCCATATTTCTGAAATCTGAACACACAGCTCAAATTTTTTGTCGTGAACACGCAGCCCACATTTTTCGAAATCTGAACACACAGCTCAAACTTTTTGTCGTGAACACGCAGCCCGTATTTTTGAAATCTGAACACACAGCTCAAACTTTTGATGGTGAACACAGCCTACAGTTTTTGAAAGTTGAACACACAACCCAAACTCTTGATGGTGAACACACAGCCCACAGTTTTGAAAGTTGAACACACAGCCCAAACTCTTGATGGTGAACACATAGCCCATAGTTGAAAGTTGAACACGCAGTCCAAACTTTTGAATTTCTGAACACGCAACTCATTTTTTGATTGTGAACATGCAGCACACACTTGTTTGAAAGTTGAACACGCAGCCCAAACTTTGAATTTCTGAACACGCAGCTTATTTTTTGATTGTGAACATGCAGCACACACTTGTTGAAAGTTGAACATGCAGCCCAAACTTTTGAATTTCTGAACACGCAGCTCGTTTTTTGATTGTGAACACGCAGCACACACTTGTTGAAAGTTGAACACGCAGCCCAAATTTTCCAAACTTTCTGAACACGCAGCTCAGTCTCTTAACTTTTGAACACGCAGCTCAAATTTTTCAAATTTTCTGAACACGCAGCTTAGGCTTTCAACTTTTGAACACGCAGCTCAAATTTTCCAAACTCTTTGAACACGCAGCTCACTGTTTTCATTTGCACGCAGTGCATATTGAACACACAATTCTTAAATTTCACTTTTGAACTCACAACTCATTTGCAGCTTATACATTTCAATTCTGAACACGCAGCTCATACATTTTCATTTACACGCAGCTCATTCTTAATTTTGAACACGCAGCTCATAAATTTTCATTTTTGAACACACAGCTCATTCACTTCATTTTGAACACGCAGCTCACACATTTCAATTCTGAACACGCAGCTCATATATTTTCACTTTTGAACACGCAGCTCATAACATTTTCATTTGCACGCAGCTCATTCTTAATTCTGAACACGCAGCTCATTCTGAACATACAAGATGTGATGGCGGAACTTGCAGAAGTTGAAACAAACACAGATGCCCGACATTTTCCCTTTTTCTTTTGCTTTGAAGTCTGGAACCTATATAGCTTCAGATAGGTCCTGGTTTTACTGTTCCCACATGACCCGAGTTGAACCCTGCAAGTTTTGAAAGAACAAAATCTTGTTTTGCACAAAGATGGAGAACGGCACGGCACTCTGAGCAGAAAATGTTTTTTTTTTTTTGAAATTGAGATTGAGAATAAGTTCTCAACTGGGTATTGAGCCTATGACTGAACACAGCACACCACGACTCAACAACAAAGAGAAAGATAAGGTAAGACAACCTAAACACATCTATAGACACCTGAAACGATTCAAAACAAGAATCGAGATAAACAAAATGACTGACACGACACACAGACGTGTTCTGATGGCAAGAGACCTCTCGGTGCACGAGGAGCTAGTTTCTTCGAGTATTATTCCCCACCCTTTCTTATTTGTGATTCTCACATCACTCGGCCCTCAAGCTCGTTTTTTCCTCTCAAAACCCTTTTCTCGCTTTTCCTCTCAGCGTACATCTCTCTATTCTTTAATCTCTCATTTTTCATCCCTCCCCAGGGCGGTTGATGGATAAACAGGAAGTTGTGGGCTCTTGCCCCCCTAGCACTCTGCTAGATTCTCTTCTTCTGCTCACGACAGTGAACCTTCCTGCAGAGGGGTTGCACTACAACTGGGTGTGTAGCAAATCTGCAGCTGACATCGGTTGACGATGTTCTGTTAGGGAGTTTGGACATGATCAAATGTGTCCAGATGAGGAAGCAGAACATCTCGGTCCATTCCAGTTCGTGCTTCGCACTTGGCTTGATACCTCGTTGCTTGGAGGATGAGAGAGCTTTCAGCCCTTTACTGTTTAACTTTAGTTGTGCCTTCTCTGGCAGGTAGAGTGCCCTTTTCTGGCAAGTATGCTGACAATAGGGAAAGACAGAACACCTGACTCAACTGTGCCCCTAGTTCATCATTTTGACAATTTTTTGTTTTTGCTTATGCTAAAACAATTTTAACCAAAATGAGAGTTAGATTAACACGCTTGTTCGATTTTCTGATTTGAAATCATGCAAGTCAGGCTGTGAGCACTGAAAATTTTCCCTTTTTGGGTCCAAGAAAAGGTCCAGTTTTAAAATGAAGCAAATTTTCGAGAAAATTAGTCAACTTCAGTAAAAATTCTCAAAAACTATTTTTGCAGACAGCCACTACTCAACGAGCACGGAACCTACTCTCGAGATGCACAACCTCAGACCCGAAGGAGAATTGCCCCTTGTCTGAACGACACTACATGGCAACGGAAAGTTGCCCCTTGTTTGAATGGCACCGCAGCACTGCACGGCAACGGAAAGTTGCCCCTAGTCTGAATAGCGCCGTAGCACATGGCAACCAGTCCTCACAGTGACAACTACAACCGAATTCTCGGATACAGAGAAGACAAAGATGACCAGAACCATCACATGGACACAGTCGAATTTGAAACGTTTTACGGCTGGACTTCAGAATGAAGTTGCCTACGTATCCCAAAGATGGAAATCAAGCCTTACGTAGTTCGGGGTTAAGGTACACTCAGGTATTAACCTCTCCTTTTGCGCTCTAACTTTTTCCAAGGCCGCCCTTTCTGGGTTTTCAACATTGCGAGCTTTGTTCTTCTTTTCTTTTCAATTCTTTTCATTTCTTTTTTTCATCTTTTCTTTGCATTTTTCTTTATTTTTCTTCATTTTTCTTCTCTTTCTTTTTTTTCATTCTTTGCATTTCTTTTCTTTTTTTTTTTGTTCTTTTTGTTCTTTTTCTTGCTCTAACTTTTGCCTGGGTCGCCCTTCCGAGTTTTCGGCCCAGCGAGCCTCTCAAGGGTAAAAGTGTAGCTTTGTCCATGTCAAATGGTTTCGAGATCCTAAAGTCGTCTGAATCCAGGAGAATGGCTGCTGTTCGTTGACGATGCAGGGGTCCGTCCAATGGGGGGCTGAATTTGCCCCTAGTGTTGTGGATAGGAACTTGGTTGCTCTTTAACAAAACTTTATTCTTTCTTCCCTTCTGGGATTTGGCATTCTTGCCAAGCTTCGTCTTTGACTCTTCGAGTGCACTATCTGACGTCTTCTGCCCCTAGTTCGAGGGGTGCTTCTGATCTGGCCATACAAGCCTCACACTGCGGTTGGCCGTTGAACATTCTGAATTCACGTTCAAGGTTTTGAGAGCAAGGGGTTGAATCTTGAGGCTGAGAGCGATCCTAGGCTGCACAATCTCAAAAGCGATTCCACACAGGTTTTCGCAGGACTGCGCAAAATATTTTTTGAAAACTTTTAAGAAAGTGACAAATCGCTCGCGCGGAAGACAATGTGGAGCCAATCTGGATCAAGCCAGGATCCTTCTCAGTACTCACGTTAACAAACATGATCTCATTCATTAAGGGCTTAGCACACCTCTCCTTCTCTCAATTGGTCAAATTTTGCAAAACCCGAGGAATTCCTTCCTCTTCGTTTTCATCACCACAGTGTTAAAAAAAGTTTTGAAAAACTTGGGTCAATACAATGACTTATAGGCACAAAAGAGCAAGTGAAATGCCCTGCCGTTTCATTCTAAACTTGTTGGCACAACAAGCTCAAAGTAGCAATAGGCACAAAAACATGACAGCCACAGCTGTTTTATTTAGATTTCTGGGTTGCAACTGGCTCCATAGCAGAAACAGACTCAAGAGAAAGCCAAAAGAAGAACACAAAATAAAATAGTGATATTCGAGGTAACACCCCTGAAATCACCGAACTTCTGTACAACAGGACTGACTCGACACAACAAGACAGACCCGACCGACATAGTACAACAAGACTGCTTATATACAAGATAACAAAACTGACTGAACACCCAAGTCAGAAAGTGCAAAACTAGCATTCGTAAATGCTCCAAAGTGCGTGCCATACGCCACATCCGAAGTAAACAGAGCGCCGCCCGCAGGTGGACCAACTTCTGATCACATACTTGTGGTATCCTCGAAATCTAACAACTCAGCAGTGACAGACTTCGCTGAGGTAGGTGGGAGGATGACCTCATTGTCGATCAAATCCTGTACTTCGTGACGAAGACGGAAACAGTTGTCGGTGCTATGACCGGTTTGCTGGTGGTACGCGCAGTACAAGGTAGCATCATGTGAGGGAGGGAGATTCTTCGGGAGAGGTCGAGGCTCAAGGGGTCTAAGATGGCCCTTTTCGGCAAGGATCTGGAGCGCCTTAGACAAAGGCATATAAAGGGCATGGAATACCCTGCAACCTGGAGGTAGATACTTCGAGGTTTGCTGACTCTTGCCGGACGCACTAGCAAAAGGATCGGCAGGTGCTGCCTTGGCTTTCTGATCCTTTCCAGGTGCAGAGTTAGGATTGGAGGGAGCTGTTCTGGCATGACGGGGCCTATCACGATTTTTCGCCTGGTGGGAACTCCCCTCGGTTGGAGAGTGGAAAGCATCATCCATAGTCTTAGCCACGACTGCGAGTACTTGCTGTTTATTGAATCCCCCGGCTTTGAAAGCCTCGACTGCCCACAGTAGTTGTTCAACAGGATCAGCATCTGTTCCCACTTTGTTCTTACCTCTAGCCTCAGCTTTATCGAGGGTTTGGGCTGCTATATCAGAGCGGAACCCGGTTGTTGTTGACACGTCATTACTATAGCTTGAGACAACCTCAGGTTGGCTGAGCTCGATCATAATTCGCCCCAGTAGCGGGGGCTCCTGCGGTACAAAATTCCCGGCATACGATGTAGTTGGTGGTGAAGCCGACATTCCGTAGGGGAGATCAGCCACAGACCTCTGAAGGTCACCAATCATTCCCATCAATTCAGACGTGGTGGGCTCACGAGCTTGACACGACTGGGGCGTCCAGACCGGGGTGCGCGACAGGCGACCTAGGCGGGTATGGCACATCAACATTGGTCTCATCCTGCAAGATGATTCCTTGGTCTAATGCGGTTGCCATAACCACAATTTCCTCCGAACTTTGCGTCATCATAAGTCCGCTGAGCTGAGCGGAGGGGATGTGACTGGTGACTGACGGATCAGATGAACCGGTGAGCCTTGACTGGCCTTTCTCTGCCTTGCCTCAGCGAAGGAGAACACTGGTTACTCTGAACTGAATCTCTGAACCCTTAAAGAGAAAACAAGCAGCATCTTAGCCCAATCAATACAGACATGGACACAGCTGAAGAACTGTATTTGACCACTGATCACTGTTCCCCGAACTACCGCCCCTAAAATTGAATCTGATACCCGCAGATAACTGATTCCCAAAATACTGAACTGGTGCCCGCAGGCCTGATACCCAAACTTATAAACTGATACATGCATTCCTGTAGAGATGCACTCTAAAAGCACATAACAAGCAAGTGAGAGCCAAAACACCCCTATGTTGGGGTAAGGTTTCCTTGTCCTATTTTGTCAGGAACTAGGGTTTCACTACGTACGCAGCGGTTTCAAACAACCTATAATCGGGTAAGCAACCTATCCTAGCTTGGAATGGTCACTATGGATTCCGAATATGCACTAGGTCGAATTGTCAAAAAGGGTGCCCCGGTAAAAACCGGGGTTTGTGTTCCCATCGTGGCAGAGCCCGCAACCGGTCAGCCTTATGGCACGCTTCTCGAAGCGAGCCTCTGGCAAACCGTTCAGGAATAGCATATGGCAGATACGGTGTCCTAGGCGCACCAATGCAAATGCAATGCAAAGAAACACATAAGTGTAGTCAAAACAAGATATCATGAGTTCGAGTCAAGTTCTCTAACTCTCCAGCAGAGTCGCCAGAAACTGTAGACGTCCCCGAACGTCCCGGGAGGGAAATCCCATTTTGTTCATTTGGGCTCACTACAGTTCAGGACTCAATGTCACGGTCCTGTATCTAATCTCGTAGAGTGCAATGCAAGACCAATGAATCATCAAAGAGTCCAAATTCGGCAAATCGTTTTTGAAAACATATTTTTTTGAAAAAAGTGCCAAACATGGACTGCTTTGCCAGATACAGAGTCGCCACCTAAATATTTTATTTTGAAAAACTTAGGAAACCCTGACTCGTTGCCTAAGGCCACGTGTCCGTCATCACCAAAGTTGCCTCAGCTCGGGAACTTGGGTACGATTGGGGAAGGTCACTTCGTGAGCACCCCCGCTTGCCCGATCAAAGATCGGCTTCTACTAACCATGATATCAAGTTTTAAAAAACATTATGTGCTCTTATTTCGGTTATTAGCCTAGATTTTCTACGTGATGCGCACAACATACAAATATAGACCGGATCGCCTGAATTGGAACAAAACATCTCATGTTTGTTTTTGAAAGCGGTTCGCTACTCGCAAGTAGGCTAAAATGTGGATTTGCCACCCTCAGGTGGGCTTAGAAAACATGATTTTGCCACTCTCAAGTGGGATTAAAACTCGCAATCGATGAATTGTTCTAATCCAAATAACCCAACCTTCACCCACAGGCATTCAAGCAGTTATATCACATAAGCAAACAGCCTTATGGCAAGCATGCTATCATGGCACTCACTCACACACATACAAGGATGCTAAAGCATAAAAGCTTACCGAGTACTCCGAGCCAAAACAGAAACTAGTTAGTAATCAATGCATGATCCTAGTTCATGTTAAGATGGCTAATGCAACACATGCAAGATGCAACTAGAAATAGGCTCGGCTATTCTAAGATGTCATGTGAAATGCAACTTGATACATGTATTCAAATTGGAATTGAAATACAATGCAGTTAGCATGATACGCCGAGCCTGGTGCATGCAATGAATGATGCAAACATGCATAGCATAAGGATGCTAATTGAAATATGCCCTAATACTAACCATCATAAGCGGTTAAATAAAAGGGAGAAAGACGTGGGGTTGGAAGACATGCATCACACACACGCACACTTATTACAACAATTGGCCCTCTCTCAGAGGGTCTAAAAGAATATTACACAACCAAAATAAATAACGAATTATTACATAATACTAATTACTTAACAAATGAATTAGGTAAGCAAAGTAAACTAGCATGCTATGCTACGTGCAATGGACTGCCTCAGCTCTGTTCCGAATGATGAAGGATGCATGCATACTCGGGTCGCCTTGTCGGGAAGTTCCATCGCGACGCCTCGCCTCGCCTTTGTTTGCAAGTGATCTCAGAAACTTGCACAAAGCTCCAGAAGGCTGAAACTCCACCTTGGGAAGGCCACCGACCACTTATTAGCATGGGAGACCACCTGCCGACCACCCTTTGTGGTGGAGACCAAAGAGGGTGGTCGGCCTGCCAGAAAATCTGGTCGGCCGACCAGTTTCCACCTCTGGTTTCTGGTTTTTCTGCAACAAAGGCAAGAGAGAGAAAAGGCAATGTATTTTCAACAAATGTGTGCATGATCACTCTCCCCGTCCTTGCACAAGCTCAAGGGAGTGTAGTCCTCGATCCTCGTGCCACCAATCACGCATCTCGATGCATGATGGCCGAGAAGTCGAATTGCACGACTCGATGTGAAATGAATGTACATATAAGCAAGTAAAGCCAACAACTCTATCATGGACAGTCAAGAGTGTCGACGACCGAGAATAGAGGCACCTTTCGCTACTTGGAGTACGAAACGTCCCTCGTTTCCCGTGTTCGGACTAAACCCTACTCCAAACACAAAGTAATGAGATGGCATACACAATGCGACTAATATGCAACCTAGCATACGCAATGCTATGGGCTAAAATGGCATACACAATGCACGTGACATAACATGGCATACACAATGCACTTACGAAGACTATCATGAGCACATGAACTAAATGGCATATACAAATGCAAGATGGACTTACACTAATATGAGTGGACATCAGCCACACTCACATCAATGGCCATATAATGGAAATGAGACAATCGAAATACATGGAAACATGCACGGGTGCAAAGGACCGATCCTAAGGCATACCATGCAACTCTAACTAAGCATGGCAAAGGATGACGTATGGCAGGCAAACACACATTTTCCAGCTCTAAAATATAATGTACAATGGTCTCGAATCATGCAAATATGTCACACAATGCATGCAAGATGGCTCGAATGCCGAAACTAGTGAAGCGGGTTACACTAGAAGTACACAAAGCAATGTATAAATGGCAAAACCAGCCCCAAATAGACCCTAGGTAGGTCCAAAACAGTGGGAAAATGGCCCAACATGATGGTTCAAAGTGCATGGAAATGAAGCTCATTCAGTGGTCCGAAAACAAGGCATTCATGCACAACTCTCAAGCACACTTAAAGAGGAGAAAACATAAGGATATGACATTCACATAGGCTTTGAAATATGATGCAAAATGACCCCAAAGCATGAAAACACCTCAGTATATGCATGCAATAGACCTCAAATCTCAAAGCTAGGCAAGTGTATTGAACTACAAGCATGCAAAACAAGCATCATTCGACCATGAGACCCAAAAATAGAGTTAAGGCAGTCCAAAACATGTACAAAATCAGTTTAAGGCATGGCCAAAAAGTGCTAACATGAAGGGCCAAAACAACATGCAACATAGGCTAGTAAGCATGGTTTACACTACATGTATGTGAAGCACATGAGGGGCCACCAAACCAGCCAAAAACAGAAACATGGCATGCGAAAATATGACCAAAAACCCATTGAAACTCATTCAACACATGTTAGAATGAAGTGTTCCTTTGAAAGGCCAATTAGAGGGTTGTTTTACACATGTATGATGGACACACAAAATGGCAAGACTACCCCTAGATAGAGGTTATGAGGGCCCTAAAACTCACTGAAAAGGGTCTGAAATGAGTCTAGGAAGCATGCAAGTAAAGGCCCCTTTGGAAGGTCTTGAAGAGGATTACTCCACACATGCATAATAGACATCTAATATGGCAAAACCACCTCTAGACAGAGGTCATGCAAGTCACAAAACTCATCAAAAATGGCCTGGAGCATGGCTTTGAAACATGCAAAATAGGGGCTCCTTTGTAAGGCCAACAAAGCTAGTAAACAAAACAAGGGATGAAAGGGTCACCCCTCTCTGATTTTGGGGCTCAAAAACACATGTTAGCAACTAAAAATCCGCTAGATTTCAGTGCTAAAAGGCCAAACCAAGGCCAACACAAATGCCCTAAAGCATAGCTCAAAACAAGAGGAAATGAAGCATGCAAGGGGGTAGACAACCCCCAACAGAGAAATGACCTTAAACAAACATGTTTAGAAGCTCAAAACAAGACTTTTTTCAGCTTATGAGAAAGCCTAAATATGCTTGCAAATAGAGCTAAACTATGAAGCAAAATAAGGCTACAAAGAGGGAAATAGAGACTTACCCTTGTAGAGAAGAAGGCCAACAGCTTCTGGACCAAAATAGGAACTCTTCAACCTTTGAAAATGAGCTCCTAGGTGCTTAGGTTGACCATGGAGGTGTTGTGCTTGGAGGTGTAGTGCAATGGGGCCAAGAACTAGGAGTATTTGAGCACAAAAGAGAGAGATATAGAAAGGTGTATATGTTTTGCCTTCCAAGAAGTTCTGAACCCTTGCAATGGAAGATGACCTCTTCCTTAATAGAGGAGAGGGGCTAAAGCTTCCTCAAGAAGCTTAAAACCAAGCTCAAAGATCATCACTTCTGAGGCTTCCAGCTGGCACAGCTGGCTAACACTCAGTGAGACAAAAAAGTAGGAAGGTGGCTGACCAGTTCAGGTGGTTGGCCGACCACTCCCCCTGGTCGGCTGACCAGGGGTCAAAAGGTTCAAGCTGAAAAGGTGGTCGGCCTACCCATATTGGTGGTCTCCCAGGTGAATGCCGCTCAGTGGTGGTATGGGAGACCAGAAATTATGGCTCAAAAGTGAGGGAGACCAAGGGGTCAAAAGGGTCAAGCAAAAAAAGGTGGTCGGCCTACCAAGATTGGTGGTCTCCCAGGTGAATGCAACTCAGTGGTGGTATGGGAGACCATAAATTGTGGCCCAAAAGTGAGGGAGACCAGCTCTTTAACAAGAAAACCGGATGGCGAAGAGAAAGGTGGTCTCCAAGAAGAAAAGGTGGTCTCCCACCATAGTACCACCTTCCTAACAAAGAAACTAGGGTCCATGCCAAAAATGAATCCACACCGATGCAAAACGAAGGTTCGGGGGCCAAAACGCGCAGCTGGGTGCCTAAAAAACAGGCTGTTAGGCACCTGAGGTGGCGTGCGACCACAAAGGTGGTCTCCCGGGCCATAGTGTCCCTCTAGGGAGAGGGAACAAGGTGTGTGCCAAAAACCGGAGCAAACGGAGGAAGTTAAGCGGTCTCGAACCGAAGCGCACGGCTGACGGCTCCGAAAACTGGAAACTAGTCTCCAAACGGGAGTAGTGGCCTACGACCAGGAAATGTAGCCTACGGCCACTGAGAGATGGTCTTCGAGACCTCTCCCTCCCTTTGGGAAGAGAAAACAGAGAAAACATGACCTGGTTCGCAAACCGAGGCAAAGTACAAAAGAGTCCCGAAGTCCGGAGGCAAGGCTCTCAGCCGAGACTCTGTGACCTTAGAACGAGCACAATATGCATCATCACCGAGCGCTCAATCGGCGACGTCTGAGTCTTAAGGTTGGTCAAAAATGGGGTGTCTACAGTTGCCCCTCTTTGACAGAACTCGGAAGTCGTGATTGACGGGAATGAATGTCAAAACCCAGAGACGACCCATTTTTGACAAGGCCGAAGACTTAGACAAACGGGCAAGATAAACCAAGAGATGTGCCCACAGGCATGCCCGCAGGCGGGGGCAAAATGCAAAACGATATGCACCAAGTCGAACGTAACTCATGATCATGTAAAGCAGCAAGCTGTAATGAAGCAAATATTCACAATAGATGCAACAGTTTTAAGCAAGAATGCAAAGCAGCAACTACATTTCATGCAGTAAGGATGTAAGAGAATTACAATTCTTGCTACGTCTCACACGGAGAAGATACAATACCTATCTGGTTCGTCTGGTCGCACCAGCTTCAAATGAACCGTACATACAATGTCGTGCCTGTAAAAGAAAGAAACTTAACAGGTACAATATTATTAGCGATATGCATAGCAATGCAAGTGAAAAGTGCGTAATGACGCAAGTCGAGGGATGCATGGCAATGCAACCTAAGTGTGACGCATAACAATGCGAAGGGGATACAATGCACTAACAAGTGCTGATAAGATGCGCAAGATAGCGCGATGTAATGCACTAACAAGTGCAGGTAGGGGTGCGCAAAATAGCGCGAGCAATGCAAAATGATATGCAATATTATGAAAACAATGCAAATGATATGCAATGCATTTGAGATGATCAAACCACGAGTAGTACAAAACCACACAAATATCATGAAAGGATGGAGATGCAAGATTGAACTTCGTGCCTACCATAGAAAAGGTGCCGACACCCTCAAACCACAATCTCCTTAGTGGAATAGGCGCGTACACATGCAGAACTATGTGTGTCGTAGACAGAACACAAAATACAAGTAAGTGGGTGACATGCTATAAGTGAGGAATGATCTGCTGAGGAAAGATCATGGTCCTAAATGCTAGATACAACAGACTAAAATACAATGCAATGGATGCAATGGATGAATTGAATAAGGCGCGCGGCCAAACCATACCTTGCCTAGAAAAGGCATGGACACAAACAAACCACGTCTAACACAGAAATGGTGCCGTCACCCTTAAACCACAATTCCCTTAGTGGAATAGGTGCGTACACATAAACACATAACCATGCTTTAACGCGAAAAGTATGGACACATGCCGGATTAAGCTTAACATGGAAAGGATGCAGGCAATACAATGGATATGTAGTACAGGCATGCAACATATTCTATATGCAATGCAACAGACATACTAGATGATGTAGTAGTTAGGAAGTGAAGGTACCTTACAGGGGCAATTGGCAATGACCTACCTCAGCAATGTCTTACCTCATGCTGATGTGGGAATCTTCCCCTTCTTTTCGGTTGAACCACAGGTACTACTTTTCTCCCTGACTGTGGTCGCAGCTTTCCCTATTTTCCAACAGGGTGATAGACTAGGTTGGTTCAGTATCCAGAATTGAGGTGCATACACATACTATCTCAATCTATGGGGTTGCCATACAGATTTCAAGCCGAGGATATACCTCTGGGTATTTAAACCAGACTTTAGTCTCAGAAATCCCGAACCTTTGCGTTCTAGGCAAGAGCCATTCGAACTCTAGTTTCCACCGTCTCAGTCAGTCTCCTAGGAACTCACCGCAAACACAGGCAGGTGGCTATACCAGACCACCGGAAGTCGTTCGGGCACGACAAACACCAAAGGAATTGCACCTTTAGAGGATTTAAGGTCTCCTAGACCAGAGAGTGCACAAGACAGTGCGAATGATACAAAAAAAAAACAAAGTGCACAAGACAGTGCGAGTGAAAGTGAATGCACAAGACAGTGCGACGCAGATGTGCACAAGACAGCGTGATGCAATGCACAAACAAGTGCAGGTGCGCAGAACAGCACGAGCAATGCACTAACAGGTGCAAGAAAGGTGCGCAAGATAGCGCGAACAATGCACTAACAAGTGCTACTAGTATTTTCTACGCAAGATGAGAGGGAGCAAGTAATGAAATGCATAGGACAGTGTGATGCGCGAGAAAGCGCGAGTATAAATTGCACAAAATAGTGCGATGCGCAAGAGAGCGCGAGTGTAAACTGCATAGAACAGTGCGATGCGCAAGAGAGAGAGAGTGTAAACTGCACAAAACAGTGCGATGCGCAAAATAGCGCGAGTGATAAACTGCACAAAACAGTGCGATGCGCAAAAGAGCGCGATGAATGCAATGCATAAAACAGTGTGAATGAGGTGTGCAAGATAGCGCGATGGAAATACAATGCACAAAACAGTGCGATTGAGGTGCGCAAGATAGCGCGATGCGCAAAATAGCGCGAAATGGAATGTATGCGAAATGCATGAGATGCACAAAACAGTGCGAATGAGGTGCGCAAGATAGCGCGATAAAATGCATGCACAATGCAAGACTTGGCACACGGCTTACGACATAGCATTCCATTCATTTGGCACACAGCTCACAACACAACACTTTGTTTGTTTGGCACGCGGCTCACAACACAATATTTCGTTCATTTGGCACACAGCTCGGAACACAGCACTCTGTTTATCGGGGTGCACAGCCCTTTTGGGCACACAGCTCATTCGGGGGCACACAACTCGTTTGGGGCGCACGGCTCATTTTTCGAGCACACAGCTCATTTCTGGCATACAGCTCATTTTTGGGGCACACAGCTCATTTCGGGCACACGGCTTATTTTTCGAGCACACCGCTAATTTCGGGCACACGGCAGATCTCGGGCACACGGCTCATTTTTCGAGTACATAGCTCATTTCGGGCATACAGCTCATTTTTCAGGCACCCGGCTCATTTCGGGCAGACAGCTCATTTGGGGCACACAGCTCATTTTCGGGCACGCAGCTCATTTTTCTGGCACACAGCTCATTTTCGGGCACACAGCTCATTTGGGGCACACAGCTCGTTTTGGGCACACGGCTCATTTGGGGCACAGCTTGTTCTGAACATTCAGTCTATAACACAACATTCTATTTACATTTTGAACACATAGCTCAAGCACTTGAATTTCCAAACACGCAGCTCATGCTTTTGGTTGTGAACACGTAGCCCACATTTTTGAAATTTGAACACGCAGCTCAAACTTTTTGTCATGAACCCGCAGCCCACATTTCTGAAATCTGAACACACAGCTCAAATTTTTTGTCGTGAACACGCAACCCACATTTTTCGAAATCTGAACACACAGCTCAAACTTTTTGTCGTGAACACGCAACCCATATTTTTGAAATCTGAACACACAGCTCAAACTTTTGATGGTGAACACAGCCCACAGTTTTTGAAAGTTGAACACACAACCCAAACTCTTGATGGTGAACACACAGCCCACAGTTTTTGAAAGTTGAACACACAGCCCAAACTCTTGATGGTGAACACATAGCCCATAATTGAAAGTTGAACACGCAGTCCAAACTTTTGAATTTCTGAACACGCAACTCATTTTTTGATTGTGAACATGCAGCACACACTTGTTTGAAAGTTGAACACGCAGCCCAAACTTTTGAATTTCTGAACACGCAGCTTATTTTTTGATTGTGAACACGCAGCACACACTTGTTGAAAGTTGAACACGCAGCCCAAACTTTTGAATTTCTGAACACGCAGCTCGTTTTTTGATTGTGAACACGCAGCACACACTTGTTGAAAGTTGAACACGCAGCCCAAATTTTCCAAACTTTCTGAACACGCAGCTCAGTCTCTTAACTTTTGAACACGCAGCTCAAATTTTTCAAATTTTCTGAACACGCAGCTTAGGCTTTCAACTTTTGAACACGCAGCTCAAATTTTCCAAACTCTCTGAACACGCAGCTCACTGTTTTCATTTGCACGCAGCGCATATTGAACACACAATTCTTAAATTTCACTTTTGAACGCACAACTCATTTGCAGCTTATACATTTCAATTCTGAACACGCAGCTCATATATTTTCATTTACACGCAGCTCATTCTTAATTCTGAACACGCAGCTCATAAATTTTCATTTTTGAACACACAGCTCATTCACTTCATTTTGAACACGCAACTCACACATTTCAATTCTGAACACGCAGCTCATATATTTTCAATTTTGAACACGCAGCTCATAACATTTTCATTTGCACGCAGCTCATTCTTAATTCTGAACACGCAGCTCATTCTGAACATACAAGATGTGATGGCGGAACTTGCAGAAGTTGAAACAAACTCAGATGCCTGACATTTTCCCTTTTTCTTTTGCTTCGAAGTCTGGAACCTATATAGCTTCAGATAGGTCCTGGTTTTATTGTTCCCACATGAGCCGGGTTGAACCCTGCAGTTTTTGAAAGAACAAAATCTTGTTTTGCACAAAGATAGAGAACGACACGGCACTCTGAGCACAAAACGTTTCTTTTTTTTTTGAAATTGAGAGTGAGAATAAGTTCTCAACTGGGTATTGAGCCTACGACTGAACACAGCACACCACGACTCAACAACAAAGAGAAAGATAAGGTAAGACAACCTAAACACATCTATAGACACCTGAAACGATTCAAAACAAGAATCGAGATAAACAAAACGACTGACACGACACACAGACGTGTTCCGATGGCAAGAGACCTCTCGGTGCACGAGGAGCCAGTTTCTTCGAGTATTATTCCCCACCCTTTCTTATTTGTGATTCTCATATCACTTGGCCCTCAAGCTCGTTTTTTCCTCTCAAAACCCTTTTCTCGCTTTTCCTCTCAGCATACATCTCTCTATTCTTTAATCTCTCATTTTTCATCCCTCCCCAGGGTGGTTGATGGATAAACAGGAAGTTGCGGGCTCTTGCCCCCCTAGCACTCTACTAGATTCTCTTCTTCTGCTCACGATAGTGAACCTTCCTGTAGAGGGGTTGCGCTACAACTGGGTGTGTAGCAAATCCGCAGCTGACATCGGTTGAGGATGTTCTGTTAGGGAGTTTGGACATGATCAAATGTGTCCAGATGAGGAAGCGGAACATCTCGGTCCATTCCAGTTCGTGCTTCGCACTTGGCTTGATACCTCGTTGCTTGGAGGATGAGAGAGCTTTCAGCCCTTTACTGTTTAACTTCAGTTGTGCCTTCTCTAGCAGGTAGAGTGCCCTTTTCTGGCAAGTATGCGGACAATGGGGAAAAGACGGAACACCTGACTCAACTGTGCCCCTAGTTCATCATTTTGACCATTTTTTGTTTTTGCTTCTACTAAAACAATTTTAACCAAAATGAGAGTTAGATTAACACGCTTGTTCGATTTTCTGATTTGAAATCATGCAAGTCAGGCTGTAAGCACTGAAAATTTTCCTTTTTTGGGTCCAAGAAAAGGTCCAGTTTTAAAATGAAGCAAATTTTCGAGAAAATTCGTCAACTTCAGTAAAAATTCTCAAAAACTGTTTTTGCAAACAGCCACTACTCAATGAGCACGGAACCTACTCTCGAGATGCACAACCTTAGACCCGAAGGAGAATTGCCCCTTGTCTGAACGACACTGCATGGCAACGGAAAGTTGCCCCTTGTTTGAATGGCACCGTAGCACTGCACGGCAACAGAAAGTTGCCCCTAGTCTGAATAGCGCCGTAGCACATGGCAACCAGTCCTCACAGTGACAACTACAACCAAATTCTCGGATACAGAGAAGACAAAGATGACCAGAACCATCACATGGACACAGTCGAATTTGAAACATTTTACGGCTGGACTTCAGAATGAAGTTGCCTACGTATCCCAAAGATGGGAATCAAGCCTTACATAGTTCGGGGTTAAGGTACACTCAGGTATTAACCTCTCCTTTTGCGCTCTAACTTTTGCCAAGGCCGCCCTTTCTGGGTTTTCAACATTGCGAGCTTTGTTCTTCTTTTCTTTTTTTCATCTTTTCTTTGCATTTTTCTTTATTTTTCTTCTCTTTCCTTTTTTTCATTCTTTGTATTTCTTTTCTTTTTTTTTTTGTTCTTTTTGTTCTTTTTCTTGCTCTAACTTTTGCCTGGGTCGCCCTTCCGGGTTTGCGGCCCAGCGAGCTTCTCAAGGGTAAAAGTGTAGCTTTGTCCATGTCAAATGGTTTCGAGATCCTGAAGTCGTCTGAATCCAGGAGAATGGCTTCTGTTCGTTGACAATGCAGGAGTCCATCCAATGGGGGCCTGAATTTGCCCCTAGTGTTGTGGATAGGAAACTCGGTTGCTCTTTAACAAAACTTTCTTCTTTCTTCCCTTCTGGGATTTGGCATTCTTGCCAACCTTCGTCTTTGACTTTTCGAGTGCATTATCTGACGTCTTCTGCCCCTAGTTTGAGGGGTGCTTCTGATCTGGCCATACAAGCCTCACACTACGGTTGGCCGTTGAACATTCTGAATTCATGTTCAAGGTTTTGAGAGCAAGGGGTTGAATCTTGAGGCTAAGAACGATGCTAGGCAGCACAATCTCAAGAGCGATTCCACACAGGTCTTCGCAGGACTGCGCAAAATTTTTTTTGAAAACTTTTAAGAAAGCGACAAATCGCTCGCGCGCGAAGACAATGTGGAGCCAATCTGGATCAAGCCAGGATCCTTCTCAGTACTCACGTTAACAAACATGATCTCATTCATTAAGGGCTTAGCACACCTCTCCTTCCCTCAATTGGTCAAATTTTGCAAAACCCGAGGAATTCCTTCCTCTTCGTTTTCATCACCACAGTGTTAAAAAAAGTTTTGAAAAACTTAGGTCAATACAATGACTTATAGGCACAAAGAGCAGGTGAAATGCCCTGCCGTTTCATTCTAAACTTGCTGGCACAACAAGCTCAAAGTAGCAATAGGCACAAAAACATGACAGCCACAGCTGTTTTATTTAGATTTCTGGGTTGCAACTGGCTCCATAGCAGAAACAGACTCAAGAGAAAGCCAAAAGATAAACACAAAATAAAATAGTGATATCCGAGGTAACACCCCTGAAAATCACCGAACTTCTGTACAACAGGACTGACTCGACACAACAAGACAGACCCGACCGACATAGTACAACAAGACTGCTTATATACAAGATAACAAAACTGACTGAACACCCAAGTCAGAAAGTGCAAAACTAGCATTTGCAAATGCTCCAAAGTGCGTGCCATACGCCACATCCGAAGTAAACAGAGCGCCGCTCGCAGGTGGACTAGCTTCTGATCACATACTTGTGGTATCCTCGAAATCTAACAACTCAGCAGTGACAGACTTCGCTGAGGTAGGTGGGAGGATGACCTCATTGTCGATCAAATCCTGTACTTCGTGACGAAGACGGAAACGGTTGTCGGTGCTATGACCGGTTTGCTGGTGGTACGTGCAGTACAAGGTAACATCATGTGAGGGAGGGAGATTCTTCGGGAGAGGCCGAGGCTCAAGGGGTCTAAGATGGCCTTTTTCGGCAAGGATTTGGAGTGCCTTAGACAAAGGCATATAAAGGGCATGGAATACCCTGCGACCTGGAGGTAGATACTTCGAGGTTTGCTCACTCTTGCTGGACGCACTAGCAAAAGGATCGGTAGGTGTTGCCTTGGCTTTCTGATCCTTTCCAGGTGCAGAGTTAGGATTCGAGGGAACTGTTCTGGCATGACGGGGCCTATCCCGATTTTTCGCCTGGCGGGAACTCCCCTGGGTTGGAGTGGGGAAAGCATCATCCACAGTCTTAGCCACGACTGCAAGTACTTGCTGTTTATTGAACCCCCCCGGCTTTCAAAGCCTCGACTGCCCACAGCAGTTGTTCAACGGGATCAGCATCTGTTCCCACTTTGTTCTTACCTCTAGCCTCAACTTGATCGAGGGTTTGGGTTGCTATATCAGAGCGGAACCCGGTTGTTGTTGACACGTCATTACTATAGCTTGAGATAACCTCAGGTTGGCTGAGCTCGATCATAATTCGCCCCAGTAGCGAGGGCTCCTGCGGTACAAAATTCCCGGCATACGATGTAGTTGGTGGTGAAGCCGACATACCGTAGGGGAGATCAGCCACAGGCCTCTGAAGGTCACCAATCATTCCCATCAATTCAAACGTGGTGGGCTCACGAGCTTGACACGACTGCGGCGTCCAGACCGGGGCCGCGCGGCAGGCGACCTAGGCGGGTATGGCACATCAACATTGGTCTTATCCTGCAAGATGATTCCTTGGTCTAATGCGGTTGCCATAACCACAATTTCCTCCGAAATTTGTGTCATTATAAGTCCGCTGAACTGAACGGAGGGGATGTGACTGGTGACTGACGGATCAGATGAACCGGTGAGCCTTGACTGGCCTTTCTCTGCCTTGCCTCAGCGAAGGAGAACACTGGTTACTCTGAACTGAATCTCTGAACCCTTAAAGAGAAAACAAGCAGCATCTTAGCCCAATCAATACAGACATGGACACGGTTGAAGAACTGTATTTGACCACTGATCACTGTTCCCCGAACTACCGCCCCTAAAATTGAATCTGATACCCGCAGATAACTGATTCCCAAAATACTGAACTGGTGCCCGTAGGCCTGATACCCAAACTTATAAACTGATACATGCATTCCTGTAGAGACGCACTCTAAGAGCACATAACAAGCAAGTGAGAGCCAAAACACCCCTATGTTGGGGTAAGGTTTCCTTGTCCTATTTTGTCAGGAACTAGGGTTTCACTACGTACGCATTGGTTTCAAACAACCTAAAATCGGGTAAGCAACCTGTCCTAACTTGGAATGGTCACTATGGATTCCGATTATGCACTAGGGTCGAATGGTCAAAAAGGGTGCCCCAGTAAAAACTGGGGTTTGTGTTCCCATCGTGGCAGAGCCCGCAATCGGTCAGCCTTATGGCACGCTTCTCGAAGCGAGCCTCTGGCAAACCGTTCAGGAATAGCATATGGCAGGACACGGTGTCCTAGGCGCACCAATGCAAATGCAATGCAAAGAAACACATAAGTGTAGTCAAAACAAGATATCATGAGTTCGAGTCAAGTTCTCTAACTCTCCAGCAGAGTCGCCAGAAACTGTAGACGTCCCCGAACGTCCCGGGAGGGAAATCCCGTTTTGTTCATTTGGGCTCACTACAGTTCAAGACTCAATGTCATGGTCCTGTATCTAATCTCGCAGAGTGCAATGCAAGACCAATGAATCATCAAAGAGTCCAAATTCAGCAAATCGTTTTTGAAAACATATTTTTTTGAAAGAAGTGCCAAACATGGACTGCTTTGCCAGATACAGAGTCACCGCCTAAATATTTTATTTTGGAAAATTTAGGAAACCCTGACTCGTTGCCTAAGGCCACGTGTCTGTCATCACCAAAGTTACCTCGGCTCGGGAACTTGGGTACGATTGGGGAAGGTCACTTCGTGAGCACCCCCGCTTGCCCGATCAAAGATCGGCCTCTACTAACCATGATATCGAGTTTTAAAAAACATTATGTGCTCTTATTCCGGTTATTAACCTAGATTTTCTACGTGATGCGCACAGCATACAAATATAGACCGGATCGCCTGAATTGGAACAAAACATCTCATGTTTGTTTTTGAAAGCGGTTTGCTACTCGCAAGTAGGCTAAAATGTGGATTTGCCACCCTCAGGTGGGCTTAGAAAACATGATTTTGCCACTCTCAAGTGGGCTTAAAACTCGCAATCGATGAATTGTTCCAATCCAAATAACCCAACCTTCACCCACAGGCATTCAAGCAGTTATATCACATAAGCAAACAGCCTCGTGGCAAGCATGCTATCATGGCAATCACTCACACACATGCAAGGATGCTAAAGCATAAAAGCTTACCGAGTACTCCGAGCCAAAACAAAAACTAGTTAGTAATCAGTGCATGATCCTAGTTCATGTTAAGATGGCTAATGCAACACATGCAAGATGCAATTAGAAATAGGCTCGGCTATTCTAAGATGTCATGTGAAATGCAACTTGATACATGTATTCAAATTGGAATTGAAATACAATGCAGTTAGCATGATGTGCCGAGCCCGGTGCATGCAAGACATATGAATGATGCAAACATGCATAGCATAAGGATGCTAATTGAAATATGCCCTAATACTAACCATCATAAGCGGTTAAATAAAAGGGAGAAAGACGTGGGGTTGGAAGACATGCATCACACACACGCACACTTATTACAACAATTGGCCCTCTCTCGGAGGGTCTGAAAGAATATTACACAACCAAAATAAATAACGAATTATTACACAATACTAATTACTTAACAAATGAATTAGGTAAGCAAAGTAAACTAGCATGCTATGCTACGTGCAATGGACTGCCTCAGCTCTGTTCCGAATGATGAAGGATGCATGCATACTCGGGTCGCCTTGTCGGGAAGTTCCATCGCGACGCCTCGCCTCGCCTTTGTTTGCAATTGATCTCAGAAACTTGCACAAAGCTCCAGAAGGCTGAAACTCCACCTTGGGAAGGCCACCGATTAGTTATTAGCATGGGAGACCACCTGCCGACCACCCTTTGTGGTGGAGACCAAAGAGGGTGGTCGGCTTGCCAGAAAATCTGGTCGGTCGACCAGTTTCCACATCTGGTTTCTGGTTTTTCTGCAACAAAGGCAAGAGAGAGAAAAGGCAATATATTTTCAACAAATGTGTGCATGATCACTCTCCCCGTCCTTGCACAAGCTCAAGGGAGTGTAGTCCTCGATCCTCGTGCCACTAATCACGCATATCGATGCATAATGGCCGAGAAGTCGAATTGCACATATAAGCAAGTAAAGCCAACAACTCTATCATGGACAGTCAAGAGTGTCGGCGACCGAGAATCGAGGCACCTTTCGCTACTTGGAGTACGAAACGTCCCTCGTTTCCCGTGTTCGGACTAAACCCTACTCCAAACACAAAGTAATGAGATGGCATACACAATGCGACTAACATGCAACCTAGCATACGCAATGCTATGGGCTAAAATGGCATACACAATGCACGTGACATAACATGGCATACACAATGCACTTACGAAGACTATCATGCGCACATGAACTAAATGGCATATACAAATGCAAGATGGACTTACACTAATATGAGTGGACCTCAGCCACACTCACATCAACGGCCATATAATGGAAATGAGACAACCGAAATGCATGGAAACATGCACAGATGGAAAGGACCGATCCTAAGGCACAACATGCAACTCTAACTAAGCATGGCAAAGGATGAAGTATGGCAAGCAAACACACATTTTCCGGCTCTGAAACATAATGTACAATGGTCTCGAATCATGCAAATATGTCACACAATGCATGCAAGATGGCTCGAATACCGAAACTAGTGAAGCGGGTTACACTAGAAGTACACAAAGCAATGTATAAATGGCAAGACCAGCCCCAAATAGACCCTAGATAGGTCCAAAACAGTGGGAAAATGGCCCAAAATGATGGTTCAAAGTGCATGGAAATGAAGCTCATTCAATGGTCCGAAAACAAGGCATTCATGCACAACTCTCAAGCACACTTAAAGAGGAGAAAACATGAGGATATGGCATTCACATAGGCTCTGAAATATGATGCAAAATGACCCCAAAGCATGAAAACACCTCAGTATATGCATGCAGTAGACCTCAAATCTCAAAACTAGGCAAGTGTATTGAACTACAAGCATGCAAAACAAGCATCATTCGACCATGAGACCCAAAAACAGAGTTAAGGCAGTCCAAAACATGCACAAAATCAGTTTAAGGCATGGCCAAAAAGTGCTAACATGAAGGGCCAAAACAACATGCAACATAGGCTAGTAAGCATGGTTTACACTACATGTATGTGAAGCACATGAGGGGCCACCAAACCAGCCAAAAACAGAAACATGGCATGCCAAAATATGACCAAAAACCCACTGAAACTCAGTCAACACATGTTAGAATGAAGTGTTCCTTTGAAAGGCCAATGAGAGGGTTGTTCTACACATGTACGATGGACACACAAAATGGTAAGACTACCTCTAGAAAGAGGTTATGAGGGCCCTAAAACTCACTGAAAAGGGTCTGAAATGAGTCTGGGAAGCATGCAAGTAAAGGCCCCTTTGGAAGGCCTTGAAGAGGATTACTCCACACATGCATAATAGACATCTAATATGGCAAAACCACCTCTAGATAGAGGTCATGCAGGTCACAAAACTCATCAAAAATGGCCTGGAGCATGGCTTTGAAACATGCAAATAGGGGCTCCTTTGTAAGGCCAACAAAGCTTGTAAACAAAACAAGGGGTGAAAGGGTCACCCCTCTCTGATTTTGGGACTCAAAAACACATGTTAGCCACTGAAAATCCGCTGGATTTCAGTGGCTAAAAGGCCAAACCAAGGCCAACACAAATGCCCTAAAGCATATCTCAAAACAAGAGGAAATGAAGCATGCAAGGGGGTAGACGACCCCCAACAGAGAAATGACCTTAAACAAACATGTTTAGAAGCTCAAAACAAGACTTTTTTCAGTTTATGACAAAGCCTAAATGTCACGCCCCACTTTTTATTACTCGAAGTATTACCAAATTCATTAACTTAATTCCCTTTCAGAGATAACATGCGGAAATAAACTCATATATTCAACTCGTAGAAGTGAATAATAACACTCTCATTCGTATGCAATGTAAATACAACATGAGCATGCTAAATAAGTTGCCCTTGGGCTTACAGCATTAAAGAGTCAAGAAGAAGGGTGTAACCCTTTTACATATATGGCATTCCGCCAACATAAAAGAGGCCCCGTGGCCAACAATTAAGAAGATCCAAATCTTGTAGCACATCTTGCTCAACACCTGAAAAAGATCCAACAACGTGGGATGAACATATAGTCCAGTAGGGATCTCAACATGGCCCTCGACAATAACAACTTACAGATAGCTATGATCATGAATGGCCAATCTCATACTAGAATAGTAATGTGACAGTTTATACAAAATATACATAAGTATGAACTTTCTCGAAAACAGCCATTTCATTCAACTCTATAAGCGATTCATCTTTCATTTTTCTTTCATTAACCCCAATCTTTCATAACATTAACAATTACTTAGGATATCATCTCACTAAGCTCATTACTCTCTTCCATTTTCCATACATACAACAGATGTGCCTTTTCAAAACATATTCTTTTGTTTTAAAATATTCGATCTCCTTCACACTTTCCAAATGACAAAATGGCATTTTGGTTCGTTCCCAATACAATCATAACTATACATGCATACCTTTATAAAAAGGGAGACAACAACTCACTAACATGTATATAATCAACCAATGAGGTAACTTGGCCCTCCGAAACTGTAACCAACTAAATCCATGATATCCTTAGATACGATGGAACAACAACAACAAAACTTTGCTCTACCAGCTATGTGCGTAGTAAGCCAAAGATACACCTTTCACAACAACATACCAGTTTACCAGGCGTTAGCTGGAAGGGTGTGGTACCTTAGATTCTCAGCGTAGTCAGTTCTCTAGGCACTAGCTGGAAGGTCACGGTACCTCTGATTCGCAGCACAAGGTATAACACCACCAACCAAAATGCAACAGGGCATAACTAACATGTATAACACATATACATAAACCACCAAGATACAAGCGATGTGTTAAAGTATATGAACACATAATTAATTCCCCCGAGCAAGTATACATATATAATGTACCTCCGCACTTCCTCATATACAATGTTCAATCAACAATGGTATAATGCACACACGACAATTCAACACAACCATGTCATCCTCCACCGATGACCAAGGACAAAACCTCTAGATGCAAGTATTTAGTACATCTATTAAAGACTCAATCATTATGAGACCACAAGCCCAACAACAACACTAACATGGTAGTTAAAGATACAACCCCCACGTGTGTGTATTTCACACCGAAGAAACAACAATCCAGTTTTCATACTTATATCAAAGATACTTTTCTCATTTCACAAAACAAATTCTATTTCTTTTTGTTTTCACAAAACCAACTCCATCCCTTTTGTTTCCACAAAACCAATTCCATTCCTTTTGTTTTACAAAACCAATTCCGTTGATAATAAAGCCATAACTCACATTAGTCCACTACATTCATTTCAAAACCATTCCAAAGCCAAAGTTAACCCCTTAGGCATTAACACCTTCACCCAACTCACATCAACAATAGAGATTTACAATATAGGTTAGCTACCCTCCATTTTAATTTACCAAATCAAAATATAATTTAGGGCTTTTTCTTCTTTCAACTACAACATGCTAATTTACACTCCGATCAGTCCAAAACAACCATCAATGATAAAATAACCATTATCAAACAACCAACCCTAGGTTCCTCCTCATGATTTCAAACAAATCCAACGTGGATATGATTTTCATGCAATACAAAACTACCATATGTCTATCTATAGACGAAGTATTGAAAAAGAACAAGGAAATCCCTACCTCAAGTGTAGAACCCAAGGAGAAGAAGAGCAAAACTCGGAAGTGCTCCAAATCCTAAATTTCTTGGATCAAAACGAAGCCCTCGACGATCAACACACTTTTTACAAAGGCCCAAGGTGAGGAAAACACTCCTACTAGATCAATCCCTAGAGAGAAGGTGGGTTTCTAGTGAGAGAGGCTCTCCAATGGAGTTTTAGAAAAGTAAGAGAGAGAGTGAGGATGTAAAAAGTGATTTAAAATAGCATAGCTGCAAACTGATATACGACTCTCCCGCTCGAGCAGATAAAAGGACGCTCGAGCGTCAAGTACAAAAACTGGACCCGTTCGAGCGCAAGAAGACCCGCTCGAGCGCCAAGACACAGGAACAAAACACACCCGCTTGAGCGCGAAAACCAGTCCGCTCAAGCGTAGATTCTCCTCTCTCAGTATCATCACCGACAATGCTCACCCCCGCTCAAGCGCCAACAGACCCGCTCGAGCGCGACCCGCTCGAGCGTAAGGAAACCTGCTCGAGCGTGAAAAACACACCTGCAGAAGTTTTGCAGAGGCACGAAATACTGGAACTGTGAAAACCCCGCTCGAGTGCAAAAGTACCCACTCGAGCGTACCACCAAAAAAAAATCTGGGCAACAAGGAATGGGACTAAGGCTCAACCAACCTGTTCGAAACACGCCCAACACATTCTAAAACTCAAATGTATGAAATCAAGGATAACAACAAGACATAAACAACCAACAACTCCACGGAACCGAGTTCGGAATACGATTAAAATTGGGAGGGGAAACCGGGATCGCTATACTAAATATGCTTGCAAATAAAGCTAAACGATGAAGCAAAATAAGGCTACAAAGAGGGAAATAGAGACTTACCCTTGTAGAGAAGAAGGCCAGCAGCTTCTGGACCAAAATAGGAACTCTTCAACCTCTAAAAATGAGCTCCTAGGTGCTTAGGTTGACCATGGAGGTGTTGTGTTTGGAGGTGTAGTGCAATGGGGCCAAGAACTAGGAGTATTTGAGCACAAAAGAGAGAGATATAGAAAGGTGTATATGTTTTGCCTTCCAAGAAGTTCTGAACCCTTGGAATGGAAGATGACCTCTTCCTTTATAGAGGAGAGGGGCTAAAGCTTCCTCAAGAAGCTTAAAACCAAGCTCAAAGATCCTCCATACACGTGTATGGAGGATCACTTCTGAGGCTTCCAGCTGGCACAGCTGGCTAACACTCAGTGAGACAAAAAATGCAGGAAGGTGGCCGACTAGTTCAGGTGCTCGGCGGACCAGGGGTCAAAAGGTTCAAGCTAAAAAGGTGGTCGGCCTATCCATATTGGTGGTCTCCAAGGTGAATGCAGCTCAGTGGTGGTATGGGAGACTAGAAATTGTGGCTCAAAAGTGAGGGAGACCAAGGGGTCAAAAGGGTCAAGCAAAAAATGGTGGTCGGCCTACCAAGATTGGTGGTCTCCTAGGTGAATGCAACTCAGTGGTGGTATGGGAGACTAGAAATTGTGGCCCAAAAGTGAGGGAGACCAGTTCTCTAACAAGAAAATCGGGCGGCGAAGAGAAAGGTGGTCTCCAAGAAGAAAAGGTGGTCTCCCACCATAGTACCACCTTCCTAACAAAGAAACTAGGGTCCATGCCAAAAATGAACCCACACCGATGCAAAACGAAGGTTCAGGGGCCAAAACGCGCAGCCGGGTGCCCCGAAAACAGGCTGTTAGGCACCGGAGGTGGCGTGCGACCACAAAGGTGGTCTCCCGGGCCACAATGTCCCTCTAGGGAGAGGGAACAAGGTGTGTGCCAAAAATCAGAGCAAACGGAGAAAGTTAAGCGGTCCCGAACTGAGGCGCATAGCCGACGGCTACGAAAACCGGAAACTGGTCTCCAAACAGGAGTAGTGGCCTACGACCACGAAACATAGTCTACGGCCACTAAGAGATGGTCTTCGAGACTTCTCCCTCCCTTTGGGAAGAGAAAACGGAGAAAACAGAACCTGGTTCGCAAACCGAGGCAAAGCACAAAAGAGTCCCGAAGTCCGGAGGCAAGGCTCTCAGCCGAGACTCTGTGACCTCAGAACGAGCACAATATGCATCATCACTGAGCACTCAATCGGCGACATCTGAGTCTTAAGGTCGGTCAAAAATGGGGTGTCTACAACTTGGTGATATTAGTAGATCAAAACACTTTACCCAAGTCCTAGGACGTGCATGGGCTTTGCATCCTCTTAGAACTACAACCGATTGCATTAAATTCTTTTCTACACCTTGAACATTTCCTACTATTTGAGCATTTGAAAAGATTGATACATTTTGCATGGCCAAACAAACCTTCTCTGACATAGATCAAGCATACGAAGAGTTGTTAGATAATGATGTTCGCTCTCGAAAGAATTTTCATGCATTTATTAGCCACGCCTATCCATCTCCATTTATTCAAGTCATGGAAGCTTTTACAAATCATCGACCTTTGGATCACGAACCTCTTGTTCATAATTTTTTAGTCCAAGACTTTGCAAAAATGGATATTGGAAGCTCTTCTTCTACCCCAAAACCTTCTGCGTGGAAAGAGGCTGCGGCTTCCTCTTCTTCTTCTAAAGCTTTTGGCTGGGGAAGCTGGCCAGAACCTGAGGAATCCAAGCTAAGAGAGCGAATTAACCATCGATTCGTCGAATTTGCTGATACTCTATCTTTGCCTCCTTTTGCCCGGAGCTCGGTAGTTTACCCCTATGTATCCATCGATCATCGACGCAGTTTGGAAGACAACTTACTTATAGCATGGTATACATCTTCTACGCCTACAAAGATAGTGCGAGCCACTCCTTGTCCAGAGGAAGCACAAGGATACAACCCGTCATTCTTAGCCCAGAGGGAAAAATTTTGCTCTTCTGACTGGCTTGAATGTGTAAATAACCCCCAGTTCCCTTCTTCCTTTAGGATGGATCCTCCTGCACCTCCTCTTCCTCAAAACCCTCACTGGATGGAAGAACTGATACTTACTCTCTTTGAGAATCAGTTTCTTCCTTCCTACTAACCTCTAGCTCTCCCCACTATATTTGAGCGATATCAAGCTCAACTTCTGCTTGCAGCCTTTTCTCACTTGCCCTTCAATGTTCTTGGAGGTGATGTTCCTCTTAAGAACTTTTGATGGGCTTGTGGCATTATGACTCGGGGTCATGTCCTCAACCCCATTGCTCAAGCAGAACTTCAGATGTTTTTAGATCAACTCCCACTGCTTCTTCATTGGTACCAAACTTCTTTGGCTACCACTCAATCTTTGGACAAAATCTTAGCCCATCAAATTCACACCCAGTATGAAGCAGAGAACCTTATTGACGAATATAATGACTTCAAGAATAAAGATTCTGTATACTGGGATGATCTAGATATGGATGAGATGGAACAAGGATTGAAGGAAACAGAGTTTCAAATGAAAGCTGAACAACTTTTTCATTAAATAAGAGCATATCAGCTACAACAACCTAGCTTGGAGAGGATAGAGGACAGAATAAAAAAGGAACATAAATTCATTGACCACTGTTGGAACAAATTCCATGACCTTGTTATTCTTTCTATTCCTTATTTTTATGAAATTGAATTTGTAGCCAAGAAGGCTTTCTAATGTAATTACTTTCATATTAATAAAGCTAAGTTTTCCTTTCTTTATTTGGCATGGTCTGATTTTATTCTATTCGCCCAAAGCAAACAAAATCAGAGCTTCGAATTTACTAATTTTGTCCTTCGAAATCTGATTTGAACATTTCCAATGGAATATTGGAAACCTAATTTGAATTTCCCCAACATATGGAGTGTAATTGACAATGTTTGCCTTAGGTCTTCTCATTCCAATCATATGATTAACACAATCAACAGTTTCAAATTATCTATTTTTGCTTCAAAAAAATAGTCTAGATTTTTCGAAGCATGGAAACTACCCTTAGGGATTGCACTATTTTATTCTAAAAGAGCGAGTCCCTTTGTGTTCTTCACTGCTTAACCAAATATTGGTTTTTTGCCACTTCGAAGTCTAGAACAAACAAATTCTAGCTGCAGAGTATTTCAAATTTTACTTCAAAGGATTTTACTTTCAACAAGAAACCTAAAAGCAAGTATTTAATCCCCTTGAAGTAAACAAACACCTGAGCATTCTTGTACTCTTAGGTATGAAATGTGCTTCAAAGTCAACTTCCTGCTTTCGAAGCCCTAGCTGGATGTTTGTCACCTGGCTTTGGAGCCAAAGCTGGGCTTTGAAGCCAAATATTTGATTTTGAAGCCAATATAAGTGTTTGAGATACGTTTCCCTCCCAAATTATCACTATTGAGAGAAACTCTTCGCATCCGTACCTTCAGTACTTCTTTATGAATTCTACCCATTTAAAATGATTGGGCATTTTTCGAACAGAAAGATTTAAAAACCCTTTCCTTTCGTGCTTTTAATTTACTTGCTCGCCCAATACACAAACCCTTCATCTCTATTGACTTCTCCTCTCCTTTACCCTCTTTCTTAACTTCATCTTTTGAAAACTTTTGTCAATGGCTTCTTCCTCCTCGAAGATACCAGTCGTGGAGCGTGTGAGTCCATCCGTAGCCTTAAAAAGGATCATTGCTGAAGAGTGTGAGAAATACAAAGCTGGCGAGAAAAGTGCTATTGATGGGCATAGTTTCATTCCCCGTCACCATGAGCAATAAGAATATGTGCTTGGGCCTATTTTTAAAGAGGTCCCTACTCAGCTTCCAGCTCTGTACCCACGTTTGGAGGACCATTGCCACCTTTATGAAGGCGGTCTTGATTGGGAAAGTTGGAGAGTGAACCGACCCCATCGCTGCTAGCCCACAGTAAGACCAGAATGGGAGGAATGGTATGATCGGGTCGTCCCTGCTAGGACACTAGATCTTCAGGAACTTTGCCTCTTCGACGACCTTCAACTGTCCAGGTTCACCATTTCGGAGGACCTATTTTTAATACCTACTGCTCTTCATTTTTGGAATTCTACTTTCAATTTCTTCCAATTTAGATGTGGGATGATAGCTTCTACTGTCCTTGACATCTGCCATCTATTAGGATTATCCCCTATTGGTACTCCATTTGGTCCAGACTACCCTGACCTCAGCATTCCTTTTTCTCTTCCCCCTCTGAACTCATTCTATAGTGACTTTGTTAAGACTGAGAACAAAAAAGAAGGCCCTGTGATTGATAGGGAATTCTTTTCCTTTTTATTGTATTGGCTTTACAAGTTTCTCTTCTGTACTTCTTTTCAGAGGATTATGCTTGAGTTTGCCCCTCTTGCCAAAGCTTTTGTTTTGCATAAACAGATGGCCTTAGCTCCTTATGTCTTGGGCCATGTCTACAGAGCTTGTTCCCTCTTTTGTGAAAAACTCATGGATGCCAATCAAGGAGGCCCATTTTGGATACTCCAACTCTGGCTTTTTGCATACTTCACTGATTTGCGTTCTAAGTGTCTAAAGTTTTTAATACCAAACCCTACCACTTATGGCATGAAGTTAGCCAATGTCTCTCTTTATCCTTCCAACTTTGCCTTCTACTTTTCTTTCTTTCACCAACTCTCAACTTCCCCTTCTTCTCACACCTTCTTCTGCTTCTTCGAAGCCAATATTGGCCCAGCTTGGTTGAGGACCTTTTTGAACGATAGGTCCTGCTCTAGGCCTCAGCACAAAAGTATGTGGGTTTCTATTTTGATCCCGAGGGAGCTATTCATTGGCACTATGAACTCTAGAGCTTATAAGTGTATCTTTGAGCCCTATTGCCCTGCCCAATTTGCTAGGCAATTTGGACTCTCTCAAGGGATCCCTATCCCTTTCTGCAGTCAGTCTAACTCAAACCTTGCGAACAGAGAACTGAAAGTTCCTAGATCTAGATTAGAAGAGGCAACCTCCAAATTCATCCAAGACTTGATTGATTTTGAATACCTATCCTTCATTCCCCAAAGCAATACACTGAAAAGGTACCAGAATTGGTGGATGGCTAATATGGAGGTGTACTTGGCCATTTCTCCTCAAGATCTATTAATGGTACTAGATGTACCTCAAGCCAAGTCTAAAGGGACTGGAGTTGTTACTTCCTCTACTGCTCATGCTACCCTAGCTCTTACCCCTGCTACCACAAAGTCTGCTCCTGTTGCCTCACCTTTTCCTAGAGTTACTCAAGCTGCTTCGAAGAAAAGTATGCATTGCTGCTTCTTTTCTTTTCTCTTTCTTTATGATGCTTTTGCTTTTTTACTTATAGTTCATTCTTTGGTGTAGGTGGTGTAGGTGCCTCACAGAGAGACTATCCTCAAAGAGTTGAAGCTTTAAATCTCATCAAGAGCAAGCAACAATAACAAAGGAAAAGAAAGCTCTTGCTTGATCCTGAAGAGGAGGTACCTGAGGCTCACGTGGGAGAAGAGGAAGCAGAGAAAGAGCAGGAGACACCATTAAAAAGAAAGATGAAAATGATGGTCTCTCTCTTTGATTTCACTAGGGATCCTATTCATGAAGCATCTGCTAAAGCAGTGGAAGCGGAACACTCCAAAGAGATCGTTGTATTCCAGAGGGCTGAGAAGAGGAGACAACAACAAATGCTTCCAAGTCTGCCATGGAAACTTCTGGCTTCGTTTGGAAGAATTGGGCATGAAATGCCTCCTCCATTGCTGCCAAGTTTGGATAGAGCCAGGTGTAAGGTTAATTTACCATACAAAAGCTACCCCAGTTAGAGAATTTGGAAAAAGTCTATGTAATCATTTTTGGTAAATTCACTACATTGGATAGCGAACCTAGCAATGTGTTCTACTGTTAATTGGTTTCCATTCCCATAAAAAAAAGCAAAGTTTGGTATTCTAAACCCCCTTGGGTATTCATGTACCCTATCCACCCATTCTGGGTATTGCTTCCTATACACAAGAGTTTGAAGCCCCTAAGTCATAGGTCCACACATTTCTCTGACAATATATGCAATTTGGTCCCTAGGAACCATATTTTGTGCTTGTTGGACTACTACTGGAGGAATGAACACACGATTTGGTGGAAAACCTTGTGCCTGAGGTCCTCTTGGTCCATAAGGAGGTATATTTGGGACTGGCTGTCCCTGTGGTACTGGCTGCTGTTAAGGGTGTGGTTGACGTCTCTGAGCCTGTCCTGCGAAAGGACCTGCGAAAGGTGCTGTAATAGGAGGAACATGTGTTGTCTCTCTTCCAGCCGCGAGAAACCCTTCCAACCCCCCGGGTGCGAATTCGAACAAGGGATTAGTGAACCCCCTTGTGCCAGGTATGGCTTCGAACATGGGATTTGGAAACATTCTCATACCATTTTCTTGTGTTGGCCCAGATCCACTAATTTGTATGGCTTCGTTGTTAGGTAATGAGGCATTTTGATTTACCATAGGCCTTGAAAGAGGCTCATACCAAGACTGAAGTACAGGTGATGGTCTTTCATAATTTTGATTACTAGTCTGACCATTATTATGTCCATTACTTTGCATAGGATGTTTATCTCTAGTCAATCTTTGCTGAGGAACATTTGAATTTTTCTCCATATGCCTTGTGTTAGTTGGTTGATGGGCATTCATCCGATCCATAAAGGATATTGCCCATCTTTCCATTGTGTTCATTAACTGCTATCCCATGGCATCTACTAGGCCTCCCCATGGATTCATTGACTAAGCAGATGGAATGGTGGATGGTCCAATTCCATGGCCTCGTCTAATATTTTGGACATGTGGTGCATGTTCTGCATTACTGGTCTGTTTGACCATAGGTTCTGATGAGATAGGTGCTTTCATAGGATATGTTATCACATTATCCTCTGGATCAGGTACCTCTACCTCTCATTCCACACCTTTTTCTAGGCGTTCATTTTCTCATTGTCTCCTACGTCTAGCCATTTCAATTAGTTCCATTGGGTGTGCCAAAAATATATGTTGGTTTTTTTGGCTTTCGAAGGTTAGTATTGTAATTTTGAGCATGCCAGCAAGGATCAATTAGTCCTTACATAAGATTAGATGCCAACCAATTATCAAACGATTGTGTTATAGTTCTTTTTGCCTCAATGAAGAGGACTTTTAGTGGTGGCTTATTTAGGAGAATTTAGCGAATAACAATTAAGTGAAGAATAATTTCAGAATTTCATTAAGTAAAATGAAAAACTTACAATGATCTGACCTAGCCTTGTAGAGGTTTACAGCAATAAACTATTTGAAACTACTCCTATGCATGAAGTGCAGTACAGGAATTTGAAGTACAAAAATATAAAGAATTGTAAAAACTAGAAGAAAAAACAAAGTAAATAAAACTGGTTTTTTTATCTGAGTTTAGATGCTTCTTTCTGGGGTCTTCTCTGCTATTTATACTTTTAAATGATAACCATCGAAGTGGGCTTCTAACCGTCGAAATGTCCCTTCATGATTGCTGAACATGAATTTGAACCTTGTGAGTAACTGTTAGGCCACTGTAGACGTCCCTGAACGTCCTGGGAGGGAAATCCCGTTTTGTTCATTGGGCTCACTACAGTTCAGGACTCAATGTCACGGTCCTGTATCTAATCTCGCGGAGTGCAATGCAAGACCGATGAATTATCAAAGAGTCCAAATCCAGCAAATCGTTTTTGAAAACAGATTTTTTTGAAAGAAGTGCCAAACATGGACTACTTTGCCAGATACAGAGTCGCCACCTAAATATTTATTTTGAGGGAATTTAGGAAACCCTGACTCGTGCCTAAGGCCACGTGTTCGTCATCACCAAAGTTGCCTCAGCTCGGGAACTTGGGTACGATTGGGGAAGGTCACTTCGTGAGCACCCCCGCTCGCCCGATCAAAGATCGGCCTCTACTAACCATGATATCAGGTTTTGAAAACATTATGTGTTCTTATTCCGGTTAATTAGCTAATGTTACTATGTGATGCGCACAACACAAAAGTATAGACTAGATCACCTAATTTGGAACAAAGCATTGCATATCTGCTCATTTGAAAGACAGTTTGAAAATTTCTACTCGCAAGTAGGCTAAAACACGGATTTCAACGAGTTGTTCCAACTCAAACAATCCAACCTTCACCCACAGGAATTCAGGCAGTAAATCAACTAAGCAGTTAGCCTCATGGCAAGCATGCTTTCATGTTAACATTCACACTCATGCGAGATGCTAAAGCATAACACTCACCTAGTACTCCAAGCCAAAACAAGGAACATGTCAGTAATCAAATGTATGATCCAAGTCCATGTTAAGATGGCTAATGCATCGCAAGCAAAATGCAGCTAGAATAGGCTCGGCTAATCTATGGACGGCATGTGAAATGCAACTTGACATGTATTCAAGTTAGATTTGAAATACTATGCAATTAGTATGATGCGCCTAGGCCGGTGCATGCAATACAAATGAATGGATGCAAACATGCTATCATAAGTATGCTAATCAAAACATGTCCTAATACTAACCATCAAAAGCAGGTAAGTAAAAGGGAGAAAGAAGTGGGGGTTGGAAGGTATGCATCACACACACACACGCTTATTACACAATTCGCCCTCTCTCGGAGGGACCAAAAGAATAATACAAATTTAACTAACTAACAAGCCAATTAAATAGTTACAGACCACTTAACTAGTTAAGCAAATTGACTAAGCTAATAAAGCGGTAAAACAGCCTCGGGAAGAGGGTCCAATGCATGCGTGCCTGGCTCCGCTCGGAAATCCACCACCATGCACAAACTGCCTCTGTTTACACTGTTTTATGCCTTTGAAGACTACACAAGTCCCAAAGTTGCTTCTGGAATACTCCCTGAAGGTTGTGGGAGACCACCGGCCAAGAGGAAACACCACCGGCCATGATAAATTGGTCATCGACCATCTATGTAGCTCTCGGCCAGAGATTTGTGGTCGGCCGGCACTCAATGTGGTCGGTCGGCCATCTATGCCTGCAGAACCCTGTTTTGACAGCAGCAGAGGGCAGACAAGACATGGCAATGCATTTCAAAGCAAATGTTTGCACAACCACCCTCTCTATCATGTTTAAGACTCAGGGGAGCATGGTACTCGACCCTCGGGCCACCAATCACGTATTTCGATGCATGATGGCCCAAGAAGTCAAGTTGTGCATCTTGATATCAAATGAGATGCACACCAAACAAACAAAAGGCCTCCAACCTCTATCATAATCAATTCAAGAGGCAAGAGATGCATGCTTAATGCCATGCAACCTAGGCATGGAAGCTAGGCATGCACCATGAGCATGTGAACAAGTATGCAAGCTAACAAGCATGCAAAGTGTAATTTAACCATGCAAGCATGCAAGATGCAACATGGACAACATGTTAAGTAACTAAAAGAGAGAATGCATGCCAAATGCATTACAACCTAAGCATGCAACAACATGTCATGGATTGAGTACACAATGAGGCACAATTGAACTAGCATGCTACAGCATGTAATTCACCCAATATGCAACAAGTATGGGACAACATACAAGGCAAACATGCAACAACATGCGGGGATGGACTTACACCAATTTGGGCGGCTCTCAAATAGGCCCAAAACAGTGGCCAAAATGCTAAGGACATGAAGGCAAATGTACATACAAACATGCATAGATACATGGTTCAAAACTTATGCACAAAGAAGCAACTTTTAAGCACACTTAAAAGGAGCAAACATGGACAAATGGCAAGCATTGTAAGCTCTGAAATCATGTTAGAAAAGGTGCCAAACCAATTAAACAAATTAAGCAAAGCATGCAACCAAGCCGAAAACTCAAGGCTAGCCAAGGGGCTCAAGCCATGACCATGCCAACCAAGCCTCAAAGGGCCAAAGGGACTCAAAACAGTCCCAAGGCAGACCAAAACAAGGTCAAAGACGTACTTAGATGGTATCTAAATGTCCTACACACGATGGCACACACAAGGGTCCAAACATGGAGCATAAGACATCAACCTTTTAAAGCACTAAAGGAGCGTCAAATGCAAGCATACAAGCATGCCATATGGACTGAAATGACATAACTAATGGTGCCAAACCACCGAAATGATGCAAATAGAGCATGCTAGAGAATCCAATACTCAAAGCTTATAAGGGAGATTGCATGGTAGCTATACAAAGCAAGTCACGGGTGACCCAAATAACCAAAATCAGACCTTAAGCACACCAAAACATGCATAAAAGTTTCACAAAGCTAAGCCAAAATCATGCTAGAAAGTCATGGTACATCATGATGCATGTTAAGGCAATTTCATGGCATTATAAGACAAGTATGCAAAGCATGCATGATGTGTCTAAACCAACTTAAAACAGTGCTATAACATGGTAAAATAACCACAAATACCAACTAAGACATGGCCAACATGGACTTAATCAAGGTGCTCACACATGAGGCTAAAATGACAAGTTTTGAAGACAACAAGGAGAGGGGATGGCCCTCTCCTTCTTAGGACCTCAAAACACCATCCCCACCACTGAAATCCCTCTGGATTTCAGTGGTGAGGAGGCTGATACAAGGTGGTCCCGGAGCTCACCAAAAATAGCACAAAAAGGAGGCCAAACAAGGCCTAAGAGGGGGTAAAGAACCCCAAACCTCAAAACAACCTTAAGCAAAGTTCAAAAGCAAGTAAAATCAAACCTTTTACTAGTTATACACTAGGCTTAAAAATAGATGCAAGATATGTCAAAACCTTGTGCAAAAATGGGAAATAAAGGGGTAAGGTTCTTACCCTTGAAGACCTTCTTCAAGAAGAGAGCTCCAGCACCTTCCTTAGGTCAAAACCAGCCCAAGAACTCCAAGAACAACCCTTTGGCACCTCACCAACCAAGGTATGGTGTAACACTAGGTGCCTTAGTGCAAAACTAAGAACAAACACACCTTATACACACACAAATCAAAAGGAGAGGGAGATATAGAGATAGGATAGAAACAAGACTCCTAACCCTAAAACCAGACCTCTGGAACTTCTTGGAACCCCTGAGGAGGGAGGAGAAGCCCTCCCTTTATAGGAATTCCAATCTTCCAAAGCTTACAAAACAAGCTAAGCAAGAGTGAAATCCCTCCATACACGTGTATGGAGAGGGTGCATTGTGGATGCCAGCTATCACAGCTGGCATAAAATATCTGCCAAAAGCAGATGCACAGTGGTCGGCCAGCCAAAAATCACAAATTGACCAAAACAATGGTCGACCGACCAGAAAGAGTGCCGACCGGTCATCACCAATGGCCGGTAGCAACAAAACAGGGCCAGTGGCCTCAAGCCATGGCTGGTGAGGTGTGGGGATGGCCAACAAGCCATTTCCTGCTCTCAGAAGCAAAAAAACAAGTGTTTGGTGCAAAACCAAACACAAAACAAGCAAGTCGAGAGATCCTAAGGCAAGGCACGTAGCCGAGACCTCCGAGAACTCAAAACGAACACGAACATGGATGATCACCGAGTGTTCAAACGGTGACGTCCAAGTCTTGAGGACGGTCAAAAATGGGGTGTCTACAGCCACATCACCTTATATCCCTCGATCATTCGAGTGCTACGCAGGCCCATTATTACCAATATGGGTTGACACATGTCTGACTATGGTTGGCAATTTGTATTAACTTCCCAAATTGCCCTTTTCATGCCACGTGTTGAATTGTGACTGGCTCATACAAATTATACAGCCAATAGGTACACATCTCTCTTCGATCTCTTAATAATACCATATGATACACGATCCGATGTTTAAGATTCTTAGGAATTAATCCTTTCAAATGGTATCAGAGTAGTCGTATCATGTCTATTGTTAGAAATCAATTTATCTTGATTATAGTATTCCGATTACTTGTTTGGTTTTCGATAGTATTCCAATTACTTGTTTGGTTTTCGATGGTATTCTGATTATTTGTTTGGTTTTTGATATGTGGTTTTTTATGGTTTTGTCTTCCTATGTCTTCATAAAGGAATTGATATATATATATTCACATGCGGAGTCTTTGTAATAGATATATTGTTCTATGTTTATAAGACTGTTGGATAGTGATATAACCTGGTTGGTTGATCAATTTTTTGTGAGAATCTTTCATTGTCAAATGTGTAGAATTGTTTCCATCATTTTACGATAAATACAAACTGTTTGTGTTTGAAATTGGGCCCCATTGTTTTATCCAATCCATGTAGAGTATTGAATTGGCATGCCTACTTTTATGATCTCCTTTGCTATTTGCCTTTTGATATATATATATATATATATATATTCTGTACATACATGGCAACATGAATACTACATATATATAAATAAAAAAAGCCAAAACCGGGGGCTGTTGGTTTTAAAAAAAAAAAATAGTTGAGAATATATATATATATTTATATAACAAAATACCTTGGTTTTTTGTTTTGCTTATATATGGTTTATGGAGTCTTTAAATTTAAGTAATCTCATGCAACATCTATGTCAAATGATACCAATTGTCTAACATTTTGAATATAAGTCAATTAAAACAATATGTCACCAAAGTGATCTCTCTTGTCTAGATTGTTTTGTATGGAATGTTTGGATGTTCGTGTATGTGTACATCATGTGAGTATTAACCGGTCCAAAGAAAGAATTAATACTTGGCAGAATTGCACAAACACTTGTGGTGGTAAACATGTGACAATTATCAAGGTAACCTAATGTGAATAATAAATCAATCAAAGAAAGATTTGTTATTTGACATAACTTAGTGTCAATGTTTGATCATTACAACAAGAATACCACTTACAGTTAATATCACTACCTAAAGGCTTGATATTAATGTTGGGCTAGGTATCTTGAGATGTTGTCATAAAATTATTTGATTTAGAGATTATTGATTTGGTTATTCGATATGAGCATGGTTGTTTATTCGTTTTATTTTGTTCTCTATTCAGCTTTGATGTCTACTACTTCAATATCTGCCAACATGAACAATGTTCCAATGTTAAATGGAACAAACTTTAAGGACTGCAAAGAGAACATATTAATTGTTCTTTGCTGCATGGACATAGACTTGGCATTAAGAATGCCGAAACCAAATGATCTCACTGAACAAAGTACTCCTGAGGAAATTGCGTACTTTGAAAAGTGGGATTGTTCCAACAGGTTAAGTCTTATGATCATGAAGCTTGGGATTCCAGAAGTTTTTAAGGGTGCAAGAATAGATGATGTTACCGTTGCCAGTCAGTTTCTTTCAGAAATTCAGAAGGGTTTTGCTAAAAACGATAAGGCTGAAACAAGCATGCTTTTAGCAAGCTTAATTTCCATGAAGTATAAGGGCAAAGGTAATGTTCGAGAGTACATCATGGAAATGTCTCATCTTTCATCAAAGCTTAAGGCACTAAAGCTCGACTTATTTGATGATTTGCTCGTGCATTTAGTTTTTATCTCTCTTCCTGTATAATTTAACCAAATTTAGGTTAGTTGCAACTGTCAGAAGGAGAAATGGACTCTCAATGAGCTCATTTCATTTTGTGTACAAGAAGAAGAGAGATTGAAGCAAGAAAGGACCGAAAGTGCTCATCTGGCTAGTAGCTCGAAGCATATGGGCAAGAGAAAGAATAAGGGAAAAGAAGTTGCTGCTCCTAAGGGTTCGGAGCAAAAGAAACAGAAAACGAAGGATGATTGTTTCTTTTGTGGCAAGCCTAGATACAGGAAGAAAGATTGTGCTAAATTCGTTGCCTGGCATGTAAAAAGAGGTACATTTCCTATTTTGGTCTGTTCTGAGATCAATTTAGCTTCAGTACTAGGAAACACTTGGTGGGTAGATTCTGGTGCTACTACTCACATATGTGTTTCTATGCAGGGTTGCCTGAACTACTGAGAGCCAACTGATGCTGAAAGACATATCTTTGTGGGTGATGGCAAGTCAGTCGAAGTGAAGGCAATAGGGCACTTTAGATTATTACTTAAGACTGGTTACTATTTGTATTTAAAAGACACTTTTGTTGTACCGTCCTTTAGACGAAATTTAGTTTCTATTTCTGTATTAGACAAGTTTGGATATTGTTGTTCTTTTGGAAATAAGCAGTTTAGTTTGTCTATTAATTCAAATGTTGTTGGTACCGGTTTACTTAATGCTTTTGATAATCTATATTTGTTGGAAACCATTTCATCTTATACTGAAACCTTGCATGTGGAATCAGGAGGTAGGAAGTGTAAATTAAATATGGAAAATTCAGTCTCATTATGGCACAATTGCCTAGGTCACATCTCTAAATCTAGAGTTGAGCGACTTGTGTCTGATGGGATTTTGGATTCTCTTGATTTTTCTGACTTTGATGTCTGTATTGAGTGTATTAAGGGAAAACAGACCAAATTGAAGAAGTTAGGTGCCAATCGGACTACGGACGTCTTAGAATTAATTCATACGGATATATGTGGGCCATTCCCTATGGCATCTTGGAATGGTCAACAGTATTTTATAACATTCATAGACGACTATTCCAGATATGGGCACCTATTTCTTATACATGAGAAATCACAGTCTTTGGACGTATTCAAAAAGTTTAAGGCCGAAGTTGAGTTACAACTCAACAAATAGGTAAAGAGTGTCAGGTCTGACCGTGGTGGTGAATACTATGGCAGATACGATGGATCAGGTGAACAACATCCAGGACCGTTTGCTAAATACCTAGAGGAATGTGGAATCGTCCCACAATACACCCTGGCAGGATCACCTAGCATGAATGGTGTATTTGAGAGACGAAACCAGACTCTTAAGGATATGGTAAGAAGTATGATTAGTCATTCTACTTTACCAAAGTCCCTCTGGGGTGAGGCTCTAAAGACAGCAACTTATATCTTTAATCGAGTGCCAACTAAAGCAGCTGCAAAAACACCTTATGAGCTTTGGGTTGGGCGAAAACCTAGTCTAAAGCACTTGCACGTGTGGGGGTGTCCTGCTGAGGAGAGGCCTTATAAACCTCATGAAAGAAAATTGGACTCCAAAACCATTAGCAGCTATTTTATTGGCTATGCCGAGTGATCAAAGGGCTACAAGTTTTATTGTGACAACCCTCACCACTGATTAGTGCTAATCTATGATTAAGCATGTTAAGTGACTGATTGACTGAGATACTGACTGATGGATTGAGTATGTTAGTTTAAATGCATTTCTATCTGTTTGACTGTTAATTGATCTGTTCGTGTTTGATCTTTGAATTGCGAATTGAAGGCCATATCGGCGGCCGAAACTGAAATTGATTGGTGTTTCATGCTAATTAGAATTTATGTGATTTTATGGCATGTTTAATTGAAATTTGATTTGGTATGATTAAATTGGATTAAATAATGTTAAATTACATTAGTTTGAATAAACTACCATTTTACCACTTAGTGGATTAGTTCATGAGCCTTTTATTTGATTTCTATATGCTAGCATTAACCTTTCTTCAGCCATTCCCTCAAGTCCAAAACCGACTAGAGAGAGAGAGAGACTTAGGAGAGAATTGTTTTCAACAAGTTTTGCTAGGAGAATTAGAAGAATTGAAGAAAGGATTGCACATTTGAGCTCCTACATCTTGAATTGAGACCTAAGGTAGGAGAATCATTTTCTTGAATTTGTATTTAAGTTGTATCTTGCATGTTTCATGAAGGTTTAGTGATCTAAGTCTAGAATTGGTTTTAAGATGTTGAATTGAAGCTTAAATCATGCATGCATGTGCATATCATGAAGTTTGAAGTTGTTTCCATGGAAATTCTTGCATGCATGTCCACATTTTGTTATAGTCCATGAATTCACCATGATTTTGAGCTTAAACTTGCATTTGAGCTTGTAGTTGAAGCTTTGATTTCAATTAAACACTTGCATGTTATATTTAAACTATGTTCTTGAAGTTTTCCTTGAAATTGTGTTTAATTGAACTACCTTTGGGCTTTGATTTTGCAAATTGATCTCCAAAACATGTCATATTATGAGTTTACAAGTGTTTTCTAGAAAATTAGCCCAAAAGGATCGGATTTGATGCTTTAGAAGTTGGTTTTGAGTTTGAAGGTTCAATCTGGAAATTTCAGAATTTGGACCCACGCTCGAGCGTAGGGCTTCACGCTTGCGCGAGCACTTTGAGTTCATGCAGTTCGCTCGAGCGGGGAAAGTGACGCTCGAGCGGGAAATGCGTGTATCCAGTACTTTCATGTGATATACAGTCCGCTTGAGCGAGGGAGTGCACGCTCGAGCGAGGACTTGTGTCTTACGCTCGAGTGGGGGTCGAGCGCCCGTCGAGCGTGAATTTCATGCATCCAGTACTTTTGCCATGTTTTACAGTTCACTCGAGCGAGGATAGTGACGCTCGAGCGGGGATCCTTTGTCTGCATGTCCGCTCGAGCGTAGAAAGCCATGCTCGAGTGAGACCCCTGTTTTCTGAAAATTTTGAAAAGTGTTTAAAAGTGCATCTTTGCATCCTCTTTCCATCCTAGGGATTCCTAGGGCATGTTTAAGGCATCTTAAGGAGGATATTGATGTAGAACCACACCGAGGCAAATTAGGGATTAAATTATTATTTTCCCAACTGTGTAGCTTAGTGTGTGTTCGTTCTGTTACTGTGTAGGGTTGGCATCCGAGGATGCTCTAGCTGCTTATAGCCCAGTGCTCTGTGAGTAACAATGTTGTAAATATATGTTCAATCATGAATATTTTCTGAATGAACAACTGTACTGCTTTCTGAAATGATATTTCTTACTGAAGGAATGTTTGTCCTATTTGTGAACTGTATTCGTGGCATCCATAGCAATTTACTGTTACTGTATTGTACTGCTACTGTCACAGAGATCTCTGTCGGTTCCCATGTTTGGAACCACTACTGTTTACTGATATGATGGCCATCAACTGACTGTTCGGTCTGTTAAGACCTACTGTACTATTTTGCTATTGGATGTATCACATATGACTATTATAGTTTCTGAATGACTGTTATGGCATGAAATATGAGCCACAAACTGAATGACTGATATACTGATAAATGACTATTTTCAATACTGAAAGGACATTCATTCTTAACCTCTTTACGCATATGTTATTCACTGGGCTTTAGCTCACTGCTCATATATATATATATGTAAGTGTTCAGGCACCGGACCGTTGCTAGAAGCGTTAGGCTAAGCTCCCGTTTTGTCAAAGCCAACCACTGTGCCTCACTGAGAGGTTCCAAGTCCTTCAAGCTAGGGCTTTTGGGGGTGTTTTAGATTTTCCCATTTTAGTATCTGTTTTTGTAATACTGTATAGACTGTACCTGTACTGTCCTGTTATGGTGGGGATCTAGTCCCTAACCTGAATATCTGTATATGATGGATGTACATACTGTTTTGTTTCGAATGTGAATATGTTTTGAAAAGTCTTTTTGCATACAGACTGTCACAGCTCTTTCGACATCTTTGTACTACTGTTTTGGCTTCCGCCAGCCCCTGTACTCTGTATTACTGTTTTATTGTTAAGCAGGCCTTCGGTAATCTCGGATTACTGGCCGGTTACGGTGCTAAACCCATAGGGGCGGGTTTGGGTCGTGACATTTATGATCCCACAAGTAGGTCAATATTTGAGACGTGAACTACAACGTTTTTTGAGGATGTTGATTTTGGGGGGAGAAATCAAGTTAGAGACATTGTCTTCAAGGAGGAAGAGGAAGCCATCCCAATTCCTACTACTACTTTTGACAAAGTGTAGGTTCCTATACCTGTGATTGATCAAGAAGTAAATTTGGATCCTCAACCAGACAATGTTGTTCAACCCCTCATCTAAGATGAGGTAATTGTTCCTGGGGAACAAACTCAACAACCTCAAGAACCTATGCCATTAAGGCGATCCACGAGAGAAAGGAGATTTGCAATTTCAGATGATTATATCGTATATCTCTAGGAACATGAGGCAGAAAGTGGAACGTTGAAAGATGATCCAATCAACTTTCGTTAAGCCTTACAAAGTTCCAACTCTCATAAATGGCTAGAAGCCATGAATGAAGAGTACAAGTCTATGCAAGACAATAAAGTTTGGGAACTTGTTCCGTTACCAGCTGGTGTGAAGCTCGTAGGTTGTAAATGGATATTTAAAACCAAAAGGGATTCAAATGGTAATGTGGAGAGGTATAAGGGACGTCTTGTAGCCAAAGGCTTTACTCAAAAGGAAGGAATTGACTTTAAAGAAACTTTCTCTCCGATTTCTACGAAAGACTCTTTTAGGACAATTATGGCGCTTGTTGCACATTTTGACATTGAGTTACATGAGATGTATATCAAAACAGCATTTCTTAATGGTGACATTAAAGAAACAATTTATATGGTGCAACCAGAAAACTTTGTGCCGGGAGACCCAAAGAATATGGTCTGCAAATTGACCAAATCCATCTATGGACTCAAACAGGCTTCTCGTCAGTGGTACTTCAAATTTCACCAAGTCCTTACTTCGTATGACTTTGAAACAAATGTTGTTGATGAATATGTGTATCACAAATTCAGTGGGAGTAAACACATATTCCTGGTTTTATATGTCAAGGACATATTGCTTGCCACAAATGATATAGGCTTATTGCACGACACCAAGAGATTTCTATCAAAGAATTTTGAAATGAAATATCTTGGTGACGCTTCCTTTGTATTAGGAATCGAGATACACCGAGATCGTTCTCGGGGTATTCTAGGATTATCACAAAGGAACTACATCGATAAAGTCCTCAACAGATTTGGCATGCAAAATTGCAAACCAGGTGAAACCCCAGTCGCTAAGGGAGACAAGTTTAGTCTCAGCCAATGCCCGAAGAATAGTCTTGCAATTAAAGAAATGCAGAAGATTCCTTATGCCTAGGGAGTCTAATGTATGCCCAAGTATGTACGCGTCCAGACATTGCGTTCATAGTTGGCATGCTAGTAAAATATTTAAGTAACCATGGCATGGATCATTGGAAAGTAGCCAAGCGAGTTATGAGGTATTTACAGAGAATAAAGGAATATATGCTCACATATAGAAGTTCGGATCAGTTAGAGATCGTTGGGTATTCTGACTCTGATTTTGCTAGATGCCAAGATAGTAGGAGATCCACATTAGGCTATATTTATCTGTTAGCCGGTGGAGCAATTTCTTGGAGGTCTGCAAAGCAGACGCTCATAGCTTCGTCCACCATGGCCGCAGAGTTTGTAGCATGTTACGAGGCATCAAATCATGGAATATGGCTATGGAATTTTGTCACTAGGCTGCACATTTTGGAAGGTATTGAAAGACCACTCAAGTTATACTGTGACAATAAGTCAGCGGTTCTATATTCCAATAACAATAAGAGCTCGACAAAGTTAAAGCATATTGACATCAAGTTCCTAGTTGTAAAAGAAAGAGTACAAAGTGGATAGATTTCCATAGAGCACATAGGGACAAACTCTATGATAGCAGATCCGCTTACGAAGGGTGTACCACCCAAGGTCTTTCATGAGCACACTGGTCATATGGGTGTTGTTCTATTTGAGAACATTCTGGTTTACTGGGAGTTTGTATTTGTATTATTACTTTATGTTAGACTTGAGTTTTGTCTATGTACTTAGATTGTTTTCTGCAGAAATAAAGTATTCAGTTTATTACACTCTGTTACGTATTTTGAAGTATTGATCTCAATAAAGTTAAGTAGGACCAGTTGGAAATAGGCATGTGTGGATCACATTACATGTAATTTCCATGCTACGCATCCATGATTGATCTCTGTCATTTGGCTGTGTTGTTATATGTGACCATTGATGGGTTAAGTTACAATTATTCTAACAAAGGCTGCTTTAATCCTATATCAATATAGTTAATGGACAAGATTGTTTGAATACCCTTAGGTCATGATAACAAATTTATGAGCTCACTAAAGTTAAACACATTTATCAAGTGACATATATGGTCTAGTGGGAAATTGTTGGATTAATTTCTAATTGGGACCACATATTTAAATGTGTGTTACCATTTATAAGAAGCCTAAACTTAAGTGATCTAATTTAGTTATAAATAGGCTTAAGGGTATGTTTGTCATGGAATTAATGTGTAGATACCATTGTGTAATTTCTATTTCTATGAGGGGTAGAAATAGAAATCATGATAGTTTCTAACCGCCTAACCGCCTAACCACCAGATGGAAAAAACTATAAGTATTTAGGGGTAACTGTCCCTAATCCTGTCTAAGATATAAAAATTCTCGAGATCCTCTCTTGGAGAAAAAAAAAAAGGCATTAAAGTAAGGAAAAGGATTGGAAGGGTATCCTGTAATCATGTTTCCTATAGCAATCCCAGTTTCTATCCGACCCTTGTGATGTTCCGTGCTCGAGTTTAATGCTTTCATATTGTTGTCTATCTCCTTCTTCCCTTGTACACCTTTGAAATTGGTCTTTGGGTTGTTGTGGTTGTGTTTGAAACAGGTTGGTTACTAAATTTTTCAAACTTTATGTTGCCCAGATTTTTGTTCCTCTGCTTGAGCGGCCCTTCTTGCACTCGAGCAGACTATGTACATTTTGGTTCTCTGCTCGAGCGGACTTTATAACACTTGAGCGGGAGTTGCAAACTCTCAGTACTTTGCACGTCTGCAAAAGTACTAGAGGAGTGTCTTTTACACTCGAGCAGCGTTTCCTATGCTCGAGCGGGTTGGAGCTCGAGCGTCCTTTCTTGAGCTCGAGCAGTTGGTCTGTCGTCTGCAAAAGTTCTGTAGGTGTGTATTCTGTGCTCGAGCGGAACATAAGTTTGTGTCTGAAGCTCAAGCGGACTGCGCGTATATCAGATCGTGAAAAGTACTTTTTTCATCACTTTTTCCATCACTTTTTCATATCATTTCAGCCAAAACCCTAAAGTTGAGACCCTCTCTCTTTAAAACACACACTCTCTCTACATTTTGGCCTAGATCCTTTGATCTTCTCACCCTACTCCCTTTGATAAAAAGGTGGAGCTTCTCAAGATCTCCATTTTCATTCGATTGGAAGTTGGTTTCGCCATTTTTTGAAGTCCCATTCTTGCTTGGCTCATCTTCTCTCTTTAAGGTAGGGATATTCTACACTTTGGTATGACTTTTAACCTAGTTATTTGTTGTTATGTACAAATGGCGAAATCTTGGGTGTTTTGGGTAAACCTAGGGTTGGGCTTTAAATTGAAAAGAGAGATTTCTATATTGTGCTTCATAGATGAATATGGGGGTTTGAATATGAGAATATCTTGTGTTAAAATGGTGGACCTTAGCCTTTGGGTTGATATTTGAGAAAGACGAAAATTTGCCCTAATATGTGTTAAGTAATCAATTTGCATGAATAATGAAATTGGTATGTGAAATATGATATTGAGAGGATGTATGAATGAATGGTGTGGCTGGATTTGTTAAATCACTCACTTATGGACAACTGGTAAATTATTTGTTATAACGATTGCATATCTATCTAGAAATATATGTTCTGGGCTACCGGTAGAGGGTACCCATGATTGTTGTAGAAATTGCATGAGGATTAGGGAAATTGAAACTAATCATCTAATTGTGTAATTGAATATGACGGCATGCTAAATGCATTGAATATGTGAAGTTGAATGTCATTGAATATGACGGTAATTTAAATACATTGTATATGTATATTGTTTCTGAGAGAAAGGGGATGTACTCCATGTTTTGGGAGGAGAGAGGGGATGGACTCCATTGAAATTAAGTTAGCTGGAGTGTCTAGGGTGAAAGGCCCGAAATCATTTGTATACACGGGTACCGATCCTGCGAACGAAATTTTTATAAAATGGCAAGATTGAAGTGTTTGTATGATGATTATGTGGATAGGGGACCACTGAGTTGTAGTCTCAGTTGGATCATTTGAACAATTATGTATATTTTCCATATGACTTGGAATGAAATGAATTAACTCGAAACAAATAGTTGAGAATGGATTGAGATATGAATATTAGTATTGACTGGTTATGGAAAGAATGTATCTTGATTATGAATATTGGACATTTATCTGACACTTATATCTTAGTTAAACTTCATACATTGTATTAGACTGTCTCTACTGGGCTTTGGCTCACCCTACTTGGGAAGCCATTTTCAGGTACAGGTGATATGCTTCCTCCAAGAGTAGGACTTAGGAGCTGAAGGCTCTTTTGTCATTTTTGTTTCTACATGTTTATTCGAGCCGAAGGCTTTACGTGTATAGAGTTTAGGACTCTTTCTTTTGTTGTAACCAAGTGATATCTTGGAAAGATGTATGTCCGTTGGGCATTTATTTTATTGTTATTAACTTGTATCACATGCTGTAGATTCAGGATGAATGTTTATGATTATATAATGCATGTAATACATTTTGTAATACGAACTCTGATATATGAAAGTAAATGAATGATATTATATTCATTTCTCTTATGAGTTGGGTTATTTGTATTTTTTTGAGGGCGTCACAACTTAGTATCAGAGCGTACTGGGTTTGAATACTTTGGGTATGTGGGAAGTGATTAGTACCACAATGGGTTTGTCTCGCTTGTTAGAGACTTAAGTATGGATGTTATGTGCTTATATGATAACATGCTTATGTGATTATATGGGTATAAGATTTTGTTCCTAAGATGTTGATTGGGTCTATGGGTTTTTAGAAGTCCTATTAGAAGAGCATTTGATCACTGCTGTTTCTAAGTGGAACTCTAGCGACGCCGCGAGACATTCATTATCTGGGAATGAAATTCGTATGTGTTTATGTGACTATGTGCTTATGTGGAGTGAATTACAGCTGTCCATCGTATTAGGACGTGAGTGAGATAGGTTCGGCACATTTGTAAATGTGCTAATCCCTTTTGTTACCTTTATTAGGATGTCAGGACGAGGTTGTGGTGGTAGGCGTGGTAGGCCTAGGAGGCATGAGATGCCTTTACCGGATGAGATTCCAACACAAGAGGAAGGAGTTGGTCTGGCCAATGTGGCCGAGCCAGTAGGTCACTGTAGACTGCCCCGAACTCCACTCCGCGCACGAGGGCGCAAATTGTTGTTCTTAGCTACTACAGTTCGGACTTATATAACGGTTCTGAATCTAATCTCACAAAGTGTAATGTAAGACTGATAAATCACCAAAGAGTCCAAATCCGGCAAATCATTTTGGAAAATCGATTTTAATAAAAAAACGCCAAACATGGACTGCTTTGCCAGATTTCAGAGTCGCCACCTAAATGTTTTGTTTTGGGAAATTTAGGAAATCTTGACTCGTGCCTAAGGCCACGTATCCATCATCACCAAAGTTGCCTCGGCTCGGGAACTTGGGTACGAGAGGGAAAGGTCATGCAATGAGCACCCCCGCTCGCTCGATCAAAGGATCGGCCTTTACTAACATGATATGTTGTTTTTGAAAAACACATGTGTTCTTATTCCGATTATTAATCTAGAATTACTATGTGATGCGCACAGCATACAAGTATAGACCAAATCGCTCAAGTTGGAACAAAACATCTCATGTTTGTTTGTTTGAAAATAGTTTGAAGTTGCTACTCACAAGTAGGCTAAGACGCGGATTTTGCCACCCTCAAGTGGGCTTAGAAAACATGATTTTGCCACTCCGCAAAGTGGGCTTAAAACTCGCATTTTGATGAATTGTTCCAATTCAAGCAATCCAACCTTCATTCACAGGCATTCATGCAGTTATATCATTTAAGCAAATAGCCTCATGGCAAGCATGCTATACATGGCAACATACACATCTCATGCAGTATGCTAAAGCGTAAAAGCTTACCTAGTACTCTGAGCCAAAATAGAAGCTAATTAGTAATCAATGCATGATCCTAGCTTATGTCAAGAATGCCTAATGCAACACATGCAAAATGCAACTAAATAGGCTCGGCTATCTAAGATGGCATACGATTTACAACACTTGATACACGTATTCAAATTGGTATTGAAATACAATGCAGTTAGTATGATGCGCCGAGCCCGGTGCATGTAAAACAAATGAATGGATGCACGCATGAAGACATAAGTATGCTAATTGAAACATGTCCTAAAACTAACCATCAAAAGCTGGTAAATAAAAGGGAGAAAGAAATGGGGGTTGGAAGACATGTATCACACACACGCACACTTATTAAAACAGTTGGCCCTCTCGACAGAGGGTCCGAATAATAAGCTAACTAGGTAATCTAAGCTAATTAAACTAATTATTGCAAAACGAAACTAATTAACTAATCCTAGTTAACTAATTATTACAAAATAAGCTAATTAACTAACAAGTTAACTAACTAGTTATTATAACACAAATTGAATGATTAAGCGCATTAACTAATTAAGTACAGAACCAAATAGTTAATCTAAGCTACGCAACTAAGTAAAGCAAATAAAAGGGGCCTCGGAGCGAGAAGCGCATGCATGCTCGGTCGCCTCGTTCGGAAATCCATCGCGATGCCCCAATTTGCCTCTGTTTTCAATTGTTCTTAGAACACTGTACAAAGCTCCAGATAGCTTCTGCTCCACCATGGGAACCTCCAGGAGCATGGCCGACCACTTGTTGGTGTTGCCAACCACTTGCCTCTGCTGCAGACCAGAAAAAGTGGTCGGCCAGCCACTTTTACTGGTCTGCCGACCAGTTTTTGCTGCACTTCTCCAGTTTGCTGTAACAGAGAACAAGAAGGGGCATGGCAATGTATTTGCAAGATATGTGTGCACAACTACTCTCCCTATTATTTCATGATCTCAAGGGAGCCTAGTTCTCGACTCTCGGGCCACCAACCGAGCATCGCAATGCACGATGTGTCAAGATTGCACAATTCAATGTAAATGAATGCACAAATAACATATAAAGCCTTAACCTCTATCATGCATGATCAAGAGGGTTGGCGACCGAGAAATGAGGCACGTTTCATCACTTCAAGTATGAAACATCCCTTGTTTCTCGTGTTTGGACTAACACCCTATCCAAACCAATGCAATGCGTGCACATGGAAATACAATGCAATATAACATGAGCATGGCAAGTATAATGTAAACAACATGAGTATGCAACCACATAATGCAATGCAACAAGCATGCAACAACATAATGCAATGCAACAAGCATACAACATGCTATTTTACCAATGTTAGGATGGCATGCACAAAATTCCAAACACAATGCAAGGCATGCACACACTATGCAATGCATGCACATGCAAACAATATGGAATGTAACAACATGCGAACAACATGCAAACAAACACACTCAATGGACTTAAACCGAATATGGACAAACCTCAGTCATGCCCAAAACAGTGGCCAAAATGCATCAAAACTAAGGCACAAAAGGGCCAAGAACACATGCTCATGTGAGGGCCCATCAACTAAGCATAACAACACAACTCTCAAACATGATCAAGGAGTGACAAATATGGAAATGTGACAACACTAAATGCACTGAAATCATATATGAAATGGTGCCAAACCACTCAAACAACACAAGTATGGCATGCAAGAGCCTTTGAACATGAAAGCTAGTGAATGAGACTAGACAAGAGGCATGCAATGCATGACACAAATGGACGGACCAGCCATAAACAGAGCTCAAATAGGTCAAAACAAAGACCAAAACATGCTGAGATAGGAGCTCAAAAGTCTAGGCACACATGCATACGCATTGATCCACAAACAAGGCAATAATGCACAACCCTTGAAAGCATTCAAAGAGTGAAAAAAGTGGGAACATGGCAATGCTATATGCTCTAAAATAACATGGTAGATGATGCCAAATCATGTAAATAGCCCAAGCAATGCATGCTAGGAGACTCAAAGCTTGAAACTAGCCTAGGCACTTGCATTATAGCTATTCAATACATGAAGCATATGATCAAGGCAACCCAAAATAGTCCTAGAGCATGCCAAAATGATGCTAAAACAAGCATGGAGCAAAGCCAAAATAAGCTAGCATGAAGGGTCAATCAAGTAAGCTAAGCTAATGAGCATGATTACACTACACCTACCGAAACCAAGCATGAGATGACTTTACCAACAAAAAACAGAGTTATGGCATGTCAAATTAACACCAAAAATGGGCTAATACCAAGTCAATACATGCTAGAATAACAAGCTCACTCATTGGGCATGCAAGGCTAGTAAAGAGGACTTACACTACAAGTGTAAGAAGCAAATGAGAGATGCTCTAACCAACCAAAAACAGAGTTATATCATGGCAAAACAACACCAAAAACATACTGAAATGGTGGTCCAAAAGGCTAGGCAAGATGGCATACACATGAGCTCATATTTAAGGCATGAAGCATAAACCCTCCAAAGCATTGAATGAGCAACACATGTGAGTGCATAGCCATGAAACCTGCTCTGAAATCACATAACAAATGATTCCAAATCATGTAAATAGCCCAAGCAATGCATGCTACTGGCTTGGAAACTCAAAGCTAGTGAGCATGAATGAACTATAGCTATACAAAGCAAGGCATGCATGGCCCAAAACACTTAAATCAGAGTTTAAGCATGGTAAAACATGAACAAAAGCTTCTTGGAGTTAAGCCAAAACATGCTAGAATGATGGTCCAAAAGCATGATGCATGTTAGGCCAGCATGCAAGATTACACCACAAGTGTAGAATGCATGAAAGTGGTGACCAAACCAAGCCAAAACAGAGTTAAGGCATGCTAAAAAAACACCCAAAACATGCTGAGATAGAGCCAACATAGGCTAGCAAGACATGCTAAAACATGAGGCATACTGTGACAACGCTCACCACTGTTTACTGATAATACCACTGATTAGTGCTAATCTATGATTAAGCATGTTAACTGACTGATTGACTGAAATTTTGACTGATTGATTGAGTATATTAGTTTAAATGCATGTCTATCTGTTTGACTGCTAAATTATCTGTTCATGTATTATGTTTAAACTGTAAATTGAAGGCCTTATCAGCGGCCGAATCTGAAATTGATTAGTGTTTTATGCTAATTAGAATGAATGTGATTTTATGGTATATTCAATTGAAATTTGATTTGGTACGATTAAATTAGGTTAAATAATGTTAAATTTCATTAGTTTGGTTATTCACCAAATTGCCACTTAGTGGGTTATGCTAGGCCACTCCTCCTCTCACCCTCTACATTGTTTGAGCACCTTTTCCTCAGCCACTTTGAGAGCTAAAACTGACTAGAGTGAGAGAGTGAGGGAAATTGAGTTCAACTTGAAGGTTTTGCTTGGAAATTTAAGGAATTGAAGGTTGATTGCATAATTGAGCTCTCATTCTTGTAATTGAGGAACCTAGGTATGGAATTTATCCTCTTAATTGTTAAATTAAGTCATATATTGCATGGTTCATGGAAGTTTAGTGAGTTGAGTCTAGAATTGGCCTAATGAGTTGAATTGAGGCTTAGACCATGCATGCATGTGCGTATATTGAAGTTTTGAAGTTGTTTCATGAAAATTGTTGCATGCATGTTCATATTTTGGGTCTTGATCCATGAACTCACCATGTTTTGAAGTTAAATCTTGTATTTGATCTTGTTTTAGCACATTGGAGTTCCAAGGAACCCATACATGTGTTGAATTTGCATTGTTCTTCATGTTCATGAAAACTTCTTTGACATTGTATTTAATTGAACTTCTTTGAAACATGTAATATTATGGGTTTTGAAGAGTTTTCCAGAAAATTAGCCCAAGAGGATCGGAATTTATGCTTTAAAGTTGATTTTGAGCTTGAGGTTCAAATCTGGAAATTCCAAATTTTGGACTCACGCTCGAGCGTATGATTCCATGCTCGAGCAAGCACTCTGAGTTCATGCAGTCAGCTCGAGCGTGGAAAGTAACGCTCGAGCATGAAATGCGTGTATCCAGTACTTTCATGTGTTTTACAGTTCGCTCGAGCGAGGGAATGCACGCTCGAGCGAGGACTTGTGTCTCACGCTCGAGCGGGGATCGAGCGCCCGTCGAGCGTGAATTTTATGCATCTAGTATCTTCACTGTAATTTACAGTCCGCTCGAGCGACGGAAGTCATGCTCGAGCGGAGCCCCTTTGTCAGCATGTCTGCTCGAGCGTAGAAAGCCACGCTCGAGCGAGACCCTTGTTTTCTGAAAATTTTGAAAAGTGTTTTAAAGTGCATCTTTGCATCGTCATTCCATCCTAGGCATTCCTAGGTCTAGTTTAAGGCATCCTAATGAGGATAATGCTATAGAACCACACCGAGTCAAGATAGGGACTAAGTTATTGTTTCCCAAATGTGTAACTTAGTGTGTGTTCATCCTGTAACTGTGTAGGGTTGGCATCCGGAGACGCGCACTAGCTTATCTGTAGCCCAGAACTCCGTGAGTAACATTGTTCTAAAGATATATTCAAACATGAATATTTGCTAAATGATCAACTGTACTGTCTTTCTGAAATGATATTTCTTACTGAATGAATGCTTGTCCTATTTGCGAACTGTATTCGTGGCATCGATAGCAATTTACTGTTACTGTACTGTACTGCTACTGTCATAGAGATCTCTATCAGTTCCCATGTTTGGAACCACTACTGTTTACTGATATGATGGCCATCAACTGATTGTTCGGTCTGTTAAGACCTACTGTACTGTTTTGCTATTGGATGTACCACTTATGACTGCTATGATCGGATAACTGATATACTGTTCGAATGACTATTTTAAATATTGAAAGGACATTCATTCTTAACCTCTTTACGCATATGTTATTCACTGGGCTTTAGCTCACTGTTTATATATATATGTAGGTGTCCGGGCACCGGATCGGAGCTAGGAGCGTTGGGTTAAACTCCCTTTTTGTCAAGCCAACCACTGTGCCTCACTACAAGGTTCCAAGCCTGATCGGGCCAAGGCTGTTTGGGGTGTTTTAGATTCCCCCTTTTTGTCTCTGTTTTGTGATACTGTATAGACTGAATGATGATTGTACTGTACTGTTCTAATAGGGATTAGGTCCCTGTCCTGGATGATTGTATATGAATGTATATGTACTGTTTATGTGAATATGTATGAAAAGTCTTTTGCATACAGAATGTCACAGCTCATTGGACATCTTCTACTTACTGTTTTGGCTTCCGCCAGCCCCTGTACTCTGTATTACTATTTTACTGTTAAGCAGGCCTTCGGTAATCATCGGATTACTGGCCGGTTACGGTGCGAAACCCATAGGGGCGGGTTTGGGTCGTGACAGAGTGGTATCAAAGCGACTTTAAACCACGAGTTATATCACACACACGTGTCCAAATGAGCTATAGGATGTCTTAGAAAAGTAATAGGGCATTGCATGAGCATGAAAAGTGTGTGTGGACATGACATGATTATATGTGCTAATGTGTTAACATGTTTAAAGTATGCAACTTCCTATGTTTATTATTACTATGTTGCATATAGTGAAATGGATAATGCAAGAACTGATGATGAAACTGAATCATCTGATGCCAGGATGGCAAGGCTCGAAAGAACCGTTGAACTGCTAACTGAGGCCTTAAGGCAACAGCAACAACAGAACCAACAGCCCCCATCTCCTCCGTTACAGCCGGAACAAAATGTGAATGATGACATCATTGCTCTAACACAGAAGTTTAGTAAGATGAAACCGCCATCATTTCAGGGAGGCCTTGAACTATTGAAGGCCGAAGCATGGGGCTAGAAACTGAAAAATTATTTGAAGTCTTTCCGTATTCTGAAGCACACAAAGTGCTACTGGCCACCTTCACCTTACAAGAAGAGGCTAGAAGGTGGTGGATGCTGGTCCGCGATACCGACACTGTTATGACTTGGGCTCAGTTTAAGGGAGCCTTCTTTGAGAAATACTTTCCACAGTGTGTCAGGGTTCGAAAAGTGACTAAGTTTGAACAACTGAAACAAGGCACTATGTCTGTAGCAGAGTATGAATCTAAATTCATTGAACTCGCCAGATATGCACCACACATGGTGGATACCGATTACAAAAAGGCCAGGAAGTTTGAAGGCGGCCTTAATGTAGAAATTCTTGACAGAATAAATGTTCTGAAGCTACTGAAGTATGTAGATGTTCTTGACCGAGCGATAATGGCTGAGTTGAACATCGAGGCATTGAAACAGACTGAATCACCATCGACCGAGTGGCGTGGTAAAAGACGGGGTTTCAAAATTAAGAAAGGCCGGAATAGCCCCTTGAACAAAAAGTAAAATACGGGGTCAACAACCAGTTCCAGCCAGGGAAATAGTTCCATACCGCCCTGTTCTGAATGTGGTAAGAAACATAAAGGGGTTTGTTATAAAATTTCAGGTGCTTGTTACAGGTGTGGCAAGGTGGGCCACATGGTTAAAGATTGCCTTTCCACTCCTCCGGGCAATAGTAAAGCTACAGCCAGCACCGCAGCATCAACTGCTGCACCAAAACCCAACCCTAAAGCCACTGGAAAAGAGCCTATGAGGCAAGGCCGAGTGTTTGCACTTGTACCGGGAGATGTGCAGAATACCGAGACCGTTGTGTCAAGTATACTTTCAATCTGCACTCAAAATGCATATGTGCTGATTGATTCGGGGTCTACACATTCATATGTGTCGCATGCTTTTTCGCAAAAATTGAATAGGCCGTTGGAACCCATGAATTACTTGTTAGCTGTATCTTCACCTGTTTGGGGATCCATGACTTGTGCTTATATGTACCCCCGCATGTGAAATTATTGTTGAAGATGTTCATTTGTATATTGATTTACTGCCATTGAATATTGATCATTTTGATGTGATATTGGGGATGGATTGGTTAACGAAATATCATGCTACCATAGACTGTGTAACAAAACAAGTTGTTTTCCGTCCACCCGGATTGCCTGAATTTGTGTTTAATGGAGTTGGAGTAGTACCTCCCCCGTATCTGATTTCATCCATGAAAGCGTTTAAACTGATTAGAAAGGGATGTAAGGGGTATTTATGTTCTGTATTGACTGTGCCTACTGATACTAAAACTGATGTGAATAGTATTCCTGTAGTCAAAGAATTCCCAGATGTTTTTCCAGATGATTTGCCAGGGGATTTGATTGATAGAGAGATTGAGTTCACCATTGATGTGATTCCGGGTACACAGCCAGTATCTAAAGCTCCTTACAGAATGGCACCGACTGAATTGAAAGAGTTGAAAGTTCAGCTGCAAGAATTGTTAGATAAGAAGTTCATCAGGCCCAGTACTTCGCCGTGGGGCGCACCAGTCTTATTTGTGAAAAAGAAAGACGGCTCATTGAGACTCTGCATTGACTACCGTGAATTGAACAAGGTAACAGTGAAAAATAAATATCCATTGCCTTGCATTGATGACTTATTTGACCAGTTACAGGGTGCCCAAGTGTTCTCCAAAATTGAACTTAGATCTGGATACCACCAGTTGAAAGTCAAGACAGGGGACATCGAAAAGACTGCCTTTTGAACGAGGTACGGACATTATGAATTCTTAGTTATGCCTTTCGGAGTTACCAATGCGCCTGCTGCATTTATGGACCTTATAAACAGAATTTTCAAACCATACCTTGATCACTTTATTGTTGTATTCATAGACGACATTTTGATTTACCCCAAAAGCACGGAAGAACATGAACATCATTTGAGAATTGCTTTGCAGACCCTAAGAGAACAGAAACTTTATGCAAAACTAACTAAATGTGAATTTTGGCTAGACAGTGTAATGTTTTTGGGGCATGTGATCAGTAAGGATGGTATTACAGTTGACCCACAGAAGATTGAAGTAGTAGTGAACTGGCCTACACCGACAAATGTTACCGAAGTCCGAAGTTTTCTAGGCTTAGCCGGGTATTATAGAAGGTTTGTCAAAGATTTCTCCAAAATTGCCCTACCACTGACACAGCTAACTCAGAAGGGGACATCATTTGACTGGACCGACCAGAGGGAATCAGCTTTTCAGGAGTTGAAAACTCGACTAGTGACTGCACCGATTCTCACCTTACCCTCAGGTACGGATGGTTATACTGTATATAGTGATGCTTCTTATAAGGGTTTGGAATGTGTTTTAATGCAGAATGGTAAAGTGATTGCGTATGCTTCTCGACAATTGAGACCACATGAAAAGAACTACCCGACCCATGACCTGGAACTTTCTGCAGTAGTGTTTGCACTAAAGATTTGGCGTCACTCCCTTTATGGGGCGACATGTGAGGTGTATACAGACCACAAGAGTTTGAAATACTTCTTCACACAGAAAGAACTGAACATGAGGCAGCGAAGATGGCTAGAACTGATAAAAGATTATGATCTGCAAAATTTTGTACCATCCAGGAAAAGCTAACACCGGTGCTGATGCACTAAGCCAGAAATCGATTGGAAATTTAACCTGTTTACTCACCGGGCAGAAAGAATTGCTTTGTGAACTTGAAAGATTTGAAGTTGAAATCGTTTTGCGTGAACAAGGTGGAACATTAGCTGCCATTTCTACTCAACTGGCACTGATTGAGGAAATTAAAGAGAAACAGTAACATGATGACTTCTTGAAGAAGATCATTGAAGAACGGGAATCCAAACCGAGGCCGGATTTCAAATTTGAGAATAATGTGTTGAAATTCCAGGGAAGATTATGTGTACCGAGTGATTCTGAACTGAAAAGAAGAATTTTGCAAGAAGGCCACAATTTAAAACTGTCTGTCCATCCAGGAAATACGAAAATGTACCAAGACCTGAAACTGACTTTCTGGTGGCCGGGAATGAAGAAAGAAATTGCTAACTTTATGTCGAAATGTCTTCATTGCCAACAAGTTAAAGCCGGACATTAACAACCTGCAGGCTTACTGCAACCCTTATCGATACCGGAGTGGAAATGGGAACATATCACTATGGATTTCATTGTTGGTTTACCTCGCTCCAGTAAAGGTATGAATTCAATTTGGGTTATTGTTGATAGACTGACTAAATCTACTCATTTCTTACCTGTCAAAACAATTTATAATGTGGACAAATTGGCTGTAATCTATATTGATGAGATTGTTAGATTGCATGGAGTGCCTGTGTCCATTGTTTCTGATAGGGATTCGAAGTTTACATCGAGATTTTGGCAAAGTCTGCAAACTGCATTGGGTACTGAGTTGAAACTGAGTAGTGCCTACCATCCTCAGATAGATGGTCAGTCAGAGAGAACCATCCAGACTTTGGAGGATTTACTGAGAATGTGTGTTCTTGATTTCCAAGGAAATTGGGAAAACCATTTGTCTTTAGCTGAATTTGCCTACAATAACAGTTTTCACTCAAGCATTGGTATGGCGCCTTTCGAGGCTTTGTATGGCAGGAAGTGTCGGTCTCCAATTTGCTGGGCAGAAGTTGGAGATGGACCTTTGCTTGGGCCCGAGATTGTTCAAGAAACTATAGAAAAAGTGAAACTAATTCAACAGAGACTGAAAACCGCACAAAGCCGACAGAAAAGTTATGCGGATGTCCGAAGGCGAGACAGAGAATATGAAGTAGGTGATCACGTTTTTGTCAAAGTGACACCAATGAAGGGCCAGACTCGTTTTGGAGTAAAAGGCAAGTTAGCGCCGAGATATGTCGGACCGTATAAGATTATTGAGAAGATTAATCCGGTGGCGTATCAGGTAGCGCTTCCTCCTAAAATGGAGCATATGCATGACGTGTTCCATATTTCAATGTTGAGGGATTACCTCCGGGATCCTTTCCATGTGAGTGAGCCTACCCATGTAGTGCTAAGTGATAACTACACTTGCGAAGAACGGCCCATTCAGATTGTGAACGGACGAATCAAGAAGTTAAGAAATAAAGAGATTCTGTTAGTGAAAGTTGACTGGCAAAACCATGGTGGCGTCTATGCCACTTGGGAAAGAGAAGATGATATGATCAAGAGATATCCTGAACTGTTCCCACAGAATCCTGTTTTCTTCCAGAATGAAGGTAATTCAAGTTTGGAGGACCAAACTCTTTGTAAGGAGGGGAGACTGTGACAACCCTCACCACTGTTTACTGATAATACCACTGATTAGTGCTAATCTATGATTAAGCATGTTAACTGACTGATTGACTGAAATTTTGACTGATTGATTGAGTATATTAGTTTAAATGCATGTCTATCTGTTTGACTGCTAAATTATCTGTTCATGTATTATGTTTAAACTGTAAATTGAAGGCCTTATCGGCGGCCGAATCTGAAATTGATTAGTGTTTTATTCTAATTAGAATGAATGTGATTTTATGGTATATTCAATTGAAATTTGATTTGGTACGATTAAATTAGGTTAAATAATGTTAAATTTCATTAGTTTGGTTATTCACCAAATTGCCACTTAGTGGGTTATGCTAGGCCACTCCTCCTCTCACCCTCTACATTGTTTGAGCACCTTTTCCTCAGCCACTTTGAGAGCTAAAATCGACTAGAGTGAGAGAGTGAGGGAAATTGAGTTCAACTTGAAGGTTTTGCTTGGAAATTTAAGGAATTGAAGGTTGATTGCGTAATTGAGCTCTCATTCTTGTAATTGAGGAACCTAGGTATGGAATTTATCCTCTTAATTGTTAAATTAAGTCATATATTGCATGGTTCATGGAAGTTTAGTGAGTTGAGTCTAGAATTGGCCTAATGAGTTGAATTGAGGCTTAGACCATGCATGCATGTGCGTATATTGAAGTTTTGAAGTTGTTTCATGAAAATTGTTGCATGCATGTTCATATTTTGGGTCTTGATCCATGAACTCACCATGTTTTGAAGTTAAATCTTGTATTTGATCTTGTTTTAGCACATTGGAGTTCCAAGGAACCCATACATGTGTTGAATTTGCATTGTTCTTCATGTTCATGAAAACTTCTTTGACATTGTATTTAATTGAACTACCTTTGGGCTTTGATTTCTCAAATTGACCTTTGAAACATGTAATATTATGGGTTTTGAAGAGTTTTCCAGAAAATTAGCCCAAGAGAATCGAAATTTACGCTTTAAAGTTGATTTTGAGCTTGAGGTTCAAATTTGGAAATTCCAGATTTTGGACTCACGCTCGAGCGTATGATTCCACGCTCGAGCGAGCACTCTGAGTTCATGCAGTCAGCTCAAGCGTGGAAAGTAACGCTCAAGCGTGAAATGCGTGTATCCAGTACTTTCATGTGTTTTACAGTCCGCTCGAGCGAGGGAGTGCACGCTCGAGCGAGGACTTGTGTCTCACGCTCGAGCGGGGATCAAGCGCCCGTCGAGCGTGAATTTCATGCATCCAGTATCTTCACTGTAATTTACAGTCCGCTCGAGCGACGGAAGTCACGCTCGAGCAGAGCCCCTTTGTCAGCATGTCCGCTCGAGCGTAGAAAGCCACGCTCGAGCGAGACCCCTGTTTTCTGAAAATTTTGAAAAGTGTTTTTAAGTGCATCTTTGCATCGTCATTCCATCCTAGGCATTCCTAGGCCTAGTTTAAGGCATCCTAATGAGGATAATGCTATAGAACCACACCGAGTCAAGATAAGGACTAAGTTATTGTTTCCCAAATGTGTAACTCAGTGTGTGTTCATCCTGTAACTGTGTAGGGTTGGCATCCAGAGACGCGCACTAGCTTATCTGTAGCCCAGAACTCCGTGAGTAACATTGTTCTAAAGATATATTCAAACATGAATATTTGCTAAATGATCAACTGTACTGTCTTTCTGAAATGATATTTCTTACTGAATGAATGCTTGTCCTATTTGCAAACTGTATTCGTGGCATCCATAGCAATTTACTGTTACTGTACTGTACTGCTACTGTCATAGAGATCTCTGTCGGTTCCCATGTTTGGAACCACTACTGTTTACTGATATGATGGCCATCAAATGACTATTCGGTCTGTTAAGGCCTACTGTACTGTTTTGCTATTGGATGTACCATTTATGACTGCTATGATCGGATAACTGATATACAATTCGAATGACTGTTTTAAATATTGAAAGGACATTCATTCTTAACCTCTTTACGCATATGTTATTCACTGGGCTTTAGCTCACTGTTTATATATATATGTAGGTGTCCGGGCACTGGATCGGAGCTAGGAGCGTTGGGTTAAACTCCCTTTTTGTCAAGCCAACCACTGTGCCTCACTGCGAGGTTCCAATCCTGATCGAGCCAAGGCTGTTTGGGGTGTTTTAGATTCTCCCTTTTTGTCTCTGTTTTGTGATACTGTATAGACTGAATGATGATTGTACTGTACTGTTCTAATAGGGATTAGGTCCCTGTCCTAGATGATTGTATATGAATGTATATGTACTGTTTATGTCAATATGTATGAAAAATCTTTTGCATACAGAATGTCACAGCTTATTGGACATCTTCTACTTACTATTTTGGCTTCCGCCAGCCCCTGTACTCTGTATTACTATTTTACTGTTAAGCAGGCCTTCGGTAATCATCGGATTACTGGCCGGTCATGGTGCTAAACCCGTAGGGGCAGGTTTTGGTCGTGACGCATACAAGGCTAGCAACCAAGATACAAGGAGAGGGGATGACCCTCTCCTATTTGGGTCCTCAAAACACCCTTTCCACCACTAAAATTCCTCTAAGTTTCAATGGAGAGAAGGTCAAAAGGAGGTGGTCCCAATAGCTTAAAAGGATGGTACAAAACAAAGCCAAACAAGGCACAAGAGGGGGTGGACCTCCCCCAACACCAAAGAGGTCTCAAACCAACATCTTAAACACTTAAAATCAGAGCTTTTTGCAGTAGAAAGTTAGGCCTAAATCAGCATGCAAATAGGTCCAAAAGCTTAAGCAAAAACCAAGGTTTAAAGGGTTAGAAGCTCACCCTTGTAGAACCAATTCAAAGCTGCAACTCCAGCAGTTTTTTTGAGCTCAAACCAATCTAAAAACACCAAAACCAACTTCAAGAAGCCTCAGCAACAAAAATATGGTGTTTTACTATGTGTTTGTGTGAAAAAGTGTGAAAAAACTACACTTTTGAGCACAAATATGAAGAGGAAGAGCAATATAGAGATAGATGGTATATGTATAGCTCAAGCAAGTTTTTCTGAACCTGGAGAAGGGAGAGAGGGCCTCCCTTATATAGAAAAACAAGCAACAAGCTTGTTGAGGAAGCTAAGGGCTCCAAGCCATCCCTCCATTGTGCTCACCAGCTGGCACAGCTGGCAAGAAAAGATCTTTAGAAAGGTGTAGGAAAGCTGCCGACCGCTTGAAGTGGTCGGCCAGCTACTTACACTGGTCGGCCGACCAGTGAAAGTGGTCTCCCAGAAAGAAAAGTGGTCGGCCAGGGGGAGGGGTAGTCTACACACAAAAAGCAAGGTGGTGGCATGGTGGCCTACCACTTTTGGTGGTCTAAAGGCCACCAAGACCAGTTGGCCGACCAGAAAATTGGCTGGCAGGGAAGAAAAGTGGTTTTAAGGGAGAGAAACTGGTCTCCCACCCTTATTCCACCCTCCAAGCAAGGAAAACAAGGTTTGTACCAAAAACAAACCAAAAAGGATTCAAGATGAAAGTTCGACGGACAAGGCGCACAGCCGGAGGCCTCGAAAAGTAGTCTACGACTACAAAAAGTGGTCTCCCAGACCTCAGTGTCCCTCTAGGCAATGGCAACAAGGCATGGTTCGAAAACCAAGCCAAGAGGAGAACGTTAAGCGGTCCCGAGACAAGGCACGCGGCCGAAGGCTCCAGAAATCAAAAACTAGTCTCCAAGAAAGAAAAGTGGTCTACGACCACAAAAAAGTGGTCTACGGACCTCTCCCTCCCTCCAGGGAAGGGAAAACAAGGTTCAGTTCAAAACCAAACCAAAAGGGAAACACGACAAGGTGCTCGGCCAAATGCTCCAGAAATCGGAAACTGGCCTACCAGAGGGAAAAGTGGTCTACGGACCTCTCCCTCTCTCCAGGCAAGGTCAACAAGGCTTGGTCCACAAACCGAGCCAAAACACAAAGAGTTCAGAGGCTCGGAGGCAAGGCACTCAGCCGAAAACTCTGGAAACTCGAAACGAGCACAAACATGCACAATCATCGAGCGCTCAAAACGATGACGTCTAAGTCTTAAGGTCGGTCAAAAATGGAGTGTCTACAGTCACCAGGCCATGGGCGCCTTAGCCTGTGAGATGACTGGAGCATTGAGGGAATCCATGGACGTTCTCAGGGCTGAGAATCAAGTCCAGGCCCATGTAGCTAAAACTGAGCCGTCTTTTATGAAGAGGGAGTTCTTCCGGTCGAATCCGAACGAGTTCTTAGGTGATCCCAAAGAGCCACCGAAGGCTGATGAGTGGTTAGAACAAATGGTGAAAACGTTTGAGATGCTCGACATTGAAGATAGAGGTTTGAGAGTGACCTTGGTGTCCTTCTAGCTGAAGGGAGATGCGAGTCAGTGGTGGAAGTATGCGCAGGGGCGCATTGGAGGGACTTGGGAAACCTTTGTTGACGCTTTCCAAGATAAGTACTTACCTACTACAGTAAGGGAAAAGTTGAGGGATCAATTCTCCAAGTTGGTGTAGTTGAATACGCCAGTGGCCGAGTTTGAGGCCATATTTACTAGTTTGTCGAGATTTGCACCGGAGTTAGTGGCTATTGAGGAGCGCCGGTGTTTGGAGTTTGAGAAGAGACTGAGGACCGGTCTCATGTTTTGGGTGGCGGGGTCCATGATTAGAGACTATGGGCGCCTTATGGAGGCTGCAGCCCATCTTGAGACTATTATGCATGCAGAGGAGGAGAGGATGAGGGGCTCCAGGAGGAGTCAAGATAATCAGGAGAACAGTAAGAGGCATAGGGGTTCTAACCCTTAGCAGTCCTAGGGAGCGCATTCGAGGTCTACCTTTCCAGTGTCGAGTTCGGGATCTAGGAGAGGTGGTCAATGAGACATCACTTGTTTCAAATGTGGTCAATTAGGCCACAAGTCTCCAGCTTGCCCACAGAGAAGAGGAGAGCAGCGAGCAGCATCGTCTTTGGCTTGGTCTCAAGGCCAAGGCCAAGGGAGAGGCCAGCCGCTCACTTGTTATCAATGTGGACAGGCGGGGCATTTGAAGAGGTTTTGCCCACAGTTGGGTGTCACACTTGGTGCGTCTAGTTCGAGACAGACACAGAGTCACCAGCCTGCACAGTCAGCACAGGCCTCGAGGGCCAATCAGGGAGCCTCTTCGGCTTAATCTGTGCAGCAGGGCTACGCTTCGAGAGGTGAGCAGGTAGATCAGAGGCCAACAGGGCGAGTGTATGCTGTTACTGTGCTAGATCTTGTACCGGCTACATCAATTGTGAAAGGTACCTTCTTATTTTGCAATTCAGTTGCTAGTGTGTTAATTGATATGGGTACATCCCATTCATTTATTTTGTCTGCATTTGCATCAGTTTTGGGGTTGGAGTTGGCACAGTTAGCATCTCCTATTTGTATAGAGTCACCTATTGGTAGTGAGGTTATTTTGAAACAGGGATGTCGGGGTTGTGACATAGAGATTGCTAGTTGTCGACTTCCATTTGCATTTGTTTTGCTTGATATGACTAGTTTTGATGTTATTTTGGGTATGGACTGGTTATCGTCATATCAGGTTTTTATAGATTTCTACCGTCAGAGGGTTACTGTATGCACCTTGAGCGGGAACTGTTTTTATTTCTTGGGGGACCAGGTGGATAGAGTCTTATCCCCGATATATAATCCGCGTGGGCTGAGTGAGCTTAGTTGTCTTCTTGCTAGCTTTCAGAGTAGTGAGTGTGATAAAATTTGGGTTAAGTTGCCAATGGTGGTTTGTGGGTATCTAGATGTCTTTCCCGAGGATCTTACTAGTTTACCACCACACCGAGAGATAGAGTTCTCTATCGATTTAGTGCCTGGCACGACACCAATTTCTATGGCACCATATCAGTTTGCACCAGCTGAGTTGAGTGAGTTAAAGATTCAACTCTAGGAATTGTTAGATAAGGGTTTTATTCGCCCTAATACCTCACCTTGGGGAGCGCCGACTCTCTTTGCTAATAAGAAAGATAGAGCGTTACGATTTTGTATTGATTATTGGAAATTGAACCGAGTTACAGTCGAGAACAAATATCCTATGCCTCGTATAGATGATCTGTTTGATCAGTTGAAGGGGTCTTGCTATTTTTCTAAGATAGACATGAGATTGGGTTATCACCAGTTAAGAGTAAGGGAGGAGGATATCCCGAAGACGGCATTCCATATGCGGTATGGCCATTATGAGTTCCTAGTGATGCCTTTTGGGTTAACCAATGCCCCAGCTGTGTTTATGGATTTGATGAACTGAATCTTCCAAGAGTTCTTAGACCGTTTTGTGGTCGTCTTTGTGGATGACATTCTGATTTACTCACTCTCTGAGGAGGAGCACGAGGAACACTTGCGAGTGGTGCTTGAGTTGCTTAGAGCCCATAAGCTATATGTTAAGTTTGGGAAATTTGAGTTCTGGCTAAGGGAAGTTAAGTTCTTCGGCCATGTGGTATCTGGAGAAGGGGTGGCTGTAGATGCATCCAAAATAGAGGCAGTGCAAGATTGGGCACAGCCTAAGAATGCTTTTGAGATCCATAGTTTTTTGCGGTTGGCCGGGTATTACCATCGGTTCGTGAAAGATTTCTCCAGATTAGCTTCGCCTTCGACTAGATTGACGAGGAAAGGGGTCAAATTTATATGGATTGAGACTTGTGAAAGGTCGTTCCAAGAGCTTAAGATTAGACTTATCACCGCTCCAGTCTTGATTATTTCGGAGAGGGGTTTGGGCTATTCAATATACTGTGATGCTTCACGGGAAGGTTTGGGTTGTGTGTTGATGCAAGAGGGAAAGGTAGTAGCTTATGGCTCACGGCAGTTGAAAACCCATGAGAGGAATTACCCAACCCATGACTTAGAGTTAGCAGCGGTGATTTTTGCCTTGAAGATTTGGAGGCATTATCTGTATGGTGAGAGATTTGAAGTATTTTCCGACCATAAGAGTCTGAAGTATATGTTTACTCAGAAGGACTTGAATTTAAGGCAGAGAAGGTGGATGGAATTCGTAGAGGATTATGATTTTGAGTTGCATTATCATCCCGGGAAGGCCAATGTTGTGGCCGACGCCTTGAGTAGGAAGTCAATTAGCAGTGTGGCTTGTATCGCCATTCGAGAATGGGAGATGCTGAGTACTCTTAGGGAATTTGACTTGCATTTGGGCGAGTCTGTTGAGTCTGCATCCTTGTTTACAGTAGCGGCATAACCTACACTTGTGAACCGAGTGTTAGAAGCGTAAAAGGGTAACCTTGAGGTAGAATCCCTCTGGGAGAAGATCTCTAGTGGGAAGGTAGAGAAGGGCTTGACTGTGTATCTCGACCAGAGTGTAAGATACCGTGACCGTTTGTTCGTGTCGGAATCTTGCCGAGAGTTTCACCATTCACGCCTTGCGGTGCATCCAGGAAGCACAAAGATGTATCATGATCTTAGTCGCCAATTTTGGTGGAGAGGTATGAAGAAGGATGTAGCCGCATATGTATTGAAGTGCCTTACTTGTCAGCAAGTGAAGACCAAACATCAGAGGCCAACAGGTTTGTTACAACCCTTGCCTATCGCCGAGTGGAAATGGGAACATGTCACGATGGATTTTGTTGTGGGCCTTCCGAGGACTCAACGGGGTAGCGATGCCATTTGGGTGGTAGTTGATCGACTGACCAAGTCGGCGTATTTTATTCCTATGCGCGTAGGTGATTCAGTAGACTATCTTACCGACTTGTATATTAGGGACATAGTGAGGTCGCACGGGTCCCTGTGACTATTGTTTTGGATAGAGATCTGTGTTTTACAGTTCGGTTGTGGCAGAGCTTACAGAGTGTCTTGGGCACTAGATTGACTTTTAGTACGGCATATCACCCTCAGACTGACAGGCAGTCCGAGCGTACCATTCATATTCTTGAGGATATGCTTCGAGGCTATGTCCTTGACTTTAAAGGGTCATGAGAGAGGCACCTGCCCTTAGTGGAGTTTGCCTATAACAACAGTTTCCAGTCGAGTATTGGCATGACACCATTTGTGGCCTTGTATGGCCGACCTTGTAGATCTCCGGTGTGTTGGGCCGAGGTGGGTGATGCACATTTGTTGAGCCCAGAGTTGGTTCAGGAAACGACGGAAAAGGTGGCACTTATCTGTAAGAGGTTGGTTACAACCCAAAGCCGTCAGAAAAGTTACGCTGACCGTAGGAGGAGACCCTTCTCTTTTGGGGTGGGTGATCATGTGTTTATGAAAATATCACCTAGGCGGGGTTTGATGAGATTTAGGAAGAGTGGGAAGTTATCCCCTCGGTTTATTGGCCCTTTTGAGATACTTGAGCGGATTGGGGAGGTTGCCTATCGTTTGGCGTTGCCGCCACAACTTTCCAGAGTGCATGACGTATTTCATATTAGTATGCTTCGGAAGTATGAGCTGGATCCATCACACGTGTTGGATTGGACCGACTTAGAGGTAGGTGAGGATGCCTCATATGAGGAGAGACCAGTGAGAGTCTTGGATAGGCGGGACTAAGTCTTGTGAGGCACGACAATTCCCTTAGTTAAAGTTTTGTGGAAACATCACAGAGTTGAGGAAACGACTTGGGAGTGTGAATTGGAAGTCCGAGAAAAATATCCGAACTTATTTGTTGATGTTTGAGTATATGTTGGGATTTTAATCTTATTCACGAATTGTAAAGACATTGTATCGATTTTGAATTATGAGAACATTGTATATGTTAACTATGTTTTGAAAATGCAAGCTTAATATGAACATTGTATATGTTGTTTAAGTTTTGGAAATGTGAATTTGTTATGATCTTTGAATATGTTTTGGAAATATGAGTCATACGTATTGAAATTTGTTAAATTTCGGGGAATGCATATTGGTAATATATGTTGAGAGGTATATTATGAATCTGTTCTCTTGTGAAGGGATTAAATGATCGGTAGATGGGTCATGGTGTTGAATATTGATTTGTAGTCATTTTGGAAGCTGGCTAAACTTGATTTTGAAACTTAATTTGTAAATTTCGGGGACGAAATTCTTTAAGGGGGGAGGTTATAGCGATCCCGGTTTCTATCCGACCCTTGTGATGTTCCGGGCTCGGGTTTAATGCTTTCATATTGTTGTCTATCTCCTTCTTCCCTTGTACACCTTTGAGATTGGTCTTTGGGTTGTTATGGTTGTGTTTGAAATAGGTTGGTTACTAAATTTTTCAAACTTTATGTTGCCCAGATTTTTGATCCTCCGCTCGAGCGGACTTTATTGCGCTCGAGTGGGAGTTGCAAACTCTCAGTACTTTGCACGTCTGCAAAAGTACTAGAGGAGTGTCTTTTATGCTCGAGCGGCATTTCCTACGCTCGAGCGGGTTGGCGCTTAAGCGTCCTTTCTTGAGTTCGAGCGGTTGGTCTGTCGTCTGCAAAAGTTCTGGAGGTGTGTATGCACTCGAGCGGACCTCTTCTTGCGCTCGAGCGGAACATAAGTTTGTGTCTGACGCTCGAGCGTCAAACTCTCTGCTCGAGCGGACTGTGCGTATATCAGATCGCGAAAAGTACTTTTTGCATCACTTTTTCATATCATTTCAGCCAAAACCCTAAAGTTGAGAGCCTCTCTCTCTAAAACACTATCTCTCTCTCTACATTTTGGCCTAGATCCTTTGATCTTCTTACCCTACTCCCTTTGATAAAAAGGTGGAGCTTCTCAAGATATCCATTTTCATCCGATTGGAAGTTGGTTTCGCCATTTTTTGAAGTCCCATTCTTGCTTGGCTGATTTTCTCTATTTAAGGTAGGGATATTCTACACTTTGGTATGACTTTTAACCTAGTTATTTGTTGTTATGTACAAATGGTGAAATCTTGGGTGTTTTGGGTAAACCTAGGGTTGGGCTTTAAATTGAAAAGAGAGATTTCTATATTGTGCTTCATAGATGAATATAGGGGTTTGAATATGAGAATATCTTGTGTTAAAATGGTGGACCTTAGCCTTTGGGTTGATATTTGAGAAAGACGAAAATTTGCCCTAATATGTGTTAAGTAATCAATTTGCATGAATAATGAAATTGGTATGTGAAATATGATATTGAGAGGATGTATGAATGAATGGTGTGGCTGGATTTGTTAAATCACTCACTTATGGACAATTGGTAAATTATCTGTTATAGTGATTGCATATCTGTCTAGAAATATATGTTCTGGGCTACCGGTAGAGGGTACCCATGATTGTTGTAGAAATTGCATGAGGATTAGGGAAATTGAAACTAATCATTAGAACAATTATGTATATTTTCCATATGACTTGGAATGAAATGAATTAACTCAAAACGAATAGTTGAGAATGGATTGAGGTATGAATATAAGTATTGACTGGTTATGGAAAGAATGTATGTTGATTATGAATATTGGACATTTATCTGACACTTATATCTTAGTTAAACTTCATACATTGTATTAGATTGTCTCTACTGAGCTTTTGGCTTACCCTGCTTGGGAAACCATTTTCAGGTACAGGTGATATGCTTCCTCCAAGAGCATAGATTGGGAGGACTTAGGAGCTGAAGGCTCTTTTGTCATTTTTGTGTCTACATGTTTATTCGAGCCGAGGGCTTTACGTGTATAGAGTTTAGGACTCTTTCTTTTGTTGTAACCAAGTGATATCTTGGAAAGATGTAAGCCCGTAGGGTATTTATTTTGTTGTTATTAACTTGTATCACATGCTGTAGATTCAGGATGAATGTTTATGAATGTATAATGCATGTAATACCTTTTGTAATACAAACTCTGATATATGAAAGTGAATGAATTATATTATATTCATTTCTCTTATGAGTTGGGTTATTTGTATTTTTTTGAGGGCGTTACACTTCTGCTCAACCGTCATAATGGATTTGGGTACACATCTTCAATCTCTTAATAATACCATATGATACGCTGTCCGATGTTTAAGATTCTTAGGAATTAATCCTTTCATTTCACTGCTGTAATTTTGGCTATTACTTTGAGTGTCTTTCAGACTATCCTTGCTGCAATTCAAAGTTACCTCACAGCCCACTCTCTAAAAGGTTGATGTAGCACCTGTATCCTTCGAAGCTTTTAGGAAGTGTATTTGAATCCTTTATTTTATTTTAGAAATCTTTGGTGTTGTTGTATGTTGGTTTTGGAGGAGTATAATCTGATTTAAACTCGTTGGGTTTGGTTGTTCACACTTGTTCTTGTCAAAAAGTTGTTTAGGAACTTAAAAATTCTATTCTAAGGTCGACACCAGTCTTCCTAGGGGTCGACCCTTACTTGTGGTGAAGTTCTGGAGGTGTTGCTGGAAATTAGGGTCGACACCAGCCTTGGTGGTGTCGACACTTGCCTCTTGTTGCTGTCCACAAGGGTCGACACTTGTCTAGGAAGGGTCGACCCTTGTGTACTGCAGAATCTATGTGTTAGTTGCTGGAAATTAGTGTCGACCCTTCATGTCTACGGGTTGACCCCCCTTGCTTGTTGCCAAATTTTCTTTTTTACCTGAAGGGTGGACCCCCTTACCCGAAGGGTCGACCCCTGCGTTTTTTTTTCAGAATTTTGGGGTTCGATTGGGCCCTACCTTTGGAAGGTTTTGGGCCTATTATTTTATTTGACCTTAAGGTTACTCTCTACTACTATAAATAGGTCCAAACCACTTCTCTCTCATTATTTTCCTCTCCTTTTTCCTTTCAAACCATGAGATCTCTTTTCTCTCTCTAAAACTCAAACTTTTTCACTTAAATCTCTAGATCTACTCATCTAGAGTGATCGTTTCACCTTGCTCCCTTGAGATTAAATGTAGAGCTCGTCAAGGGCTTCGTTTTGATCGGGGCAAATTATTGGTTCGTTGCCATCGACTTTTGAGCTTTTCTCTCTTCTCTCTCATCTAAATTGAGGCAGGGATCTCTTCTACACTTTCATATGATATTTAGCTTAACTATTTGTATCTTGTGTAACAATAATGTGATTTGGGGGTGTTTAAGGCAAACCTAGGGTTTGGGCATAAAATGGAAAGAGGGTTTTTGGGCGAAGGTGAAATAAATGATTGAGGGGTTTGAAAATGATGTTGTATTGTGTATGATTTGATGATTTTGACACTTGGCTAATATTTGGGGAAAAAAATGGGATTTGCCCTAATTGAATCAAATTATTATTTTGTATAAATAATGAAAATTGACATGAAAAATGTGAAATTGAAAGGGTATTGATGTGAATGGTGGGATTGGTTATGCGTCACTCCATTCTGTGGTAGTTTCGAATAAACTATCTATGATGAGATTTTATATCTGTTTAGAAATAATTGTATTGGGCTATCGGTGGAGGATAGCTATCATTGTTGTAGAAATTGCATGCGGATTAGGTGAATTGAAACTAATCACTTGTGCTTGCCATTGAATATAACTATATTTATATACATTGTATATGTATGGTTATTTGGGAATGAAAAGAGGATGTACTCCATTATTTGAGTTTGTGATTAAATACATTGCATATGTATGAATGATTGCTTGGGAGGAGAAAGGGGATGGACTCAATTATAATTAAGTTGGCAGGAGTGTCCTGTGTGAAAGTCCCGAAATTATACATGGGTGCCTAGCCCGCGGACGAAATATCCATAAAATGGCAATTACAGTGCTTGTATAGCTTACGTTTACATGGGCCCCGTTTGACAGCTGCCTGCGGACGAAATATCCGTAAAAGAATACATGGGTCCCGTTTGACGGCTGCCCACTGACGAAATATCCGTAAAAGAAAAGTTTGAAGTGCTTACATGGTGATATTATGGTTCCAGAACTAATGAGTTGTAATCTCAATTGGGTTGTTAAGAAACGATGAAATTGCCCTATATAATTAAATGAAATGAAGGGAAATGGCTAAATGATTGAGTTTGGTAATTTAAGACTATACAAAATGTGGATGCCTTTGTCTTTGACGTTGTACATGCATAGTGTACTTATACCTTTGCTAAATTTCATATACTGTGTTAGATGGTTTCTACTGGGCTGTGGCTCACCCTTCTTGGAAATAATATTTTCAGGTAATGATGGCATGTCTCCACCAAGGCAATAGCGTTGGAGAAACTTTTGGAAGCAAGGGCTTCTCATTTTGATTGTATATTTTTGTAAAGTTAAGGGCTTAAGATGTAATGAGCGAAGCTCACTTTTGATTGTAACCAAGATATGTTTTGGAAAGATGTAAGCCCGTAAGGCATTTAATTTGTTGTTATTAATTTGTGTTACATGCTGTAGATTCAGAATGAACGTTTATGAATGTATAATGCATGTAATCCCTTTTGTAATACGAATTCTGTTATGAGAAGTGTACCAATTATGTCATATTCATTTCTCTTATGAGTTGGGTTATTTGAATTATTTTGAGGGCGCTACAGTTGAAACTTCTGGGAACACTGCTCTGTCTTTGTTTCATTCTCTTATTACTTATCAACTCTGAAAGGTTTGCTTAAGATTGATATATTTGTTTTTGCTTGAATTTGTTTTGTTTTGATGTGATCATTTCTTTTATGTTTACGTAAAGATTCTCTGTTTCTCTTTGTTTGGTGCTGCTAATTAAGCTGCTTATAAGTTTTATATATTGAAAAAATATTTGGTACAGTTTATGTTTAAACAGTAAATTTAAACATATGGTAAGAGGACCTAAATTTTCACATGGTAAGACATCCTAAATTTTCATATGAATTTGAATTCGGATCATGGTTTAAACAGTAATATATCCAATCGTTTGAATTTGGCATGGTAAGACGACCTAAATTTTCATATGAATGTGAATTTGGATCGTGGTTTAAACAGTAATATATCTCATCTCATCTTTTGGTATGTATGTGAAAAACATGTTGCCTGATGAAAAAGAATAAAAACCAAGGGACTGGATTTCCTTTTTACAGAGTAACATGCAAATAGAAAAAGCTTATGACTTTATATAAAAAGACAAATATCATAAACAAAAGGAGAATACCTCAATTCTTTCTCAGCAAGTAAGAAGAGCAGGAAAAAAGAAATGTTGAACTTCATTTTTTTGCTTTGATGACACTTGTAAAGGTGTTGATCTCAATCTAATACAATACAAGATAATTGCTTAAAACTGTAACTGTTAAGCAGATTTAAGGATCATAAGATAAAGATTATACTATCTCTTGCTAGATTGTGTATCTGATTGGCTTCCGACAGAGTTACTTTGAATAACGAGATATCTGATTGTGTATCTGATTGGCCACGCTGTTAGGGAAAATCGATGTGATTCCCCACAAGTAAATCAATCAATGGGAATAAAAACTAATGTGGAAAAATTAAATCAAAGGCAACACAAGAATTTTTACGTGGTTCCCTCAATGTGAGGTACGTCCACGGGATCGAAATCCGATTCCACTATCAACCAAATAAATTCCAAACGATTACAAACGAGACACTAATGGTCTCACAAAACCACCCTTAGGTGAATTCCAAATAATCACAAATAAACAAGAGGAAAGACCTCACCAAATAAATGAACCAAAATCTTCAGAACCAGAGTTGTAGAAGACCCAAAATAACGAACCCGAATCAAAACCGAAAGCCGAACCAAACTGCTTCACAAATCAAACACCAATTCTTGATTGATCAAGGCACTGTTACCGATGCAATATCTTGGTATGGCAGCCGCCACTTTTCCTTGGGAACAAAAATAATACACCAAAAAAAAATATTATATTGTAAATCTAGGGTTTTGTAATCAAACCCTAATTGTATCCAAATTGGATTGGGCCTCCACAAATATAATATATAAAAATATATTATACTAAACCAAGCCAAATTAAAACTCTTTTTCCAAAATCAATTGGGTCCCACACTCCACCAAGGAGGTATACCCAACAATTCTCCCCCTACCGACTTAGGTGGAGACATCAACCATACCCGCCAAAGTTCGACACTTTAAATGTTTGTCCCTCGACAAAGTCTTAGTCAGCATATCTGAAATATTATCATCTGTGTGAACCTTTTCGAGTTGCAACAATTTCGAATCTAACACATCACGAATCCAATGGTATCTCACATCAATGTGTTTCGATCTCGAATGAAAGGTAGAATTTTTACTCAAGTGAATAGCACTTTGACTATCACAATAAAGCACATACCTTTCTTGCTTCAAACCCAACTCTTGCAAAAATTTCTTCAACCATAACTCTTCTTTGCAAGCTTCTGTAATGGCAATAAATTCAGCTTCGGTAGTTGAGAGAGCAACACATTTTTGTAATTTAGATTGCCATGCCACAGCTCCCCCTGCAAAAGTCATCAAATACCCTGAAGTAGATTTTCTAGAATCAACATCACCAGCATGTCAGAATCTGTGAACCCATCAAGCATCGGCTTACCATCCCCAAAACACAAACATACCTTCGAAGTCCCTCGAAGATACCTTAGAATCCATTTTACCGCTGCCCAATGTTCTTTACCCGGATTAGAGAGAAACCGACTCACCACACCAACTGCGTGAGCAATATCCGGCCTTGTACAAACCATGGCGTACATCAAAGAACCAACTGCTGAAGCATAAGGAACTTTCAACATCTCTTCTTTGTCTTTCTCACTTGTAGGACATTGATTTGAACTAAGTTTGAAGTGACCCGCAAGTGGACAACCAACCGGTTTTGCTTTATCCATGTTGAATCTCTCAAGAACTTTCTCAATGTAGCTCTCTTGAGACAACCAAATCAGTCCCTCTTTGCGATCACGAACAATTTTCATACCAAGTATTTGCTTTGCCGGTCCCAAATCTTTCATAGCAAAAGATTTACTCAACTCTAACTTCAACTTGTTAATCATGGTAGAATCTTGACCCACAATTAACATGTCATCAACATAAAGCAAAAGAATAATAAATTTGCCATCCGGGAAATTTTTCACAAACACACAATGATCCGAAGTGGTTTTAGAAAAACCATTATTCATCATGAAAGAGTCAAATTTTTTGTACCATTGCCGTGGGGCTTGCTTGAGACCATACAAACTTTTCTTCAATTTGCAAACATATTTCTCTTTCCCTTTCTCTACAAAACCTTCCGGTTGCTCCATGTAAATTTCTTCTTCAAGATCACCATGAAGAAATGCGGTCTTCACATCAAGTTGCTCAACTTCAAGGTTCATACTTGCAGCCATGCCAAGTACAACCCGAATAGAAGACATCTTCACAACCGGCGAGAAAATCTCGTCAAAGTCAATGCCTTTCTTTTGCCCAAAGCCTTTCACAACAAGACGTGCTTTGTACCTCAGATTCTTGCTATCATTCTTCAATTTGAAAACCCACTTATTTTTCAGAATTTTCCTCCCTTTAGGCAACTTCACTAAATCATAAGTATGGTTTTCAAGCAAGGAATTCATCTCCTCTTCCATAGCCTTTTTCCAATCACCTTTCTTTGCATGCTCAATTGCTTCTTGGTAGCTCTCCGGCTCCCCTTGATCAGAAATCAACACAAATTCATTGGGAGGATACTTTCTTGAAGGTTGTCGGTCCCTTGTAGATTTCCTCAACTCAAGTTGTGGTGGCGGTTCTTGAGTTGAATGCTCTTCCTCAATTTCTGGCTCAACTTCATTAGGATTAGCATCATCTTCTACATCTTCAATAGGTGGCTGCACATCTCCCCCATTTTCATCATCAACTGAAGATGAAGGAGATGGATCTATGTCAATGAGATCACTAGTTTTTGGCTTCGGTTGATCACCTTTGCCAAAGTCTTCAATTGTTTGGTCTTCAAGAAACACAACATCACGGCTTCGAATGACTTTCTTGTCGACCGGATCCCATAATCTATACCCGAATTCATCACGCCTATAGCCAAGAAAAATACATTGTCTTGACTTACTATCAAGCTTGGACCTCTCATCCTTTGGAATGTGAACAAAAGCTCGGCAACCAAACACTCTCAAGTGCTCATAAGACACATCTTTGCCAGTCCAAACTCTTTCAGGAACATCACCATTCAAAGGATAGCAAGGAGATAAATTGATCAAGTCAACCGCTGTACTCATTGCCTCACCCCAAAAGGATCTTGGCAATTTAGCTTGTGAAAGCAAACACCTTGTTCTTTCTACAATGGTGCGGTTCATTCTCTCGGCAACGCCATTTTGTTGAGGAGTCTTCTTAACTGTCTTTTGGTGCCGAATACCTTGGCTGCGACAATACTCATCAAATGGCCCAATGTATTCACCACCATTGTCTGTTCGGATGCACTTCAATTTCTGTCCTGTTTCTCTTTCAACCATGGCCTGAAAATGCTTAAATACTTCTAGAACTTGATCTTTAGTTTTTAGTAGATAAGCCCAGACTTTCCTTGAATAATCATCAATGAAAGTAACAAAATAAAGTGCACCACCATGTGTTCTAACTTTTAAAGGACCACAAACATCCGAATGAATCAACTCCAAAACATTTTCTTTTCTAGATGCAACATTTTTATGAAAAGAAACTCTATGTTGTTTACCCGCCAAACAATGAACACAAGTTTTAAGATGTGTACCTTTCAGACCGGGTAGAAGCTCTTTCTTGAACAAAACTTGCAGCCCCTTTTCACTCATATGGCCAAGCCGCTTGTGCCATAATTCGATAGAAGTATCATCTTCAAGTGCATTGACAATACTTTTACAAATTTTTCCTTGCATCGAATAAAGTGTATGAGTCTTCTTGCACTTAGCCACCACCAAGGAGCCCTTTGTGAGCTTCCATATTCCATCACCAAATTTGTTGTTGAAGCCTTCATCATCTAGCTTCCCAGTAGAGATCAAATTGAGGCGAATGTCGGGAACATGCCTCACATCTTTAAGCAACAATTTGTAACCCAAATTTGTTTCCAAGCAAACATCACCCATGCCGATAATCTTGGACAAACCTTCATTACCCATTCGAACAGAACCATAATCTCCTGCAGTGTAGGTAGTGAAGAAATCAACTCGAGAAGTCACATGAAAAGAAGCACCAGAATCAATCACCCAATGACTCTCTTGGCCCACAAAATTGATACAATCATCTTCACAAACGACCATGATATCATCGGTAGTAACTGCTGTTGTGTCTTCTTGCTTCTTATCCACACTTTTGTCATGCATTTTCTCTTTATTCTTGAGCTTTCAGCATTCTCGCTTCATGTGCCCTTTCTCATGGCAATAATAACACTCAACGTCTTTCTTTGAAAAAGAACTATTTCTTGACTTGTCACGGCTTTGATCACGACCATGAGGAGTCTTACTCCTCCCCCTTGTTTTACTTCGGCCTCTCACAACAAATGCTTCCGAATTGGAGGTACCGGCTGATTTTCTTCTAGTTTCTTCATTCAACAAGCTACTAGTGACTTGACCCATAGTGACAACTCCATCGGGCGCCGAATTACTAACTGTCACAACCAAAGTCTCCCAACTTTCGGGTAAGGAACTAAGTAGCATCAAAGCCTGCAACTCATCATCAAAAATAATTTTCATAGAAGCAAGTTGGTTAACGATACTCTTTATTTCATTCAGATGTTCCGGAATAGGGCTGCCCTCTTTATATTTTAAATTAACCAACTTACGAAACAGAAAAGCTTTATTTGTGGTTGATTTTCTATCATAAAGACTCTCTAATTTTTTCCATAAATCATGTGCCGAAGTCTCAGTGGCAACATGATGAAACACACCGTCATCAATCCATTGACGGATAACACCAACGGCTTTTCAATTAAGCCTCTTCCACTCATCATCTTTCATACCCTCGGGTTTGCCACTGTCACCCTCAATGGGTCCATACAAATCTTTACAAAATAATAGGTCCTCCATTTTAGTTTTCCAAGTTACCCAATTGCTTCCATTGAAGCTAGACATGCGACCCACATTCCCCTCCATTGATTTACACAAATAAATAGACCCAAATAAACCGTAAGCTCTGATACCAGTTGTTAGGGAAAATCGATGTGATTCCCCACAAGTAAATCAATCAATGGGAATAAATACTAATGCGGAAAAATTAAATCAAAGGCAACACAAGAATTTTTACGTGGTTCCCTCAATGTGAGGTACGTCCACGGGATCGAAATCCGATTCCACTATCAACCAAATAAATTCCAAACGATTACAAACGAGACACTAATGGTCTCACAAAACCACCCTTAGGTGAATTCCAAATAATCACAAATAAACAAGAGGAAAGACCTCACCAAATAAATGAACCAAAATCTTCAGAACCAGAGTTGTAGAAGACCCAAAATAACGAACCCGAATCAAAACCGAAAGCCGAACCAAACTGCTTCACAAATCAAACACCAATTCTTGATTGATCAAGGCACTGTTACCGATGCAATATCTTGGTATGGCAGCCGCCACTTTTCCTTGGGAACAAAAATAATACACCAAAAAAAAATATTATATTGTAAATCTAGGGTTTTGTAATCAAACCCTAATTGTATCCAAATTGGATTGGGCCTCCACAAATATAATATATAAAAATATATTATACTAAACCAAGCCAAATTAAAACTCTTTTTCCAAAACTAATTGGGTCCCACACTCCACCAAGGAGGTATACCCAACACACGCCACCGCGATGCGTTCCTTAGTTCCATAATGAACGGAGGCGAGTCTTTGATGTTAACTAATAATTGATAGATGGGGAGGCTTAGAATTGATTAACACGTTCATTGAAAACATAAGGGGCACAGGTAATCCTCGTGGAATTCATTCTATGACGTTAACTAACAATTGGAAACTTTTTTACACTATACGTAGAGACCGAGACAAAGCAGTTCATCTTCTACAAAATACAAATTCTTACATTTGTAATTATATTTCACACATAATTTTATTTTTATTTTTATTTTTTAAATCTCTTTTTAAATTCATAAACCAAATACAGTTTAAAGATGGAGGGGATCAATTCAGGCCTTCATATCATAATTACTTACCAGGCATAGCATTCAAGTCTACACGTGGAGGATGGAATTTTAATTGATTGATAACTAACATATTGCCCGTGCTTTGTTGATGTATCTTTGTATGTAATTTGCTTTTTTTCATCAATAAATCTTTTCTTTTGCTGATTTAAAAAATATATATATATATATATATTGCCCGTGCTATGCAGAGGATTAAATATTGATTAATAAATTTATTTTTAAATTAATCAAAAATAATTTTAAAAGAAAAAAATAATATTAAGTAAGTTTTAACCTTTTTTTTTTTTTGTGACAAAAATAGTGTTTAAAATTAACTTTTTAAGTGACTTTTGGAATTTTTTTACAGATAAAAAAAAAGTTAATGTATTCAGGAATGAATTTTTGAATTGTATGAAAAAATGTAAATATTTTTGTTTGTTATTTAAAATTTTATTTTTATCCTTTCAAAGGTGTAGACACTTATGCACTCACTCACAAAAATTGTTTGGTCTTTTTAAACTGGTACAACCTTTTCTTTTTTTTTTTGATACACGCCAAACACAAAGGTTGTTTTGGGTAGTAGCTTATAAATTGATTTTTTGGCTTTAAAAAAAAAAAAAAGAAAGAAGAAGAAGAAGAAGAAGAAGTAGACGGGTGATATAACTTAAATAAGCCAATAAGCTAATAAGCTAACTTATAAGCTTATTGCCAAAAGACAAACTCTTTAGTTTCATGACTTTTTAATAAAAAATATAACATTCCAAACATGACATGAGTTACACAATTTTTATTTTATTTTATTGTTGATATTAGTGCTTTTTCCCTAAGTATTACATAACAAATAGATATATAATAATTCAATTGGTAAAATTAAAACAAATGAATTTTATAAAATTACAAAAATTATACTTTCGGTTAAGTATAATTATATTATCAACGAAATTCGTAATTATAATTCATCCTACCACTGTTTGTCGATTGATGTAACAATCTTATCTTCTTTTTTATGTGTGTGTCTCTCTTCCTCTCTCTCACTCGTCTTCTATCTCTCTTTATTTTTAAGACGTTGTGGCAAAAAAATTAAAATGAAATATTTAAATTTTTATATTTATTTGAGTGAGTACATTAGGAAAAATATTCTCGTATTGATAAAAATTGGTTGGTCAATTGATAGAGTATGATAAATTTAAGTTGATTGTAAGATGTAAGGGTATTTTTTTTTTAAAAATTAAATTTTATGAGATAATCGAGGTACCTAGGCCATGTTAGATTTATGTCAACCAACATAAATTGAAGAGTTACTTGACCAATATGTTTATGTAAATGTTTTTTAAATTGGTAAACATATATCATTAATAATTTTTTTTTTCATAATAAAATGTACATATTTATGTATATTTAATAGCTTTGAAAAAATAGATTAAATGTGATTTTTTTTTTTTTATAGTGTTGTAATTATGGCTGTAACTTCACTTTAATCTAGACAACTATAGATATTTTTATAATATTTTTAAACAAAATTAAACAAATATTTATTTACGTAAATATTTTTTGAATTGATATTTTTAAACAAAATCATTTGCAAATAAAAATATTAAAATGAAGTTATAAAAATGTTAAAGAAAAATTATTAGGTGTTTTTAGTAATGCTCTAAACCAATTATCAATTAACACATATCATAATGTCACAAAATATTAAAAGTAAAAAATAAAAAAGAGTAGTAATATACAAACATAAAATTAATACCAAAAAAATATTAATAATGGTTTGATTGGATTTTGATCTATCACTTTATAATAAAGAGTTCATTGACATGTTTTTTATTATATAAATGACACTATCACATCATTTTAAGGTAAAATTTTGCATAAAAATTCTAGTGAAATAATATTTTACAAAAAAAAAAAAAAAAAAAATGGTTATAACCAAAAAAACAAATAATGGTCAATAGAGAGTAAATGGATAGATGATACATAAAATATGAAATGCAAAAGCAAAAATTGGTCGGAAGTAAATATATATATATATATAAAGAGTATACTTAAGGATGAAAGAATTTGTTTAAAGAATGAACAAGACTAAATATTAACGAACCTCAAATTGTCTCATAAAGATAAAGAAAAAATAATGAGTTGCATCATTGCATGAATGTAATATTTATAAGATAAGGAGAATGTGAATGACTTGAAGAAAATATAATGTATGACGGTTAGAATTTTGGGGTAGAAAAAAAGAATTGGTTAGAGAAATAGTATACAAGAAGAATCTTCTTCATCTCTCATTTTCTAAATCACAAATCATGATTTTTTTTTATTTATTTTTAATTCAGTTTTTAAACTTAAAAATTCACAAATTTAGTGTGGGAAACCGCCAAATTAGTTTATTTAATTTATTTATAGGGAAATAATTTAATTATAGGGAAACAACCAAATTAGTTTTCTAAATCAATTATAAGTAAACAAAATCAATCAAACAACACAATTTAAACATATTTGAATTGATTTTTGTTTAATTTATTTTAAGAAATGAAGGATTTTAGGTAAAGATTTTACAAGATGGACAAATAAATTGGAAGGTCAACAAATCATGCTTTTATATTTGATTTTAGGAAATGATCATCTTTTATGTAATAATCTTAGGACATGGATTTGAAGATTTTTTACTTATGTATTTTTTAATTCAAAAATTATGTGAGGCATATGATTAGTTTATTATTATTTTTTAAATTAAAAAAAAATAAAAAAAAATGAGGTTAGGCATGTGGAGGCTTTACAGGCTTTCTCGCTAAAACCCCTTTTTACTTATATAATATACTAGTGTAAAATCCGTACTAAGTAATAAAATATGATAAACAATACTAAACATGTTAAAAATTAACTAAATACTATGATATTAACTTAGATGAGTATTTACATAATAGATTTGAGTGATTTCACTATGTTTATATAGATATGCAGGACTAATTAATTTTTTTGAAATAAACTCAATTGAAAAGAAAGAGTAAAAGTGAAATTCTATAAATATAAGTTAAAGATTAAAAAAAAAAAAGGTTTAAATTTGAAGATAAATATAGATAAAGAAAATTAGATAAATCTTTTGTAGCACCTGTATCCTTCAAAGCTTATGGGGAAGTGTATTCGAATCCTTCATTTTTTATTTTGGAAATCTTTGGTGTTGTTATGGGTTGGTTTTGGAGGAGTATAATCTGATTTAAACTTGTTGGGTTTGGTTGTTCGCACTTGTTCTTGTCAAAAGTTCCTTAGAGACTTAGATATTCTATTCTAGGGTTGACACCAGCCTTTCTAAGGGTCTACCCTTACCTGTTGGTGAAGTTTCTGGAAGGGTTGCTAGAATATAGGGTAGACACCAGCCAAGGGAGGGTCGACCCTCTTATGTTGCAGAAATCTATGTGTTAGTTGCTGGAAAATAGGGTCTACCCCCTTGCTTGTGCCAGATTGTCTTTTCTATCTAAAGGGTCGACCCCCCTGCCCGAAGGGTCGACCTTTTTTTTTTTTTTTTTTTTTTTTTTTTTTTTTTTTTTCAGATTTTGGGGTTCAAATGGGCCCTACCTTTGGCGGGGTTTTGGGTTATTTTATTTGACCTTAGGGCTATTCTTTACTACTATAAATAGGCCCAAACCACTTTTCTGTCATTATTCTTCCTCCAATTTTCCTCTTAAACCATGATTTCTCTCTTCTCTCTCTAGAACTCAAACTTTTTTACTTAAATCTCTAGATCTACTCACCTAGAGTGATCTTTTCACCTTGCTCTTTTGAGATTAAGTGTAGAGCTTATCAAGAGCTTCGTTTTGATCGGGGCAAAATGTGGTTTCGCCGCCATCGACTTTTGAGCTTTCCCTCTTCTCTCCCATCTAAGCTTGAGGTAGAGATATTCTACTCTTTAATATGGGTTTTAACCTAGGTATTTGTCATTTTATATAAATGGTGAGATTTGAAAAGATTTTGGTGAAATTAGGGTTTGTGTTTAAATTTTGAAAAAGGGGTTTCCAATATTTGGCTTCATATATGTAGATGAGGGCATGATTATGGTATTATAAGAAAATAAATGGTGAGATTGAGTCTTGGGGATGATATTGGGAAAAGAGGAAGGTTTTGCCCTAATTTGTGTGAAATGACTATTTTGAATAAATAATGAAATTGACATGGAAAATATGAAATTGGAAGGGTGTATGATTGAATGGTGTAGTTGGATTTGTCAAATCACTCACCTATGGAAATTTGATAAATTATCTGTTTGATAGATTGTATATCTATTTAGAAATATCTGTTTTGGGTTATCGGTGGAGGATAGCTATGATTGTTGTAGAAAATACATGTGGATTAGGTGAATTGAAAGTAATCAATTGAATATGACGGTTTGATTAATCCATTGAATATGTGATTTGATTAGTCATTGTATATGACAACGTTTTTTTTTTTTTTTTTTTTTTTTTTAAATACATTGCATATGTATTGTTGTTTGGGAGGAGATAGGGGATGTACTCCATTATTTGTGAGGAGCTAGGGAATGGACTCCATTGAAAATTATGTTGGCCGAAGTGTCCAGGGTGAAAGTCCTGAAACCTTATATACATATGGGTGCCAGTTCCCTCGGATGTGATTCCGTAAAGTGGTAAGAAATAGAAGTATTGGACTGATGAATGTATTGAATTGTGAACCATTGAGTTGTAGTCTCATTTTGGTTGTTTTGATAATAAAGAATTTGGTTAACAGATTTGCCCGAAATGAATTGAGGTATTGGTTATCTATATTGAATGGTCTTGGAAAGAATATGTGTTGGTTAAGAATATTGCACATTTATCTGATGCTTATATCTTAGTTAAATCTCATATATTGTTTTAGCATATCTCTACTGGGTTTTGGCTCACCCTACTTGGGAAACCATTTTCAGGTATAGGGGACATGCCACCTCCAAGGACATAGCTTGGGAGGCTGAGGAGCTGAAGGCTCCATTTTGTTGTTTTGTTTGTGTTAAATGCTTATTCAAGCCAAGGGCTTTGCTTGTATAGAGACTTGGACTCTTCTTTTGTTGTAACCAAGCAAAGTCTTGGAAAGATGTAAGCCCGTAGGACATTTATTTTGTTGTTATCAATAAGAGTTACATGCTATAGTTTCAAGATGAACATTTATGAAAGTGTAATGCATGTAATATCTTTTGTAATGTAGGCTCTGATGAATGAAAATATAACATTTCTATCATATTTGTAGATCTTATGAATGATTGATTCATATCATATTTTGAGGGTGATTCATATCATATTTTGAGGGCATTACATCTTTGAAAAAGAAGAAACTCAACTGAAAATGAAGAGTGAGAATGGATTTTATAAATATAAGATAAAGATAAAAAATAAAAATAAAAAATCAAGTTTAAATTTGAGGATGAACTATAGGAATATAGAAAGAGAAAATTAAATAAATTCTAAAAAAATGAGGTAGACAGAAATTCAATAAATATCAAATGAAGATTGAAAAAAAAAAAATCAAGTTGAAACTTAAAAATTTAAAAATAAAATAAGATAAACCTGGAAAAAAAAAATCTAATATAACTCTAATAATAGAATAACAGAATAGGGTAATAGTATAAAAATTGGAAAAAAAGTGAAATGTCACCTATAATTTTTTAAAATTTGTAAAAAAAAAAAAAAAAAAAAGAAGAAGAAGTAGAAAAGAAAAGAAAAAAAGAAGAAGAAGAACTGAGGTGTAATAAGTCAAAAATTAGATAAGAGTTCAATGGCAACTATAATTTTTTAAAATTTGAATTTTGTGTAGTTAAAAAATAATCATTTATGATATCTTATTATACAATTTTTAACTCTATTTTGTGTCAATAGTAATAATTTTTAACAATTTTTCTATTCTAAAACTACTTAATTAAAGAAAAAAAAAATATCAAGGGATCACCTTTTTATTTCTTAATTTTGTTTTGTGTCAATAACCTACAAATTTCAACAATTTTTGTATTCTAAAGAGACACAATTTTTGTATTTTAAGCAGCAAAAAACAGAGAAATTTTATTAATAATGAAAAGACACAAACAAGCTTAGGGTACTTCAAACTAAGCATTCCAATTATGTTGGCACCCAAAGTAAAACTAATCATGTGCATCCCCAAAGCTATCACTAAAAGTTAGAGAGGTTCCAGCTCAATACACCTTAGTACAACCCAAAGGCAAACTAAAATTATACCTTACCACCTAAACAATCTCTAATCTGCAAAATGTTATAGAGAAAATCATTGATAGTAAACGGACAATCCTTAGATGTAGCTTTCAGCCAAATAGCTCTGATGATAATTGCCTCCTATAACTCCTCCATATCTAGTTGAACATTGTTAAACAAGCAATCATTTCTATTATTGCAGCTCAGAGATTATTGCAGTAATAGAAGTTTATTATCCTTTCAGGTACTGTTCTCAACTCTTTTGAGTGTGTTGTTATTAATGTGTATGCTCCCAATGATACTGTAAGGAGAGGTAAATTATAGGGGATTATATTGAACTTGAAAGCAAAATTCCCTAAGCCTTGGTGTGTAGGTGGAGATTTAATGAACTTAGAAATGTGCGTGAAAGAGTAGGATGTTCAAGGAAAGAAAGGAGGTATGAAAGACTTCAATGACTTCATAGATAGGTGTGAGCTGATTTAGTTACAAATGCTGGGTAGGAAATTCACCTGGTGTAATGCATTTGATGGAAATAAATGGAGTAAAATTGATAGTTTTCTACTTAGCCTTGATTGAAAGATTCAAGCTCAAACTTTGGGGTTACCTAGAATCATCTCTGATCATTGCCCACTAGTCTTATTGGAGGATGAAAGGGGATAGGAACACTAGATTTTTTCATGTCATGGCAAGTAGTAGGCATAATAGGAATGCACTGAATTCTATTTTAGTTCAAGAGGTGGTGGTTGATGATCCAGAGCAAGCGAAGTAGGAGGCGTGGGCACATTTTAAAAGGCACTTTACAGAAGATTGGAGGAACAGACTTGTATTACTTGGTGATTTCAAGAGTATGAGATGTAGTGATTGTTTTGAGCAGTTGGAAGCAGAGTTCTCGGAGGAAGAGATATGGGTAGTAGTAAAAGAATGCAGTGGGAACAAAGCACCAGGTCCATTTGGTTTTAACTTAATGTGCTTTCAAAATAATTAGAAGGTGCTTAAACAAGAGGTGATCCTTTTCATGAAGGAGTTCCATAGTTTGGCTAGATTGGCTAATGGGATGAATAGCTCTTTTATCACACTAATTTCTACAAAGGTCAATGCAATCAATCTAAATCATTTTAGGTCAATAAGCTTGATTGGGTCAATGTACAAGATTCTTACTATAGCGCTTCTGATTTTGACCCGACCTTTTGTTGTATTTCGGACTCAGGTTTTATGGTTTAATGTTGTGGTTCATCTCTTTTTCCCCTTGTTGTCCCTTGGGTTTGTCTTTTGGGTTGTTATGGTTGTGTTTAGGACAAGTTGGTTGCTTAGTTTCCAAACATTTGTCGCCTAGACTTTTGCTCCTCTGCTCGAGCGGCACATATTGTGCTCGAACGGGCTTTGCAAACTCTCAGTACTTTTGTAGGTCTGCGAAATTACTAGGAGAGTGTATTCTATGCTCCAGCAGCGTTTCCTACGCTCGAGCGGGTGTGCGCTTGAACAACCACTCTTGCGCTCGAGCGATGTTCTTCTGTTTGCAAAACTACTAGATGTGTGTATTTTGTGCTCGAGCGGCAGTTCTTGCGCTCGAGCGGTAATGCCCTGCTTCATTGTGTCTTGGCGCTCGAACGTCACTTCTTGCGCTCGAGTGGGCTGTGCATATATCAATTCACGAAAGTGACTTTTTACATCACTTTTTCAGATCTATTTCTCTCCAAACCCTAAAGTTAAGACTCTCTCTCTCTAAAACCTACATTCTCTCTACATTTTAACCTAGATCCATTGGGTTTTCTACCTTAGTGTCTTTGAAAAGAAGTTTGAGGATTCCAAGAGCTACGTTTTCATCTGAATAGAAGTTGGTTTCGGCATTTTCAAAGCTTCTCCGTCTCTTCCTTTGGTTTTCTAACTCGAGGTAGGGATTTTCTACACTTTCATATAACTTCTAACTTAGTTATGAGATGTTGTGTAACAATGGTGGAATTTGGGTGTACTATGAACAAACCTAGGGTTTGGCTATTAAATCAAAAGAGGGGTTTCTAAGTGAATGGGTTATAAACGATTATGGGGTTGAATATGAGGTTATATTGTGACAACTTAGTTGATTTTGGCATTTGGGTTGATATTTGGGAAAGAGGGAGTTTGCTCTAAAATGTTTCAAATATTTATTTTGTATAAATAAATGGATTTGGGATTGAAAATGTGAAATTGAATGGATGTTAACATAAACAGCGGAGTAGGATATTTGTTATCGCTCACTTATGAAATTTTGAATAAATTATCTGTCTTGAGATTTAATATCTGTTTAGAAATACTTGTATTGGGCTATCGGTGGAGGATAGCTATGATTGTTGTAGAAATTGCATGAGGATTAGGTGGATTGAAACTAATCTTTTGTTGGTTGTCATTGATTATGACTGTGTTTTAAATACATTGTATATGTATAATGTTTGGGAGGAGAAATTGGATGTACTCCATGTTTGAGAGGAGAAATGGAATGGACTCTATTGAATTAAGTTGGCCTGTGTGTCCAAGGTGAAAGTCTTAAAACTGCGCATATACATGGGTGCCGATTCCTGCGAACGAAATTTCCATAAAATGGCAAATTGAAGTGTTTGTGTGATTGTTGTGTTGATTAGAGAACTATTGAGTTGTAGTCTCAGTTGGGTCGTCTAGAAAATAATGAAATTTGCTCATAAGTTGAGATGAAATGAATTAACATGAATGAAATTGAGATAACAAGAATTGTGATATAAAACTTGGCATATTATGACTTTGTAAAAACTTGAATGACTTTACTACAGGCATTGTATATGCACACTTTACTTGTATCTTTATTCAGACTCATATATTGTGTTAGATTGTTTCTATTGGGCTTTGGGTCACCCTATTTGGGAAAAATCATTTTCAAGTATTGGTGATATGCCTCTGCCAAGATAATAGATTGGAGCGATTTGGAGCAAGAGCTTTTATTTTGTTGTATCTATTTTGTATAGCCAAGGGCTTAAGTTTGTGTTAAGCTAGGCTCATTTTTGTTGTAACCAAGCAGCGACTTGGAAAGATGTAAACCATTAAGGCAAATGAATACCTGTGTAACTTTTATTCCTTCTTGTATCTGTCTCTCATGTATATTAAACTTTGATGAATGATAGCATGTTAATTCCATTATATTTCCGCTTATAAGATGGGTTTGTGTATATATTTCTAGGGCGTTACACTTACTAAGGTTCTTGCAAGTAGACTCAAGCTAGTTATTCCAAAAGTAATTAGTGAAACTCAATCAGCATTCTTGGGTGGAAAGAATATCTTGGATGGGGTTTTGATTGCAAATGAATAGTGGATGGATGGAAGAAAGCTAAGAAGAAAAGGTTGTTGTTCAAACTTGATTTTGAGAAAGCATATGACTCTATCAATTGGGAATTTTTGTTTTCCATGCTATCAAATTTTGGGTTTAGTTCAAAATGAACTTCTTGGATGAAGGAGTGTATCTCAGCTGCTCGAATTTCAGTATTTGTGAATGGGTCACCAACTAAAGAGTTTAGTCCACAAAAAGGGCTCACGCAGGGTGATCCATTATTACCATTTCTATTTAATTTGGCAGTTGAAGGTCTGAATATTCTAGTGCTCAGAGCAAGGGAGATGGGATTGATAAAAGGGATACAAATTGGAGCCATTGGGGTGATGGTATCACATCTACAATTTGCAGATGATTCACTACTATTCTGTGAAGCAGATGCGATGGAGGTGATGGATATGAAAAGAATCTTAAGGTTCTTTGAAATGGTCTCAGGGCTTAAGATTAATTTCCACAAGATCATGGTTTGTGGGATTGGAATTTCTAAAACTTTACTTAAGGATGTTGCTACTTTGCTTAATTGGAAATATCAGAATCTACCACTAAAATTCCTTGGTTTGCCATTAGGTGTTTTTCCAAGCAGAAAGAAGTCTTGGCAACCTGCCATTGATAAGATCAAACTGAGGTTTGCTGGGTAGAAAAAGAGGTTCCTATAGCGATCCCGGTTCTTCCTTCGTTGACTATTGTATTCCGGACTTAGGTTCCGTGGAGTTGGTGTTGTTTATATCTTGTTTCAGTCCTTTAATTCCTTATTTTTGAGATTATGGGATGTATTGGGCAGGTTGTTACAGGTTGGGAGTGTTTGGAAGCAAAGGGTTGCTGCCCAGAATTTTGGTCCTCCGCTCGAGCGAGCAGTTTGTCGCTCGAGCGAGCTCTTTGTTTTTGGTCCTTCGCTCGAGCCAGGGTTTCTTCGCTCGAGCGAGCGACTGCGTCTGGATATGGACCTGAGAGTTGCATTTCTTAGCTCGAGCGAGCATTCTTGCGCTCGAGCGTGCTTCTGGGTTGCAGACCTGAAGCATCGCATTGTTGGCTCGAGCGAGACTTTCTTCGCTCAAGCGAGAATCCTTTGTGTCTGGTCGCTCGAGCGACGACTCCTTCGCTCGAGCGAGCCTCTATTATATCAGCAGGCAGTAGCGGGGAAACCCTTCACTTTTGCATCTCTTTTGTTTCTCAAACCCTAGAACCGTTTTCTCTCTCTCTCTACACACCTTCTCTCTAGGGATTCATCTCCTTTTAGTGTGTTTCTACCCTAAGCCCTTTGTATAAAAGATAGAGGGTGACTTGGGCTTCGTTTTAATCTAAGCAATAGTGGATTTGGAGCACCTTGGGTTTTCACCATCTTCTCCATTTGAGTTCTTCACTTCGAGGTAGGGATATCCTACTCCATTCTATACGTTTTGTCATAAGTTTTGGTCATTTTGATATGTTGGCGTATTTGGGTAATTTTGGGAAAAGTTAGGGTTTGTTTTATAATTTGGGAAAAATGGGGTTTTCATATATTAAACTCCAGGTGTTAGTAAGACTTGAAAAATGGCATTTATAGTGTCGAATAGAGGAAATTGGACCTTAGGGTTGATTATTGATTAAAGGGTGTAGTTGGATAATTTGATCACTCATCTATGGAAATGTTGAGATTATATCTGTTGATGCATTTAATTTCTGTTTAGAAATAACTGTTTTGGGCTATCGGTGGAGGATAGTCGTGATTGTTGTAGACATTGCATGTTGATTAGGGAAAACTGAAACTAATCACATTGAATAGGTCATTGAATATGACAGTTGAATTAATACAGCAAATACGTGTATTGATTGAATCTGGTATATGACAAGTATTAAATACATTGTATATGCATATTGTTTGAGAGGAGATAGGGGATGTACTCCATGGTTTGAGGGAAGATAGGGGATGGACTCTCAAACCTGTTTGGGAGGAGAAAGGGGATGGACTCCACTAGTACAGCAAATATGTGTACTTATTGATTTATGGAAGTGTTTTAGGACAACAAATATGTGTACTTTATTGATTTATGGAAGTGTTTTAGTGTGAGCCATAGTCTCATCTAAATTGTTGTTATTGGAGGTAATATTAATATGAGACGTAGTCTCATTATATTGTTTGGCCAGGTTCTGAGCCACGTTTGTATAATCGAAAATTGGATAAATAGTGGAAAGTGAAACGTGTCATGGACCTAATAGTCATGAAACTGTATTGTGATGCAATGGATTTTAGTGTTAACCATCTATTGAATGCTAATACTTTAGTCAATTCTTATATTTGGTTTTGTATATCTCTGCTGGGCTGTGGCTCACCCTATATGGGAACATCATTTTCAGGTCCAGGTGATATGCTACCTCCAAGGACTTAGCTTGGAAGGATTGGAGTTGAAGACTCTTTTTAGTTAGTTGTTTATTTTGATATTACATGTAAACTCATGCCTAGGGCTTAATCTGTAATTGAGTTAGTATTCACTTTTATGCCCAAGTGTTAGCTTGGAAAGCTGTAAGCCCGGAGGGCATTTTCTTTCATTATTACATGTAATGTCTTTTAATAAGATTACTCTGATGAATGGAATAATATTTTATTTCCTTATGTCGATGCATGTCAATATCGTATGTATTTTGGGTTTAATTTAAGGGCGTTACAACTTGGTATCAGAGCGTTCCGGGTTTGAATACTTTGGGTACGTGGGAAGTGATTAGTATCACAATGGGTTTGTCTCGCTTGTTAGAGACTTATGTATGATAGTATCTGTTTATTTGGTAACATGCTTATATGATTATTTGGGTATGGGATTTAATTTCTAGGATGTTGATTGGATCCTTGAGTTTCTATGAGTCTTGTTGGAAAAGCACTTGATCAATGCTGTTTCCAACCGGAACTCTAGCAACGCCTCAGGACTGTCATTTTCCAGGAATGAAATTCGTAGGTGCTTATGTGATTATGTGCTTACGTGGAGTGAATTAATGTTGTCCAATGCATTAGGACGTGAGTGTTATAGCTTCGGCACATTTATTAATGTGCTAACGTCTTTGTTACCTTTATTAGGATGTTAGGACAAGGACGAGGACGTGGTAGGCGTGGTAGGCGTGGTAAGCAGGAGATGCCCATACCGAATGAGATTCCGGAGCAGGAGAAGGGTGTTGGTCAGGCCAATGTGGCTGAACCAGTGGGTCAGCAGGCTATGGGTGCCTTAGCCCGCGAGATAGCAGGGGCATTCAGGGAATTCGTGGGCATTCTCAGGGTTGAGAATCAAGCCCAGGTTCATGTTGCAGATGCAGGGCCTGCATTTCTAAAGAGAGAGTTCTTCCGGTCTAACCCGGACAAGTTTGTGGGCGATCCAAAAGAGCCGCTTAAGGCGGATGAATGGCTCGAACAGACAACGAAGACGTTTGAGATGCTTGGCATCGAAGACGGGGTGTTGAAAGTGACCTTGGCATCTTTCCAGCTAAAGGGGGATGCGGGTCAGTGGTGGAAGTTCACGAAGGGGCGTATAGGAGGGACTTGGGAGGCCTTCGTAGCTGCTTTCCAGGAGAAGTTCCTATCTCCAGTTGTCAGGGAGAGGTTGAGGGAGCAGTTCTGCTAACTTAAGCAGTTGAGTTCTTTAGTGGCCGAGTTTGAGACCGCATTCACCAGTTTGTCCAGGTTTGCACCTGAGCTTGTGGCGTCTGAGGAACGCTGTTGTCTGGAGTTTGAGAAGAAATTGAGGCATGGCCTCAAGATGAGAGTTGGGGGTTCTATGACCCGAGAGTATGGGCGTCTAGTGGATGCTACAGCCCATATGGAGATCTTGATGCAGGAGGAGGAGGAGAGGTAAACGGGCTCCAAGAGGAGTCAGGATGGTCAGAGTGATGGCATGAGACAGAGAGGTTTTAACCCACAGCAGTCTCAAGGTGGTGTTACTAGATCGACCTTTCCAGTGCCGAGTGCAGGTCTTGGGAAAGGCAGCCAGGGAGACATTACCTGTTTCAAGTGTGGTCAGCTGGGCCACAAGTCTCCAGTTTGCCCGCAGAAGGGAGGGGGACAGAGAGCAGCATCATCTTCGGCTCGACCTCAGGGCCAGAGTTAGGGCAGAGGCCAGCCGCTCTCTTGTTACCAGTGTGGTCAGGCAGGGCACCTGAAGAGGTTTTGCCTGCAGTTGAGTGGCACATCTGGTGCATCTGGTTTGAGGCAGGCTCAGAGCCATCAGCCAGCTCAGTCAATTCAGGCCTCGAGGGCCAATCAGGGGGCTTCATCGTCCCAGTCTGCGCAGCAGTCTTATGCTCCTAGGGGTGAGCAGGTAGATCAGAGACCTTCAGGGCGCGTGTATGCTGTTACCGCGCAGGATCTTGTACCGGCTCCGTCTGTCGTGAGAGGTACCTTTTTGTTTTGCAACTCGGTTGCTAATGTGTTGATTGATACAAGGGCATCCCATTCTTTTATATCTGCTTCATTTGCATCTGTTTTGGGGCTGGAGTTGGCGCAGTTAGCATCTCCTATTTGTGTTATATCACCTGTTGGGGGTGAATTGATTTTGAAACAAGGATGTTGGGGCTGTGATATAGAGGTCGCCAACCGCCGACTTCCATTTCCTTTTGTGGTTATGCCTATGTCGGGTTTTGATGTTATTTTGGGTATGGACTGGTTATCGTCATACCGGGCTGTTATTGATTGTTACCGCCAGAGGGTCACTGTATGTACCTTGAGCGGGGATTGTTTCCATTTCTTGGGGGATCGGGTTGGTAGTGTTTTTCCATCGGTGTATGATTCGCGAGGGCGGAGTGAGCTTAGTGGTCTTCTTGCTAGCTTTATGATTAGTGAGTGTGATGAGACCCAGACCGTATTGCCGAGAGTGATTTGTGAGTACTCGGACGTCTTTCCCGAGGATCTTGTCAGTTTGCCACCCCATCGAGAGATCAAGTTCTTTATTGACCTAGTGCCCGGCACAGCGCCGATTTCTATGGCACCTTATCGTTTTGCCCCAGCCGAGTTAAGTGAGTTGAAGATTCAACTCCAGGAGTTGTTAGATAAGGGCTTCATTCGCCCTAGTGTTTCACCGTGGGGAGCACCGGCCCTCTTTGCTAAAAAGAAAGATGGTGCCTTGAGACTTTGCATTGATTACAGGAAATTGAACCGGGCTACGGTCAAGAATAAGTACCCTATGCCTCGTATAGATGATCTGTTTGACCAGTTGAAGGGTTCCCATTGTTTCTCTAAGATAGATTTGAGATCGGGTTACCACCAGTTAAGGGTCAGGGAGGAGGATATCCCGAAGATGGAATTCTGTACGCGGTATGGCCATTATGAGTTTCTGGTGATGCCATTTGGGCTCACCAATGCACCGGCAGTCTTTATGGCCTTGATGAACCGGATATTCCGGGAATTCTTGGATCGTTTTGTAGTCGTCTTCGTGGACGACATTCTGATTTATTCACCTTCTGAGGAGGAGCACGAGGGACACTTGAGAGTGGTGCTTGAGTTGCTTGGAGCCTATAAGCTTTATGCTAAGTTTGGGAAGTGTGAGTTCTGGCTAAGGGAGGTGAAGTTCTTAGGCCATGTAGTCTCTAAGGAGGGGGTGTCTGTTGATACATCCAAGATAGAGGCAGTGCAGGATTGGGCATAGCCTAAGAGTGTTTTTGAGATCCGCAGTTTTCTGGGATTAGTTGGGCATTACCGACGGTTTGTGAAAGATTTCTCCAGGTTAGCTTCACCGTTGACTAGACTGACACGGAAGGGAGTCAAATTTGCATGGAGTGAGACTTGTGAAAAGTCGTTCCAAGAGCTGAAAGTTAGATTGACCACCACTCCGGTCTTGATTATTCCGGAGAGAGGGTTGGGTTATGCTGTCTATTATGATGCCTCACGAGAGGGTTTGGGTTGTGTGTTGATGCAAGGGGGGAAAGTGGTAGCCTATGGCTCACGTCAGTTGAAAATACACGAGAAGAATTACCCTATACATGACCTAGAGTTAGCAGCTGTGATTTTTGCCTTGAAGATTTGGAGGCACTACCTTTATGGTGAGCGGTTCGAGGTGTTCTCGGATCATAAGAGTCTGAAATATCTGTTTACACAGAAAGACTTGAACTTGAGACAGAGGAGGTGGATGGAGTTCATTGAGGATTACGACTTCGAGTTGCATTATCATCCGGGAAAGGCCAATGTTGTGGCTGATGCCCTTAGCAGAAAATCCATTAGTGATGTAGCTTGTATAGCCATCCGGGAGTGGGAGATGTTAGGTGCACTTGGGGAGTTTGATTTGCTTCTGAGCGAATCTGTTGAGGCTCAGCCTACACTTGTGAGTCGAGTATTAGAGGCATAGAGAGGTGACCTTGAGGTAGAATCCCTCCGAGAGAAGATCTCCAGTGGGAAGGTTGAGAAGGGTTTGACTGTATATCCCGACTTGAGTGTGAGATACCGAGACCGTTTGTTTGTGCCGGAGTCTTGCCGAGAGGAGGTACTCTGAGAGTTTCATCATTCACGCCTTGCGGTGCATCCGGGAGGCACTAAGATGTATCGTGATTTGGGTCCCCAGTTTTGGTGGCTGGGAATGAAGAGAGATGTGGCAGTTTTCGTGTCTAAGTGCCTTACTTGTCAGCAAGTGAAGGCCGAGCATCAGAGGCCAGCGGGTTTATTGCAACCCTTGCCTATTGCCGAGTGGAAGTGGGAGCATGTCACTATGGACTTCGTTGTAGGTCTTTCGAGGACTCAGCGGGGTAATGATGCTATTTGGGTGGTTGTAGACCGGTTGACTAAAACGGCGCACTTTATCCCTATGCACGTGAGAGATTCGGTAGATCATCTTGCCGACTTATATAGCCGGGACATAGTGAGATTGCACAGGGTCCCAGTGACAATCGTCTCGGATAAGGATCCTCGTTTTACTGCCAGGTTGTGGCAGAGTTTGCAGAGTGCCTTAGGCACTAAGTTAACCTTTAGCACGGCTTATCATCCTCAGACTGACGGGCAGTCCGAGCGTACTATTCAAATCCTTGAGGATATGCTTCGGTGTTGTGTTCTTGACTTTAGTGGGTCGTGGGAGAGGCACTTGCCCTTATTGGAGTTTGCCTACAACAACAGTTTCCAGTCTAGTATCGGTATGGCACCGCACTAAGTTAACCTTTAGCACGGCTTATCATCCTCAGACTGACGGGCAGTCCGAGCGTACTATTCAGATCCTTGAGGATATGCTTCGGTGTTGTGTTCTTGACTTTAGTGGGTCGTGGGAGAGGCACTTGCCCTTATTGGAGTTTGCCTACAACAACAGTTTCCAGTCTAGTATCGGTATGGCACCGTTTGAGGCCTTGTATGGCCGACCATGTAGGTCTCCAGTTTGTTGGGCCGAGGTGGGTGATGCACCTTTGTTGGGCCCAGAGTTGGTGAGGGAAACAACGGAGAAAGTTGAGCTTATCCGCAGGAGGCTTGTTACAGCCCAGAGTCGTCAGAAATCTTATGCCGACCGTAGGAGGAGACCTTTGGTATTTGAGGTGGGTGATCATGTCTTTCTAAAGATATCACCTAGGCGGGGATTGATGAGGTTTGGGAAGAGTGGGAAGTTATCCCCTTGGTTTATTGGTCCTTTTGAGATCCTTGAGAGGATTGGCGAGGTTGCTTATCGTTTAGCTTTGCCCCCGCAGTTGTCCGGAGTTCATGACGTGTTTCTTGTGAGTATGCTTCAGAAGTATGAGCCGGATCCATCGCATGTATTGGATTGGACCAACTTAGAGGTAGATGAGGATGTCTCGTATGAGGAGAGGCCGGTTCGAGTCTTGGATAGGCAGGATCAAGTCTTGCGAGGCAAGACCATTCCCTTGGTAAAAGTTTTGTGGAAACATCACGGGGTGGAAGAAGCCACTTGGGAATGTGAGTTGGAAGTCCGCGAGAAATATTTGGACATGTTTGTTAATGTGTAATCGTGTATTGAGATTTTGTAATATTATTGAACTTTAAGAGCATTATATATGTCTTAAGCTGTAAAACATTGAAAATGTTTTGGTTTAATAGAAGAATTTTGAAACTTGCCTTGAAATGGAAGTTTAATGTAACATTGCATATGTTGAATATATTGTAGAAATGGAAATGTATCATGAACATTAGTTATGATATGAAATTGTGGATCATGTATGTTGAAATTTGTTGAAATTGAAAGGGAACTGCATAACGATAATGTAGGTTGAAATATATGTTGTTTTACATATTATGGGATGCCTCTTGGTAAGAGATGGAATGACCAGTTATGGGTCAAGTTATTGAATATTGTAATGTCATATTGTTGGAAATTGAGAAAAACCTGTTTTTGAAAACTTACACTTAATTTCGGGGACGAAATTCTTTAAGGGGGGGAGGTTATAGCAATCCCGGTTCTTCCTTCGTTGACTATTGTATTCCGGACTTAGGTTCTGTGGAGTTGGTGTTGTTTATATCTTGTTTCAGTCCTTTAATTCCTTATTTTTGAGATTATGGGATGTATTGGGCAGGTTGTTACAGGTTGGGAGTGTTTGGGAACAAAGGGCTGCTGCCCAGAATTTTGGTCATTCGCTCGAGCGAGCAGTTTGTTGCTCGAGCGAGCTCTTTGTTTTTAGTCCTTCGCTCGAGCTAGGGTTTCTTTGCTCGAGCGAGCGACTGCGTCTGGATATGGATCTGAGAGTTGCATTTCTTGGCTCGAGCGAGCTTTCCTTCGCTCGAGCGAGCGAGGTGTATGTTTTGAGTTACTTCGCTCAAGCGAGCATTCTTGCGCTCGAGCGTGCTTCTGGGTCACAGAACTGAAGCATCACATTGTTGGCTCGAGCGAGACTTTCTTCGCTCGAGCGAGAATCCTTTGTGTCTGGTTGCTCGAGCGACCACTCCTTCGCTCGAGCGAGCCTGTATTATATCAGCAGGCAGTAGCGGGGAAACCCTTCACTTTTGCATCTCTTTTGTTTCTCAAACCCTAGAACCGTTTTCTCTCTCTCTCTCTCTACACACCTTCTCTCTAGGGATTCATCTCCTTTTAGTGTGTTTCTACCCTAAGCCCTTTGTATAAAAGATAGAGGGTGACTTGGGCTTCGTTTTAATTTGAGCAATAGTGGATTTGGAGCACCTTGGGTTTTCGCCATCTTCTCCATTTGAGTTCTTCACTTCGAGGGAGGGATATCCTACTCCATTCTATACGTTTTGTCATAAGTTTTGGTCATTTTGATATGTTGGCGTATTTGGGTAATTTTGGGAAAAGTTAGGGTTTGTTTTGTAATTTGGGAAAAAGGGGGTTTTCATATATTAAACTCCAGGTGTTAGTAAGACTTGAAAAATGGCATTTATAGTATCGAATAGAGGAAATTGGACCTTAGGGTTGATTATTGATTAAAGGGTGTAGTTGGATAATTTGATCACTCATCTATGGAAATGTTGAGATTATATCTGTTGATGCATTTAATTTCTGTTTAGAAATAACTGTTTTGGGTTATCGGTGGAGGATAGTCATGATTGTTGTAGACATTGCATGTTGATTAGGGAAAACTGAAACTAATCACATTGAATAGGTCATTGAATATGACAGTTGAATTAATACAGCAAATACGTGTATTGATTGAATATGGTATATGACAAGTATTAAATACATTGTATATGCATATTGTTTGGGAGAAGATAGGGGATGTACTCCATGGTTTGAGGGAAGATAGGGGATGGACTCTCAAACCTGTTTGGGAGGAGAAAGGGAATGGACTCCACTAGTACAGCAAATATGTGTACTTATTGATTTATGGAAGTGTTTTCGTAAAGCAAATATGTGTACTTACTGATTTATGGAAGTGTTTTAGTGTGAGCCTTAGTCTCATCTAAATTGTTGTTATTGGAGGTAATATTAATATGGGACGTAGTCTCATTATATTGTTTTACCAGGTTCTGAGCCACGTCTGTATAATGGGAAATTGGATAAATAGTGGAAAGTGAAACGTGTCATGGACCTAACAGTCATGAAACTGTATTGTGATGCAATGGATTTTAGTGTTAACCATCTATTGAATGCTAATACTTTAGTCAATTCTTATATTTGGTTTTGTATATCTCTGCTGGGCCGTGGCTCACCCTATATGGGAACATCATTTTCAGGTCCAGGTGATATGCTACCTCTAAGGACTTAGCTTGGAAGGATTGGAGGTGAAGACTCTTTTTAGTTAGTTGTTTATTTTGATATTACATGTAAACTCAAGCCTAGGGCTTAATCTGTAATTGAGTTAGTACTCACTTTTGTGCCCAAGTGTTAGCTTGGAAAACTGTAAGCCCGTAGGGCATTTTCTTTCGTTATTACATGTAATGTCTTTTAATAAGATTACTTTGATGAATGGAATAATACTTTATTTCCTTATATCGATGCATGTCAATATCGTATGTATTTTGGGCTTAATTTGAGGGCGTTACATTCCTCTCCTTTGCTGGTAGACTGACTTTAATCAAATATGTGCTGTCTGGTTTACCTGTGCATTATTTATCACTCTTCAGGATGCCAAAAGAAGTTGCTAAGGAAATTGATAGATTAGAAGCATCTTTCTTGTGGGGAGGCACAAAGTTGAAGAGAAAGATTCATCTAGTGCAATGGAATGAGGTGACCATTAGCATAAATCAAAAAGAGCTAGCAATTAGGAGAATTAGAGAGGTAAATACTTGCCTATTAATGAAGTGCTGGTAAAGATTTGCCAATAAAGAGGAGGCTCTGTGGAAAAAGGTGGTTTACAATAAATATAATATTGAAGAGGGAGCATGGCTCCCAAATCAGAATCTTGGCATTAGATGTTCTAAGTTATGGTGTGACATCTTAGCAGTGGCAGAGCAAAGAATCAATCTTTTACAATTTTTTGTTAACAATCTTCAAATTAAAGTGTGTAATAGGAGTAGAGTGAGATTTTGGCATGATAAATGGTGTGGTGTCATTTGCCTGAAAGAGGATTTCCCTAGACTTTATTCACTCTCTAGTGTTAAGAATGGTTCTCTCAGGTTTTTTTGTTGATAAAAAGGGAAGCTCTGAGGTGTGGGATCTCAGTTTAAGGAGACCTTTGCTATAGTGGAAGGGTGAGGGGCTATCCAAGATCACTAATGTGTTACGAGTAGGCCTTGCATTATGTTTGGGTGTAAAAGATAAACTAAGGTGGTTAGCATGCCAAACATGCCAGTCCTTTGTTGTATCTCTTGGCATTGTGAATTGGGTTTTGGTGAATGTGTGAGCTCTAGTAGACTGGTGTGGATTAATTATCTCCCACCCAAAGTTCAATTCTTTGGGTGGCTAGCTTGGAAACATAATGTCAAAACTTTTGTTTTCCTCCAAATGATTACAGTTCTTGATGAGAATGCCTCCACTGTGTGTGTCTTTTGTAAATCAGAGGAAGAATTTGTTGAACATGCTTTTCTTCATAAAATTTTCTGTTAAATTTTTATCCTCAAACTTCCTCTTTATTGAATGTAGCGATCTCAGTTTCGATCCTTCTTTCATGTTTTGCCACTTTAACTGGGCCGGTCGGGGGTTGAGCTGCCCAGTCAGCTCGCGGGTGTCCAAGGGGCAGTGCCCCTTGGCGTGTCCAAGGGCAGTGCCCTGGCGCATTCGAAGTTGCTTGTCCGCTCGGTTGGTCTAGAGTGCTGGGAGAGGGCCGCACGTGCGGAAAACAGGGCAGGGGGCTGAAGCACACTGCTAAAAAGGTAGGTGCGGCTAGAGGTGCGGGAAGTTAGGTAGATCTAGAATTTTTCCTTTTTTTCTCTCTTTGGGCTGATTGAATGTCACTTTTTGTATATCTCTCTCTCTCTCTCTAAAAATATTTCATCTCCCTTCTCTCTACATTTCCTACCAAAAACCTCACAAGATCTTGATTTCTCCAAATCCATTGGGATTTAGATCCAAGTCCTTCATCAAAGTTGGTTATCTAGGCGAGGGCTACGTTGTGTGCAGTGGAGATCGAGTTTAGGCATTGTTGATTTTGGGGTTTCAACTCATTTCTTCTTCAAACTTGAGGTAGGGATTTTCTGCACTCTAATATGGTTTTTAGCTTAGTTATTTGCTATTGTGTATAGATGATAAGATTTGGTTGTGGTTTGGACAAATCTAGGATTTGGGTGTGAAATGAAAAGAGGGGTTTTGATGAATATGAGGTAAACGAGTATACGGCTTGAATATAAGATCATGTTGTGCCAAAGTAGTTGATTTTGGTGTTTGGGTTGATATTTGGTGAAAGGGGGATTTTGCCTTAATTTTGATTAAATTATTATTTTGCATAAATAATTGGGATTAACATTGAAAACATGAAATTGAAAGGTTGTGATTATAAATGCTGATATTGGATATGTATTATCTCACCTATGGAAGTTTTGAATAAAATATTTATTTTGATATTGAACATCTCTTTAGAAATAATTGCATTGGGCTATCGGTGGAAGATAGCTATGATTGTTGTAGAAATTACATGAGGATTAGGCGATTTAATGCTAATCCATTGTTGGCGTCATTGAATATGACCATGTTATAGATACATTGTATATGTATGTTTATTGGGAGGAGAAAGGAGATGTACTCTATATGTGATTATGTTTATAAATACATTGTATATGTATATTTGTTTGGAAGGAGAAAGGGGATGGACTCCATTTAAAGCAAGTTGGCCGGAGTGTCCTGGGTAAAAGACCCAAAATTTTATATATAAATGGGTGCCGATTCCTTCGGACAAAATATCCGTAAAATGGCAGGTTTGAAGTGTTTATGTGAGTTTTGCATAATTGGAAAATCATTGAATTGTAGTCTCATTTTGATTGTTGAAAGATAACAAATTTAACTCATGAATTGAGTAGCATATATGAACTGGAAATGAAATTAAAGGAAAATGGAATAAGGCTTGTGGATGTTTCAAGATCGGTATTGTTTATGTATGTGGTATTTATACCTTTGCTAAACCTCATAAATTGTTTTAGATTATTTCTACTGGGCTGTTGGCTCACCCTATATAGGAATACTATTTTCAGGTACAGGTGAGATGCTTTCTCTAAGGCAATAGTGTGGATGAAGTTTTGGGAAGCAAGAGCTTCTTAATTATGCCTTATGTGTGTATGTTTGTTATTTGTAAAGCCATTGGCTTAAGATGTAATGAGCGAGACTTAATTTGTGTAACCAAGAAATGACTTGGAAACATGTAAGCCTACATGGCATTTAACTAGTTGTTAAACAGTGAACTCTGATATATGAAAGTACGTTGTCTCTCATATTTATTCCGCATATGAGTTATCTTTATTGTATTATTTTGGGGGCGTGACAACTTGGTATTAGAGCGTACCGGGTTTGAATACTTTGGGTACGTGGAAAGTGGTTAGTACCACAATGGGTTTGTCTCACTTGTTAGAGACTTATATATGATGTTATGTGCTTATATGATAACATGCTTATGTGACAATATGGGTATGGAATTTAGTTTCTAGGTTGTTGATCGAATCTATGGGTTTTTGGGAGTCCTGTTGGAAGGGCACTTGAGCACTGTCATTTCTAACTAGAACTCTAGCAACGCCACGGGACGGTCATTATCTGGAAATGAAATTCATAAGTGCTTATGTGATTATGTGCTTATGTGGAGTGAATTACAGTTGTCCAATGTATTAGGACGCGAGTGAAATAGCTTTGACACATTTGTGAATGTGCTAATCCTTTGTTACCTTTATTAGGATGTCAGGACAAGGACGTGGTGGTAGGCATGGTAGGCCTAGGAGGCAGGAGATGCCTATACCGGATGAAATTCCGGCACAGGAGAAGGGAGTTCGTCAAACCAACGTGGCCGAGCCAGTAGGTCAGCAGGCCATAGACGCCTTAGCCCGCGAGATGGTAGGAGCATTGAGGGAATCCATGCACATTCTCAGGGCTGAGAATCAAGTCCAGGCCTATGTAGCTGAAGTAGAGCCATCTTTTTTGAAGGGAGAGTTCTTCCACTCGAACGGTTTTTGGGTGACCCTAAGGAGCCACTGAAGGCTGATGAGTGGCTTGAACGGTTAGCGAAGACATTTGAGATGCTTGGCATCGAGGATGATCAGTTAAAAGCGACCTTGGTGTCTTTCCAGTTAAAGGGGGATGCGGGGCAGTGGTGGAAGTATGCGCGGGGGCGCATTGGAGGGATTTGGGAGGCATTTGTTGATGCCTTTCAGGAGAAGTTTTTGCCTCCCACTGTTAGGGAGAAGTTGAGGGATCAATTCTGTCAGCTCAAGCAGCTGAATACACCAGTGGCGGAGTTTGAGGCCACCTTTACTAGTCTATCCAAGTTTGCACCTAAGTTAGTGGCGACTGAGAAACGCCGCTGTCTGGAGTTTGAGAAGAAATTGAGGACTGAACTCATGTTTCGAGTGGCCGGTTCCATGATTAGAGAATATGGGCGCCTTGTGCAGTCTGCAACCCACCTTAAAATTATTATGCAAGCAGAAGATGGAATGATGTGGGGCACCAAGAGGAGTCAGGATAGTCAGGGAGACAGTAAGAGGCTGAGGGGTTCCTACCCTTAGCAGTCCCAGGGAACTCAGTCGAGGTCCACTTTTCTAATACCGAATTCAGGTTCTGGGAGAGGTGGGCAGGGAGATTTTACTTGCTTTAAGTGTGGTCAGTTGGGCCACAAGTCTCCAGCTTGTCTTCAAAGAGGAGGAGGACAGCGAGCATCATCATCTTCGGCTCGTTTTCAGAGCCAGAGTCAAGGAAGAGGCCAGCCGCTCACTTGTTATTAGTGCGGGCAGGCGAGGCACTTGAAGAGGTTTTGCCCACAGTTTGGTGGTACACCTGGTGTGTCTAGTTCAAGACAGTCACAGAGTCACCAGCCAGCACAATCAGCACAGGCCTCAAGGGCCAATCAGGGAGTCTCTTCGGCTCAGTCTGCGCATCGGACTTATACTCCGAGGGGTGAGTAGGTTGAGCAGAGGCCTACTGGACGTATGTATACAGTTGTAGGGCCAGATCTTATACCTGATCCTTCTGTAGTGAGAGGTACCGTTTTGTTTTGCAATTTAGTTGCTAATGTGTTGATTGATACGGGTGCATCTCATTCTTTTATTTCGTATGCATTTGCATCAGTTTTGGGTTTGGAGTTGGCACAGTTAGCATCTCTTTATTTGTGTAGAGTCACCTATTGGTGATCAGACTGTTTTGAGACAGGGATGTCGGGGTTGTGACATCGAGGTTGCTGGTCGTCGATTACCTTTTGCATTTGTATTGATTGACATGCTTAGTTTTGATGTCATATTGGGTATGGACTGGTTATCGTCATACCGGGCTGTTATAGATTGCTACCATCAGAAAGTTACTGTATGTACCTTGAGTGGCGATTGCTTTTATTTCTTGGGGGATCGGGTGGATAGAGTCTTATGATCGGTATATGATCCGCATGGGCGGAGTGAACTTAGTTGTCTCCTTGCTAGCTTTTTGAGTAGTGAGTGTGATGAAATTCGGGTTGAATTGTCAAGGGTAGTTTGTGAATACGCGGATGTTTTTCCCGAGGATCTTTTCAGTTTACCGTCTCACCGAGAGATCGAGTTCTCTACTGATTTAGTGCCTGGCATGGCATCGGTTTCTATGGCTCCATATAGATTTGCACCTGCTGAATTGAGTGAGTTGAAGGTTTAACTCTAGGAATTGTTAGATAAGGGTTTTATTCGCCCTAGTACTTCACCTTGGGGAGCATTGGTTCTCTTTGTTAAAAAGAAAGATGGAGCATTACCGCTTTGTATTGATTATCGAAAGTTGAACCGGGTTACTATTAAGAATAAGTACCCAATGCCTCATATAGATGATCTGTTTGATCAGTTGAAGGGGTCTTGTTGTTTCTCTAAGATAGACCTGAGATCGGTTTATCATCAGTTGAGAGTAAGGGAGGAGGATATCCCGAAGACGGCATTCCGTACGCGGTATGGCCATTAGGAGTTTCTTGTAATGCCTTTTGGGCTAACTAATGCTCCAGCTGTGTTTATGGATTTGATGAATCGGATCTTCCGTGAATTCTTAGATCGTTTTGTGGTTGTATTTGTGGATGACATTTTGATTTATTCACCTTCTGAGGAGGAGCATGAGGAACATTTACGAGTAGTACTTGAGTTACTTAGAGCCCATAAGTTGTATACTAAGTTTGGGAAATGTGACTTTTGGCTGGAAGAGGTTAAATTACTAGGGCATATAGTATCAAGGGAAGGGGTGACTGCAGATTCATCCAAGATAGAGGCAGTGCAAGATTGGGCACAACCTAAGAATGCTTTTGAGATTCGTAGTTTCTTGGGGTTGGCCGGGTATTACCATCGGTTTGTGAAAGATTTTTCTAGACTAGCTTCACCTTTGACTAAGTTGACGAGGAACCGGGTTACTATTAAGAATAAGTACCCAATGCCTCATATAGATGATCTGTTTGATCAGTTGAAGGGGTCTTGTTGTTTCTCTAAGATAGACCTGAGATTGGTTTATCATCAGTTGAGAGTAAGGGAGGAGGATATCCCGAAGACGGCATTCCGTACGCGGTATGGCCATTATGAGTTTCTTGTAATGCCTTTTGGGCTAACTAATGCTCCAGTTGTGTTTATGGATTTGATGAATCGGATCTTCCGTGAATTCTTAGATCGTTTTGTGGTTGTATTTGTGGACGACATTTTGATTTATTCACCTTCTGAGGAGGAGCATGAGGAACATTTACGAGTAGTACTTGAGTTACTTAGAGCCCATAAGTTGTATGCTAAGTTTGGGAAATGTGACTTTTGGCTGGAAGAGGTTAAATTACTAGGGCATGTAGTATCAAGGGAAGGGGTGACTGCAGATTCATCCAAGATAGAGGCAGTGCAAGATTGGGCACAACCTAAGAATGCTTTTGAGATTCGTAGTTTCTTGGGGTTGGCCGGGTATTACCGTCGGTTTGTGAAAGATTTTTCTAGACTAGCTTCACCTTTGACTAAGTTGACGAGGAAAGAAATCAATTCGTGTGGAGTGAGACTTGCGAGAAGTCGTTCCAAGAGCTTAAGATTAGACTCACCACTACTCCAGTATTGATTATACCGGAGAGGGGTTTGGGTTATTCAATTTATTGCGTTGCTTCACGAGAAGGTCTAGGTTGTGTATTGATGCAAGAGAGTAAAGTAGTAGCCTATGGCTCACGGCAGTTGAAAACATATGAGAGAAATTATCCCACCCATGACTTAGAGTTAGCAGCAGTGATATTTGCCTTGAAGATCTAGAGGCACTATCAGTATGGTGAGAAATTTGAAGTGTTCTTTGATCAGAGGAGTCTGAAATATCTGTTTACACAGAAAGACTTAAATTTGAGACAAATGAGGTGGATGGAATTCATAGAGGATTATGATTTTGAGTTGCATTATCATCCCGGGAAGGCCAATGTTGTGGCCGATGCTTTGAGTAGAAAGCCAGTTAGCAGTGTAGCTTCTATTGCCATCCGAGAATGGGAAATGTTGGGTACTCTTAATGAGTTTGACTTGCATCTAGGCGAGTCTGTTGAGTCTGCAGCTTTGTTTTCAGTAGTTGCACAACCTACACTTGTGAACCGAGTGTTGGAAGCACAAAAGGGTGACCTTGAGGTGGAGTCATTCCGAGAGAAGATTTTCAAGGGGAAGGTAGAAAGAGGTTTGACTGTGTATCCCGACCAAAGTGTGAGATACCGTGACCGTTTGTTTGTACCGGAGTCTTGCCAAAAGGAAGTACTCCGAGAGTTTCATCATTCGCGCCTTGCGGTGCATCCGGGAGGCACAAAGATGTATCATGATCTTAGTTGCCAGTTTTGGTTGAGAGGTATGAAAAAGGATATGGCTGTGTTTGTATCAAAGTGCCTTACTTGTCAACAAGTGAAGGCCGAGCATCAGAGACCAGCGGGTTTGTTACAACCTTTACCAATAGCCAAGTGGAAACGGGAGCGTGTTACAATGGATTTTGTAGTTGGGCTTCCTAGAACACAATGAGGCAACGACACCATTTGGGTGATTATTGATAGGTTGACTAAGTCTACCCATTTCATTCCGATATGCACCAGTGACTCGATTGAACGCTTGACAGAGTTGTACATTAGAGAGATACTTCGACTTCATGGAGTCCCTATGACTATTGTGTCGGATAGGGATCCTCGTTTTACTGCCCGGTTATAGGAAAGCCTTCAAGAGGCATTGGGAACTAAGTTGACTTTTAGCACCGCTCATCATCCTCAAACCGATGGACAGTCGGAACATACCATTCAGATTTTGGAGGAGATGCTTAGAGCTTGTGTCCTTGATTTTAAGGGGCCTTGGGAAAGACACTTACCATTGATTGAGTTTGCTTACAACAATAGTTACCAAGCTAGTATTGGGATGACACCATTTGAGGCCTTATATGGCCGACCTTGTAGATCTCCGGTTTCTTGGGCCGAAGTGGGTGATGCACCGTTACTGAGTCCGGAAATTGTTAGAGAGACAACCGAGAAAGTTTTTCTCATTCGGAAGAGGTTAGCTACGACCCAATGCCGACAAAGGAGTTATGCCGATAAGAGGAGACGACCTTTATCCTTTGAAGATGGTGACCATGTGTTTCTAAAAATCTCACCAAGGCGGGGTTTGATGAGATTTGGTAAGAGTAGTAAATTATCTCCAAGGTTTATTGGGCCTTTTGAGATCTTAGAGCGAATTGGGGAAGTGGCATACTGGTTAGCTTTACCGCCACAATTTTTGGGAGTTGATAACGTATTTCATGTATCTATGCTTAGGAAGTATGAACCCGACCCTTCTCATGTTCTTGATTGGGTTGACTTGGAGGTAGATGAAAATGCCTCTTATGAAGAACGACTAGTTCAAATATTAGATACCCGAGAGCAAATGTTACGGGGCAAAACCATACCGTTGGTAAAGGTGTTGTGGAGACACCATGGGGTTGAGGAAGCAACGTGGGAACAGGAGACGGAAGTCCGCTCCAAATATCTGGATTTGTTTGAAAATGTTTAAGTTACTTTTCGTTGTAATACCCCCATGTGGTTGAGAGAAACGTGTTGAAATTGTTAAATACATGTTTTTATGCGTGTTGTTATTTTAAGCATGAAGTTGTTATGGATTATTATTACTTTTTGGAAGACTTCATGTTTATGAGTATTTGGAAGGTGGTTATTAATGAGGAAACCATGATGTGATGGTGAAAATTGGCTGAGAACTAATGTTGTAAATTGTAAATGAAATAGCGTGGCTTTGATCGCTAGAAACCCTTTTGTTTGGGTAGTTTGATTTGAAATTTTGGGGACAAAATTCTTTAAGGGGGGAAGGTTGTACTAATCCTGGTTTCGATCCTTCTTTCATGTTTTGCCACTCCGACTAGGCCGGTCGGGGGTCGAGCTGCCCGGTCAGCTCGTGGGGGGTCCAGGGGGCAGCGCCCCTTGGCGGGTCTAAGAGCAGCGCCCTAGCAGGGGTGAAGTACTAGGATTAATTATCTTCCACCGAAAGTTCAATTCTTTGGGTGGCTAGCTTGGAAACATAACGTCAAAATTTCTGTTTTCCTCCAAATGATTGTAGTTCTTGATGAGAATGCCTCCATGTAGACACCCCATTTTTGACCGTCCTCAAGACTTGGACGTCATCATTTGAACACTCGATGATCATCCATGTCGTGTTCGTCTTGAGTTCTCGGAGGTTTCGGCCGCGCGCCTTGCCTCAAGACGTCTCGACTTATTTGTTTTGTGCCTGGTTGTGCACCAAGCACTTAGGTTTTTGCCTCTGAGGGTAGGAAATGGCTTGTTGGCCACCCCTACACCCCACCGACCTTGGCATGTTGCCACCGGCCCGTTTTATTGCTACCGGCCAAGAGTGTTGGCCGGTCGGCAATGTTCTTGGTCTGCCGGCCATTATTTTGGTCGATCGGTCACTTTTTCTGGCCGAGACCTTTTCTTTGCCTTTTTTAGGCATTATGCATGCCGGCTGTGCCAGCTGGTAAGCATAGACCCTTTTCACCCTTGTTTTAGCTTCTTGAGGAAGCTTGAACCTTTTGCACCCTTGTTTTAGCTTCTTGAGGAAGCTTGAACCTTTTGAACCTTGGTTTTAGCTTCTTGGGGAAGCTTGAACCTTTTGAACCCTTGTTTTAGCTTCTTGAGAAAGCGTGAACCTCTTGAACCTTTGCCCTAGCTTCTCCAAGAAGCTTCAACCTTTGCTCTAGCTTCTCCAAGAAGCTTGAACCTTTTTAGCTTCTCCAAGAAGCTTGAACCTCTTTAGCTTTTCCAAGAAGATTGAACCTTTTTAGCTTCTCCAAGAAGCTTGAACCCTCTTGTTTTCTCTATAAGAGAGGGCCTCCCTCTCCTTTAGAGAGGTTCCAAAAATTTTGTTTAAGACAAACATATATCTCTCTTTATATCTCTATATTTTGAGCTCCAAAAGTGTATTGTTCTTGACCTATTGCACCACATCTCATAGCAATACACCTCCACCATTGATCTAGGGTTCTTGGAGGGTCTTGAGAGGTCTCAAAAGTTTGGTTTTTGGTCCAAGAAGCTGCTGATTTTTGCTGGTCTACAAGGGTAACTCATTTTCCCTCTTTTAAGCATTGTTTTGATCCTTCTTTTAGCCATATTTGCATGCTGTTTTGAGCTTAGCATATAACTGATAAATGTTATGATTTTACATGCTTTTGATCTTTATTTGAGAACACTTTTGTGTTTGGGTTTGTTTACCCCCTCTTAGGCCTTGTTTGGCCTTATTTTTGGGCCTTTTTTGTGAGCTTCGGGACCACCTTGTATTGGCCTTCTCACCACTGAAATCCAGAGGGATTTCAGTGGTGGGGATGATGTTTTGAGGTCCTAAGAAGGAGAGGGGTGACCCTCTCCCTTATTGTCTTGTTTACTAGCATTTTTGGCCTTACAAAGGAGCCTTTATTTGCATACTTCTAAGCCATGTTTCAGGCCATTTTTGGTGAGTTTTAGGACCTGCATAGGCTCTGTCCAGAGCTTGTTTTGCGATACTGGGTGTCCATCTTGCATTTGTAGAACAACCCTCTTCCTAGCTCATCAAAGGAGCATGTCATTCTTGCTTGCATTGACCATGTTTCAGTGAATTTTTGGGCTTTATTTGGCATGTCATACCTCTAAATTTTGCTGGTTTAGTGGCCTTTTGAATGCTTCATATACTTGTAGTGTAAACCCTCTTCACTAGCTTGTATTGCATGTTGTTTTGGCCCTTGATTCTAGCACTTTTTGGCCATGCCTTAAACTGATTTTGTACATGTTTTAGACTGCCTCAGCTCTGTTTTTATGCCTCATGGTCGAATGATGTTTGCTATGCATGGTTGTAGTTCAATACCCTTGCCTAGCTTTGAGTTTTGAAGTCTATTGCATGCTTATACTGAGGTGTTTTCATGTTTTGGGGTCATTGAGCATGTCATTTCAGAGCCTATACTTGCGCCATATTCTCATGTTTTCCACTCTTTAAATGCGTTTGAGAGTTGTGCTTGTATGCCTCATTTATGGACCATTGCATGAGCTCCATTTCTATGCATTCCGAGCCATCATTTTAGGCCATTTTGCTACTGTCTTGGACTTGCCTAGGATCTATTTGGGGCTGGTTTTTCCATTTGAGCATTGCTTTGCATACCTATAGTGAAGTGTGCTTCACTAGTTTCGGTATTTGAGCCTTCTAGCATGCATAGCATGAGTGTTTGCATGCATCGGTGTCATTTTGGAATCATTTAGGTTGTATGCCTATTGCATATTGCATGTTAACATGCTCATGTTGCATTAGATTTGTTGCACACTTGAGTTATTTGCATGCTTGCCAAGGTTGCATTGCATTTTGTGTGCATCCTTTGCCTCTTGATCAATCATGATAGAGGTTGGGGCCCTTTATGTGTTTTGTGCATTTTATTCCATATTGAGTTGCACACTTGGCTTCTTTGGCCATCATGCATTGAAATGCGTGATTGATGGTCCGAGGGTCGAGAACCATGCTCCCTTGAGTTCATCACATGATAGGGAGGGTGGTGGTGCAAACATTGCTTTGAAAATGCTTTGCCATGCTTTGTCTATCCTCTGCTGCTACAAAACAGGATTCTGCAGGAAGAGATGGTCGACCGACCACATCCAGTGCCGGCCGGCTATTCATTGTTGGCCGAGAGCCCTACAACTGGTCGATGACCTTTTTCCAATGGCTGGTGCTCCAATCTCTTGGCCGGTGACATCCCACAGTACTCAGAAGGTGGTTCAGAAGCAACCTTGGGACTTGTGCAATTTTCAGAGGCATAAAACCGTGCAAACAGAGGCAGCGTGAGTATGGCGTTGGATTTCCGAGCGAAGCCGAGCATGCATGCATGCACCGCTCTCCCCGAGGCTATTTTACTGCTTTCAGTAGCTTAATTAATTTGTTTAATTAGTTAAGTGGTTATGTAAATAATTAATTAGTTTGTTAGTTAGTTAATTTGTATTATTCTTTCGGACCCTTCGTCGAGAGGGCGAATTTTGTAATAAGTGTGCGTGAGTGTGTGAATGTCTTCCAACCCCACGTCTTTCTCCCTTTTATTTACCAGCTTTTGATGGTTAGTTTAGGGCATATTTCAAATTAGCATCATTATGTTTGCATGCGTGCATCATTCATTTGTCTTGCATGCACCAGGCTCGGCGCATCATACAAACTGCATCGTATTTCAATTCCAAAGTTGAATACATGTCATCTATAGCATCTCACATGCCATCTTAGAATAGCCGAGCCTATTGTAGTCGTATTTTGCTTGTGTTGCATTAGCCATCTTAACATGAACTAGGATCATGCATTGATTACTAACTAGTTTTTGTTTTGGCTCGGAGTACTCAGTAAGTGTTTACGCTTCAGCATCCTTGCATGCGTGTGAGTGACTACCATGATAGCATGCTTACCATGAAGCTATGTGCTTATGTGATAGAACTGTCTGAATGCCTGTGGGTGAAGGTTGGGCTGCTTGAGTTGGAATAATTCGTCAAAACCCGTGTTTTAGCCTACTTGTGAGTAGCAAACTTCAATCCATTTTCAAAATAAACGGATATGCGATGCTTTGTTCCAAATTAGGCAATCTAGTCTATACTTGTATGCTGTGCGCATCACATAGTAATTCTAGGCTAATAACCGGAATAAGAACGCATGTGTTTTCGAAAACAAAATATCATGTTTAGTAGTGGCCGATCTTTGATCGGGCGAGCGAGGTTGCTTATAGTTGACCTTCCCCGATCGTACCCAAGTTCCCGAGCCGAGGCAACTTTGGTGATGACGGACATGTGGCCTTAGGCAATGAGTCAAAGTTTCCTAAATTTCCCCAAAAATAAAATATTTATGTGGCGACTCTATATCTGGCAAAGCAGTCCATGTTTGGCACTTCTTTCTAAAAAATCAGTTTTCCAAAACGATTTGCAGGATTTGGACTCTTTGGTGATCTATCAGTCTTGCATTGCACTTTGCAAGACTAGATTCAGAACCGTGACAATTTGAGTCCGAACTGTAGTGAGCCCATAATGAACAGAACGGGATTCCCTCCCGGGACATTCGGGGACGTCTACAGTTTCTGGCAACTCCACTGGGGATTTAGAGAACTTGACTCGAACTCATGATATCTCGTTCTGACTACACTTATGTGTTTCTTTACATTGCATTTGCATTGGTGCGCCTAAGACACCGTGTTTGCCATCTGCTATTCTTGAATGGTTTGCCGGAGGCTAGCTTTGAGAAGCGTGCCATAAGGCAGACCGGTTACGGGCTCTGCCACGATGGGAACACAAACCCCGGTTGTTACCGGGGCACCCTTTTTGACCATTCGACCTAGTGCATATTCAGAATCCATAGTGACCATTCCAAACTAGGACAGGTTTCTTACCTGATTTTAGGTTGTTTGAAACTGCTGTGTGCGTAGTGAAACCCTATCTCCCGACAAAATAGGACAGGGAAACCCTATCCCAACATAGGGGTGCTTTGGCTCTCACTTGCCTGCTATGTGCTTTTAGAGTGCGTCTCTACAGGAATGCATGTACCAGTTTGCAAGTCTGGGTATCAGGCCTGAGGGCATCAGTATTGGGGAGAATCAGTTTTACCTGAGGGTATCAGTTTACAGGCAGAATTTCGGGGCGGAATTCAGTAGAGGGCACAGTCATTCAACTTTGCTCATATTGGTTATGGCGAAATCAGGCTAAGGTGCTGTCTATTTTCTCTTTTGCTAGGTAGTCCTGGAACTATACCTTCAGAAGGCTCCACTATCCCCCGGGTACACTGGACTTTTGCTGATAGACTTTGTCAAGTCAGAGATTCAGTTCAAGGGCAAATTAGTGTTCCTTCACTAGGGGCAGGGTAAAAAGGGCAGTCAGGCACAGATCATCAGTTCAGCAGTCAGTTCAGAGGGCTTTGTCTACCCCACCTGAGTACAGTAGGGATCAGAGTTCTGTTTCTGCCGTAGAGAGGGAACATATATCGGATATTTAGTTGGATCAGGTTAGTATGTCAGGAATGGAAGAAATGGTGCGCCAGCGCCAGGAGAGCATGAAAACTATACAGGAGAACGCTGCTCGTCAAGCGAAATTTGCCAAACAGCAGGCTGCGATCATGGCCCAACAGGTAGAGCTAATTACCCGGCTATAGCAGCAAACTGAAGCATCAGCTTCACACCAAGCTCCTCCCCCTACCAAGAGTCCCAATACCCGAGGAGACGGTGAATGTCCAGAATGTCCAGGAGAATACAGGCATCCCAACAGGGCCACCTCCGCCCCAAATTCTACCTCAACTATCCAAGGCACCTACACCTATCAATCTACCGGATTCTCCCTTCGAGTTCGAGGTAGACCCCACAACATTAAAAGTGAGCAAGCTTGAAAAGCTGTTCAAGAAATCCCAGGGTGTGAGTCCATCGCGGACATCGATGATGGGTATACTGATGCAGCCGTGACGCTGCCGGACAGGTTCAAGATGCCTCACATCGACCGTTTTGACGGGTCAGGAGATCCCATGGTCCACCTGAGTTTGTTTTCAGATGTTCTGCGCCCGATGGGCTTGACAAGACTACAGAAGCTCTCCCTTTTTGGTAGGACCCTGTCGGGTATCGCGGCCATCTAGTATGCCAAATTGGAGGATTCAGTGAAACGAAGCTAGGAGGAGATGGCCAAGGCCTTCGTCACACAATATTCATACAATACCCAGATCGAGATCACAACCCGTGACCTCAAGACGACCAGGAAAGAGCCGAAAGAAGGCTTCTTTGACTTTGTAACCCGTTGGAGGGCCAAAGCTTCTTCGATGACCACCAAGCCGGTCGACAAGGACCAGATACAGATGATTGTGCGCAATCTCCAACCCAGGCTGATGCAGAAGATGATCGTCCTCCCCCTACCCACCTTTGCAGACCTCCATGATATTGGGGTACAAATCGAGGACGCTATAAAGCAAGGCCTTATTGACCAGGAGAAGGAGCAACCCAGGAGGGTGTTTTCCCGCAGTTCGAATGCAACCACCAGTGGTGATGCAGCCGCAAGATCTTCTGAAGTGGGCATGGTCGCCACCACCACATCAAAAACAGCTACCCCATTCACCGGTGTGTCCGGAAGTAGCTCACAAAAAACCAAATATCCACCTCGAATCAAGAGGGTTTTTACCCCACTTTATATGCCTTTGTCAAAGGCTTTAGAGGCCTTACTCCGGAAAGGATATCTGAAACCGTTGGAGCAACAGCCTCTACCCGATCCTATCCCTCCAAATGATGACTAGACTAAATACTGTGCCTATCATCAGCAAACTGGTCATGACACTGACAGTTGCTTTCGTCTGCGCCATGATGTACAAGATCTGTTTGACAACAGGGTCATCGCCGCACCAGTCTTGCAAAGTCTATCAGCACTTGATCAGTGAACTTGTGGGGGATAATGTGATTATGTGATCGGGGGATGAACCACCTGTGGATGGCGCTCAGTTTACTCCGGATGTGGCGTTTGGCACGCACTATTTTGAGCATATGCGAATGCTAGTTTTGTAGTTTCTGACTTGGGTGTTGACTCAGTTCTGTAGTTTTGTTTTGAGTCTGTCTCATTGTCTTGAGTCAGTCTTTTTGCTTAAGAGTATGTCTCATTGTTTTGAGTCAGTCTTTTCATACTGTGTTAGTAAGGTCTGTCTTGTTGTATCGAGTCAGTCCTGTTGTATAGGAGTCGGGTGATTCCGGGGGTGTTCCCTCGGGCATCACTATTTTGTTCTGTGTTTGTCTTTTGCTTTCTTTTTGAGTCTGTTTCTGCCGTGGAGCTAGTTATGCCAACAGATTTGAATGAACAGCAGTGATTTTTCACACTCTTGTGTTTGTTTCTGCCGTGTGCCAGTTGTACCGGAAATTTGAATGAAACGGCAGTACATTTCACCCGCTCTTCTATGCCTTGAAATTATTGCATTGACCTAAGTTTTTCAAAACTTTTTGAACACTGTGTTGAAAACAAAGAGGAAGGAATTCCTCGGGATTTGCTCAGACTTGATCAATTGAGAGAAAGAGGGGCGTGCTAAGCTCTTAATGAATGAAATCATGTTTGTTAATGTGAGTACTGAGAAGGATCCTAGCTTGATCCAGATTGGTCCTACATTGTCTTCTGCGCGAGCGATTAGTCACTTTCTTAAAAGATTTCAAAAAATGTTTTGCGCGATCCTGCAAAGACCTGTGTGGAATCGCTCTTGAGATTGTGGAGCTTCGGATCGCTCTCAGCCTCGAGACTCAACCCCTTTGCTTTCAAACCATGAACTTAGATTCAAAATGTTCAAAGGTCAACCACAATGTGAGGCCTGTGTGGCCAGATTCGAAGTAGCCCTCGAACAAGAGGCAAGAAAGTCAGATCAAGGAGATCAGATGTCATCAAAAGAAGCATGCAAAGCTGGATTAGAAGTACCCCTCGAACTAGGGGCAAAAGAATTGCAAATGTGCTCAAAGAGTCAAAGATGAAGATCGGCAAGAATGCCAAATCCCAGAAGGGAGGAAAGAAGGAAGTATTGCTGAAGGACAACTGAGTTCCTATCCACGACACTAGGGGCAAATTCAGCCTCCCATTGGATGGACTCCTACATCGTCAACGAACAGCAGCCATTCTCCTGGATTCAGATGACTTCAAGATCTCAAAACCATTTGACATGGACAAAGCTACACTTTTACCCTTGAGAGGCTTATTGGGCCGAAAACCCGGAAGGGCGACCCAGGCAAAAGTTAGAGCAAATGAAAAAAAAAGAAAAGAACAAAAAAAAAAAAAGAAGAAAAAAATGCAAAAAATATATATGAAGAAAAAAGAAGAAAAGAAAAGAAAAAAAGAAAAAGAGAAGAAGTGAAAAGAAATGAAAAGAAAAGAAAAACAAAGCTCGCAAGGTTGAAAACCTGGAAGGGCAGCCTTGGCAAAAGTTAGAGCGCAAAAGGAGAGGTTAATACTGGAGTGTACCTTACCCTGGAACTACGTAAGGCTTGATTCCCATGTTTGGGATACGTAGGCAACTTCATTCTGAAGTCCAGCCACAAATACTTCCAAATTGATTGTGCCCATGTATTGGTTTCGATCATCTTTGCCTTCTTTGTGTCCGAGAATTTGGCTGTGTTCATCACTCTGAGGACTGACTACAATGTGCTGCGGCGTTATTCAAACAAGGGGCAACCTTCCGTTGCCATGCAGTGCCGTTCAGACAAGGGGCAATTTCCCATTGTTATGGATCTGAGGTTGCGCATCTCAAGAGTAGGTCCCGTGCTCGTTGAGCAGTGGCCGTTTGCGAAAATAGTTTTTGAGAATTTTTACTAAGGTTGACTAATTTTCTCGAAAATTATTCCATTTTTTCCAAAACTGGACCATTTCTTGGACCCAAAAAGGAAAATTTTCAGTGCTCATAACTTGACTTACATGATTTCAAATCGGAAAATCGAACAAGCATGTTAATCTAACTTTCATGTTGGTCAAAATTGTTTTAGCAGAAGCTCAAAGATAAAAAATGGTCAAAATGATGAACTAGGGGCACAGTTGAGTCAAGTGTTCTGTCTTTTCCCCGCTATCGATGCATAGATGCCAGAGAAAGGCACCGTATTTGCCAAGAAGGGCACAACTGAAGCTAACAACAAAGGGGCCGAAAGCTCTCTCATCCTCCAAGCAGCAAGGTATCAAGCTAAGTGTGAAGCACGAATTGGAATGGAGCAAGGTATTCCACTCCCTCATCTGGACAGATTTGATCATGTCCAAACTCCCCAGCAGAACATCGTCAACCGATGTCAGCTGCAGATTTGCTACACACCCAGTTGTAGCACAACCCCTCTGCGGGAAAGTTCACTGTCGTGAGCAGAAGAAGAGAATCTAGCAAAATGCTAGGGGCAAGAGCCCGCAACTTCCTATTTATCCATCAACCACCCTGGGAAGGGATGAAAAAAATGAGAGATTAAAAAATAGAGAGATGTACGCTAAGAGAAAAAGTGAGGAAAAGGGCTTTTTCAGAGAAAAAAAAAAAAAAAAAAAAAAAGAGCCTGAGGACCAAGTGATGTGAGAATTACAAATAAGAAAGGGTGGGAAAAAATACCCAGAGAAACAGGCTCCCTGTGCACGTCTGAGTGTCGTGTCTTTTTGTTTTATCTCGATTCTTGTTTTAAGTCGTTTCGAGTGTTACTCGATGTGTTTAGGTTGTTTACCTTTTGTTTTCCGTTGTTGAGTCATAGCGCGCTGTGTTCAGTCGTAGGCTCAATACCCCGGTCAAGAACTCATCTCTCAATTTCAAAAATAAAATCGTTTTGCGCTCCGAGTGCCGTGCCATTCTCCACATCTGTGCAAAACAAGATTCGTTCTTTCGTAAAACCGTAGGGTTCAACCCAGGGCATGCGGGAACAGTAAAACCAGGACCTATCTGAAGCTATATAGGTTCCAAACTGCAAAACAAAAGAAAAGAGGGAAAATGTCGAGTATCTGAGTTTGTTTCAACTTCAGTAAGTTCCGAGATTGCATTCCGTGTGTACCTCTTCAGGTCTTGCCAATGCTCCGAAGTATGAGTGTGCCTCTACCTCAAGCTCAAGATCAAGTCTGCTTCAAGCCAGAATGGCGATCAGAAGTGCTCTCCCTGAGTACCATTCCCTGCCGGAGGCATCTTGGCTGTGTTCGCAATGAGTTCCTAGGAGACCAACTACGACAGTGGAAACTAGAGTTCGAATGGCTGTTGCCTAGAACGCAAAGGTTCGGGATTTCCGAGACTAAAGTCTGGTTTAAATACCCAGGGGCGTGTCCCCGGCTTGAAATCTATATGGAAGCCCCATAGGTTGAGATAGCGTATATGCACCTCAATTCTGGATACTGAACCAACCTAGTCTGTCACCCCGTTGGAGAATGGGGAAAGTTATGAATATGATCGGGAAGGAAAGCAGCATTTGTGGTTTCTACATGTAGAAGTTACCCTTGTCAGCGTTTCAGAACCTTTATACTGTGAGTTGAAGGTAAGTGTTCGAAGAGCACAAGGGGAGATCCCCGTCAGAGTAGAGCGGTTCATCGCCACTCACCCCATGAGATGCTTTCTAAAGCGCTGCTAGGTTTGTTTATTGCATTCCTTAAACATCATGCATTGTATTTCATTGTACCTATCAAAGTTTCTTTCTCATTCATGCACAATATTGTATGTACGGTTCATTCAAAGAAGTTCCGTTTGAGATCATTTATTTAGTGTATCAATCACACTTCATTCAGTTAGTGTATCAATCACACTTCATTTATTTAGTGTATCAATCACACCTCATTCACCCTTAGCGTATCTATCACATTTTCTTCATTTATTTAGTGTATCAATCACACTTCATTTATTTAGTGTATCAATCACACCTCATTCACCCTTAGCGTATCTATTACACTTTCTTCATTCGCTTAGTGTATCAACCACACTTCATTTATTTAGTGTATCAATCACACTCTCTTCACTTAGTGTGTCAATCACACTTCTTTCATCTTGTGTATCTATCACACACATTCTCATTTTCTGTATCTATCACACACATCCTCATTTTCTGTATCTATCACGTACATATTCACTTCAATTACTTTAGTGTATCCATCACACTTCATCACCTTTTGTGTATCCATCATACTTTGTTCACTAAGTGCATCTATCACACTTTGTGTTCGTCTTTAGTATATCAATCATACTTTATTCACTAAGTGCATCTATCACACTTTGTGTTCACCTTTAGTATATCAATCATACTTTGTTCACTAAGTGCATCTATCACACTTTGTGTTCACCTTTAGTATATCAATCATACTTCGTTCACATAGTGCATCTATCACACTTTGTGTTCATCTTTAGTATATCAATCATGCTTTGTTCACTAAGTGCATCTATCACACTTTGTGTTCATCTTTAGTATATCAATCATGCTTTGTTCACTAAGTGCATCTATTACACTTTGTGTTCACCTTTAGTATATCAATCATACTTTGTTCACTCAGTGCATCTATCACACTTTGTGTTCATCTTTAGTATATCAATCATACTTTGTTCACTAAGTGCATCTATCACACTTTGTGTTCATCTTTAGTATATTAATCATACTTTGTTCACTAAGTGCATCTATCACACTTTGTGTTCACCTTTAGTATATCAATCACACTTTGTTCACTCAGTGCATCTATCACACTTTGTGTTCATCTTTAGTATATTAGTCATACTTTGTTCACACAGTGCATCTATCACACTTTGTGTTCACCTTTAGTGTATCTATCAAACTCTGTTCACATAGTGCATCTATCACACTTTGTGTTCACCTTTAGTGTATCAATCACACTTTGTTCACTGAGTGCATCTATCACACTTTGTGTTCACTTTTAGTATATCTATCATACTTTGTTCACTCAGTGCATCCATCACACTTTGTGTTCACCCCTTGGGTATCTATCACATGCTTACCTTGTGTATCCATCACACTTTGCTTCATATAGTGTATCTATCATGCTATGCTCGCTTTATGTATCTGTCACACGTTCACTTTGTGTATCTATCACACACGTTCACTTTGTGTATCTATCACACACTCACTTTGTGTATCTACCACACACGTTCACTTTGTGTATCTATCACATGCTCCCTTTGTGTATCCACCATGCACGTTTGCTTAGTGTATCTATCACATATTTGCTTAGTGTATCCATCACACTCGTTTCGCTTTGTGTATCGCTCACACTTTGCTTCACTTAGTTCATCAATCACACTTTATTCGTATAAGTGTATCCATCACACTCGCTTCACTATGTGTATCGATCGCACATGCTTGTCCACTTAGTGTATCTATCACACTTCATTCACCTTTATGTATCTATTGCACGTGTTCGTGAGAATTGCATAATTTTCTTACATCCTTTCTGCATTGTAATGTAATTTGGTTTATGCTTGCTTAAAACTGTTGCATGTTATGCTTCATTACAACTTTCTTTGCATGATCATAAGTTATGCTCGGCTTTGTGCATTGTTCTTGCATTTTGCCCTTGCCTTCTGCCGCATATCTTTATCTGTAGCTTGTACGCTTTGTCTAAGTCTTCGGCCTTGTCAAATATGGGTCGTCTCTGGGCTTTGACATTCACTCCCGTCATTGTTATGACTTTCGAGTTCTGTCAAAGAGGGGCAACTGTAGACACCCCATTTTTGACCGTCCTTAAGACTTGGACGTCATCGTTTGAACACTCGATGATCATCCATGTTCGTGTTCGTCTTGAGTTCTCGGAGGTTTTGGCCGCCCGCCTTGCCTCAAGACCTCTCGACTTATTTGTTTTGTGCTTGGTTATGGACCAAGCACTTAGGTTTTTGCCTCTGAGGGTAGGAATGGCTTGTTGGCCACCCCCACACTCCACCGGCCTTGGCATGTTGCCACCGGCCCCGTTTTATTGCTACCGGCCAAGAGTGTTGGCCGGCCGGCAATGTTCTTGGTCAGCCGGCCATTATTTTGGTCGATCGGTCACTTTTTAGGGCTGAGACCTTTTCTTTGTCTTTTTCAAGCATTATGCATGCCAGTTGTGCCAGTTGGTAAGCATAGACCCAGCCCTCGTGTATGGAGGATTTGCACCCTTGTTTTAGCTTCTTGAGGAAGCTTGAACCTTTTGCACCCTTGTTTTAGCTTCTTGAGGAAGCTTGAACCTTTTGAACCTTGGTTTTAGCTTCTTGAGGAAGCTTGAACCTTTTGAACCCTTGTTTTAGCTTCTTGAGGAAGCGTGAACCTCTTGAACCTTTGCCCTAGCTTCTCCAAGAAGCTTCAACCTTTGCTCTAGCTTCTCCAAGAAGCTTGAACCTCTTTAGCTTCTCCAAGAAGCTTGAACCCTCTTGTTTTCTCTATAAGAGAGGGCCTCCCTCTTCTTTAGAGACGTTCCAAAAATTTGTTTAAGACAAACATATATCTCTCTTTATATCTCCATATTTTGAGCTCCAAAAGTGTATTGTTCCTGACCTATTGCACCACACCTCATAGCCATACACCTCCACCATTGATCTAGGGTTCTTGGAGGGTCTTGAGAGGTCTCAAAAGTTTGGTTTTTGGTCCAAGAAGCTGCTGGTTTTTGCTGGTCTACAAGGGTAACTCATTTTCCCTCTTTTAAGCATTGTTTTGATCCTTCTTTTAGCCATATTTGCATGCTATTTTGAGCTTAGCATATAACTGATAAAAGTTATGATTTTACATGCTTTTGATCTTTGTTTGAGAACACTTTTGTGTTTGGGTTTGTTTACCCCCTCTTAGGCCTTGTTTGGCCTTATTTTTGTGCCTTTTTTGTGAGCTTCGGGACCACCTTGTATTGGCCTTCTCACCACTGAAATCCAGAGGGATTTCTATGGTGCGGATGATGTTTTGAGGTCCTAAGAAGGAGAGGGGTGACCCTCTCCCTTGTTGTCCTGTTTACTAGCATTTTTGGCCTTACAAAGGAGCCTTTATTTGCATACTTCTAAGCCATGTTTCAGGCCATTTTTGGTGAGTTTTAGGACCTGCATAGGCTCTGCCTAAAGCTTGTTTTGCGATACTGGGTGTCCATCTTGCATTTGTAGAACAACCCTCTTCATAGCTCATCAAAGGAGCATGTCATTCTTGCTTGCATTGACCATGTTTCAGTGAATTTTTGGGCTTTATTTGGCATGTCATACCTCAGAATTTTGCTAGTTTAGTGGCCTTTTGATTGCTTCATATACTTGTAGTGTAAACCCTCTTCACTAGCTTGTATTGCATGTTGTTTTGGCCCTTGATTCTAGCACTTTTTGGCCATGCCTTAAACTGATTTTGTGCATGTTTTGGACTGCCTTAGCTCTGTTTTTATGCCTCATGGTCGAATGATGTTTGCTATGCATGGTTGTAGTTCAATACCCTTGCCTGGCTTTGAGGTTTGAAGCCTATTGCATGCTTATACTGAGGTGTTTTCATGTTTTAGGGTCATTGAGCATGTCATTTCAGAGCCTATACTTGCGCCATATTCTCATGTTTTCCACTCTTTAAATGCGTTTGAGAGTTGTGCTTGTATGCCTCATTTATGGACCATTGCATGAGCTCCATTTCTATGCATTCCGAGCCATCATTTTAGGCCATTTTGCTACTATCTTGGACCTGCCTAGGATCTATTTGGGGCTGGTGTTGCCATTTGAGCATTGCTTTGTATACCTATAGTGAAGTGTGCTTCACTAGTTTCGGTATTTGATCCTTCTAGCATGCATAGCATGAGTGTTTGCATGCTTCAGAGTCATTTTGGAATCATTTAGTATGCCATTTCAGAGCTGGAATGTATGCCATTGTATGCCATGTTTCATCCTTGCATTGCTCTTGGAGAGTGGCATTTTGTGCCTTAGGCTTGGAGCCCTTGCATTGTGCATGTTTACATGAATCTTGGGCCTTGTTCTCATCTCATATGGCCATTGATTTTGGCATGCTTGAGAGCTACCCATGTTAGTGTAAGTCCATCTCACCATGTTGTTGCATGCTTGTTTCATTTTGCATGTTGTTGCATGCTATACATGTCCACATGTTTAGGTTGTATGCCTATTGCATATTGCATGTTAACATGCTCATGTTGCATTAGATTTGTTTCACACTTGAGTTACTTGCATGCTTGCTTGCTTGCCTAGGTTGCATTGCATTTTGTGTGCATCCCTTGCCTCTTGATCAATCATGATAGAGGTTGGGGCCCTTTATGTGTTTTGTACATTTTATTCCATATTGAGTTGCACACTTGGCTTCTTTGGCCATCATGCATTGAAATGCGTGATTGATGGTCCGAGGGTCGAGAACCATGCTCCCTTGAGTTCATCACATGACAGGGAGGGTGGTGGTGTAAACATTTTTTTGAAAATGCTTTGCCATGCTCTGTCTATCCTCTGCTGCTACAAAACAGGATTCTGCAGGAAGAGATGGTCGACCGACCACATCCAGTGCCGGCCGGCTATTCATTGTTGGCCGAGAGCCCTACAACTGGTCGATGACCTTTTTCAAATGGCCGGTGGTCCCATCTCTTGGCCGGTGACATCCCACAGTACTCAGAAGGTGGTTCAGAAGCAACCTTGGGACTTGTGCTATTTTCAGAGGCATAAAACAGTGCAAACAGAGGTAGCATGACTATGGCGTTGGATTTCCGAGCGAAGCCGAGCGTGCATGCATGCACCCCTCTCCCCGAGGTTGTTTTACTGCTTTCAGTAGCTTAATTAATTTGTTTAAGTAGTTAAGTGGTTATGTAAATAATTAATTAGCTTGTTAATTAGTTAATTTGTATTATTCTTTCAGACCCTCCGGCGAGAAGGCGAATTTTGTAATAAGTGTGCGTGAGTGTGTGAATGTCTTCCAACCCCACGTCTTTCTCCCTTTTATTTACCAGCTTTCGATGGTTAGTTTAGGGCATATTTCAAATTAGCATCATTATGTTTGCATGCGTGCATCATTCATCTGTCTTGCATGCACCAGGCTCGGCGCATCATACAAACTGCATCGTATTTCAATTCCAAAGTTGAATACATGTCATCTGTAGCATCTCACATGCCATCTTAGAATAGCCGAGCCTATTGTAGTCGCATTTTGCTTGTGTTGCATTAGCCATCTTAACATGAACTAGGATCATGCATTGATTACTAACTAGTTTTTGTTTTGGCTCGGAGTACTCGGTAAGTGTTTACGCTTTAGCATCCTTGCATGCGTGTGAGTGACTACCATGATAGCATGCTTACCATGAAGTTATGTGGTTATGTGATAGAATTGCCTGAATGCCTGTGGGTGAAGGTTGGGTTGCTTGAGTTGGAATAATTCGTCGAAACCCGTGTTTTAGCCTATTTGCGAGTAGCAAACTTCAATCCATTTTCAAAACAAACGGATATGCGATGCTTTGTTCCAAATTAGGCAATCTAGTCTATACTTGTATGCTGTGCGCATCACATAGTAATTCTAGGCTAATAACCGGAATAAGAACGCATGTGTTTTCGAAAATAAAATATCATGTTTAGTAGTGGCCGATCTTTGATCGGGCGAACGAGGGTGCTCATAGCTGACCTTCCCCGATCGTACCCAAGTTCCCGAGCCGAGGCAACTTTGGTGATGACGGACACGTGGCCTTAGGCAACGAGTCAAAGTTTCCTAAATTTTCCCAAAAATAAAATATTTAGGTGGCGACTCTGTGTCTAAAAAAGCAGTCCATGTTTGGCACTTCTTTCTAAAAAATCAGTTTTCCAAAACGATTTGCCGGATTTGGACTCTTTAGTGATTTATCATTCTTGCATTGCACTTTGCGAGACTAGATTCAGAACCGTGACAATTTGAGTCCGAACTGTAGTAAGCCCATAATGAACAGAACGGGATTCCCTCCCGAGACGTTCGGGGACGTCTACACTCCACTGTGTGTGTCTTTTGTAAATCAGAGGAAGAATTTGTTGAACATGCTTTTCTTCATAAAATTTTATGTTAAATTTTTATCCTCAAACTTCCTCCTTATTGTATGTAGCGATCCCGGTTTCGATCCTTCTTTCATGTTTTGCCACTTCGACTGGGCCGGTCAAGGGTCGAGCTGCCCGTTTAGCTCACGGGGGTCCAGGGGGCAACGTCCCTTGGCGGGTCCAAGGGCAGTGCCCTGGCGCATTCGAAGTTACTTGTCCGCTCGGTCAGTCTGGAGTACGGGAGAGGGCCGTACGTACGGGGAATGAGGTCGCACGTGCGAAAAGTAGGGCAGGAGGCTGAAGCACATTGCTAAAAAGGCAGGTGCGGCTGAAGGTGCGGGAAGTTAGGTAGATCCAAAATTTTTCCTTTTCTTCTCTCTTTGGGCTGATTGAATGTCACTTTTTGTATATCTCTCTCTCTAAAAACATTTCCTCTCCCTTCTTTCTACATTTCCTACCAAAAACCTCACAAGATCTTTGATTTCTCAAAATCCATTGGGATTTAGATCCAAGTCCTTCATCAAAGTTGGTTATCTAGGCGAGGGCTACGTTGTGTGTGGTGGAGATCGAGTTTAGGCATCGTTAATTTTGGAGTTTCAACTCATTTTTTCTTCAAACTTGAGGTAGGGATTTTCTACACTCTAATATGGTTTTTAGCTTACTTATTTGCTATTGTGTATAGATGATGAGATTTGGTTGTGGTTTGGACAAATCTAGGATTTGGGTGTGAAATGAAAAGAGGGATTTTGATAAATATGAGGTAAATGAGTATAAGGCTTGAATATAAGATCATGTTGTGCCAAAGTAGTTGATTTTGGTGTTTGGGTTGATATTTGGTGAAAGGGGGATTTTGCCCTAATTTTGATTAAATTATTATTTTGCATAAATAATTGGGATTAACTTTGAAAACGTGAAATTGGAAGGTTGTGATTATAAATGGTGATATTGGATATGTATTATCTCACCTATGCAAGTTTTGAATAAACTATTTATTTTGATATTGAATATCTCTTTAGAAATAATTGCATTGGGCTATTGGTGTAGGATAGCTATGATTGTTGTAGAAATTACATGAGGATTAGGCGATTTAATGCTAATCCATTGTTGGTGTCATTAAATATGACCATGTTATAGATACATTGTATATGTATGTTTATTGGGAGGAGAAAGGGGAAGTACTCCATATGTGATTATGTTTATAAATACATTGCATATGTATATTTGTTTGGGAGGAGAAAGGGGATGGACTCCATTTAAAGCAAGTTGGCTGGAGTGTCCTGGGTGAAAGACCTAAAATTTTATATATAAATGGGTGCCGATTCCTTCGGACAAAATATCCGTAAAATGGCAGTTTTGAAATGTTTATGTGAGTTTTGCATAATTGGAAAATCATTTAGTTGTAGTCTCATTTTGATTGTTGAAAGATAACGAATTTAACTCATAAATTGAGTAGCATATATGAATTGGAAATGAAATTAAAAGAAAATGAAATAAGGTTGGTCTTAGTGACATATGGATATGCAGGTCTTGTGGATGTTTCAGGATAGGTATTGTTTATGTACGTGGTATTTATACCTTTGCTAAACCTCATAAATTGTGTTAGATTATTTCTAATGGGCTGTTGTCTCACCCTATATGGGAATACCATTTTCAGGTACAAGTGAGATGCTTCCTCCAAGGCTATAGTGTGGATGGAGTTTTGGGAAGCAAGAGCTTCTTAATTATGCCTTATGTGTGTATGTTTGTTATTTGTAAAGCCAAGGGCTTAAGATGTAATGAGCGAGACTCAATTTGTGTAACCAAGCAATGACTTGGAAACATGTAAGCCTACATGGCATTTAACTGGTTGTCAAACAGTGAACTCTAATATATGAAAGTATGTTGTTTCTCATATTTATTCTACATATGAGTTATCTTTATTGTATTATTTTGGGGGTGTGACAGTGTAGGCTTCACCCATTTGCTTTCACCATTTTCGTTCTCATACTTTTCATTTTTTATTGCCAGTTTTCTATCATCTACATAGCCCTTTGCTTTTTATGCTGCCACATTTACTGCCAGTTTTAAAATCGTAGTTAGTTTCATTTTAATTTTGCTTTGTGTCAAATAACTTATAAATTGTAGCAATTTTTTGTATTTTGAAGCTGCTAAATAAATAAATCACTTTTTTTTTTATTAAAAAAAAAAATCTTAGTTTTATTTTTACTCTGTGTTAAGCGCTAGTAAAGTGGCATTGGTAGTGCTATGCACGAGTATAAATAAATAATAAAAAATTAGTTTTAAAATTAAAGAATAATATAAAATTTATCTAAAATATGTAGTAAAAATGATTTATAATCAATTAAAGTTTATTCATTTTTATGAGAGTTACACATAAATGACTTGTATATGTATGCCAACGTCACTTATTTATTTTGATGATTTATTTAATTCTGTATTTGATTTATTTGGAAGAGAAAAATAGATTGAAAACTTATTTTATTCCATTATTTTTCACCTAAACTTTTTATTTTTGGAGTATATATATTTGGTCAAATCAGAAGGTAAGGAGGTAATTTCAGTCCAAAAGTAATGCCCAATACAGAGCCCAAAACAGTCCAGCACAGCAGCAGTTCAAGCAGCAGTTCAAACAGTCCAGCTCAACAAGGCACCGGACGTCCAGGAGGACATCCGGCCGATCATTTGGCCGGACGACCGGCCAACGGCTGTTTGCCTAGTTTTGCTTCAGGTCAAATTTTCTTCTCACCGGTTGTCTACCCAGCAGTATCCTTGACATCCGTGGAAGCCATCGTTGATGACCAGGATCCACCAGACATCCGGGTGGACGTCCCTCTAGAACAAAAATTCAGCTTGACGACCACTTTGTTCTGCAACTACTATTTTTCAAATAGAGCTATCATCTATCAGACCCATGCTTTGCCTCCTTCATGATCTAATTAGTAATGGGGGAATGCATCGTTTTGAGTAGACTCAATCCTTTTCAATACATGCAACAATCAACGGCTCCATAATTTTCTCCTTGATAAATAGCCGAGTTTCTGCTGAACAAGTCACAAGAAACAATACAAGCTAGAAAACATTCTCTGATCAATCATCACTCTAACCTTTCATTTACTCTCTGAGAAGTGTTCTTCAAATTTTAGTTTACATTTTTCTCTCAGAAATTATACATTGAGCCTTATAGCTTTAAGCTCATCTTACCTGTGTGAGGTTTACAGAAAAATCAGAGCTTCATCTTATATATCTATCTTTGAGAGATAACTCTTGTAGCTTTCTTTGAAAGCAAAAACAGCCTCATTTCAACCTTGTAAAAGTGTAGTACATCAGTGTTCTTGACTTCTTGAGTTCAAGGGTTTGGACTTAGAAAGTCTGTGTAAAATCTGTGGAGGATTGCTCCATTTGTGAAGAGCTTGTTAGCACCCCTGTAAAGCTAGAGTATAGTGCAAAATCTCAAGTGAAGCTTGAGAAGCGGATGTAGGCTTGGTTGAAGCCGAACCACTATAAATCTGTTTGCCTCTCTCTTCCTCATCTCTTTATTTTGTTTAATTGTCATAGCCATATCTCACATTTTCACTGTGCCAAATTCATTAATTGATATAACTGTTAGAACACTTGTTTTTAATCATCTTTTCATTAGCTATATTTATCTATTGTGCTAATTGTAGTTTTTATTGGGGTATTATTAATTTTATTTGTAAAAACCTAATTCACCTCCCTCTTAGGTTGTCTTTTGGGTAACAATTGGTATCAAAGCCTAGACTTTTGCTTTAGATTTAACCATCTGGGAGTTTCGATCCATGGCAACCTTAGCTAGCACCGGCACTGCTGAAGGACAAGCCACCAATAGGCCACCATTGTTTGATGGAAACAACTATAGTCATTGGAAAGATAAGATGACCTTGTACCTTCAAGCCACTGATTATGCCATGTGGATTATTACCAAAGATCCAAAAATTCCTACCAAATTAGTAGACAACATTAGTGTACCTAAAACTGAAGATGAATATGATGAGAGGGATCACAAATTATTGCAAGCCAATGCTAAAGCAAAACTCATCCTTGTATGTGGATTAGACTCTAAGGAGTATAATAGAATTTCAAGTTGTGATTTGACAAAGGAAATTTGCGACAAACTTGAGGTAACGTATGAAGGTACCAACCAAGTAAAGGAACCTCGTATTGATATGCTTGTTCATAGTTATGAATTGTTTGAAATGAACTCTGATGCATCTATTTTAAGTATGTTTTCTAGAGTTACCGAAATTGTAAACTCTTTGAAATCTCTTGGCAAAATTTATACTAACAATGAGTTGGTGAGAAACAAAGAATTGGGAAACAAAGGTCACCACCATTATAGAAGCCAAGAATCTCTCCACACTTGGATTGGATGAGCTTATGGGTTCCCTTATGACTCATGAGATCACTATGAAAGGACATGAGGATGTTGAAAACAAAAAGAAAAGTGGTATTGCATTCAAAGCTTCATCCAATGAAGAAGAATATGAAAACTCCATTGAGGATGAAAGCTAGGCCATGTTTAGTAGAAATCTCAAAAAGCGCTTCAAGAAAAACAATTATGAAGGAAGAAGACCTTTCAAGAAAGAGTACAACAAAGATAATAAGAAAGAACCTATTATTTGCTATGAGTGCAAAAATCCTGGACATATGAAGATGGATTGTCCAAAATTGAAAAATCATGGAAAAGACTACAAAAGGAACAAGAAGGCCATGGTAGCAGCTTGGGGTGAAAGTGAAGATGAAAGCTCAAGTGATGAAGTTGAAAATGAAGTAGCCAACTTGTGTCTCATGACTCTTGAAGATGAAGACTCTACTCAAGATAAGGTAACTACTCTTTATGAAGAACTTGAGAGTGCATTCCATGAATTACCAGATGAATTTAGAAAAGTTTGTTGCAAAAATAATGTGTTAAAGAAATCTGTTGCTTCTTTGTCTAGTAATGTAGAAGAATTAAAGAAAGAGAAAATTGTTTTGAAAAATGATTTTGACACCATCTCTAATGAGAAAACTGCTTTTAAAAACAATATTGATGATTTAACAAAAACACTTGAAAATTTTGTAAAAACTATAGATAATCTCAACATGTTTCTTGGAAATCAAATATGTGTTTTCGATAAAGCAGGCATTGGATATGACGCTATTAAGAAACAAAAGAATCTCAATACAATTTTTGAAAAGGCACCTCTCATGACACACCCTCATATTACTTGTCATTATTGTAGAAAAAAAGGTCATTATATATCTTCTTGTCTATTCAAAAAGAATATGAACATGGGAATTAAAAAGATTTGGATCGGTAAGGGATCTAACAAAACTAACCAAGAAGGACCCAAGAAATTATGGGTACCAAAAACCAACATTTGATTGTCATCTTGTAGGTTTGCTTTAAGTCCAAAGCTAAAGAAAGAAAGTGGTACCCTGATAGTGGATGTTCCAGACACATGACTGGAGATAAATCCTTCTTTACTACACTATCATCCAAAGATGGAGGATTTGTTACTTTTGGAGACAACAAGAAAGGAAAAATCATCGGTATTGGTAGCATCGGTATCTCTCCTAACCCTTCCATTGAAAATATTTTACTTGTTGATGGACTTAAGCATAATCTACTTAGTATTAGTCAATTATGTGATAAGGGTAATCGTGTTATTTTTGATAAATCACATTGCACAATTGAAAACACAAATAATCATAAAGCTTTATTTGTTGGTAATTGCCACGATACTGTTTATGTTTTTCATCTCAATCTATGCTAGTGATGTTAAATGTTTATATGTTAATAGTGATAATAGTTGGTTATGGCATAGAAGACTTGGTCATACTCATATGGATTTAATTGCTAAACTTTTGAGAAAGGATTTGGTCATTGGACTTTCAAAAATTAAATTTGAAAAAGATCGACTTTGTAGTGCTTGTCAACAAGGAAAACAAACTAAAATATCATTTAAATCAAAATCTCATATTTCCACAACTAGACCTTTACAATTATTGCATATGGATTTATTTGATCCCTCAAGGGCATCTAGTCTAGGTGGTAAACATTATTGTCTTGTTGTTGTTGATGATTATTCAAAATCTACATGGGTTATGTTTTTGGCACACAAAGATGAAACCTTTTCTTCATTCACAAAACTCTGTCATAGAATTCAAAATGAAAAAGGCTTTCTTATTACTAATATTCAAACCGACCATGGTAGAGAACTTGAAAATGAGAAATTTGAATTGTTTTGTGATGAGCATGGTATTGGACATAATTTTTCAGCTCCTAGAACCCCTTAACAAAATGGTGTAGTAAAAAGGAAGAATAGAACTTTAGAAGAGATGAGTAGAACAATGCTTTGCGAAAATAACCTTCCTAAATATTTTTGGGCCAAGGCCGTTCACACCACTTGCTATATTTTAAATCATGCATTGATTAGACTTATTCTCAAAAAGACTCCTTATGAACTTTGGCATGATAGAAAGCCCAACATTAGTCACTTGCATGTGTTTGGATGTAAATGTTATGTGCATAATAATGGTAAGGATAACTTAGGTAAATTTGATTCAAAATCTGATAAAGTAATTTTTCTTGGCTATTCCTTAACTAGCAAAACTTATCGTGTTTTTAATAAAAGAGCTCTTGTTGTGGAAGAATCTATACATGTGGCATTTGATGAAACTAACATCTCTTCTCAAAAGCAAATTGCTAGTGATGATATAGATTTGGAACCAAATGTGGAAGATTCAAGTATACACAAAGAAGAGAACCAACCATGTGAGTTGAACAAAGAGGTTGAACAACCTATTCATCCACATCAAGAAGAAGGAGGAAACAACGATGATTTTCTAAGAGAATGGAAGTTTGTTCATAATCACCCTAAGGATTTAATCCTAGGTGACCCTACCAAAGGTATCGCCACTTGCTCTTCATTTAGAAACATTTGTAATAACTTGACTTTTCTCTCACAAATTGAGCCTAAGAACTTTCAAGAAGCCGAATTTGATGAACATTAGATGATGGCCATGCATGAAGAGCTCAACCAATTTGAGAGAAACAAAGTGTGGGAACTAGTGCCAAAACCTAAAGATCATACCATTATCGACACCAAATGGATCTTGCGAAACAAGCTGGATGAATCCAGTACAATTGTAAGGAATAAGGATAGACTTGTCGCACAAGGATACAATCAAGAAGAAGGTATCGATTTTGATGAAACCTTTGCTCTAGTTACTAGATTAGAAGACATTCACATCTTACTTGCATATGCATGTTATAGAGATTTCAAACTTTATCAAATGGATGTAAAAAGTGCTTTTCTAAATGGTTTCATAAATGAGGAAGTTCATGTAAAATAACCCCTAGGTTTTAAAGATCATGTTTTTCCAAATCATGTTTTTAAACTATCAAAAGCTTTGTATGGTTTGAAATGAGTACCTCGTGCATGGTAAGAATGCTTAAGTAAATTCTTGATAGAAAATGGTTTTACTAGAGGAAAGATAGACACAACACCTTTTGTTAAAACAAAAAATGATGATTTACTTATTGTGCAAATATATGTGGATGACATTATATTTGGTGCTACCAATGAAATCTTGTGTAAGGAATTTGCTAAGTGTATGCAAGGTGAGTTTGAGATGAGCATGATGGGGGAGCTAAATTATTTCCTTGGGCTTCAAATCAAACAATGTAAGGAAGAAATTTTCATCAACCAAGCTAAGTACACAAAGGAACTACTCAAAAAGTTTGGTATGTATGACTCAAAAATAACCGAAACACCTATGAGCACATTCATTAAGCTAGACAAGGATGAAAAGAAGTCCATTGATCAAATAAAATATCAAGGTATGATCGGCTCACTTCTCTATTTAACCGCAAGTAGTCCCGATATTATGTTTAGTGTTTGTATGTATGCTAGATATCAAACAAATCCTAAGGAATCACATCTTAGTGCTGTTAAAAAAAAATTAGATATCTTGTTGGCACTCAAAATTTGGGACTGTTTTATCCTAGAGGTGTTGCATTTGATTTAATTGGTTACTCGGATGCCGACTTTGCCAGATGCAAAATTGATAGAAAAAGCACCAGTGGCTCTTGTCACTTTCTTGGTAACTCATTAGTATCTTGGTTTAGCAAAAAGCTAAATTATGTTGCTTTATCAATGGCTGAAGCTGAATATATAGCTTCCGGAAGTTGTTGTGCCCAAGTACTTTGGATGAAACAACAGTTGGAGGACTTTGATTTGCATTATGATCATATCCCTGTTAAATGTGATAATACTAGTGCCATCAATTTAAGCAAAAATCCAGTTCAACACTCACGAACAAAACATATTGAAATTCGACATCATTTTTTAAGAGATCATGTTCAAAAAGGGAATATTGTACTTGAGTTTGTAAAAACTGACAAGCAATTGTCATATATTTTCACAAAACCCCTAAGCAAGGACCGCTTTACTTTTATTCGTGGTGAACTTGGAATGTCAAATTCAACCTAAAGTTTTTATTGTGACTATGAAACTTTAATTTTTCTTAAAATGATGTGTGTGTATTGTTATATTGATATGGAAACTTTTTTATCGGTTGAATGCTATCAAGTATCTCATACATTTCTTTTCTGTTATCAATTTTTGCTATCAAGTATTCCACAGTTTTTTGTAGCATTTTTTTTATCAGTAAATCTCTTCTACATCTTGAGATCAGTATGAATTCACATATACATTGACTTGTTATTGTGTTAAAACCTCATCATGTTCAGAAGCCCTAGATATGCCCTTCCAGCAACACAGCAGTTCCATATTTAAAATAAATAAATAAATAAACCTACCAAACCGGTCGTCCGGGCAGTTGACCAGTGGCCACCTGGACCGTTTTAAATGCCTCCCACCGTCTGCTCTGTCCAGTTTCCCTTTTCTTCTTCGACTCTGTGCCCTAACCCCTCACTCTTCTTCTCCCCTTTCTCTAAAATCCCATATTTCATCCAATCTTTGTACCCAATCATGTAAGTTTTCCTACTCTCCTTGTTTTATTCACTTTAACATTATGATTTTCCTTTATATTTCCATGTTTCTACTTTAAATTATATATTCATCTGTGGGTTTTGTTTAAAACTCAAAAATGGTGAAATACTTCCATGATTCTTGCTTACTCCTCAAAAAATTTACTTAGTATAACTTAGATTGATGAAGCTTGGTTCATAGTCCTTGATTTGTGCTTGATTTATTTTTTAGTCGTGTACTTCTTGCCTTCTTCCACATATATATGTATTTATATAGATCTCTATATAATTTTTTTGCTCTTTGTGGCTGACTTGCAGACCCTCCAATTTTTTTTTTTTCCATCTTTTGTGGTCAATTCCTGTATTAATTTGCAAAATGTGCACAGCCTCTATATGCTCACTTTAGTTCTACTATATCATAAATTAGGATAAATTCATTTTTTTTTTTTCCAATTATGCCTCTATTTGGGTTTACCACATGAATCCACATTTTCTCTAAAAATCAATTCTGCATTGCTTCCCTCTCCTGAAATTTTTTTTACCTCTCCAATTTTATTTGCTCTCACATCAGTGCTTGCATTTATTTTTTTTAACAAACCCTTGTCTTCTTCATTAACCCTCTGTGCCTGAAACTTTTTTTTTTTCAAACTCTCCATTTGTTTTCTCACATTAGTGCCTGATATTTTTCTTAACTCTCCATTTTTTTATTTTATTTTATTTTTTTTCAGATTCTTGCCATTGTCCCTAGTTCCCCATACACTACAATTCTTCTATTTTGTCTCAAATTTTTTTTTATCACTGTATTTCCCTTTATACTGTGTTAACCTCATTTAAAAAAAATAATTAAAAAAATAAAATTTTCTTAATTTCTTATGAACCCTTGTCCAGTGCTTATTTATTTTGATTTTCACACAGTTATGGCTCCTTGCACTAAAAAACTTCCAGCCAGAGAGGAAGGTTAGTCTTCACAACCCGTACACGAATATCCAACTCCTGACTTCCTTACCTATGTCAAAGAGCAAGCTTTTGGTGCCATGGCATCCCGCTCCATCATTACCGGTCGCCAAGTTAGTCTTGCCCCATAGTATGATGCTCTTCTGATGACTAAACTTGAACAAATAGGCTAGCAAAATTTGGTAAATTTACCGAAAAAGGTATATCCTTACCTTCTCGCCTTACTTCATGTCCACCTTCAATCTTCTGGTATAGATGAGGAAGTTTACACCAGTAACTCCTATGTGAAAGACACTTATATTGAGTTTAATGTCAACACTTTGGCCATTATTCTCAATGTTGACACTAGTCCTAACCAAATTTATTTCCAAACTGAGGCCCAAATGGCTCAAATTATGGGCAACATCACTGAAGTTTATACAACCATTTGTCTTGACAAAACCACTGGGTCCCATCTTCAGGCCAAACACCTTAAACCCCATCTCCGCATTCTTCACCGCTTTTTATTAGAAAATGTCACTCCAAAAGCCAGTCATTATGATGTTGTTCCTACTTTTAATGCCTATCTACTTTATTGTTTTGAGATTGGGCACCCTCTTGATTTATGCTACATCATCCTAAGGGAAATGGACCTTGCTTCTACATCACGTGACAAATCATTAGCTTTTGGTGCTTTCTTGACAAAACTCTTTAAGCACTTCAAAGTCAAATTTTCCAAAGAATCTGAAGTACCTATTGCCTCCGATATCAGTGACTACACCATCACCTTTGCTGGAGGAGGTGATGTTCTATTAGCCAATATGGCTACTCCTTGCCTAGGAACAACAAATGATTCAGCAATTTGGCGCCCTTAACACCCGTGTTGATCATATTGAGGCTCGCGTTGATGCCATTTATCACTATCACTTCCCTCCTCATCCTGCAGATTCTGAGCAGTGATTTCCTTTTGATAATGTCACAAGGGGAGAAATTGTGGTGATGTTTTGTATTATTGTGGTATTATGGTATTATTATTATTTTTATTTTTTTTGTTTCAAACTAATGTAGACCAACTTGTATTTGTTTTGGAAAACTGTTATATTAGAACATCTATAGTTTGATATATTAGTCTAATATCATGTCTTTGATTAAATCATATTTCTTGCTAATGTGCTATCTTATGTATCTAGTGTGAACAATCATCCAAGGAGCATGACTTGAGAGGGAGCTTTTCTTACTCCCAAACAAATCAAAACATCATAGTGTGCCATCATCAAAAAGGGGAGATTGTTAGACTTATTTATTTTGATGATTTATTTAATTCTGTTTTTGATTTATTTGGAAGAGAAAAATAGATTGAAAACTTATTTTATTCCATTATTTTTCACCTAAACTTTTTACTTTTGGAGTATATATATTTGCTCAAATCAGGAGGTAAAGAGGTAATTTAAGCCCAAAATCAGTGCCCAAAACAGAGCCCAAAACAGCCCAGCACAGCAGCAATTCAAGTAGCAATTCAAACAGTCCAGCTCAATAAGGCACCGGACGTCTGGGTGGACATCCGGCCGGATGACCGGCCAACGGCTTTTTGCCCTGTTTTGCTTCAATTCAAATTTTCTTCTCATTGACTGTCTACCCAACAGTATCCTCGACATCCGTTGTCACGACCCCATTCCGCCCCTAGTAGAATGGTGCCATGATGGCCAGTAATTTGGGATTACCAAAGGCCACTTACAAGAATCCACACACAAATCAGAGTATACATATGGGGCTTACAAATGCGGAAGCAATAAATCCAGACTAAGTAATCCATAAGAGCAGTGCATAGATTGAATGAAATGTCATACATCGGTACATGGCTTTTAATACAACAAATGAAGTACAAAAATACATCTTGACCAAAAGGCTTCTCAGCCATCAAATACAAAATACAAAGAAAATAACCAAGAAGCATGATCTTCAAGATGTTGCAAAAATACAATCCAAAACACGTCGGCAAACACATCAGCAAAACACATCGGCAAAAGAATACATCGGCTAATACATCTAGGCGCCGTCGCCGCCCTGCTCATCACCTACATATATATATAGAGAGGGTGAGCTTGGATACTCAGTGAATGGCATAAATAATAAAGGGGTTTACATGAATGACATCCGAGGTCTTTAACAAAACAGTACAAATCTTTCAAGCTTCAAGGGATGTTTACTAACATCAATATAATACAAGAGGTGACATTCCGGACAAACAAACCCACGCGGTAAAACCGTCAGTGGCGAGGCAAGACAAGACAAGAGAGATCTCTAAACAATGGTGTCGTTGCATTATAGTCCCCGGACACTAAGGACTTGTGCTACAAATGCTTATAGTCCCCTAGCACGTACGGACTTCCAAGAATGTCATCAAGGCAAGGTACAATGTTTGATACACAAAATAGGAATAATCATTCATGCTTGTAAGCAATATTCAAATCAAAGCAAAACAAGGTTTTATCAAAGCTTTACAACATATCTTTATTAAAATACCACTCACATGGCTCTTCAAACGTCGGGGTCAAGGAAAGTCCAAGTCCTACAAACACATGGCAAAAGTCTGTTGAATGCACTTTCAAACAAGCTTCACATGCACACAAAATGACCTCGGCGTTCTCCAAAAACTAAGTCAAACCAAAACAAACACTGTTCCTCATCTCGGGGAACATGCTGGGCACTAACCAGGTCTTGGCCGAGGTCCCACACCTCCTCGCCGAGGTGTGGTCCCGAGGCCCACATTCGAGGATAAATGAGGTCGGGAAAAATCTGGGTTTCCCTCAGCTCAAGAACATCAAGAACATGAACATGAAGATCATGAAGAAGATGAATGCAAGAATCACAACTTATGATTATAAAACCTGAGATTTCATGCTATGAGTTTGAAAACATGGACCTGGGTACCCGTGATAGAAGATCTTACGAAAACAAACACAAAAACATGTAACTTGTTGCAAACTTTCGGATCAAACGAGGCTTTCCTTCAAGAACTCAAGAACTCTAACTTTCTCTTTCTAAAACCAACTTTAAATCAATGCATGGCATGTAGAACAGATCCAATCAAGCAATGCAACTAAGTGATCAATGAAAACAACAAGAGTAGGTCAAGATTCTAACCTCAAATCAAGGATCTAACGGTTGAACTCTAAGGATCAAGCTTGCAAATCTACTTTCTCACTCTAAACTCCTCCTAGAGCTCCTCTCTCCTCAAGAACATGGATTTGAGACAAAAATGATACATCTCTCTCTCTGCCGGCTGATATAGCACTCAGCTCGGACACGTGGCAATGGTCGGTTGGTTCAGCTCAAAAAGGTGACTGATTGAAAAGACAACACTCTGACAAGGTGTGCTCAACAAGCTACTCAGCAAAACACTCCGGCAAGAATGACATCGGCAAAGGACAATGACTTCGGCTAAGGGTAAAACTTCGGCAAGTCAAGGAATAATGATCTCGGCTAGGAAGAACAACACTTGGCCTAGCTGTGCCACACCTCGGCCTAGGTCATACCATTCCAGGACAAGATCACTTGGGTTCAAGATAACATCTCGGCCTAGATAACACACACCTCGGCCTCGGCGATACACACCTCGGCCCAGATGATAATCATCTCGGCCAACATGTCAGGGCAAGGGTGGAGGTCAGCCAAAGAAATCTCAAGATGGTCCTAAGTGTAAGAGTATCAAAGGGGCGACCTAGGCTCAGGACAACCTCGGCAGAACACAAACGTACCAAACAAGGAGCAGAGCATGCAATAACACTCAAGCAATTAAAAGACAAGATCTAAAATGCAAGCTTGTCAGAACAAAATTATATAAATGCATATGAGTATGGTTAGGACAATGTGAGGGTTATTACATCCGTGGAGGCCATTCTTGTCGATCGAGATCCATTGGACATTTGGGTGGACGTCCCTCTAGAACAAAAAATCAGTTTGACGACCACTCTGCTCTGCAATGGCTATTTTTCAAATAGAGCTGTCATCTATCAGACCCATGCTTTGCCTCCATGATTTGCCTCCTTCAAGATCTAATTAGTAATGGGGAAATGCATCATTTTGAGTAGACTCAATCCTTTTCAATACACGCAACAGTCAACGGCTCCATAATCTTCTCCTTGATAAATAGCAGAGTTTCTGCTGAACAAGTCACAAGCAACAATACAAGCTAGAAAACATTCTCTGATCAATCATCATTCTAACCTTTCATTTACTCTCTGAGAAGTGTTCTTCAAATTTTAGTTTACATTTTTCTCTCAGAAATTATACACCAAGCCTTATAACTTTAAGCTTATCTTACCTGTGTGAAGTTTACGAAAAAATCAGAGCTTCATCTTATATATCTATCTTTGAGAGATAACTCTTGTAGCTTTCTTTGAAACCAAAAACAACTTCATTTCAACCTTGTAAGAGTGTAGTACACTCAGTGCTCTTGACTTCTTGAGTGCAAGGGTTTGGACTTAGAAAGTCTATGTAAAATCTGTGGAAGATTGCTCCATTTGTGAAGAGGTTGTTAGCACCTCTGTGAAGCTAGAGTATTGTGGAAAATCTCAAGTGAGGCTTGAGGAGTGGATGTAAGCTTGGTTGAAGCCGAACCACTATAAATCTATTTGCCTCTCTCTCCCTCATCTCTTTATTTTGTTTAATTGTCATAACAATATCTGACATTTTCACTGTGCCAAATTCCTTAACTGATATAGTTGTTGGAACACTTGCTTTTAATCATCTTTTCATTAGCTATATTTATCTGTTATGCTAGTTATAATTTTTATTGGGGTATTATTAATTTTATTTGTAAAAACCTAATTCACGCCCCGCCCCCCCTGGTTCTTAGGTTGTCTTTTGGGTAACATAATCGTTAAAAATTATCTTGGTCTATGCCTAACTTATGAATCATTTTACCTATTTATTTATTAAATTGGTAAACAAATATCTATAAGTATTTTTTTATTTTTTAAATAAGAAATACGAACATATTTTATGCATATCTATTAAAATTTTTTAATTTAGGTAAAAAATTATATATTTATGTTAACACTATGAAATAAATAATTACATATATTCATATATTAAAAAAAATTATCTAAGATAGAGTTGCCCTAAATTGTATGTCATATTTTAGCTTTAATCTTAATAAAAATATTTTATAATAATAAATTTAAACATTTTGAATAAATTATATATAATTTATCTATTCGTTGGCCCAAAAGTGAGCCCACAAGGCTCAACAGCACCTCCCAAGTTTGATGGAAGACTAGAGAGAAGCACATGCCATGTTAAAGAATCAATAATGTCTAAATTTTAAGTTAAAGAATTAATTATTTTTCATATATGTATGTATAAATGTATCAAAATCATGTATTAATGCAATCATAGAGAAGCAATTTTGAAAATAAATATGGTATGATAAACATAAATTAAGGAAGTAATTTGAAATGGTAATTATGGTGGCGTAATTTAAGGGTTTAATATAAAACTCCATGAATTTAATTATGAACTAATTAAAATGAAACACATAATGACATTTAGTATTTTCATTATTCAAAAAATTAGAAATTAAAAAAAAATTGAGTTGAGATTTTGAATCTTAAACAAATCTTATTAACGTTTACTGTGTATGAAAATAATGAGATTTGATATATACATTGAGCAGTAATGGCCATGGTGAGGAGAAAAAAAAAACATGTTATGAAATTTTAATTATATAAATTATTTTATACTTTATGGTGAAGAATTTAAATTATTTTGATAAAAAAAAATTTACGACGAAATATTTTTGAGTGTGTGATTTATTAATTATTTTTTCTTAATTGAAAAACTCCTTTCTTGTTTGATGTTAAGGAATGAATGATTTTAGGAATAAAAAATACGGTCTTTGTTTAAAGAAAGAAAATGTTAGTGTGTGATTTATTAATTATTTTATTAAATTAAGAAATTAAGAAATTTAGATTGAATATTGAGAGATTTCTTAACTTTTCTTACTAAAAATCCTTTTTTAAATTTTTTTTTTTTTAATTATACAATATAGAGATAGATAGATAGATTTGTTCGATATAGAAAAATAAAGTGGAAGCATCTTAATCTTATTGATAAAAAGGAAAGTGATTTTTTTTTCTTTTTTATTTGAAAAAGAAATTGATTGGTCACATTTTTAAAATATGAGTTGGCAAATCAAAGCACACACAACCATTAAAAATTTTGTTATTTATTTATTTATTTATTTTGGTCCTAAAGCAAGCACTATTAAATCATAGTTGGTAAATGTCTTCATTATCGGAACTAACTCTAATAAAGTAATCACTCATTATCATTGGCAAACATGGAAATTGATGATGCAGTTTTGTTAGACGAGAGATTGGTCAAAAAGGATCCGAATGTTTTACGGATTGACTGAACTTCATCTTTCCAGCAGCACCTACACCAAGTTCGGTAGGAAGGACCCAGGGGGTGGCGTTCCTTCCTGAGGATCCTCCGATGGTTAAGTTAGATTGGAAAAAGAAATGATTCAATAAGTAGTTAGAGAGAGTATGTATGTGTTGATATCTTTCATACCTTTGTTGGTCTTTTGGCTTACCATGCCCCACTCATGATTGCTCTCTTGTCTTTGTCTTTGTCTTTTCACATTGTCTTACCAGCCGTAACTCTATGGCTATCTGTAACCCGCCATGGCAGCACCATCATGTCACAGAAATCACGAAAGAAAAGGGGGCAGCTTGCTGATGCTGCCATGGCTGGCTACTGTAGACACCCCATTTTTGACCGTCCTCAAGACTTGGGCGTCATCGCTTGTGCACTTGATGATTGTGATTGCATTTGTTCGTTTTGAGTACCCGAAGTCCTCGGTGGAATGTCCTGTCTTTGAGCCTTTAAACCTTGTCTTTTCTATGCATTGTTTTGGACCAAAACTTAGTATCTGGACCTTTTGGTGACCTATCGGCCGCCACCATAAGCTGTCGGCCATGGCTCATGGTTGTCGGCCATTGGTGTGGCCGTCGGCCACCAGTGTCTTTTTCCAAATATTTGTTGACAGTTGTGACAGTTGTTAGCACACTGAGCTGCATCTGCTTACACGTGTATGGTGGGATGCTTCTAAGCTTAAGGCATGTTTTTCTATATATATGGGGGTTCCTCTCCTATTTTGGAGGGTTAGAAATTTTGGAACAAAAAATCTCTCTCTCTAGAAAACGTAAGAATACAGTATATACCTCAGTGGCGCCATAAGACAAATGGGAGTCCGGCTCTCGTAGCAAGAGGTCCTCTAGTGCACCTTGCGTAAACCTGCTGAAATGTCGGATACTCTCAGGTGGTAGCACATGCGTTCGAGGATGATATGTCATTAGATCAAAGGGTCAAATCCTGGGTGGTAGTAGCATGGCTCAGGCTCCGCCTCTATCTCTGGAGACAATTGGGGTGGGATCTCCGGGGAAGCTCCGTCGTGAGGTATGTCATCCGCTATCTAGAAAGAAGATGAGAAAATGGTCGAAAATGAGAAAAATAGGTGGGAAATGCCAAAAAGTCAACCCAAGTCAACCCTAGGAGAGAAAAGAGAAGAAAAAGTCAAAGCCCGGAGAAAGGCACCAAACCCAAGAAGAACTCGAGGAGAACAAGCCTCAAGTGGTGAAACTCCAAGAAAAATCACCAAAATCAACTTTCAATCGGTTCAAAACGGAGTAAACTAAGAGGGTTTAACGAAGAAAATGTGCGTGGGGCGTTGGAAAATGCGTATAAAGCTCGGATCTAGAGAAGGAAAGAGTCTAGAGAGAGAGGAGGATTTTTGGCTTTGGAGGAGTATGGAAATAAAGTATGGGTGAGTATATTTAAAGACTCATGGTGAAAAGACCAGATTGGCCCCGATCTGCCATCGGTGGCCGACACCCTCCCCTTGTGGCCGTCCAATGCCCGGTGGTCCTCCATTGAGTTTTGATGCTGTTTTGTATCCTTATTTCTCAAGAAATGCATGGAAAGTTCACCTTTAAGTTCAGATTGCCTCTGCAGAAGCTCCAAACCGTGTCTTCAGCGCATGATCTTCATTGCTAGTCAACATGAACGAGGTGTATCCTTTTAAAACATGTTGCAACTCTTCCGAGAGGTAAATCGGAAGTTGTTACTCAATTTATTGTGTTGAGAATGCGCTTTCATCCTTGCATAGAATATACATTGTGTGCATGCATAGAACGCACATTTTACACATATGGTCTTGCATAGAATATGCACTTCTCCCTTCATGCATAACATATGCTTCCAATTTATCTTACATAGAACATGTTGTCAGTACATTTGCATAGAGCATGCCTTAACATTATTGCAATTGTGCATAGAACATGCACCCTTAATATGTTGTACTTGTTGAGTTTTTTTTCTTACACAGGTATGATATTGTATGTATGGTTCATTCAGCGGAGCCAACACAGTCAAACAATATTGTATATACGGTTCATTTAGAGGAGTTCTAGGTGAAATCATTCGTACCCTTCAGGTCGCATCCTTTTACTCTTCCTCCGCTCGCGTGAGATGTGTTTGGATGTATTCACTTTCTGCTCTCGCGTGAGACACATTAGGACCACCCCTTCGGTTAAAAACATTCGGGTGCATCCCGGTGTTTACACCAACCCCTTCAGTTAAACACTTTCGGGTGTGTCCCGGTGTTTACACCAACCCCTTTGGTTAAAAACATTTGGATGTGTCTCGGTGTTTACGCCAACTCTTTCGGTTAAAAACATTCGGCTGCGTCCCGATGTTTACACCAACTCCTTCGATTAAAAACATTCGGGTGCATCCCGGTGTTTACACCAACCTCTTCGGTTAAAAACATTCGGGTGCGTCCCAGTGTTTACACCAACTTCTCCGGTTAGAACATTCAGGTGCGTCCCGGTGTTCACACCATCTCTTTCTCCTCCCACGTGAGACACGTTAGGATTGTTCGTTTCTATTTTTATTGCTTTCCCTCCTCTCACATGCAACGCGTTAGGATCTTGGTTGAAACCTTGGGCGAGCCTGATGGTTATGTTGTTTTTCGTTTTTCCTGCGCAACGTGCAGGTAAGCTTGCATTATTTTCTTACATCCTTTCTGCATGAAATGTGGTTTGGCTCATGATTCTCACGCATGGCATGTTCATTTACTTATTTCTTTTCATGTTTGAGATGTTGTACCTTGTTTCGGTTTGTTTGAATGTGGCATTTTCATTGCATTGTATTTGCATTTAAATGTTTCATTACAGCCTCATTGCATGATCATAAGTTATGTTCTTGCATCGTGCATATCATTTGCGACTTGCCCCAGAACTACGCCGGTTTGATTCCTTGCAAAGGGATACGTAGACAACCTGCGGGCGCAACCATTTTTTTTTGTCTTGCTTGTTTGTTTGTCTAAGTCTTCGGCCTTGTCAAAATTGGTCGTCTCTGGGCTTTGACCTTCACTCTCGTTACTTCATGACTTCCGAGTTCTGTCAAAGAGGGGTAACTGTAGACACCCCATTTTTGACATCATCAAGACTTGGATATCATCGCTTGTGCACTTGATGATTATGATTGCATGTGTTCGTTTTGAGTGCCCGAAGTCCTCGGCGGAATGCCATGTTTTTTAGCCTTTAAACCTTGTCTTTTCTATGCCTTGTTTTGGACCAAAACTTGGTGTCTGGACCTTTTGGTGACCTATCGGCCACCACCATAGGCTGTCGGCCATGGCTCATGGTTGTCGGCCATTGGTGTGGTCGGTCGGCCACCAATGGTGCCGGTCGGCTACCAGTGGTGGCCGACGGCCACCAGTGTCTTTTTTTGGATATTTGTTGACAGTTGTTAGCACACTGAGCTGCATCTGCCTACACGTGTATGGTGGGATGTTTCTAAGCTCAAGGCATGTTTTTCTATATATATGGGGGTTCCTTCCCCATTTTGGAGGGTTAGAAATTTTGGAACAAAAAATCTCTCTCCCTTGCAATTTTGTGCTTAGTTGCTTGTTTTACATACACTACCTTAATCAAAGTTGCTTCTCTTTGGGCTGAGGCTATTTGAGACCCTCTTTAAGCTCTAGCAAGTGGTTTTAGCTTGGTTTGTTGCCTAAACTTGAGCTTTGCTTCAAAGGTATAACACTTGTGTAGACGTGCCCGAACGTCCCGGCTCCGTGCGCGAAGGCGTGAAATCTGTTTTGTTCATTGGACTACTACAGTTCGGACTCAATGTCATGGTTCTGAATCTAATCCCGCAATGCAAGACCGATAAATCACCAAAGAGTCCAAATCCGGCAAATTGTTTTGGAAAACTAATTTTTATAAAGAAGTGCCAAACATGGACTGCTTTGCCAGATACAGAGTCGCCACCTAAATGTTTTGTTTTTGGGAAATTTAGGAAACCCTGACTCGTGCCTAAGGCCACGTGTCCGTCATCACCAAAGTTGCCTCGGCTTGGGAACTTGGGTACGAGAGGGGAAGTGTCATGACCCGAACCCGCCCCCATGGGCTAAGGACATAACCGGCCAGTAATCATGAGATTACCTACGGCCTCAAACCAAACCAAACGTATTTTAACAGAGTTAATGGGGGCCAAACGGAAGCAATTCAAAACTTTGTCCATAGAGCTGTGCTTACATGGCACATCAAAACAAACCATACATATATATATATTAATAATTCACAACTGAAATACAGTGCTATAAAATTTTGTTCAGACAGGATCATCCAAAACTAAGTCAACCCATGGAACTATATGTATATACAAAACTTCGCCAACAGGACAAAATATATATACATAACAAAAGGGCGAAGATGGGTCTCGTGCGTGAGACACGAGGGCTGACTTTCCAAAACCTATGTTGATCCACTTAGGCTTTACTAGGGCTAGGTCTGGACCTCTCTTGGCTCACCTACAAACACATGAATGAGCGTGAGCGAAAGCCTAGTGAATAATATCAAGTAAGGAAAATGCATTGAAACATTATACAACAGACAGCCTTGGGCCCAATTCATTCATGTCAACTGGCCTTTGGCCTTTCCAAACTTTCATATCAGACTGCCTCTTAGGCCTTTATATCAGACTGGCTCTGAGGCCCTTATATTAGACTGGCTCTTAGGCCCTTCAAACTTTCAGATCAAACTGGCTCATAGGTCTTTCAAACTTTCATATCAAACTGGCACATAGGCCTTTCAGACGTTCAGATCAAACTGGCTCATAGGCCTTTCAAACTTTCATATCAAACTAGGCCTTTCAGACGTTCAGATCAAACTATGTCCACCATTCAAATTAATGAACTTTACAAAACTTACATAGAAGTAGCAATTGGACAATAACATATGTCAGATATTACTCATAATGATCGGTTGATTGGTTCACCCTAGAACTCGACCCTACACATGCCATGAACATAAAAAGGTCACTAACAATTCAATCCGTTCAAAATTCACATTTTCCTCTTTAGGCTTCATTCTTATCTCTTTAACTCATTTACAATGCTTAATGCATGCCTAAGAGTGCTTACAAGTGAATAAGAACGGAAATCGGAACACAGAGTGCGTAAACAAAATTTTAGAAAGCAGGGTCCCCACTCGAGAGTGGACTTCCCCGCTCGAGCGGACCCTTAAGGCCTGCAAAAGTACTGGTTGCATCAAAAATATGCTCGAGCGTAAATTAGGGCGCTCGAGCGAAAGGCCTATCTAACTAGCTTCCCCACTTGAGCATGAATTACCCCCGCTCGAGCGGACACCAAGTCTGCAAAAAGTACTGGGAGCACGTATTTTCCGCTCGAGCGGACATCAAAATCTTGGGTTTCCCAAATTGTGTTCTTGAGTTCAATTTCGAAATTCAACCAATTTTTCTTACATACTAAGGCTCCAATCTCACATATATTTGTACTAACATGGTACTAACACCAAAATATATCATCATGGAGCTCAATTTCAAAGATTTAACACATGCATGGCTGAAATTGACACCAAACTCCATTCTAACATGCACATTCATGCATTCAAACCTCTTATCTTCATAGATTGTGCATGCATGTGACATATAACCTTCATTCTCATCCCATATGATGGAAAGGTGGACAAATACATGGATTTCAACCAAATTGCAACATGAATCATGTAATTCAAGCTCAATTATGCAAATTCCAAACAATTACATGCATGCATGCATATATTGTCTTCCAACTCAACAAAAAAAATTCAAAACATGCTCTTAACCATTAATTAGCTTTGAACACACAAGATTACACCTTAAACTCATGAATTCAAGAATCAATTGCTTACCTAGAGGTTCAATTCCTCCAATCTATGGTCAAATCTAGAGTTGGCCTCCAAAATCAAGCTTCAATGATCAAACTCTCAATTTCTTTCACTCTCTCTCTCTCTTAGCCAACCCTCTCTCCTTCTTTGAGTCCAAAAATTAGTCAAAATGCACTAAGGAGGGAATTTGAGGGTGTAATGCCCTTACAACATAACCCACTAATGCCAAAATTATAATAATAAGTAATTAGGCACTAATTTATCAATTTAATCGATTTAATCTGACCCGAATCAATTCTCAATTAAATTTCACCGTAGGCTCTAAAAATTATCCTAATCATAATGGCGCAATCAATTTCGAGTTTTGTGGCCGATAAGGCCTTTAATTTATTTCCAAAGCAGATAATCAAACAGATATCCCTACGGTGAACAAATAGAAATTCAAAACCACATATATTCGCATAATTGGCACACAAAATCATATCAAACACATAATCATATTCAAATTAAGGACCAATTAGCACATTACGGAACATGGGTATCACAGGAAGGTCATGCAATGAGCACCCCCGCTCGCCCGATCAAAGATCGGCCTTTACTAACATGATATGTTGTTTTTGAAAACACATGCGTTCTTATTCCGGTGTATTAGCCTAGAATTACTATGTGATACACACAGCATACAAGTATAGACTAGATCGCCTAAGTTGAAACAAAGCATCTCATGTTTGTTTGAAAATGATTTGAAGTTTGCTAATCGCAAGTAGGCTAAGTCGAGGATTTCAATGAATTATTCCAATTCAAGCAATCCAACCTTCACCCACAGGCATTCAGGCAGTTAAACACTTAAGCAGTTAGCCTCATGGCAAGCATGCTATCATGGCAACACTCACACTCATGCAAGATGCTAAAGCGTAAATACTTACAGTGTACTCCGAGTCAAAACAGAGAACTAGTTAGAAATCATGCATGATCCTAGCTCATGTTAAGATGGCTAATGCAACACATGCAGAATGCAACTAGAAATAGGCTCTGCTATTCTAAGATAGCATATGAATGCAACTTGATAACATGCTTTGACACGTATTCAAGTAAATGTATTGAAATACAATGCGGTTAGTATGATGTGCCGAGCCCGGTGCATGCATGACAGATGAATGGATGCACGCATGAAAGCATAAGTATGCTAAATGAAACATGCCCTGAAACTAACCATCAAAAGCAAGTAAGTAAAAGGGAGAAAGAAATGGAGGTTGGAAGACATGCATCACACACACGCACACTTATTACAACAATACGCCCTCTCGACGGAGGGTCCGAATGAATAATACAAACCAACTAATTAACTAACTAACAAGCTAATTAATTATTACACAACCGAATTGAAACAAATAGCTAAACTAAGCTAAATGAAGTACTGAAATGGCCTCGTGACGAGGGATGCATGCATGCTCGGTTGGCTTCACTCGAAAATCCGTTGCCATGCCTCATGTTGCCTCTGTTTGCACTGTTTTAGACTTCTGAAAACTGTGCCAATCTCCAGAGCACTTCTGGTCCACCTCATGGATATGCTGAGAGGTCATCGGCCAAGAGGGGTGGCCATCGGCTAGTGGATAATGGTCATCGACCACTTTTGAGGCTATCGGCCAATCATTTGTAGCCGGTCGACACACTAGATAGCCGATCGACCATCTCTTCCTGCAAACTCCTCCTTTTGCTGCAGCAGAGTACAAACAGAGGCATGGCAATACATTTACAAGAAAATGTGTGCAACTACACCCCTTATCATGTCTAAGGCTTAAAGGTGTGTAGTACTCGACCCTCGGGCCACCAATCACGCATCTCGATGCATGATGGCCAAAGTAGCCAAGTGTGCAATTCAATGTAAAATGAATGCACAAAAACACATAAATGCCTTGAACTCTATCATGCATGATCAAGAGTGTCGGCGACCGATAATTGAGGCACGTTTCATCACTTCAAGTATGAAACGTCCCTCGTTCCTCGTGTTTGGCTTGACATCCAAACCAAACACAATGTAATGCAAGTATGCCAAATACAATGCAACATGGAAAATGCAATGCAATGCAACAAGGGCATGCCAAATGCAATGCAATGCAACCTAACATGTAAACAACATGGCATGTAACCAATATGCAACAATGTTATGCAACGTAAACATGCAAACATGCAATATACCAAGCATGCAAAATGCAATGCAACCTAAACATGCAAACATGCAATGTACCAAGCATGCAACAACAGGCAAAAATCATGCAAGATGGTCTTAAACTAGAATGGACAGACCTCAATCATGCCCAAATTAGTGGCCAGAACACCAAAACCAAGGCACCAATAGGCAAAACATGCATGCACACATATTAGTCCACTAGCTAGGCAACAAGAACACAACCCTTAGAGGCACTCAAAGGGTGACAAAAGTGGAAGTGTAACAACACTATAAGCTCTGAAATTAAGCATGGAATGATGCCAAATCAAACAAACAAGACAAGTATGGAATGCAAGAAAGCTCAAAGCTTGAAACTAGCAAAGGGACTTACACCATGGCCACATGAATCAAACCCCGAAGGGCCAAGGACAACCAAAACAGTCCTAAAGCATACCAAAGTCAGTCTAAAACATGCATGGGCCAAAGCTAAAACAAGCCAACATGAAGGGCATAAGGCATGATGCATGCAAGGCCAATAAAGAGGGTTACACTACACCTACCAAGACCAAGCATGGCATGACTTAACCAATAAAAATCAGAGTTATGGCATGTCAAAATAAGCCCAAAAACCCACTGAGATGGCATCCCAAAAGCTTAAGCAATAAGACATGCATAATGGCTCATGTTCAAGGCTTAAAACACAAACCTCCCAATGCATGAAAAAGGTGAGAAATGTGAGTGCACAGCCACACTATATGGACTGAAATCACATATGAAATGATGCCAAATCATGAAAATGGTCTAAGCAATGCATGCTAATAACTTGGACACTCAAAGCTAACAAGCTAGAATGCACTATGGCTATACAAAGCAATACATGCATTACTAAAACAACATCAAACAAAGCTCAAGCATGGTAAAACATGAGGGAAAGCTTCTTCAAGCTGAGCTAAAACATGCAAGAATGATGATCCAAACACAAGATGCACATTAGTCTAGTGAATGGAAATGCACTACAAGTGCATGGAGCATGCAAGAGGCCATCAAACCAACTTTAGACAGAGTTATGACATGCTAAATAATGACCAAACACATGCTGAAATAGAGCTCATACATGCTTAACAAACATGCTACTTCATGAGGCATATAAGGCTAGTTTGCAAGAATTACACTACAAGTGTATAAAGCATGCATAAGGTGACCAAACCAGCCATGGACAGAGTTAAGGCAGGTCCTAAAAGTCACAAAAAAGTGCCTGAACTAAGCCTCAAAATGGTAGAAACACATGCTCATTTGGTTGGCCATCAACACTAGCAAGCAAGACAAGAGGAGAGAGGACCACCCTCTCCTATTTGGGCCCTCAAAATAGGGTTTTTACCGCTGAAAATCCTCTAGATTTCAGTGGTTCTAAGGCCAAAAAGAAGTTGTTTGAAAAGTTTGAAAGTTAGCTCACAAGGCCTTACAAGCCAAGGAGCAAAAGGGAGGACAACCCCCTAGCCAACCAAGGCACAAACCAAGACTTTTAGGACTGAAAAACAGAGGAAAAAACAGAGGTTTTTTTAGTTCAACACCACCCCAAAAAACAGCCCCAAAGTAGTGTGAAAAGATGGCCAAGCAAGTGTGTAAAACAAGCTTAAAGGGAGGAAGATCTTACCCTTGATGTACAGCTGCAAAACTAGCTCAAAATCTGAGCCAAAACACCTTTTGGAGCTCAAACAAAGTCCCAAGTAAGCTTCAAGCAACCTCCTCCCAAAGATAGGCAACTTTGATCAAGGATGCATAGGCAAACTAGTTGCATTTCTCTACTTCTATGCACTTCTATGCACCAAAGGGCAAGAAAGAGAGGCTTTAGAGAGAGAGGCAGAGATCAAAACTCTGAAAATTGTAGATGGAGAGGGAGTTTAGTGAGAGAAGCTCTCAAACTTGCTTAAGAAGTTCTCTAAATGTCCCCCCCCCCCTTGAATATGAGATATAAGGCTTCATATATAGCAAAATATCAAGCTTGGTCGAAAATATCTGATTTGGGACAGGTGGCACAAGCTGGAAACAACTGGAGGAGAAATATCTGCCAATTCTGGGCTTTCTGGACACTTCTGGCCGACCGGCCATCTTTGGTGCCGATCGGCCACCATTTGTGGCTGATAAGGTTCACTTTTGGCCGACCTATAGCTGCTGAGGTCCAATTGTGGCTGATGCAGTGCCATAGAGGCCGATGGGAAAAATTAGTCCTAGTCCATGACTTGAAGCAAGCCTAACTCCTTTATCTGGATGCCTTTTCAGGTCATTATTGTGCCTAAACTGAAGCCCCGGAAGTCTTCTTTCCAAATATGGAAGCCCCACATCAAAATTCCATGTGTTCTAAGAGATATCCCTCTTTTAGTGAAGGCTGCTCAGTTTCGGTCCAACCGGAATGATGCCCAACTTCAACCAATCATATCTCTCCCATCCGGACACGGCTTTAGGAGGTTCTTAAGTGAAAAATGAAGCCCCAGAAGTAACCTTTCCAATGGTAGTGGCCTCATGTCCTAAATCCAAGCATGCCAAAGGGTAGGCTTGATTTAGCGAGGGTTGCCCGACTCTCTCTTAACGGTTCATGCCCATCTTCTTCCTCAACTAGGTTTCTTCCCTCTTCTCCTCTTTTTTTCAACTCCAAACCCCTAAACAAGGTGTTTTGAAAGATTTTTCAAAGATTTCATCTCTCTTTCATTCATTTCCACTCTGTCCTGACTCGGTTTACCGAAAAGTGCAACATTTAACAAAATGTGAGCCGCGGAACATCGTAGGAACTTTATTTCAAAAATATTTTGAAAGAGAGGGTTTTAAGGTCTAAAAAAACCCTCCAAAATAGCTTTGGTCCAAAATGGGGTGTGAGGTTAGGATTTGACTCTCCTCTTGCCAAAGAAATCAAACCTTTGCCCTGCACATCTTTCATCACCAAGTAAACCATCAGTAACGCGCAAGTCTTAGGGGCGGTCAAAAATGGGGTGTCTACAACTTGCCTTGTTTACTTTGTTTCAATATACTTGTTTTGCCATATTTTCTTACTATTTTGGGGCTGGTTTTAAACTGTAAAAATTTCTGTTTTTGTGGCTTAAAAGTGGTGGTTTGAGCCCTTTTTTAGTTAAGGGGTGGTTCACCCTTCTTGCTTCTTAGTTTGTCAAGCTTTTGTGCCTTTGCTCACCACTTTCAAACTATCTTTTTTGGGCCTTGTAATTCAGAGGTTTTTCAATGGTAAAAAATTCATTTCGAAGTCTAAAATTGGAGGGGTTAGCCTCCCCTCCTTGTGTCTTGTTTGCATGCCTAGTTAACCCCATGTATTAGCTTAATGTTTTAGCTTTCTGTGGCTCAAGTCTAGCATGTTTCACACTCTTTTTTGAACTGTTTTGGCTGTTTAGTGCCATTTGAGCCTTGTATGGCATGGTTGTAGTGTAAGTTTCTTCAGTAGCTTGATGTTTTAAGGCTTTAACCACCATTAGTTTGAGTTGGTTGCATGTTTTAGTGCTTTTATCACTCACTTCCAAAACTTAATCATCTCTGCCACCTCCCTCCTTTCTTGATTTTATTTTTACTTTGAAAGTGGTTTAAACCCTTTGTTTATTTAAAGCATGAAATTGAGGTGTTTGTGCTTAATAGTTTTATCCCTTTTGGGATTCATTACCAATGGCATGAGGTATCTTTCATGCCTAAAACAACCTTTGGTTTAAGCCCTCTTTCCATTAGAGAACACTCACCAATGGACAAATTGATTAATGAATGACTTGGTAATTAAAATGTGTAAACAAAATTGGCAAGTAAAAGTGACAAGATAAGCATTCCTTTGTGTTGCATTGCATGTGTTCAAATCGAACGTTAGTTTGAACACAAGGAAAATGGAACATTTCATACTCAAAAGTGATGAAATGTGCCATCTTCCTAGGTCTCCATTGCCCTTGATCATGCATGATAGGGTGATGGTCATTTGAGTCTTGTTCTTGTATTTATTAAACTTGTACAATTGGTTTCACAAGTCATCATGCAATGATTTGCTTGATTGATGGTTTGTGAACTAAGTTTTGTCTGTCCTTTGATTTCCCTATGAAAAAGAGAGACAAAGTGTGCAAACAACCCTTGAGAAATACACTACTTTGCTCTGTTTTGCTCTCTGTTGCAGCAAGGAAGTTCAGGACAGCAGTGCCCGATAGCCACCATCAGTAGCCGACCTGCCACCAATGGTAACCGACCGGCCACCATTGGTAGCCGACCGGCCCCTTGTTGGCCATCAGTGAAATTTGCACAGTGTGTTGGTAAGGTGGAGCAGAGGTGTTCTGGAAGTGGGCAGCATTTTCAGTGTTCAATGTGCAAATAGAGGCATTCAGCAACAAGGCAGGGCTTTTCGGGTGGAAACCGAGCATGCATAGGCCTTCCTCGCCTCCCGGGATTAGCTAATTCGTTTAAATATCTAGCTTAAATATGTGTTTGTAATTGATTAGTTGTAGCTAATTAAGTGTTGTAAATAATTAGTTAGTTTAACTAGTTATTCGAGTTCATTTTGTAATTAGTTAACTAGAATAGTTGATTAATTCGGTTTGTAATAATTAGTTAGCTTAATTAGCCTAGTTAGCTAGTTGGTTAGCTTATTCATTCGAAGCCTCCTTTGCAAGGGCGTAATGTTGTAATAAGTGTGTGTGCGTGTGTGTATGTTTTCCAACCCCATGTCTTTCTCCCTTTTATTTAATCGCTTTCGATGGTTAGATTAGGGACATGTTTCGATTAGCATACCTTATGCTTGCATCCATTCATTTGTATTGCATGCATTAAGGCTCAACGCATCATTGAAGCTGCATTGTCATTTCAATATCTTACTTGAATACGTGTTTAATCGCATGTTGTTTAAATTGTTTCATATGCCATATTAGTAGCCGAGCTTATTAATTGCATTTTTTGCATGCGTTGCATTAGACACTTAACATAGTTAGGATCATGCATCTTTCTAAGTAGTTTCTATTTTGGCTTGGAGTACTTGGTGAGTTTTTATGCTTTAGCATACTTGGTGAGTTTTTATGCTTTAGCATACTTGCATGAGTGTGATTGCCATGTTTCCATGATTAGCATGCATGCCATGAGGCTATGTGCTTAAATGCTAAACTACCTGAATGCCTGTGGATAAAGCTTGTTGTTTGAATTAGAACGATTCAACGAATGTACGTTTTAAGCCCACTTTGTTGAGTGGCAAATCATGTTTTAAGCCCACTATGTTTGGTGACAAATCCGCAAACCTTTAAGCCCACTTGAGGTGGCAAATTCAAACTATTTTCGCAAACAAACATGAGTTGAATTGTTCCAAATTGAGCAAACTAGTCTATATTTGCTTGTGCACATCACATAGTAAAGCTAGCTTAATAATGAACAAGCGCACATAATGTTTATAAAAAAATTCATATCATGATTAGTAGAGGCCGATCTTTGATCGGGCGAGTAGGGGTGCTCAATTCATGACCTTCCCCTCTCGTACCTAAGTTCCCGAACCGAGGCAACTTTGGTGATGACAAACACGTCGCCTTCGGCACGAGTCAGGGTTTCCTAAATTTCCCCAAAACAAAAAATATTTAGGTGGCAACTCTGTATCTGGCAAAGCAATCCAGTTTTGGCATGTTGATTCAAAATCAATTTTCCAAAATGATTTGTCAGATTTGGACTTTTTGGTGTTTATCAGTTTCACATTGCACTTGTGAGATTAGATTCAGAACTGGGGAAGTCCGAATTGTAGGGCTTTCTTTCAAACCTTCCGAAAGGGGGCACGAAAAAGGCGAGCCACAGCTACAGATAGCCATACACTTACGGCTGGTAGGACAGCATGAAAAGACAGTGACAGGGAAGCAATCATGAGTGAGGCATGGTAAGCCAAGAGGCCAACGAATGTCTGAAAGATATCAATACATACATACTCTCTCTAACTCCTTGACTCCTTTCTTTTTCCAATTTAACTTAACCATCGAAGGGTCCCCGGGAAGGAACCCCATCCCCTAGGACCTTCATATCGAACTTGGTGCAGGTGTTGTTGGGAAGACGAAGTTCGGCCAACCTATGGAGTATTCGAATCCTGTCTGACCCATCTCTCGTCCGACAAAACTGTATTATCAAAAATCATATATATATATATATATCAAACCATACAAGTTCTATACAAAAAATTATACAAATCACTTGTCCTTAGTGTTGGACTATTTAATAAATTTAAATATAACGTACTTGTAAATTATTAAATAGTTGTGGATATTATTGACATTATTTATGTAGTGATTTTGAAATATGGCAAAAAAGAAAGAGGGTAAATTACTAATGTACTTTTTGAGATTTGCTTAAAATACGAATTATTTCTATAATTGGAAAATTATAAATATTTTCTTGTCAGAATTTTTTATTTAACAAAATTTATTGACAAAATAAAATTCCTAATTGCTCTCCTATATAATAATAAAATTACTTGAATCATTAATAGAAATAAATTTTTAATATCATTAAAAATTGTTAATTAACTTAATGATATATTAATAAAAGTGATTCTTTGTTATGAAATTAGAAATCTTGGAGGTATATACCGTTTCTAAAATTACAAGGCATAATTCGCATTTTAAGCAAAACTCAGGAATGTGATCATAATTTATCCACACACACACACACACACACCAAAATAAAAAAAATAAAAAAATAATTAGTTGGTTATCCTTTATTTTTAGTAATTTGAGTCCGGGGAAAAGAAGATGAATTGACAGAAAACTATGTTACCATAGAAAATAAAGTTTTGTGATTCTAAGTTATGCAAAAAATTAGTTTTTTCATTTTATTCGTTTACAATTTCCCATTTTATTTTAGTCTAATACAATACAATTTGAGGGTCCATAGCATAGCATTTTCGGATTCAACCTTCCTTCCAACCTGCCTGCCTGCTAAGTGCTAACGATGGAAGCTTGTGAGAAGGTAACTCTGACTGAAAAAGAGTCATCTCCAAGGAGTATAGTCTATGGTAAAGGGAGCTGCGGCCACAACCAACCAGTGGCCATTACTGATGAGGTGAGCGCTATAATTGATAGCCATCTGAAGCCACCGCCACCGCCACCACCACTGCCCCCCATCCACGATGGGTTCCAAAATTCCATAATGAACGAAGGAGACGAGTCTGGCGAGACCGGAGAGTCGTCTGACAACACAAAGCCAGAGCATAAGATACATAGGTGTTAAGATTAATGCGCTCCAGAAACCAATCACACACAATAACACAAGAGATTTACATGGTTCGGCAATAGCCTACGTCCACGGGAGAGATATCCACTATAGAATTTTTCTTGGAGGGAGTTGTACACAAATACATACACTATGTGTTTTCTTTCTTTTTTTTCCTGTGTTTTTCTTCTCTTCCTCCTAGCCTCTATTTATACATAAAAGAGAGGGAACAAAGTCGAGTGAAGAGAGTTATTGGGTTGCCAAACTACCAACTGCCAACTTCCCTCTTCCTTCTTGACTTGGAAAGCCAACCAGCCAACCTCCAACTACTCCATGTGGGCTGGAGTTAACAATTCTCCCCCTCCACGCCCATATGGATAACTGACTTCTTACATGAAGTCCATCCCGGTCAGATTCTTGCAAACTTCCAGTTTGTCTTTGGTGACAACCTTGGTCAACATGTCAGAAGGATTCTTGTCTGTGTGAATCTTTACTAGCTTCATGAGCTGCTTTTCCATCACTTCTCGTGCCCAATGATATCGGACATCAATGTGCTTTGTACGTGAATGGTACATGGAATTCTTGCTCAGATTCACTTGCACTCTGACTATCACAATGTACCTTGTACTCTTCCTGCTGTTGTAGACACCCCATTTTGACTGACCTTAAGACTCAGACGTCATCGATTGAGCGCTCGATGATTGCGCATGTTGTGCTCGTTTTGAGGTTTCGGAGTTTCGGCTGAGGTCCTTACCCTCGGACCTCAGGACCCTTTTGTGCTTTGCCTTGGTTTACGAACCAAGTCTTGCTTTCTCTTCCCAAAGGGAGGGAGAGGTCTTGGAGACCATCTCTTAGTGGTCGTAGACTACTTTTCGTGGTCATAGGCCACTGTTCTCGTTTAGAGACTAGTTTTTAGTTTTCGGGGCTGTCGGTTGTGCGCCTCAGCTCGGGACCGCTTAACATTCTCCATTTGCCCCAGTTTTTGGAGCACACCTTGTTTCCTCTGTCTAGAGGGACACTGTGGCCCAGGAGACCACCTTTGTGGTCGTACGCCACTTTTGGAGCTCAACAGCCTGTTTTCGGGGCACCTGGCAGCGCGTTTTGCCCCCCGAACCCTTGTTTTGCATCCGTCTTGGTTCATTTTTGGCATGGACCTTGTTTTTCCTGTTTAGAAGGTGGTACAAGGGTGGGAGACCACCTTTTCTCCTTGGAGACCACTTTTCTCCCTGCCAGCCAGTTTTCTTGCTAGGAAGCTGGTCTCCTTGGTCTTTGGGCCATATTTACTAGTCTCTCATACCACCACCAGCTTGCATTCAGTTGGGAGACCACCAAATGGGGCTGCCGACCACCTTTCATGATGTTGGACCTTTTGAACTAGTCGGCCGACCAGGGAAAGTGGTCGGCCGACCACCTGAACTGGTCGGCCTGCCTCCCCCAGTTTTGTCTCTATGAGTTGTTGCCAGCTGTGCCAGCTGGAAGGCACAGACTGCATGTATGGAGGATCTTTGGCCTTCTTTTTTAGCTTCTTTAAGAAGCTTTGGCCTTGTATCTCTATAAGAGAGGCCCTTCCTGTCCTTTAGAGAGGTTCAGATTTTGGTCTAAGGCTCCAAGCTTATATCTCTTTATATCTCTATACTTTAGGCTTAGAAAGTGTTTGTTCTTGGCCTATTGCACCATACCTCTTAAGCACACACCCTCACCATTGTCCTAAGGTTCTTGGAGGGTCTTGAGAGGTCTCAAAGAGTTGGTTTTGGGCTGGAGAAGCTGCTGGTTTTGCTGAGCTACAAGGGTAATCACTTTTCTCTCTTTTAAGCATTATCTTGATCATTCTTTTAGCCATACTTGCTTACATATTTGAGCTTTGTTGTCAACTAAAAAAAGTCTTGTTTTGAGGTCCTTTTGATGTTTGTTTAAGCTCATTTTGTTGTTGGGGGTCATCTACCCCTTTGCATGCTTCATTTTGCCTTGTTTTGAGCCATGCATTAAGGCCTTTGTATTGATCTTTGTTTGGCCTTTTGACCATTGAAATCCAGTGGATTTTCAATGGTTAGCATGCTGTTTTGAGGGCCAAAATCAGAGAGAGGTGACCCTCTCTCTCCTTGTCTTGTTTACTAGCATTTTTGGCCTCACAAAGGAGCCCATATTTGCATGCATCCCAAGCTTGGTTCAGGCCCTTTTTGGTGGTTTTTAGGACCTGCCTAGGCTTTGTCCAAAGTTGGTTTTGTCACCTTGGGTGTGCCTCTTGCATGTGTAGAATAATCCTCTTCATAGCTTATCAAAGGAGCATGTCATTCTTGCATGCATTGATCATGTTTCAGTGGTTTTTTGGGCTTTATTTGGCATGTCATACCTTTGTCTTTGGCTGGTTTAGTGGTCTCTTGAATGCTTCATACGCTTGTAGTATAAGCCATGCTTACTAGCTTATATTGCATGTTGTTTTGGCCCTTGATGCTAGCATATTTTGGCCATTATCTAAACTGATTTTATTCATGATTTGGGCTGCCTTAGCTCTATTTTAAGGTCCCATGGTTGAATGATGCTTGCCATGCATGCTTGTTGTGTAATACCCTTACCTAGCTTCGAGTTTTGAAGCCTCTTGCATACTTAACTTGAGTTGTTTTCATGTTTTGGCATCATTGAACATGTTATTTTAAAGCTTATACTTGTGCCATGTTCCCATGTTTTCCACTCTTTAAATGTGTTTGAGAGTTGCGCTTGTATACCTCATTTATAGGCCATTGCATGAGCTTCATTTTTGTGCATTTCAAGCCATCATTTTAGTCCATTTTGCTACTGTTTTGGGCCTGCATAGGGACTGTTTGGGGTTGGTTTGGTCATTTGGGCATCGCTTTGCATACCTCTAGTGTAATGCACTTCACTAGTTTCGGTATTTGAGCCATCCAACATGCATTGTGTGAGTCGTTTGCATGATTCAGGACCATTTTGCATGCCATTTCAGAGCTGGAATATATGCCATTGTATGCCAGATTTCATCCTTGTCATGCTTTGGTAGAGTTGCACTTTGTTCCTTAGGTTTGGTCCCTTGCATTTGTGCATGTTTGCATGTATCTTGTTGCCTCATTTTCATCATATTGGCCACTGAATTGGGTGTGACCGAGGCCCATCCATCTTGGTTTAAGTCCATCTTGCATTGTGTATGCCCTATAGTCCATGTCATCGCATGTTGATCATTGCATTGCGTATGCCTCGTTCATAACATTGCATATGTTAGTACATTATGTATGTATGCCACATAATCCATGTGCATTGAGTATGTCATTGATTAGTTCATAGCATTGTGTATGCCATTTGCATGCTTGCATGTCATTCCGTGCATCTTCACGTCACTTAGTTGCATTGCATTTAGATCGCATGTTAGAGTTGCATTTGTCCATACATTGTTTGTTGCATTGTGTTTGGAATAGGAGTTAGTCCAAACACAGGAAACGAGGAACGTTTCATACTCCAAGTGATGAAACGTGCCTCGATTCCCAGTCGCCGACACTCTTGACCATCCATGATGGAGTTGTTGGTTTTATGTGCTCATATGTGCATTCATTCTATATTAAGTTGTGCTATTCGGTTCCTCAGCCATCATGCATCGAGATGCGTGATTGGTGGCACGAGGATCGAGACCTACACTCCCTTGAGCCTGTACAATGATGGGGTGAGTGGTCGTGCACACATATGTTGAAAATACTTTGCCATGCCCCTCTCTTGCTCTCTGTGCAGCAAACCAGAAGTCAGCAGCAGCAACTGGTCGCATCCCTACTGTTTCGCATTGTGGAGTTTCAGCCTTCTCGAGCTTTGCGCAGTATTCTGGGGACCAGTTGCAAACAGAGGCAAATCGGGGCATCGTGATGGATTTCCCGACAAAGGCGACTCGAGCATGCATGCATCCATTGTCATCCAAAACAGAGTCAAGGCAGCCTATTTCATTTAGTTTACATGCTTACTTAGCTAATTTGTTAATTAGTGGTTGTGTAATAATTAGCTGTAGTTTGTTATTCATTTTGTTGTGTAATAACTATTTAATTAGATTAGCTTAGATTAGTTAGTCGGCTCTATATTATTTATTCGGACCCTCCGTCGAGAGGGCGAATTTTATAATAAGTGTGCGTGCATGTGTGAATGTCTTCCAACCCCACGTCTTTCTCCCTTTTACTTACTTGCCTTCAATGGTTAGTTTTAGGTCATGTTTCAATTAGCATCCTTATGCTCGCATGTTTGCATCATTCATCTGTATTGCATGCACGGGGCTCGGCGCATCATACTAACTGCATAGTATTTCAATTCCAACTTGAATACGTGTATCGAGTTGTCGCATTTCACATGACATCTTAGAATAGCCGAGCCTACTTCTAGTTGTATTTTGTATGTATTGCATTAGGCATTCTTAACATAGCCAGGATCATGCATTGATTACTAACTAGTTTTTGTTTTGGCTCGAAGTACTCGGTAAGTGTTTATGCTTTAGCATCTTGCATGAGTGTGAGTGCTGCCATGATAGCATGCTTGCCATGAGGCTATTTGCTTATGTGATATGACTACCTGAATGCCTGTGGGTGAAGGTTGGATTATTTGAATTGGAACAATTCATCGATTGTGAGTTTTAAGCCCACTTTAGAGTGGCAAAATCATGTTTTCCTAAGCCCACTTGAGGGTGGCAAAATCCGCATTTTAGCCTACTTGCGAGTAGCAAACCGCTTTCAAAAACAAACATGAAATGTTTTGTTCCAATCCAAGCGATCCAGTCTATACTTGTTTGCTGCGCGCATCACATAGTATTTCTAGGCTAATACAATGGATTAAGAGCGCATATGTTTTCAAAACAAAATATCATGTTTAGTAGTGGCCGATCTTTGATCGGGCGAGCGGGGGTGCTCATAGCTGACCTTCCCCAATCGTACCCAAGTTCCAGAGCCGAGGCAACTTTGGTGATGACGGACACGTGGCCTTAAGCAATGAGTCAGGGTTTCCTAAATTCCTCCAAAATAAAATATTTAGGTGGCGACTCTGTATCTGGCAAAGCAGTCCATGTTTGGCATTTCTTTCTTAAAAATCAGTTTTCCAAAACGATTTGTCGGATTTGGACTCTTTGGTGATTTATCAGTCTTGCATTGCACTTTGCAAGATCAGATTAAGAACCGTGACATATTTGAGTCCGAACTGTAGCATGAGGCCCACCGGGCGCGTCTACAGCTGTAGACCCAATTCTTGGAGAAACCGCCTTAACCACAATATTTCTTTTCCAACATCTGCGGCAACAATGTACTCTGCCTCTGTTGTAGATAAAGCAACACACTTTTGTAGTTTGGACTGCCATGAAACAGCTCCCCCTTTAAAGGTGAATAAAAATCCTGATGTAGACTTTTTACCATCAAGATCACCCGCCATATCGGCATCTGTAAAACCCTCCAAAATTGGTTCAGCTCCTCCAAAACATAGACACATCTTTCAAGTTCCCTTCACGTACCGAAGAATCCATTTGACTGCCTCCTAATGCTTCTTTCTTGGATTGGCGAGGAATCTGCTCACAACGCCAACTGCATGAGCTTTATCTGGCCAGGTACACACTATTACATACATCAAACTCCCTACTACGGAAGAATAAGGGGTTTCCTCTATTTCTTTCCTTTCAGAGTTGGTCATGGGACACGAACGCTTTATCACCTTGAAATGGTTGGCCAGTGGTGTGCTAACTGGCTTGGCATCTTTCATGTTGAACCTTTCAATCACCCGTTGAACATATTTCTCCTGTGACAACCATATCTTCTTAGCTTTCTTATCACGAACAATCTTCATGCCCAAAATCTGCTATGCTGGGCCTAAATTCTTCATGTCAAAATACTGTGACAAGTCCTTTTTCAACTTGTTAAACATAGCAATATCCTGTCCGATGATCAGCATAGCTTCAATTTGCAGACTAGGTTTTGTTTCCCTTTAACTTCAAATCCTTATGGTTGCTCCATATAGATCTCTTCCTCTAAATCACCATGTAGAAAGGCAGTCTTGACATCCATCTATTCTACTTGCAGATTCAACCGAGCTGCTAATCCCAGAGCTACTCGAATGGAAGTCATCTTCACAACTGGAAAGAAGATCTCATCGAAATCAATTCCCTTCTTCTGCCCAAAACCTTTGACCACCAAGCGAACTTTATGCTGCAATATGTTACCGTTGCCATTTTTCTTCAATTTGTACACCCATTTATTTTTCAATGCCTTCCTACCCATTGGAAGTGAAACAAGCTCATAAGTGTAGTTCTTCTGCAAAAAACTCATCTCCTCCTTCATGGCTTACATCCAGCAATCTTTCTCTATATGACTCTTTGCTTCCAAAAAACTCTTAGGCTCCCCTCATCAGTAATCAGAATATACTGAGAAACGGGATATTTGGTTGATGGCACCGCAGCTCTTCAAGATTTCCGCAACTGAGGCTCAATTGCGTCTGGTTGAGGGGGTTGCTCCCCCTGCTCAACATCCTCTTCATCCGGGTCTTCATCTCTTTCCTCCTGATCCTCAATTTCTGGCATAGGATCCTGCAACCCTGGCACTTCTTGTTGCACATCATCATGTCTGGCATTTTGCGATGGCTCGGGAGATGAGAACAAGTTTGGAGTGATGACATCTCTAGAATTTGCAGACTTCTTAAAATCTGCTATTGTCTGGTCTTATTAGAACATAACATCTCTACTCCTGAACATTTTCTTGTTCACTGGGTCCCACAACTTGTATCCAAATGCTACATCTGAATAGCCCACAAATATGCATGGAGTGGACTTGTCATCAAGCTTCTGTCTGTTTTCCTTGGAGATGTGAACAAACGCCTTACACCCGAAGACTCTCAAGTGAGAATATGATACATTTATTCTGGACCAAACCTCCTCAGGTATCTCAAAATTCAATGGGACTGAAGATGATCTATCGATGAGATAACAAGCTGTACAGGCGGCTTTAGCCCAGAATGACTTTGGCAATTTTGTCATTCTAAGCATGCATCTGACTCTTTCAACAATAGTGTAGTTCATCCTTTCTGCCACACCATTGTGTTGTGGGGTACCGGGAACTGTTGTCTCATGTTGGATGCCTCTGCTAGCACAATATGCTTTAGAAGCATTGGAAGTGTCCTCACCACTATTGTCTGTGCGAAGACACTTTAACTTCTTCCCGATCTCTCTTTCCACCATTGCATGGAACTCCTGAAAGTGCTGGAATACCTCATCCTTCATCTTCAAGAAATACACCCACAACTCCTTGATGTATCATCAATGAAGGTCAGAAAATACTTGTGGCCACCAAGTGACTCCACTTCAATTGGGCCACAAACATCCGAGTATACCATACTGAGCACTTCATTTTTTCTCTTGCTCGTTGAATTGAATTATACTCGATGCTGCTTGCCATAAAGGCAATGATCACACGGCTTCAGGGAACTCCCTGTGGATAAGGGTATCTTGGATTACTTTGCCAACAGATGCAATCCCTTCTCGCTCATGTGAGCCAGTTTTCTGTGCCATAAATCTGGTGACTCCTTGTCTTCTACTGTATTAAGACTTCCCAGATAGATCTTCATTTGAGTCTTTTATAGTGTTAAAGACATCTCTCCTCTGGCGATTGTCAAAGCTCCTCTTGTCAGCTTCCAACGGCCATTTCCGAATGTACTTGTATAACCCTGTCATTCTAGGGCGCTTTCGGAGATAAGATTGAAGCACAAATCCAGAACATACCTCATATATTTGAGAACCAGCTTGTGTCCGACATTAGTCTGAATACTAATGTCTCCAATACCCACAATCTTCAAATAGCTAGAATTCCCCATTTGAACAGTGCCAAAATCTCCAACGTTGTACGAGCTAAAGAGTTCTCTGTGGGAAGTGGCGTGATAGGATGCAGCTGTGTCTATCACCCACTCTGTATAACTGTGGTCAGCCATGTAAAGGCAATCTTCCTCTTCACCAACTGAAAGAAGTATTTCATTAGTTGTTGTGGCTGTCGTGTTCTCGTCTCCCTTTGACTTACTACTTTGGCCTTTATCTTTCTGGTTTGGATAATTCCTCTTTGTGCGGCCCTTCTGGCCACAGTGAAAGCAAGTGAAGCTAGAGTTACCTTGACTTTTACTGTCTCTAGATTTACTCATGTTGTTCCATCTACCTCTACTCTTGTTTCTTCCTCTGCCTCTGCCTCAACCTCTGTCTTTACCTTTATTTTCTGTGGCAAGAACATGGGACTGATTACCTCCCATGTCTTTTCTCCTTGTCTCTTCATTATACATGGCATCTGTGACCATGCTCATGGTCAGCTTCTTCTCTGGTGCACAGTTGCTGAAAGAAACCACCAACGTCTCCCAACTATCCGGTAAAGAACTGAGCAGCTGTACGGCTTGCATTGGGCTTCTAAACGATTGCAAGTTGATTCACTAGATTCTTGAATTCACTAGTGTGCTCGGCGACAGACACACCATTCTTCAACTTCAGATTTGCAAGTCTTCTCATCACCAAGGCTTTGTTTCGAGCGGCCTTTGACTGGTACATTCCTTCTAACATTGTCCAAAGGACCTATGCATCTGTCTCCAGGGTAACATGGTAGAACACACTGTGGTCTATCCATTGTCTGATACAACTGATAGTCTTCCGGTTCATCTTTATCTAGTCTTCATCTTTCATTTCTTCCAGTTTAACCCTTTTTATAGCAATAGGGTCAAACAGGTCTTTATAATATCGGATATCTTCCATCCGCAGCTTCCAGATTATATAACTAGAAGGATTCAACTTGATCATGGATCTTGAAGTTGAGGTAGATTCTTCCATCGTCTTTTTACTTTTTACAGAAAGTCTGATTCAAAGATCCGACCGTACGGATCTCTCCGGAATACTCCAAATAGTTCAAAACCACTATTGGATCGCCAAAATCAGACTTCAAATGGCTCAGACCACGTCAAAATAAGTTCGATGGTTTACATTTGTGAATGTACCTTAGCCACGCTACACCGGATAACCCCTGCTTCTAGGTCGGGTCGGGTCGGGTCGGGTCAAACCGGCGGGTTGGCTGGGCTAACATGGCGCTAACGGTGCCACGTGGCACTGACGTGGCTTACACATCAGCTGACATGGCGACACGTGGCGCTGACGCGCCACTGACGTGGTGATGACGTGGCTGCCACGAGAGCTGGCATGGCGATATGTGGTGCTGGTGCGTCTCACATGTGGCACTGACGCATTGCTGACGTGGCACTGACGTGTCGATGATGTGGCGTTGACGTGGATTGCCAGATGGCCTGTGTCATGGCAGTGACGTCGCGAACACGCGTGTACCACTCTCATTCTTCCTTTCAATGCACGTCGGGCATGTGTTTGAGACTAGGATGATGCGCCAGTGCTTTCAACGGCGTTTGTGTCGCGTGTTTGAGAGTAGGCCTCACGCGCTTTTTTCAAGGGGCGCATGAGTCCACGTCGGGCACTAACGTGGCTTACACATCAGCTGACATGGCGACACGTGGCGCTGACGCGCCACTGACGTGGTGATGACGTGGCTGCCACGAGAGCTGGCATGGCGATATGTGGCGCTGGTGCGTCTCACATGTGGCACTGATGCATTGCTGACGTGGCACTGACGTGTCGATGATGTGGCGTTGACGTGTCGATGACGTGGACTGCCAGATGGCCTGTGTCGTGGCACTGACGTCGCGAACATGCGTGCACCACTCTCCTTCTTCCTTTCAATGCACGTCGGGCGTGTTTGAGACTAGGATGATGCGCCAGTGCTTTCAACGGCGTTTGTGTCGCATGTTTGAGAGTATGCCTCACGCGCTTTTTTCAAGGGGCGCATGAGAGTGCGTGCTGCCTCTTCTTGGGCTCGGCTTTGCAATTCTGGACCCCTCTCGTTGAGATCTTCCTCCTAGTATGCTCAAAATTGAATTTTGAGCAACTTGATTTCTAGGCAGTTTTCAAAAACACACCTTGTTTTTCTGAAAATTGACCAACGTGACTCTAATACCACTTGTTAGGATTAATACACTCCAGAAATCAATCACACACAATAACACAAGAGATTTACGTGGTTCAGCAATAGCGTACGTCCACGGGAGAGATATCCACTATAGAATTTTTCTCAGAGGGAGTTGTAAAATACTTACACATCACTCTCTCTCTATAGCACTCTCAGCTCACAGATACATACACTTTGTGTTCTCTTTTTTTTTTCCCTGTGTTTTTCTTGCTTTCTCTCAGCCTCTATTTATACATAAAAGAGAGGGAACAAAGTCAAGTGAAGGGATTTATTGGGTTGCCAAACTGCAAACTGCCAACTTCCCTATTCCTTCTTGACTTAGAGAGACAACCAGGGAAACCTCCAACTACTCCATGTGGGCTGGAGCTAACAATAGGGTCCCCTAGATGCTTCAGCAGATGGAGACCAACTCCACCAAGAAATACTATGATCCGCAGCTGGTTTCTATCGGTCCCTACCACCGTTACAAAACAAACCTCAAATCATCCAAGAAATTCAAAATTCTACTCACAAGGGAGTATGTCAAAAGCTGTGAACCACACTCCATAATGGAATTATATAACAAGGTTACAGAGGTGGTAAGTGAGGCAAGAAGCTGCTATGCTAGGGGCACAATGGAAGGCATAGATGACATAACCTTCATTGAGATGATGTTCCTCGATGGTTGCTTCATCCTCCAATTTATTCGGTGCATTGTGAAGAATGAAAAAGCACAAATGGAGATGATGAAGAGTCACGACATAGCCTTGGTACAACGGACTTGTTCTTACTTGGGAATCAACTTTCTCTCAAAGTCCTTCTCGCACTAAAGAGCTCCAAATTTGGTGATGAATTGATTGACAAGTTCATTAAAAACATACTAAGGGGCCACATCTACCTCAAACATCAAGAGTTCACAATAAAAAAACGTGTGCTTCTATTACATTCTCATGAAACCCCAGAAAAACTAGGTGATCTGCTAGAACACAAGTGGGTGAAAAATTTATATTGTGGCCACCACAAGTATTTCAGCCATAACGGTCGGTTCCTGCGTCGTTCAGCCATGGACCTTAAGATGGTGGGGATCCAATTAAGCCCTTATGATACTGATCTCTTATCATACATAGCATTCAAGTCTACATGGAATGATTGGATACTGACACTTTCTAAAATAAATATTGACGACATAACCATTTCTTTGCTTGTGAACATGGTTGCCTATGAGCTGCCCTGATCCCTATGCTCGTTACTTATGTGCGACCAATTATATATGCTTTCTAGATTCGATCATTGACTCTACTGACGATGTTAAAGAGCTGAAATATGCAGGTATCATCTCGAATTTTCTCAGGAATGATGAAGAAGCTGTGAATGTAATCCATGGAATGGCTACGGGATTGGTGCCAGATTATAGAAGTACATGTTATTTGGAAGCCAAGTTGAGAATCGAAGAATACCACAGCCATACAGGGAAGACCAAGATAGCAACCTGGATTTTTGAAATGATGCGCGACCATTTTAGGAGCCCCTGGACTGCCATTACTATCCTTGCTGCACTGTTTGCTCTTTTTTTGACCGCCGTTCAAACATATTTTGCTGCCTTCCCCCATACTGATAAGTGCCAAGAATCTATCTGCAACTACCTGAAAAAGAATACGCTTCAAAGCAATAGAGGATAAATTGTAAGTTCTCTTGATTTCTTTCTTGTTTGTAGCATATGTTTCATTCTACGTAATAATAAAATAAATAATTGTCCATCAGGTTTCTGACAATTATAAGAACTGCTCTTATAGTTTCTGACAATTATAAGAACCACTCTTATAGTTTCATTCTACATATTAGCATACATTTCATTCTAGATAATAATAAAATAAATAAAGTGTGAATTATAGTTACCTCCCTGAGATGTCTGATCATTATAAGGACCTCACCTTAGTTTCTAAAATTATATTGACCTACTTTCTCTGACATTGTCTAGATACCCCTCCCATTAATTTAGCCTGTGTTAATTTAGTTGTGCAAATGATCATAATACCCATTAAATATTATTCATAACCTCAAGGGAACTAATTGTAATTTACTATATATTAAATTATCATTTTATTTCTCACTTCTTTTTTTTTTTTTTTTTTTTTTTTATTTCCTTGACTTTGTATTTTTTTTTTTTTTGGCTATAACTTTTTGAAATTTTATAAGCTAAAAAAAAATCAACTATTAATGAAAGTAAGAAAGAATATCCATGTTTCTTGTTTGAATTAATTTTAAAATTTAATTTAATAAAAATAATTTAAATGAGAGAAATAAAGATCGAGATAAAGATTTTAGATGTAATAAATAACTAATTATTTGTGTATTTTATTATTTTCAAATAATTTCTTTCTTTAAGTAAAATTTTGTTTTAATTAGATGTAAGAAATGACAAATTTAAATAATTTATTAATCCTAAATAACTTTTTATCTTTTATTCCCTATTAACTAATTTTAATTTATTGTAATGTGATAAGATATTTTTTTCGTTTTATATTTATTTTATAAAAATTTGTGAATAAGGTGAGAAATATTGACCCATTTTTTTAATATCTATTGATTGGAATTGAAAAACTCAAAGATGGAAATTAAAATTTGAGAATGGCCCTGTTTGGCAAGTGGGTTTTTTGCTCTCTTTTTTTTTTTTTTTTTTTTTTTTTTTTTGTGGCTAAAATCTACAAAATGATAAAATAGATTAAAATAGCTAACAAAACAAAATGCCACATCAAACTCAAAATCATTTCACTTTTTCTCTCACAAATATCACATCCAACTACAAAAAAATCTAACCAACCATTTTCCTAAACAAAAAAATTTTAGTCTATTAAAATAGCCAAAAACTAAAATACCCAACTTCCCAAATGGGACCATAGTATTGTGAAAAGATAAAAATGATAATTTTTATTATATATTTATGAGGTAGTGCGCATTTGGTAATTTTATAAGTCAATTTTTTTATATTATAAATATGAAACATTATTATGTTTATTTTTTCCTAAAAAAAATTTAATACACAAATATGTTCACAAAACAAAAGAAAAATTCATGTTTTATAAGTTGATATGGTATTGGGTGATGGTAGCTAGCATTGATGAAAGAGACAAAAATGATGAAAAAATGTAGGAAAGAGCATGAGTAGTAATAATAATAATAATAAATTATGTGGTGTGTTATTGGTTGTAGTGGCACTATAAAAAAGTGAATGAAAGAATAAATAGAAAGAAGAAACAAAGAAAGAAAGAAAATAAAGAAAATGGAAATAGAGGGATAATTTCTCCAAATAGGTATTTTTCATATGAAAAAAATAATCAAATACCTATATGCATTTTCAAATTTTTATTCAAATTCTAATTTCTCAAATTATTAAGGTATTATCTATAATAACATTAATTTTAGAGATATGGTTTTGTTTTTAAATATTTCATCAATGAAAATTATATATTTTTTAGTTAAATATTTTTATGATATCTTAACAATTTAGAATTTTTTAAAATATTATACAAAATTTAATAATTTTATTCAACATTGCTAAAATAATGTGTATACAACATGTATGAGTCTTTATTAATGGTTTAGTAAAATCTCAGGAAAAGTGAGTGGAATTTTGTTGTTGGATTATGTTAGGGCAATCTTGGAATTTTTGACTCATAATATATGACATTAGTATATTCTGTTAAATAAGTTAATAGAAAATTAACGGTGGGAAATTCTTATTAATAATTTTTAAAGTAAGAGATATTTCTGTAATTATTAAAACTATATAAAAGGTCCTTCTAATTATCAGAAATTTGAAAAGAAGTAAGTATAATTTATCCATAAATAAATAAATAAAAAAGAATTTGTTGACTTAATAAGGATATGTTTCCGAAATCATGATAATTGAAATGTTGGAATGCTCCTCAGAATTGTCTTCTTACTTTAGGCAGGTCTCCTACTTGTGCCAGTTCCTCCTTCAACATGCAATTCTTCTTCTTACGCACAAAAACTAATCATAAGACCGGATCAGTGGTGGAGCCAGGAAATTAAAGGTAGGATTCATCTAACGGGAGAGGTGAGTTGCGCATGATTCTGTGATTGATTTTTGTAATTCTAAATTTTTTCTTCAACAAATATCGGCTTTAATAATGAAAAATTCAATTCATATAAAGAAGTAAAACAAGATTGATGTAAGAATTTTCTATTTATATATCATCACTACTTGATAATTATTTGTTGTCATTCCTAGCAACAAATATTGTCACCGGAAAAATATGAAAAATAATATGTAAGTTCACTTTTTAGACCCATTTTTTTTTTCTAGATCTAATGATGTGTAAATGATATGATTGGTTGATGATTAGAGAAGATATATCCTAATTGATTGCCATATCAGTAACTTGAAAATTGAAACTAATTTTTGATCTTGAATAGCAATACTTTTTTCTTCAATTTCCTTAAAACTTTATATGTGAAATGTAACTATGGCCAGTGGCGGCTCTATAGCTAACAGTGGGTGTTGACCACCCTGGAATTTTTATTTTTTATTTTTTTTATTTATGTATATATATATGTAATTTAGTCCAAAACTTCATGTTAAACATCCTAACCCACTTTCTTGAACACCCAACCCAACCCATAATTCTTTAACTTAAAGGAATTGATGGCCTTGCTAGAAAATTGGTAAAACAAAAAAGGATCTTATATATCCTTTAGTTTATTTGATTTTGAAACTAGCGTCGATTCTATCAATAGCAACTGCAACAATTGAAAGATCTTTTTCAACAATGAAATACGTAAAAAAATTAGTAATGATATCAAAGTTGTCGCTATATTTGACTTTTGAAAAAATAGAAACTAATTTAATGAAAATAAAAACAACCACCCATTACATGATCATCATCCAAATACATAATAAAAATTAATTTGATAAAAAAATAAATAAATAAATGTCTAAAAGATTTATCAATTTTACATAATTTTATCTTTGGCGGGTAGAAATAATTTTAAAATTTTTAAAATATTTTTTTGACATTTATTTTGTCAAATTAGTGTATATTTTATCAATTTGATGATTTTGCCCTTGAAATTAAGCAATGGTATCTTCAATTGTCCTTATTTGGAACAAGATTCAAAATTCAGGGTCAAATGTGTCACAATTGAAAAGTCAGGGACCAAAGTGACACGAACCTCAAACTATAGGGACTGTTAGTGTAATTCGCCCTAAAAAAATCGATTGCGTAACCAAATGGGAGATCGGTCGATGAATGATTGTTTAGTTATGTACATTGAAAAGGATGTATTTGATAATATTGATAACAAAATAGATGATCTTTCACACGGGCGTGCCTGACATGTGGCACTGGCACGCCGCTGACGTGTCGTTGACGTGGCGTTGATGTGGCGACACATGACGCTGACGTGTCTGACACGTGGCATTGACGTGTCACTGATGTGGCGCTGACATGTCGATGATGTGGACTGCCAGATGGTGTGTGGCGTGGCAGTGACGTCATGCACATGCGCACACCACTCTCTCTCTTCCTTCCACTGCGCATTGGGCACGTATTTGAGACTAGGATGATGCGCCGGTGCTTTCAACGGCGCGTGTGGCGCATGTCTGAGAGTGGGCCTCACGCGCTTTCTTTAGAGGGCGCGTGAGAGCGCGTACTGCTTTTTCGTACGCTCAGCTTTGTAGTTCTGGACTCCTCTCATCGAGATCTTCCTCCAGGTATGCTCAAAATTGAATTTCAACTTGATTTCTGGGCAGTTTTGAAAAACACACCCTGTTTTTCTGAAAATTGACCAACGCGGCTTTGATACCACTTGTTAGGATTAATGCACTCCATAAATCAATCACACACAATAACACAAGAGATTTACGTGGTTCGGCAATAGCCTACGTCCACGAGAGAGTATCCACTATAGAATATTTCCCGGAGGGAGTTGTATTATACTCATACCTCACTCTCTCTCTATAGCACTCTCACCTCACAGATACATACACATTGTGTCTTTTTTTTTTTTTTTTTTTCTTCTCTTCCTCTCAGCCTCTATTTATACATAAAAGAGAGGGAATGAAGTCAAGTGAAGGGAGTTATGCTAACTTCCCTCTTCCTTCTTGACTTGGAGAGCCAACCAGCCAACCTCCAACTACTCCATGTGGGCTGGAGTTAACAATACGGTCCCCTAGATGCTTCGGCAGATGGAGACCGACTCCACCAAGAAATACTATGATCTGCAGCTGGTTTCCATCGATCCCTATGACTGCAACAAAACAAACCTCGAATCATTCGAGAAATTCAAAATTCAATTCACAAGGGAGTATGTCAAAAGCTGTGAACCACACTTCATAAGTGAATTATATAACTAGGTTGCAGAGGTGGCAGGTGAGGCAAGAAGCTGCTATGCTAGGGCCACAATGGAAGGCATAGATGACATAACCTTCATTGAGATGATGTTCCATGATGGTTGCTTCATCCTCCAATTTGTTTGGTGCATTGTGAAGAATGAAAATGCTCAAATGGAGATGATGAAGAGTCACGACATAGCCTTGGTACAGCGGAACTTGTTCTTACTTGAGAATCAACTTCCTCTCAAAGTCCTCCTGGCACTGAAGAGCTCCAAATTTGGTGATGAATTGATTGACAAGTTCATTGAAAACATACTAAGGGGCCACATCCACCTCAAACATCATGAGTTCACAATAAAAAACATGTGCTTCTATTGCATTCTCATGAAACCCCAGATAAACTATGTGATCTTCTAGAACACACGTGGGTGAAAAATTTATATTGTGGCCACCACAAGTATTTCAGCCATAGTGGTCGGTTCTTGCGTCGTTCAGCCATAGACCTTAAGATGGTGGGGATCCAATTAAGGCCTTATGATACTGATCTCTTATCATACATAACATTCAAGTCTACATGGAATGGTGGGATACTGACACTTTCTAAAATAAATATTGATGACATAATCATTTCTTTGCTTATGAACATGGTTGCCTATGAACACTGCCATGATCCCTGTGCTCGTTACTTATGTGCGACCAATTATATATGCTTTCTAGATTCGATCATTTACTCTGTTGACGATGTTAAGGAGCTAAAATATGCAGGTATCATCTTGAATTTTCTCGGGAATGATGAAGAAGCTGTGAATGTAATCCATGGAATGGCTGCTGGGTTGGTACCAGATAATAGAAATTCACGTTATTTGGAAGTCAAGTTGAGAATCGAAGAATACCACAGCCATAAAGGGAAGATCAAGATAGCAACCTGGATTTCTAAAGTGATGCGCGACCATTTTAGGAGCCCATAGATTGCCATTGATGTCCCTGCTGCACTGTTTCCTCTTTTTTTGACCGCCGTTCAGACATATTTCGATGCCTTCCCTCGTACTAATAAGTGCCAAGAATCCATCTGCAGCTACCTGAAAAATAATACGCTTCAAAGCAATGGAGGATAAATTGTAAGCTCTCTTGATTTCTTTCTTGTTTGTAGCATATGTTTCATTCTACGTAATAATAAAATAAATAAATGTCCATTGTCTGATACAACTGATAGTCTTCCGGTTCATCTTTATCTAGTCTTCATCTTTCATTTCTTCCAGTTTAACCCTTTTTATAGCAATAGGGTCAAACAGGTCTTTATAATATCGGATATCTTCCATCCGCAGCTTCCAGATTATATAACTAGAAGGATTCAACTTGATCATGGATCTTGAAGTTGAGGTAGATTCTTCCATCGTCTTTTTACTTTTTACAGAAAGTCTGATTCAAAGATCCGACCGTACGGATCTCTCCGGAATACTCCAAATAGTTCAAAACCACTATTGGATCGCCAAAATCAGACTTCAAATGGCTCAGACCACGTCAAAATAAGTTCGATGGTTTACATTTGTGAATGTACCTTAGCCGCGCTACACCGGATAACCCCTGCTTCTAGGTCGGGTCGGGTCGAGTCAAACCGGCGGGTTGGCTGGGCTAACATGGCGCTAACGGTGCCACGTGGCACTGACGTGGCTTACACATCAGCTGACATGGCGACACGTGGCGTTGACGCGCCATTGACGTGGTGATGACGTGGCTGCCACGAGAGCTGACATGGCGATATGTGGTGCTGGTGCGTCTCACATGTGGCACTGACGCATTGCTGACGTGGCACTGACGTGTCGATGATGTGGCGTTGACGTGGACTGCCAGATGGCCTGTGTCATGGCAGTGACGTCGCGAACACGCGTGTACCACTCTCATTCTTCCTTTCAATGCACGTCGGGCATGTGTTTGAGACTAGGATGATGCGCCAGTGCTTTCAACGGCGTTTGTGTCGCGTGTTTGAGAGTAGGCCTCACGCGCTTTTTTCAAGGGGCGCATGAGTCCACGTCGGGCACTAACGTGGCTTACACATCAGCTGACATGGCGACACGTGGCGCTGACGCGCCACTGACGTGGTGATGACGTGGCTGCCACGAGAGCTGGCATGGCGATATGTGGCGCTGGTGCGTCTCACATGTGGCACTGATGCATTGCTGACGTGGCACTGACGTGTCGACGATGTGGCGTTGACGTGTCGATGACGTGGACTGCCAGATGGCCTGTGTCGTGGCACTGACGTCGCGAACACGCGTGCACCACTCTCCTTCTTCCTTTCAATGCACGTCGGGCGTGTTTGAGACTAGGATGATGCGCCAGTGCTTTCAACGGCGTTTGTGTCGCATGTTTGAGAGTATGCCTCACGCGCTTTTTTCAAGGGGCGCATGAGAGTGCGTGCTGCCTCTTCTTGGGCTCGGCTTTGCAATTCTGGACCCCTCTCGTTGAGATCTTCCTCCTAGTATGCTCAAAATTGAATTTTGAGCAACTTGATTTCTAGGCAGTTTTCAAAAACACACCTTGTTTTTCTGAAAATTGACCAACGTGACTCTAATACCACTTGTTAGGATTAATACACTCCAGAAATCAATCACACCCAATAACACAAGAGATTTACGTGGTTCAGCAATAGCGTACGTCCACGGGAGAGATATCCACTATAGAATTTTTCTCAGAGGGAGTTGTAAAATACTTACACATCACTCTCTCTCTATAGCACTCTCACCTCACAGATACATACACTTTGTGTTCTCTTTTTTTTTTCCCTGTGTTTTTCTTGCTTTCTCTCAGCCTCTATTTATACATAAAAGAGAGGGAACAAAGTCAAGTGAAGGGATTTATTGGGTTGCCAAACTGCAAACTGCCAACTTCCCTATTCCTTCTTGACTTAGAGAGACAACCAGGGAAACCTCCAACTACTCCATGTGGGCTGGAGCTAACAATAGGGTCCCCCAGATGCTTCAGTAGATGGAGACCAACTCCACCAAGAAATACTATGATCCGCAGCTGGTTTCTATCGGTCCCTACCACCGTTACAAAACAAACCTCAAATCATCCAAGAAATTCAAAATTCTACTCACAAGGGAGTATGTCAAAAGCTGTGAACCACACTCCATAATGGAATTATATAACAAGGTTACAGAGGTGGTAAGTGAGGCAAGAAGCTGCTATGCTAGGGGCACAATGGAAGGCATAGATGACATAACCTTCATTGAGATGATGTTCCTCGATGGTTGCTTCATCCTCCAATTTATTCGGTGCATTGTGAAGAATGAAAAAGCACAAATGGAGATGATGAAGAGTCACGACATAGCCTTGGTACAACGGACTTGTTCTTACTTGGGAATCAACTTTCTCTCAAAGTCCTTCTCGCACTAAAGAGCTCCAAATTTGGTGATGAATTGATTGACAAGTTCATTAAAAACATACTAAGGGGCCACATCTACCTCAAACATCAAGAGTTCACAATAAAAAAACGTGTGCTTCTATTACATTCTCATGAAACCCCAGAAAAACTAGGTGATCTGCTAGAACACAAGTGGGTGAAAATTTTATATTGTGGCCACCACAAGTATTTCAGCCATAACGGTCGGTTCCTGCGTCGTTCAGCCATGGACCTTAAGATGGTGGGGATCCAATTAAGCCCTTATGATACTGATCTCTTATCATACATAGCATTCAAGTCTACATGGAATGATTGGATACTGACACTTTCTAAAATAAATATTGACGACATAACCATTTCTTTGCTTGTGAACATGGTTGCCTATGAGCTGCCCTGATCCCTATGCTCGTTACTTATGTGCGACCAATTATATATGCTTTCTAGATTCGATCATTGACTCTACTGACGATGTTAAAGAGCTGAAATATGCAGGTATCATCTCGAATTTTCTCAGGAATGATGAAGAAGCTGTGAATGTAATCCATGGAATGGTTACGGGATTGGTGCCAGATTATAGAAGTACATGTTATTTGGAAGCCAAGTTGAGAATCGAAGAATACCACAGCCATACAGGGAAGACCAAGATAGCAACCTGGATTTTTGAAATGATGCGCGACCATTTTAGGAGCCCCTGGACTGCCATTACTATCCTTGCTGCACTGTTTGCTCTTTTTTTGACCGCCTTTCAAACATATTTTGCTGCCTTCCCCCATACTGATAAGTGCCAAGAATCTATCTGCAACTACCTGAAAAAGAATACGCTTCAAAGCAATAGAGGATAAATTGTAAGTTCTCTTGATTTCTTTCTTGTTTGTAGCATATGTTTCATTCTACGTAATAATAAAATAAATAATTGTCCATCAGGTTTCTGACAATTATAAGAACTGCTCTTATAGTTTCTGACAATTATAAGAACCACTCTTATAGTTTCATTCTACATATTAGCATACATTTCATTCTAGATAATAATAAAATAAATAAAGTGTGAATTATAGTTACCTCCCTGAGATGTCTGATCATTATAAGGACCTCACCTTAGTTTCTAAAATTATATTGACCTACTTTCTCTGACATTGTCTAGATACCCCTCCCATTAATTTAGCCTGTGTTAATTTAGTTGTGCAAATGATCATAATACCCATTAAATATTATTCATAACCTCAAGGGAACTAATTGTAATTTACTATATATTAAATTATCATTTTATTTCTCACTTCTTTTTTTTTTTTTTTTTTTTATTTCCTTGACTTTGTATTTTTTTTTTTTTTTTTGGCTATAACTTTTTGAAATTTTATAAGCTAAAAAAAAATCAACTATTAATGAAAGTAAGAAAGAATATCCATGTTTCTTGTTTGAATTAATTTTAAAATTTAATTTAATAAAAATAATTTAAATGAGAGAAATAAAGATCGAGATAAAGATTTTAGATGTAATAAATAACTAATTATTTGTGTATTTTATTATTTTCAAATAATTTCTTTCTTTAAGTAAAATTTTGTTTTAATTAGATGTAAGAAATGACAAATTTAAATAATTTATTAATCCTAAATAACTTTTTATCTTTTATTCCCTATTAACTAATTTTAATTTATTGTAATGTGATAAGATATTTTTTCCGTTTTATATTTATTTTATAAAAATTTGTGAATAAGGTGAGAAATATTGACCCATTTTTTTAATATCTATTGATTGGAATTGAAAAACTCAAAGATGGAAATTAAAATTTGAGAATGGCCCTGTTTGGCAAGTGGGTTTTTTGCGCTCTTTTTTTTTTTTTTTTTTGTGGCTAAAATCTACAAAATGATAAAATAGATTAAAATAGCTAACAAAACAAAATGCCACATCAAACTCAAAATCATTTCACTTTTTCTCTCACAAATATCACATCCAACTACAAAAAAATCTAACCAACCGTTTTCCTAAACACAAAAATTTTAGTCTATTAAAATAGCCAAAAACTAAAATACCCAACTTCCCAAATGGGACCATAGTATTGTGAAAAGATAAAAATGATAATTTTTATTATATATTTATGAGGTAGTGCGCATTTGGTAATTTTATAAGTCAATTTTTTTATATTATAAATATGAAACATTATTATGTTTATTTTTTCCTAAAAAAAATTTAATACACAAATATGTTCACAAAACAAAAGAAAAATTCATGTTTTATAAGTTGATATGGTATTGGGTGATGGTAGCTAGCATTGATGAAAGAGACAAAAATGATGAAAAAATGTAGGAAAGAGCATGAGTAGTAATAATAATAATAATAAATTATGTGGTGTGTTATTGGTTGTAGTGGCACTATAAAAAAGTGAATGAAAGAATAAATAGAAAGAAGAAACAAAGAAAGAAAGAAAATAAAGAAAATGGAAATAGAGGGATAATTTCTCCAAATAGGTATTTTTCATATGAAAAAAATAATCAAATACCTATATGCATTTTCAAATTTTTATTCAAATTCTAATTTCTCAAATTATTAAGGTATTATCTATAATAACATTAATTTTAGAGATATGGTTTTGTTTTTAAATATTTCATCTATAGCGATCCCGGGTTTACCCCTTGTTGTATAGCAATCCGGACATGTGTCCGTGGATGTTGATAGTTGAGTATTGTCTTGTTTACATCCTTTCTTGCTTTGTATTTGAGTTATAGGATGTATTGGGCATGTTTGTTACAGGTTGGTTGTGTTCGGAAACCAAGTGTTGCTGCCCAGAAATTTGGCTGGTCGCTCGAGCGAGGGTTTGGTCGCTCGAGCGAGGGTTGGTTTTTGTGTCTGGTGGCTCGAGCCAGAGTGGCTTCGCTCGAGCGAGCGATTGCGTCTGGCTCAGACCTGAAGGTTGCATTTCTTGGCTCGAGCGAGCTTTTCTTCGCTCGAGCGATCTGGTTCGTTCTTCGCTCGAGCGAGCGGTTCTTCGCTCGAGCGAGCGTCGTATTGCAAATCGGAAAATTTGCACTGTTGGCTCGAGCGAGCTTATCTTCGCTCGAGCGAGTTCAATTGTTGTGTATGGTCGCTCGAGCGACCGAGTCTTCGCTCGAGCGAGCCTGTTTATATCAGCAAGGCAGCACCGAGTTAAACTTCACTTTTTCAAGACTTTTTATTTTCAAAACCCTAAAATTTGAGAGCCCTTCTCTCTAAAATTACTCTCTCTCTAAGATTTGATCTACCTAGGGTGATTTCCTACCCTAAGGCCTTTGTTAAAAAGATAGAGGGTGACTTGGGCTTCGTTTTCATCGGAACAAATTTGGTTTTGGAGCAAGTTGGGTGTTGGGCATCATCTCCTTTGGAGCTCATTCTTTGAGGTAGGGATATCCTACTCCTCTTTATGAGTTTTGTCTTTCAATTTTAGCATTTTGATATGTTGGAAGTTGTTGTGTAATTTTGGGAAACTTTGGGCCATTGTGTAATTTTACAAAAATTGGGGGTTTTCATCTATGATAAACCTAGAAGCATGTTTGGTATAGAAACATGGAATTAATGTTGAAACATTAAGGAAAGTGGAACCTAAGGGTTGTGATGTTAATTATGGAGAATGCCTTAATTACATTGATTGATTAATTTGGATAATTAATTGTATTGATTTGTGATGTATATAATTGTTGTTTATATGCATTGTGTTGTGTTGGAGGAGATAGGGGATGTACTCCACGGTTTAGGGGAAGATAGGGGATGAACCTCTAAACCGGATGTTGTTGGGAGGAGATAGGGGATGAACTCCGTAGATAGAGCTTGTATGCTTATCTAGAAGTGTATTGACAGAGCGGATATGCTTGTCGTTGGAAGTATTGATATAACTGTTATGTTTATCTTTGATGAAGTGAAAAGTGTTGGCATGAGTGTTTGTCTCATGTGCGATGTTTGGCCAGGTTCTGAGCCAAGGTTATGAAATGGCAAGTAAAAGGAATGAAATGGAAATGAAAGGAAATATAGACTTAAGTGTCTTGGAATTGTGTCATGTTATGAATGAATGTAAAAGTGTTGGCCATCTATCAACTGTTAATCTTGTAGTCAATGTTCATAATTGGTTTAGTATATTTCTACTGGGCTGTGGCTCACCCTATATGGGAACATCATTTTCAGGTACAGGAAGCATGCCACCCCCAAGGACTTAGTTGGGAGGCTAGTGGCGGACAGGCTTTTTGGTTGTCTTTCCTTTTGTTGTATTACATGTAAATTCAAGCCAAGGGCTTTGTGTGTAAATGAGTTAGCACTCTACTTTTGTGTAACCAAGTGTTAACTTGGAAAGCTGTAAGCCCTTAGGGCATTTGCTTTTGTTGTTAACATGTGATACTTTTTGTAATAGAACTCTGGTGAATGGAAGGATGTGGACCTTTTATATATCATAGCATGTCTATATTGTTGGGGTTAATGTTATTATTTTGAGGGCGTTACATCATCAATGAAAATTATATATTTTTTAGTTAAATATTTTTATGATATCTTAACAATTTAGAATTTTTTAAAATATTATACAAAATTTAATAATTTTATTCAACATTGCTAAAATAATGTGTATACAACATGTATGAGTCTTTATTAATGGTTTAGTAAAATCTCGGGAAAAGTGAGTGGAATTTTGTTGTTGGATTATGTTAGGGCAATCTTGGAATTTTTGACCCATAATATATGACATTAGTATATTCTGTTAAATAAGTTAATAGAAAATTAACGGTGGGAAATTCTTATTAATAATTTTAAAAGTAAGAGATATTTCTGTAATTATTAAAACTATATAAAAGGTCCTTCTAATTATCAGAAATTTGAAAAGAAGTAAGTATAATTTATCCATAAATAAATAAATAAAAAAGAATTTGTTGACTTCATAAGGATATGTTTCCGAAATCATGATAATTGAAATGTTGGAATGCTCCTCAGAATTGTCTTCTTACTTTAGGCAGGTCTCCTACTTGTGCCAGTTCCTCCTTCAACATGCAATTCTTCTTCTTACGCACAAAAACTAATCATAAGACCGGATCAGTGGTGGAGCCAGGAAATTAAAGGTAGGATTCATCTAACGGGAGAGGTGAGTTGCGCATGATTCTGTGATTGATTTTTGTAATTCTAAATTTTTTCTTCAACAAATATCGGCTTTAATAATGAAAAATTCAATTCATATAAAGAAATAAAACAAGATTGATGTAAGAATTTTCTATTTATATATCATCACTACTTGATAATTATTTGTTGTCATTCCTAGCAACAAATATTGTCACCGGAAAAATATGAAAAATAATATGTAAGTTCACTTTTTAGACCCATTTTTTTTTTCTAGATCTAATGATGTGTAAATGATATGATTGGTTGATGATTAGAGAAGATATATCCTAATTGATTGCCATATCAGTAACTTGAAAATTGAAACTAATTTTTGATCTTGAATAACAATACTTTTTTCTTCAATTTCCTTAAAACTTTATATGTGAAATGTAACTATGGCCAGTGGCGGCTCTATAGCTAACAGTGGGTGTTGACCACCCTGGAATTTTTATTTTTTATTTTTTTTATTTATGTATATATATATGTAATTTAGTCCAAAATTTTTTATGTTAAACATCCTAACCCACTTTCTTGAACACCCAACCCAACCCATAATTCTTTAACTTAAAGGAATTGATGGCCTTGCTAGAAAATTGGTAAAACAAAAAAGGATCTTATATATCCTTTAGTTTATTTGATTTTGAAACTAGCGTCGATTCTATCAATAGCAACTGCAACAATTGAAAGATCTTTTTCAATAATGAAATACATAAAAAAATTAGTAATGATATCAAAGTTGTCGCTATATTTGACTTTTGAAAAAATAGAAACTAATTTAATGAAAATAAAAACAACCACCCATTACATGATCATTATCCAAATACATAATAAAAATTAATTTGATAAAAAAAAAAAATAAATGTCTAAAAGATTTATCAATTTTACATAATTTTATCTTTGGCGGGTAGAAATAATTTTAAAAATTTTAAAATATTTTTTTGACATTTATTTTGTCAAATTAGTGTATATTTTATCAATTTGATGATTTTGCCCTTGAAATTAAGCAATGGTATCTTCAATTGTCCTTATTTGGAACAAGATTCAAAATTCAGGGTCAAATGTGTCACAATTGAAAAGTCAGGGACCAAAGTGACACGAACCTCAAACTATAGGGACTGTTAGTGTAATTCGCCCTAAAAAAATCGATTGCGTAACCAAATGGGAGATCGGTCGATGAATGATTGTTTAGTTATGTACATTGAAAAGGATGTATTTGATAATATTGATAACAAAATAGATGATCTTTCACACGGACGTGCCTGACACATGGCACTGGCACACCGCTGACGTGTCGTTGACGTGGCGTTGATGTGGCGACACATGACGCTGACGTGTCTGACACGTGGCATTGACGTGTCACTGATGTGGCGCTGACATGTCAATGATGTGGACTGCCAGATGGTGTGTGGCGTGGCAGTGACGTCATGCACATGCGCACACCACTCTCTCTCTTCCTTCCACTGCGCATTGGGCACGTATTTGAGACTAGGATGATGCGCCGGTGCTTTCAACGGCGCGTGTGGCACATGTCTGAGAGTGGGCCTCACGCGCTTTCCTTAGAGGGCGCGTAAGAGCACGTACTGCTTTTTCGTACGCTCAGCTTTGTAGTTCTGGACTCCTCTCATCGAGATCTTCCTCCAGGTATGCTCAAAATTGAATTTCAACTTGATTTCTGGGCAGTTTTGAGAAACACACCCTGTTTTTCTGAAAATTGACCAACGCGGCTTTGATACCACTTGTTAGGATTAATGCACTCCATAAATCAATCACACACAATAACACAAGAGATTTACGTGGTTCGGCAATAGCCTACGTCCACGAGAGAGTATCCACTATAGAATATTTCCCGGAGGGAGTTGTATTATACTCATACCTCACTCTCTCTCTATAGCACTCTCACCTCACAGATACATACACATTGTGTTTTTTTTTTTTTTTTCTTCTCTTCCTCTCAGCCTCTATTTATACATAAAAGAGAGGGAATGAAGTCAAGTGAAGGGAGTTATGCTAACTTCCCTCTTCCTTCTTGACTTGGAGAGCCAACCAGCCAACCTCCAACTACTCCATGTGGGCTGGAGTTAACAATACGGTCCCCTAGATGCTTCGGCAGATGGAGACCGACTCCACCAAGAAATACTATGATCTGCAGCTGGTTTCCATCGATCCCTATGACTGCAACAAAACAAACCTCGAATCATTCGAGAAATTCAAAATTCAATTCACAAGGGAGTATGTCAAAAGCTGTGAACCACACTTCATAAGTGAATTATATAACTAGGTTGCAGAGGTGGCAGGTGAGGCAAGAAGCTGCTATGCTAGGGCCACAATGGAAGGCATAGATGACATAACCTTCATTGAGATGATGTTCCATGATGGTTGCTTCATCCTCCAATTTGTTTGGTGCATTGTGAAGAATGAAAATGCTCAAATGGAGATGATGAAGAGTCACGACATAGCCTTGGTACAGCGGAACTTGTTCTTACTTGAGAATCAACTTCCTCTCAAAGTCCTCCTGGCACTGAAGAGCTCCAAATTTGGTGATGAATTGATTGACAAGTTCATTGAAAACATACTAAGGGGCCACATCCACCTCAAACATCATGAGTTCACAATAAAAAACATGTGCTTCTATTACATTCTCATGAAACCCCAGATCAACTATGTGATCTTCTAGAACACACGTGGGTGAAAAATTTATATTGTGGCCACCACAAGTATTTCAGCCATAGTGGTCGGTTCCTGCGTCGTTCAGCCATAGACCTTAAGATGGTGGGGATCCAATTAAGGCCTTATGATACTGATCTCTTATCATACATAGCATTCAAGTCTACATGGAATGGTGGGATACTGACACTTTCTAAAATAAATATTGATGACATAACCATTTCTTTGCTTGTGAACATGGTTGCCTATGAACACTGCCATGATCCCTGTGCTCGTTACTTATGTGCGACCAATTATATATGCTTTCTAGATTCGATCATTGACTCTGTTGACGATGTTAAGGAGCTGAAATATGCAGGTATCATCTTGAATTTTCTCGGGAATGATGAAGAAGCTGTGAATGTAATCCATGGAATGGCTGCTGGGTTGGTACCAGATAATAGAAATACACGTTATTTGGAAGTCAAGTTGAGAATCGAAGAATACCACAGCCATAAAGGGAAGATCAAGATAGCAACCTGGATTTCTAAAGTGATGCGCGACCATTTTAGGAGCCCATAGATTGCCATTGATGTCCCTGCTGCATTGTTTCCTCTTTTTTTGACCGCCGTTCAGACATATTTCGATGCCTTCCCTCGTACTAATAAGTGCCAAGAATCCATCTGCAGCTACCTGAAAAATAATACGCTTCAAAGCAATGGAGGATAAATTGTCAGCTCTCTTGATTTCTTTCTTGTTTGTAGCATATGTTTCATTCTACGTAATAATAAAATAAATAAATGTCCATTGTCTGATACAACTGATAGTCTTCCGGTTCATCTTTATCTAGTCTTCATCTTTCATTTCTTCCAGTTTAACCCTTTTTATAGCAATAGGGTCAAACAGGTCTTTATAATATCGGATATCTTCCATCCGCAGCTTCCAGATTATATAACTAGAAGGATTCCACTTGATCATGGATCTTGAAGTTGAGGTAGATTCTTCCATCGTCTTTTTACTTTTTACAGAAAGTCTGATTCAAAGATCCGACCGTACGGATCTCTTCGGAATACTCCAAATAGTTCAAAACCACTATTGGATCGCCAAAATCAGACTTCAAATGGCTCAGACCACGTCAAAATAAGTTCGATGGTTTACATTTGTGAATGTACCTTAGCCGCGCTGCACCGGATAACCCCTGCTTCTAGGTCGGGTCGGGTCGGGTCAAACCGGCGGTTTGGCTGGGCTAACATGGCGCTAACGGTGCCACGTGGCACTGACGTGGCTTACACATCAGCTGACATGGCGACACGTGGCGCTGACGCGCCACTGACGTGGTGATGACGTGGCTGCCACGAGAGCTGGCATGGCGATATGTGGTGCTGGTGCGTCTCACATGTGGCACTGACGCATTGCTGACGTGGCACTGACGTGTCGATGATGTGGCGTTGACGTGGACTGCCAGATGGCCTGTGTCATGGCAGTGACGTCGCGAACACGCGTGTACCACTCTCCTTCTTCCTTTCAATGCACGTCGGGCATGTGTTTGAGACTAGGATGATGCGCCAGTGCTTTCAACGGCGTTTGTGTCGCGTGTTTGAGAGTAGGCCTCACGCGCTTTTTTCAAGGGGCGCATGAGTCCACGTCGGGCACTAACGTGGCTTACACATCAGCTGACATGGCGACACGTGGCGCTGACGCGCCACTGACGTGGTGATGACGTGGCTGCCACGAGAGCTGGCATGGCGATATGTGGCGCTGGTGCGTCTCACATGTGGCACTGATGCATTGCTGACGTGGCACTGACGTGTCGATGATGTGGCGTTGACGTGTCGATGACGTGGACTGCCAGATGGCCTGTGTCGTGGCACTGACGTCGCGAACACGCGTGCACCACTCTCCTTCTTCCTTTCAATGCACGTCGGGCGTGTTTGAGACTAGGATGATGCGCCAGTGCTTTCAACGGCGTTTGTGTCGCATGTTTGAGAGTATGCCTCACGCGCTTTTTTCAAGGGGCACATGAGAGTGCGTGCTGCCTCTTCTTGGGCTCGGCTTTGCAATTCTGGACCCCTCTCGTTGAGATCTTCCTCCTAGTATGCTCAAAATTGAATTTTGAGCAACTTGATTTCTAGGCAGTTTTCAAAAACACACCTTGTTTTTCTGAAAATTGACCAGCGTGACTCTAATACCACTTGTTAGGATTAATACACTCCAGAAATCAATCACACACAATAACACAAGAGATTTACGTGGTTCAGCAATAGCGTACGTCCACGGGAGAGATATCCACTATAGAATTTTTCTCAGAGGGAGTTGTAAAATACTTACACATCACTCTCTCTCGATAGCACTCTCACCTCACAGATACATACACTTTGTGTTCTCTTTTTTTTTTCCCTGTGTTTTTCTTGCTTTCTCTCAGCCTCTATTTATACATAAAAGAGAGGGAACAAAGTCAAGTGAAGGGAGTTGTTGGGTTGCCAAACTGCAAACTGCCAACTTCCCTATTCCTTCTTGACTTAGAGAGACAACCAGGGAAACCTCCAACTACTCCATGTGGGCTGGAGCTAACAATAGGGTCCCCCAGATGCTTCAGCAGATGGAGACCAACTCCACCAAGAAATACTATGATCCGCAGCTGGTTTCTATCGGTCCCTACCACCGTTACAAAACAAACCTCAAATCATCCAAGAAATTCAAAATTCTACTCACAAGGGAGTATGTCAAAAGCTGTGAACCACACTCCATAATGGAATTATATAACAAGGTTACAGAGGTGGTAAGTGAGGCAAGAAGCTGCTATGCTAGGGGCACAATGGAAGGCATAGATGACATAACCTTCATTGAGATGATGTTCCTCGATGGTTGCTTCATCCTCCAATTTATTCGGTGCATTGTGAAGAATGAAAAAGCACAAATGGAGATGATGAAGAGTCACGACATAGCCTTGGTACAACGGACTTGTTCTTACTTGGGAATCAACTTTCTCTCAAAGTCCTTCTCGCACTAAAGAGCTCCAAATTTGGTGATGAATTGATTGACAAGTTCATTAAAAACATACTAAGGGGCCGCATCTACCTCAAACATCAAGAGTTCACAATAAAAAAACGTGTGCTTCTATTACATTCTCATGAAACCCCAGAAAAACTAGGTGATCTGCTAGAACACAAGTGGGTGAAAAATTTATATTGTGGCCACCACAAGTATTTCAGCCATAACGGTCGGTTCCTGCGTCGTTCAGCCATGGACCTTAAGATGGTGGGGATCCAATTAAGCCCTTATGATACTGATCTCTTATCATACATAGCATTCAAGTCTACATGGAATGATTGGATACTGACACTTTCTAAAATAAATATTGACGACATAACCATTTCTTTGCTTGTGAACATGGTTGCCTATGAGCTGCCCTGATCCCTATGCTCGTTACTTATGTGCGACCAATTATATATGCTTTCTAGATTCGATCATTGACTCTACTGACGATGTTAAAGAGCTGAAATATGCAGGTATCATCTCGAATTTTCTCAGGAATGATGAAGAAGCTGTGAATGTAATCCATGGAATGGCTACGGGATTGGTGCCAGATTATAGAAGTACATGTTATTTGGAAGCCAAGTTGAGAATCGAAGAATACCACAGCCATACAGGGAAGACCAAGATAGCAACCTGGATTTTTGAAATGATGCGCGACCATTTTAGGAGCCCCTGGACTGCCATTACTATCCTTGTTGCACTGTTTGCTCTTTTTTTGACCGCCGTTCAAACATATTTTGCTGCCTTCCCCCATACTGATAAGTGCCAAGAATCTATCTGCAACTACCTGAAAAAGAATACGCTTCAAAGCAATAGAGGATAAATTGTAAGTTCTCTTGATTTCTTTCTTGTTTGTAGCATATGTTTCATTCTACGTAATAATAAAATAAATAATTGTCCATCAGGTTTCTGACAATTATAAGAACTGCTCTTATAGTTTCTGACTATTATAAGAACCACTCTTATAGTTTCATTCTACATATTAGCATACATTTCATTCTAGATAATAATAAAATAAATAAAGTGTGAATTATAGTTACCTCCCTGAGATGTCTGATCATTATAAGGACCTCACCTTAGTTTCTAAAATTATATTGACCTACTTTCTCTGACATTGTCTAGATACCCCTCCCATTAATTTAGCCTGTGTTAATTTAGTTGTGCAAATGATCATAATACCCATTAAATATTATTCATAACCTCAAGGGAACTAATTGTAATTTACTATATATTAAATTATCATTTTATTTCTCACTTCTTTTTTTTTTTTTTTTTTTTTTTTTTCCTTGACTTTGTATTTTTTTTTTTTTTTTTGGCTATAACTTTTTGAAATTTTATAAGCTAAAAAAAAATCAACTATTAATGAAAATAAGAAAGAATATCCATGTTTCTTGTTTGAATTAATTTTAAAATTTAATTTAATAAAAATAATTTAAATGAGAGAAATAAAGATCGAGATAAAGATTTTAGATGTAATAAATAACTAATTATTTGTGTATTTTATTATTTTCAAATAATTTCTTTCTTTAAGTAAAATTTTGTTTTAATTTGATGTAAGAAATGACAAATTTAAATAATTTATTAATCCTAAATAACTTTTTATCTTTTATTCCCTATTAACTAATTTTAATTTATTGTAATGTGATAAGATATTTTTTCCGTTTTATATTTATTTTATAAAAATTTGTGAATAAGGTGAGAAATATTGACCCATTTTTTTAATATCTATTGATTGGAATTGAAAAACTCAAAGATGGAAATTAAAATTTGAGAATGGCCCTGTTTGGCAAGTGGGTTTTTTGCTCTCTCTTTTTTTTTTTTTTTTTTTTTTTGTGGCTAAAATCTACAAAATGATAAAATAGATTAAAATAGCTAACAAAACAAAATGCCACATCAAACTCAAAATCATTTCACTTTTTCTCTCACAAATATCACATCCAACTACAAAAAAATCTAACCAACCATTTTCCTAAACACAAAAATTTTAGTCTATTAAAATAGCCAAAAACTAAAATACCCAACTTCCCAAATGGGACCATAGTATTGTGAAAAGATAAAAATGATAATTTTTATTATATATTTATGAGGTAGTGCGCATTTGGTAATTTTATAAGTCAATTTTTTTATATTATAAATATGAAACATTATTATGTTTATTTTTTCCTAAAAAAAATTTAATACACAAATATGTTCACAAAACAAAAGAAAAATTCATGTTTTATAAGTTGATATGGTATTGGGTGATGGTAGCTAGCATTGATGAAAGAGACAAAAATGATGAAAAAATGTAGGAAAGAGCATGAGTAGTAATAATAATAATAATAAATTATGTGGTGTGTTATTGGTTGTAGTGGCACTATAAAAAAGTGAATGAAAGAATAAATAGAAAGAAGAAACAAAGAAAGAAAGAAAATAAAGAAAATGGAAATAGAGGGATAATGTCACGACCCCAACCCGCCCCTAGTAGGATGGTGCCGTGATGGCCAGTAATCCGTAATTACCGAAGGCCAACTTGTCGAAATTCAAAGACAATCAGAGTATAATGTACGGGGCTTACAAATGCGGAAGCAATAAATCAAATACAAAAGGTCCATAAGAGCTTGTGCGTAGATCAAATGAGACAACGTATACCATATGATTTACATCCAGTCCAAAGATAAACAAATACAAATTTACAACTTGATCAAAAGGCTTCTCGGCCGACAAGAACAAAATGCAGCAATTACAAGCCAAGAAGCATGATTTTCAAGAGTTGCTGACGTAAATACAAAATGCCGACATAAATGCAAAACAGCCGATGTAAGTACAAAACTGCCGACGTAAAAGAGTCAAGCCGACATGTCAAGAGTCCCAAAACAAGCTTTGCAAAACAGACTAGGCGTCGCCGCCGTCCTGCTCATCACCTACATATATATAGAGAGGGTGAGTTTGGCAACTCAGTGAATGGTACGAATAATAAAGGTTTTTGCATGAATAGCCGAGGTCCTTCAAAGCAAAACAAAACTTTCTAAATCACACGAATATTAGCCGAAGTCCTTCTGAAGCAGAATTCATCAAAACTTTACCAAATCAAGGGATGAACCATATTCATCTATCAAGTCTCACCATATTTCAAGAGATGCTTACCAACATCGGCATAACACAAATCAAAGCTATCAAATCAAGTGATGAACCGTATTCATCTAATAAGTCTTACCATATTTCAAGGGATGCTTACCAACATCGGCATAACACAAATCAAAGCTATCAAATCAAGTGATGAACCGTATTCATCTAACAAGTCTTACCATATTTCAAGAGATGCTTACCAACATCGGCATAACACAAATCAAAGCTATCAAATCAAGTGATGAACCGTATTCATCTAACAAGTCTTACCATATTTCAAGAGATGCTTACCAACATCGGCATAACACAAATCAAAGCTATCAAATCAAGTGATGAACCGTATTCATCTAACAAATCTTACAAAACTTGCAAACTTGGGTGACTTAGGCCCGTAGCCCTTTTTCACCTTACTGTGTGACTTAGGCCCGTAGCCCTTTTTCACCTTATTGTGTGACTTAGGCCCGTAGCCCTTTTTCACCTTATTGTGTGACTTAGGCCCGTAGCCCTTTTTCATCTTATTGTGTGACTTAGGCCCGTAGCCCCTTTTTAACACGTTGGCTTTTCCAAGAAAGGACCGTATCCTTTTTAACACAAGAACTAATGTCACTTAGGCCCGTAGCCCTTTTTGACAAGGTGGTGCTGCGAAAGTTTATAGTCCTCCAGCCTAGGGACTTCCACAAGTAGTGCTGCGAAAGTTTATAGTCCTCCAGCTAAGGGACTTTCACAAGTAATGCTGCGAAAGTTTATAGTCCTCCAGCTAAGGGACTTTCACAAGTAGTGCTGCGAAAGTTTATAGTCCTCCAGCTAAGGGACTTTCACACTTAATATCAAAACCAGGCCTATAATTGATACATTCGAAATAGGCTAATCATTCATGCTCATCAAAGACTTTCATCAAAACAAGCAAGACAAGATTTATCAAAACATTATAACATAGCTTTATTAAAAGCACCACTCACCTCGGTCTTCAGGTGTAGGCTCAAAGCAAATATCAAGGTCCTGGCAATCACAAGGCAAACCACATTCTCAAAACAAGCTTCATATGCATATAAGGATCTCGGCACTCTCACCGAATCCAAGTCAAAAGTAAAGCAAAGCATGACAAGGGTCAAAACGCTGTTTTCCATCTCATGGAAACACACTGGGCACTACCCAGGTCTAGCCGAGGTCCCACACCTCCTTGCCGAGGTGTGAACCTGATGGCCACACACAAAACGAAATCGGGAAAAACCTGGGTTTCCCTTTGAGGAACGCAAAGGACAAAATAATCAATAACATCAAGAACATGCATGCTGGAGTTCATAACTAGTACATTCAAAATCTGAGATCCCATGCAAAGAGCTCAAAACATGGACCTGGGCATTCGTACAAGGAAAACATACGAGAACAAACACAAAAACAAGGTTCTTGTTCCAAACTTTCGGATCAAAACGAGACTTTACTCAAGAACACATGAACATCAACTTCCTCTTTCAAAACCGACTTCAAATCATTGCATGGCATGCAAAACAAACACAATCATGCAATGCAGCTTGATAACCAGTAAGAGCAATCAAAGTAGAGCAAGAATCTAACCTCAAAACTCAGATCCAACGGTTGGATCGCCAAAGATCAAGATCGAAAATCAACTTCTCACTCTAAAACTCCTTCTTCTCCCTTGAGAGCTTCTCTCTCTAAAAACAAAGATTTGAGACAAAAATGATTTGTCTCCAAGTCTGCCGGCTGTCTATACACACAGCTCGGACACGTGGCTCAACCGGGTTGGCTCAGCTCAAAAGGTGACTGATTGATAAGACAAGTCACTGACAAAGCGTACTCGACAAGCTAAGGCAAAGCGCCTCGGCGATCAAAGACATCAGCTAGGGAGGACGACACTTACTAAGTCGTGCCACACCTGCCCTGGAACAAAACACCAAGTGCAAAGACATCTCGGCCTGGAAGGTACACTTCTCGGCCTTGGTTCTGAACATCTCGGCAATCATGCCGGAGTGAAGATGGAGATCAACAGATGGCTCCAGAATAGTTCTAAGTGCAAAGGTTCAAAAGTGGACTACGCTGAGCTGACCTCGGCCACACACACCAAGCACGGAACAAGATCAAGCAAGCACACATAACAAAGCAAGCCGAAACAAGATTAATAAGATTGTAACATATCAAGACAAGGTCTCACATGAATGTATGCAAGTATAGCTAAGTCAAGAATGAGGGTTGTTACAGATAATTTCTCCAAATAGGTATTTTTCATATGAAAAAAATAATCAAATACCTATATGCATTTTCAAATTTTTATTCAAATTCTAATTTCTCAAATTATTAAGGTATTATCTATAATAACATTAATTTTAGAGATATGGTTTTGTTTTTAAATATTTCATCAATGAAAATTATATATTTTTTAGTTAAATATTTTTATGATATCTTAACAATTTAGAATGTTTAAAAATATTATACAAAATTTAATAATTTTATTCAACATTGCTAAAATAATGTGTATACAACATGTATGAGTCTTTATTAATGGTTTAGTAAAATCTCAGGAAAAGTGAGTGGAATTTTGTTGTTGGATTATGTTAGGGCAATCTTGGAATTTTTGACTCATAATATATGACATTAGTATATTCTGTTAAATAAGTTAATAGAAAATTAACGGTGGGAAATTCTTATTAATAATTTTAAAAGTAAGAGATATTTCTGTAATTATTAAAACTATATAAAAGGTCCTTCTAATTATCAGAAATTTGAAAAGAAGTAAGTATAATTTATCCATAAATAAATAAATAAAAAAGAATTTGTTGACTTAATAAGGATATGTTTCCGAAATCATGATAATTGAAATGTTGGAATGCTCCTCAGAATTGTCTTCTTACTTTAGGCAGGTCTCCTACTTGTGCCAGTTCCTCCTTCAACATGCAATTCTTCTTCTTATGCACAAAAACTAATCATAAGACCGGATCAGTGGTGGAGCCAGGAAATTAAAGGTAGGATTCATCTAACGGGAGAGGTGAGTTGCGCATGATTCTGTGATTGATTTTTGTAATTCTAAATTTTTTCTTCAACAAATATCGGCTTTAATAATGAAAAATTCAATTCATATAAAGAAGTAAAACAAGATTGATGTAAGAATTTTCTATTTATATATCATCACTACTTGATAATTATTTGTTGTCATTCCTAGCAACAAATATTGTCACCGGAAAAATATGAAAAATAATATGTAAGTTCACTTTTTAGACCCATTTTTTTTTTTCTAGATCTAATGATGTGTAAATGATATGATTGGTTGATTATTAGAGAAGATATATCCTAATTGATTGCCATATCAGTAACTTGAAAATTGAAACTAATTTTTGATCTTGAATAACAATACTTTTTTCTTCAATTTCCTTAAAACTTTATATGTGAAATGTAACTATGGCCAGTGGCGGCTCTATAGCTAACAGTGGGTGTTGACCACCCTGGAATTTTTATTTTTTATTTTTTTTATTTATGTATATATATATGTAATTTAGTCCAAAACTTCATGTTAAACATCCTAACCCACTTTCTTGAACACCCAACCCAACCCATAATTCTTTAACTTAAAGGAATTGATGGCCTTGCTAGAAAATTGGTAAAACAAAAAAGGATCTTATATATCCTTTAGTTTATTTGATTTTGAAACTAGCGTCGATTCTATCAATAGCAACTGCAACAATTGAAAGATCTTTTTCAATAATGAAATACGTAAAAAAATTAGTAATGATATCAAAGTTGTCGCTATATTTGACTTTTGAAAAAATAGAAACTAATTTAATGAAAATAAAAACAACCACCCATTACATGATCATCATCCAAATACATAATAAAAATTAATTTGATAAAAAAATAAATAAATAAATGTCTAAAAGATTTATCAATTTTACATAATTTTATCTTTGGCGGGTAGAAATAATTTTAAAATTTTTAAAATATTTTTTTGACATTTATTTTGTCAAATTAGTGTATATTTTATCAATTTGATGATTTTGCCCTTGAAATTAAGCAATGGTATCTTCAATTGTCCTTATTTGGAACAAGATTCAAAATTCAGGGTCAAATGTGTCACAATTGAAAAGTCAGGGACCAAAGTGACACGAACCTCAAACTATAGGGACTGTTAGTGTAATTCGCCCTAAAAAAATCGATTGCGTAACCAAATGGGAGATCGGTCGATGAATGATTGTTTAGTTATGTACATTGAAAAGGATGTATTTGATAATATTGATAACAAAATAGATGATCTTTCACACGGACGTGCCTGACACGTGGCACTGGCACGCCGCTGACGTGTCGTTGACGTGGCGTTGATGTGGCGACACATGACGCTGACGTGTCTGACACGTGGCATTGACGTGTCACTGATGTGGCGCTGAAATGTCGATGATGTGGACTGCCAGATGGTGTGTGGCGTGGCAGTGACGTCATGCACATGCGCACACCACTCTCTCTCTTCCTTCCACTGCGCATTGGGCACGTATTTGAGACTAGGATGATGCGCCGGTGCTTTCAACGGCGCGTGTGGCGCATGTCTGAGAGTGGGCCTCACGCGCTTTCTTTAGAGGGTGCGTGAGAGCGCGTACTGCTTTTTCGTACGCTCAGCTTTGTAGTTCTAGACTCCTCTCATCGAGATCTTCCTCCAGGTATGCTCAAAATTGAATTTCAACTTGATTTCTGGGCAGTTTTGAAAAACACACCCTGTTTTTCTGAAAATTGACCAACGCGGCTTTGATACCACTTGTTAGGATTAATGCACTCCATAAATCAATCACACACAATAACACAAGAGATTTACGTGGTTCGGCAATAGCCTACGTCCACGAGAGAGTATCCACTATAGAATATTTCCCGGAGGGAGTTGTATTATACTCATACCTCACTCTCTCTCTATAGCACTCTCACCTCACAGATACATACACATTGTGTTTTTTTTTTTTTTTCTTCTCTTCCTCTCAGCCTCTATTTATACATAAAAGAGAGGGAATGAAGTCAAGTGAAGGGAGTTATGCTAACTTCCCTCTTCCTTCTTGACTTGGAGAGCCAACTAGCCAACCTCCAACTACTCCATATGGGCTGGAGTTAACAATACGGTCCCCTAGATGCTTCGGCAGATGGAGACCGACTCCACCAAGAAATACTATGATCTGCAGCTGGTTTCCATCGATCCCTATGACTGCAACAAAACAAACCTCGAATCATTCGAGAAATTCAAAATTCAATTCACAAGGGAGTATGTCAAAAGCTGTGAACCACACTTCATAAGTGAATTATATAACTAGGTTGCAGAGGTGGCAGGTGAGGCAAGAAGCTGCTATGCTAGGGCCACAATGGAAGGCATAGATGACATAACCTTCATTGAGATGATGTTCCATGATGGTTGCTTCATCCTCCAATTTGTTTGGTGCATTGTGAAGAATGAAAATGCTCAAATGGAGATGATGAAGAGTCACGACATAGCCTTGGTACAGCGGAACTTGTTCTTACTTGAGAATCAACTTCCTCTCAAAGTCCTCCTGGCACTGAAGAGCTCCAAATTTGGTGATGAATTGATTGACAAGTTCATTGAAAACATACTAAGGGGCCACATCCACCTCAAACATCATGAGTTCACAATAAAAAACATGTGCTTCTATTACATTCTCATGAAACCCCAGATAAACTATGTGATCTTCTAGAACACACGTGGGTGAAAAATTTATATTGTGGCCACCACAAGTATTTCAGCCATAGTGGTCGGTTCCTGCGTCGTTCAGCCATAGACCTTAAGATGGTGGGGATCCAATTAAGGCCTTATGATACTGATCTCTTATCATACATAGCATTCAAGTCTACATGGAATGGTGGGATACTGACACCTTCTAAAATAAATATTGATGACATAACCATTTCTTTGCTTATGAACATGGTTGCCTATGAACACTGCCATGATCCCTGTGCTCGTTACTTATGTGCGACCAATTATATATGCTTTCTAGATTCGATCATTGACTCTGTTGACGATGTTAAGGAGCTGAAATATGCAGGTATCATCTTGAATTTTCTCGGGAATGATGAAGAAGCTGTGAATGTAATCCATGGAATGGCTGCTGGGTTGGTACCAGATAATAGAAATACACGTTATTTGGAAGTCAAGTTGAGAATCGAAGAATACCACAGCCATAAAGGGAAGATCAAGATAGCAACCTGGATTTCTAAAGTGATGCGCGACCATTTTAGGAGCCCATAGATTGCCATTGATGTCCCTGCTGCATTGTTTCCTCTTTTTTTGACCGCCGTTCAGACATATTTCGATGCCTTCCCTCGTACTAATAAGTGCCAAGAATCCATCTGCAGCTACCTGAAAAATAATACGCTTCAAAGCAATGGAGGATAAATTGTCAGCTCTCTTGATTTCTTTCTTGTTTGTAGCATATGTTTCATTCTACGTAATAATAAAATAAATAAATGTCCATTGTCTGATACAACTGATAGTCTTCCGGTTCATCTTTATCTAGTCTTCATCTTTCATTTCTTCCAGTTTAACCCTTTTTATAGCAATAGGGTCAAACAGGTCTTTATAATATCGGATATCTTCCATCCGCAGCTTCCAGATTATATAACTAGAAGGATTCCACTTGATCATGGATCTTGAAGTTGAGGTAGATTCTTCCATCGTCTTTTTACTTTTTACAGAAAGTCTGATTCAAAGATCCGACCGTACGGATCTCTTCGGAATACTCCAAATAGTTCAAAACCACTATTGGATCGCCAAAATCAGACTTCAAATGGCTCAGACCACGTCAAAATAAGTTCGATGGTTTACATTTGTGAATGTACCTTAGCCGCGCTGCACCGGATAACCCCTGCTTCTAGGTCGGGTCGGGTCGGGTCAAACCGGCGGTTTGGCTGGGCTAACATGGCGCTAACGGTGCCACGTGGCACTGACGTGGCTTACACATCAGCTGACATGGCGACACGTGGCGCTGACGCGCCACTGACGTGGTGATGACGTGGCTGCCACGAGAGCTGGCATGGCGATATGTGGTGCTGGTGCGTCTCACATGTGGCACTGACGCATTGCTGACGTGGCACTGACGTGTCGATGATGTGGCGTTGACGTGGACTGCCAGATGGCCTGTGTCATGGCAGTGACGTCGCGAACACGCGTGTACCACTCTCCTTCTTCCTTTCAATGCACGTCGGGCATGTGTTTGAGACTAGGATGATGCGCCAGTGCTTTCAACGGCGTTTGTGTCGCGTGTTTGAGAGTAGGCCTCACGCGCTTTTTTCAAGGGGCGCATGAGTCCACGTCGGGCACTAACGTGGCTTACACATCAGCTGACATGGCGACACGTGGCGCTGACGCGCCACTGACGTGGTGATGACGTGGCTGCCACGAGAGCTGGCATGGCGATATGTGGCGCTGGTGCGTCTCACATGTGGCACTGATGCATTGCTGACGTGGCACTGACGTGTCGATGATGTGGCGTTGACGTGTCGATGACGTGGACTGCCAGATGGCCTGTGTCGTGGCACTGACGTCGCGAACACGCGTGCACCACTCTCCTTCTTCCTTTCAATGCACGTCGGGCGTGTTTGAGACTAGGATGATGCGCCAGTGCTTTCAACGGCGTTTGTGTCGCATGTTTGAGAGTATGCCTCACGCGCTTTTTTCAAGGGGCACATGAGAGTGCGTGCTGCCTCTTCTTGGGCTCGGCTTTGCAATTCTGGACCCCTCTCGTTGAGATCTTCCTCCTAGTATGCTCAAAATTGAATTTTGAGCAACTTGATTTCTAGGCAGTTTTCAAAAACACACCTTGTTTTTCTGAAAATTGACCAGCGTGACTCTAATACCACTTGTTAGGATTAATACACTCCAGAAATCAATCACACACAATAACACAAGAGATTTACGTGGTTCAGCAATAGCGTACGTCCACGGGAGAGATATCCACTATAGAATTTTTCTCAGAGGGAGTTGTAAAATACTTACACATCACTCTCTCTCGATAGCACTCTCACCTCACAGATACATACACTTTGTGTTCTCTTTTTTTTTTCCCTGTGTTTTTCTTGCTTTCTCTCAGCCTCTATTTATACATAAAAGAGAGGGAACAAAGTCAAGTGAAGGGAGTTGTTGGGTTGCCAAACTGCAAACTGCCAACTTCCCTATTCCTTCTTGACTTAGAGAGACAACCAGGGAAACCTCCAACTACTCCATGTGGGCTGGAGCTAACAATAGGGTCCCCCAGATGCTTCAGCAGATGGAGACCAACTCCACCAAGAAATACTATGATCCGCAGCTGGTTTCTATCGGTCCCTACCACCGTTACAAAACAAACCTCAAATCATCCAAGAAATTCAAAATTCTACTCACAAGGGAGTATGTCAAAAGCTGTGAACCACACTCCATAATGGAATTATATAACAAGGTTACAGAGGTGGTAAGTGAGGCAAGAAGCTGCTATGCTAGGGGCACAATGGAAGGCATAGATGACATAACCTTCATTGAGATGATGTTCCTCGATGGTTGCTTCATCCTCCAATTTATTCGGTGCATTGTGAAGAATGAAAAAGCACAAATGGAGATGATGAAGACTCACGACATAGCCTTGGTACAACGGACTTGTTCTTACTTGGGAATCAACTTTCTCTCAAAGTCCTTCTCGCACTAAAGAGCTCCAAATTTGGTGATGAATTGATTGACAAGTTCATTAAAAACATACTAAGGGGCCGCATCTACCTCAAACATCAAGAGTTCACAATAAAAAAACGTGTGCTTCTATTACATTCTCATGAAACCCCAGAAAAACTAGGTGATCTGCTAGAACACAAGTGGGTGAAAAATTTATATTGTGGCCACCACAAGTATTTCAGCCATAACGGTCGGTTCCTGCGTCGTTCAGCCATGGACCTTAAGATGGTGGGGATCCAATTAAGCCCTTATGATACTGATCTCTTATCATACATAGCATTCAAGTCTACATGGAATGATTGGATACTGACACTTTCTAAAATAAATATTGACGACATAACCATTTCTTTGCTTGTGAACATGGTTGCCTATGAGCTGCCCTGATCCCTATGCTCGTTACTTATGTGCGACCAATTATATATGCTTTCTAGATTCGATCATTGACTCTACTGACGATGTTAAAGAGCTGAAATATGCAGGTATCATCTCGAATTTTCTCAGGAATGATGAAGAAGCTGTGAATGTAATCCATGGAATGGCTACGGGATTGGTGCCAGATTATAGAAGTACATGTTATTTGGAAGCCAAGTTGAGAATCGAAGAATACCACAGCCATACAGGGAAGACCAAGATAGCAACCTGGATTTTTGAAATGATGCGCGACCATTTTAGGAGCCCCTGGACTGCCATTACTATCCTTGCTGCACTGTTTGCTCTTTTTTTGACCGCCGTTCAAACATATTTTGCTGCCTTCCCCCATACTGATAAGTGCCAAGAATCTATCTGCAACTACCTGAAAAAGAATACGCTTCAAAGCAATAGAGGATAAATTGTAAGTTCTCTTGATTTCTTTCTTGTTTGTAGCATATGTTTCATTCTACGTAATAATAAAATAAATAATTGTCCATCAGGTTTCTGACAATTATAAGAACTGCTCTTATAGTTTCTGACTATTATAAGAACCACTCTTATAGTTTCATTCTACATATTAGCATACATTTCATTCTAGATAATAATAAAATAAATAAAGTGTGAATTATAGTTACCTCCCTGAGATGTCTGATCATTATAAGGACCTCACCTTAGTTTCTAAAATTATATTGACCTACTTTCTCTGACATTGTCTAGATACCCCTCCCATTAATTTAGCCTGTGTTAATTTAGTTGTGCAAATGATCATAATACCCATTAAATATTATTCATAACCTCAAGGGAACTAATTGTAATTTACTATATATTAAATTATCATTTTATTTCTCACTTCTTTTTTTTTTTTTTTTTTTTTTTATTTCCTTGACTTTGTATTTTTTTTTTTTTTTTGGCTATAACTTTTTGAAATTTTATAAGCTAAAAAAAAATCAACTATTAATGAAAATAAGAAAGAATATCCATGTTTCTTGTTTGAATTAATTTTAAAATTTAATTTAATAAAAATAATTTAAATGAGAGAAATAAAGATCGAGATAAAGATTTTAGATGTAATAAATAACTAATTATTTGTGTATTTTATTATTTTCAAATAATTTCTTTCTTTAAGTAAAATTTTGTTTTAATTAGATGTAAGAAATGACAAATTTAAATAATTTATTAATCCTAAATAACTTTTTATCTTTTATTCCCTATTAACTAATTTTAATTTATTGTAATGTGATAAGATATTTTTTCCGTTTTATATTTATTTTATAAAAATTTGTGAATAAGGTGAGAAATATTGACCCATTTTTTTAATATCTATTGATTGGAATTGAAAAACTCAAAGATGGAAATTAAAATTTGAGAATGGCCCTGTTTGGCAAGTGGGTTTTTTGCTCTCTCTTTTTTTTTTTTTTTTTTTTTTTTTTTTTTTTTGTGGCTAAAATCTACAAAATGATAAAATAGATTAAAATAGCTAACAAAACAAAATGCCACATCAAACTCAAAATCATTTCACTTTTTCTCTCACAAATATCACATCCAACTACAAAAAAATCTAACCAACCATTTTCCTAAACACAAAAATTTTAGTCTATTAAAATAGCCAAAAACTAAAATACCCAACTTCCCAAATGGGACCATAGTATTGTGAAAAGATAAAAATGATAATTTTTATTATACATTTATGAGGTAGTGCGCATTTGGTAATTTTATAAGTCAATTTTTTTATATTATAAATATGAAACATTATTATGTTTATTTTTTCCTAAAAAAAATTTAATACACAAATATGTTCACAAAACAAAAGAAAAATTCATGTTTTATAAGTTGATATGGTATTGGGTGATGGTAGCTAGCATTGATGAAAGAGACAAAAATGATGAAAAAATGTAGGAAAGAGCATGAGTAGTAATAATAATAATAATAAATTATGTGGTGTGTTATTGGTTGTAGTGGCACTATAAAAAAGTGAATGAAAGAATAAATAGAAAGAAGAAACAAAGAAAGAAAGAAAATAAAGAAAATGGAAATAGAGGGATAATTTCTCCAAATAGGTATTTTTCATATGAAAAAAATAATCAAATACCTATATGCATTTTCAAATTTTTATTCAAATTCTAATTTCTCAAATTATTAAGGTATTATCTATAATAACATTAATTTTAGAGATATGGTTTTGTTTTTAAATATTTCATCAATGAAAATTATATATTTTTTAGTTAAATATTTTTATGATATCCTAACAATTTAGAATTTTTTAAAATATTATACAAAATTTAATAATTTTATTCAACATTGCTAAAATAATGTGTATACAACATGTATGAGTCTTTATTAATGGTTTAGTAAAATCTCAGGAAAAGTGAGTGGAATTTTGTTGTTGGATTATGTTAGGGCAATCTTGGAATTTTTGACTCATAATATATGACATTAGTATATTCTGTTAAATAAGTTAATAGAAAATTAATGGTGGGAAATTCTTATTAATAATTTTAAAAGTAAGAGATATTTCTGTAATTATTAAAACTATATAAAAGGTCCTTCTAATTATCAGAAATTTGAAAAGAAGTAAGTATAATTTATCCATAAATAAATAAATAAAAAAGAATTTGTTGACTTAATAAGGATATGTTTCCGAAATCATGATAATTGAAATGTTGGAATGCTCCTCAGAATTGTCTTCTTACTTTAGGCAGGTCTCCTACTTGTGCCAGTTCCTCCTTCAACATGCAATTCTTCTTCTTATGCACAAAAACTAATCATAAGACCGGATCAGTGGTGGAGCCAGGAAATTAAAGGTAGGATTCATCTAACGGGAGAGGTGAGTTGCGCATGATTCTGTGATTGATTTTTGTAATTCTAAATTTTTTCTTCAACAAATATCGGCTTTAATAATGAAAAATTCAATTCATATAAAGAAGTAAAACAAGATTGATGTAAGAATTTTCTATTTATATATCAGCACTACTTGATAATTATTTGTTGTCATTCCTAGCAACAAATATTGTCACCGGAAAAATATGAAAAATAATATGTAAGTTCACATTTTAGACCCATTTTTTTTTTCTAGATCTAATGATGTGTAAATGATATGATTGGTTGATGATTAGAGAAGATATATCCTAATTGATTGCCATATCAGTAACTTGAAAATTGAAACTAATTTTTGATCTTGAATAACAATACTTTTTTCTTCAATTTCCTTAAAACTTTATATGTGAAATGTAACTATGGCCAGTGGCGGCTCTATAGCTAACAGTGGGTGTTGACCACCCTGGAATTTTTATTTTTTATTTTTTTTATTTATGTATATATATATATATATGTAATTTAGTCCAAAACTTCATGTTAAACATCCTAACCCACTTTCTTGAACACCCAACCCAACCCATAATTCTTTAACTTAAAGGAATTGATGGCCTTGCTAGAAAATTGGTAAAACAAAAAAGGATCTTATATATCCTTTAGTTTATTTGATTTTGAAACTAGCGTCGATTCTATCAATAGCAACTGCAACAATTGAAAGATCTTTTTCAATAATGAAATACGTAAAAAAATTAGTAATGATATCAAAGTTGTCGCTATATTTGACTTTTGAAAAAATAGAAACTAATTTAATGAAAATAAAAACAACCACCCATTACATGATCATCATCCAAATACATAATAAAAATTAATTTGATAAAAAAATAAATAAATAAATGTCTAAAAGATTTATCAATTTTACATAATTTTATCTTTGGCGGGTAGAAATAATTTTAAAATTTTTAAAATATTTTTTTGACATTTATTTTGTCAAATTAGTGTATATTTTATCAATTTGATGATTTTGCCCTTGAAATTAAGCAATGGTATCTTCAATTGTCCTTATTTGGAACAAGATTCAAAATTCAGGGTCAAATGTGTCACAATTGAAAAGTCAGGGACCAAAGTGACACGAACCTCAAACTATAGGGACTGTTAGTGTAATTCGCCCTAAAAAAATCGATTGCGTAACCAAATGGGAGATCGGTCGATGAATGATTGTTTAGTTATGTACATTGAAAAGGATGTATTTGATAATATTGATAACAAAATAGATGATCTTTCACACGGACGTGCCTGACACGTGGCACTGGCACGCCGCTGACGTGTCGTTGACGTGGCGTTGATGTGGCGACACATGACGCTGACGTGTCTGACACGTGGCATTGACGTGTCACTGATGTGGCGCTGAAATGTCGATGATGTGGACTGCCAGATGGTGTGTGGCGTGGCAGTGACGTCATGCACATGCGCACACCACTCTCTCTCTTCCTTCCACTGCGCATTGGGCACGTATTTGAGACTAGGATGATGCGCCGGTGCTTTCAACGGCGCGTGTGGCGCATGTCTGAGAGTGGGCCTCACGCGCTTTCTTTAGAGGGTGCGTGAGAGCGCGTACTGCTTTTTCGTACGCTCAGCTTTGTAGTTCTGGACTCCTCTCATCGAGATCTTCCTCCAGGTATGCTCAAAATTGAATTTCAACTTGATTTCTGGGCAGTTTTGAAAAACACACCCTGTTTTTCTGAAAATTGACCAACGCGGCTTTGATACCACTTGTTAGGATTAATGCACTCCATAAATCAATCACACACAATAACACAAGAGATTTACGTGGTTCGGCAATAGCCTACGTCCACGAGAGAGTATCCACTATAGAATATTTCCCGGAGGGAGTTGTATTATACTCATACCTCACTCTCTCTCTATAGCACTCTCACCTCACAGATACATACACATTGTGTTTTTTTTTTTTTTTTTTCTTCTCTTCCTCTCAGCCTCTATTTATACATAAAAGAGAGGGAATGAAGTCAAGTGAAGGGAGTTATGCTAACTTCCCTCTTCCTTCTTGACTTGGAGAGCCAACCAGCCAACCTCCAACTACTCCATGTGGGCTGGAGTTAACAATACGGTCCCCTAGATGCTTCGGCAGATGGAGACCGACTCCACCAAGAAATACTATGATCTGCAGCTGGTTTCCATCGATCCCTATGACTGCAACAAAACAAACCTCGAATCATTCGAGAAATTCAAAATTCAATTCACAAGGGAGTATGTCAAAAGCTGTGAACCACACTTCATAAGTGAATTATATAACTAGGTTGCAGAAGTGGCAGGTGAGGCAAGAAGCTGCTATGCTAGGGCCACAATGGAAGGCATAGATGACATAACCTTCATTGAGATGATGTTCCATGATGGTTGCTTCATCCTCCAATTTGTTTGGTGCATTGTGAAGAATGAAAATGCTCAAATGGAGATGATGAAGAGTCACGACATAGCCTTGGTACAGCGGAACTTGTTCTTACTTGAGAATCAACTTCCTCTCAAAGTCCTCCTGGCACTGAAGAGCTCCAAATTTGGTGATGAATTGATTGACAAGTTCATTGAAAACATACTAAGGGGCCACATCCACCTCAAACATCATGAGTTCACAATAAAAAACATGTGCTTCTATTACATTCTCATGAAACCCCAGATAAACTATGTGATCTTCTAGAACACACGTGGGTGAAAAATTTATATTGTGGCCACCACAAGTATTTCAGCCATAGTGGTCGGTTCCTGCGTCGTTCAGCCATAGACCTTAAGATGGTGGGGATCCAATTAAGGCCTTATGATACTGATCTCTTATCATACATAGCATTCAAGTCTACATGGAATGGTGGGATACTGACACTTTCTAAAATAAATATTGATGACATAACCATTTCTTTGCTTATGAACATGGTTGCCTATGAACACTGCCATGATCCCTGTGCTCGTTACTTATGTGCGACCAATTATATATGCTTTCTAGATTCGATCATTGACTCTGTTGACGATGTTAAGGAGCTGAAATATGCAGGTATCATCTTGAATTTTCTCGGGAATGATGAAGAAGCTGTGAATGTAATCCATGGAATGGCTGCTGGGTTGGTGCCAGATAATAGAAATACACGTTATTTGGAAGTCAAGTTGAGAATCGAAGAATACCACAGCCATAAAGGGAAGATCAAGATAGCAACCTGGATTTCTAAAGTGATGCGCGACCATTTTAGGAGCCCATAGATTGCCATTGATGTCCCTGCTGCACTGTTTCCTCTTTTTTTGACCGTCGTTCAGACATATTTCGATGCCTTCCCTCGTACTAATAAGTGCCAAGAATCCATCTGCAGCTACCTGAAAAATAATACGCTTCAAAGCGATGGAGGATAAATTGTAAGCTCTCTTGATTTCTTTCTTGTTTGTAGCATATGTTTCATTCTACGTAATAATAAAATAAATAAATGTCCATCAGGTTTCTGACAATTATAAGAACTGCTCTTATAGTTTCTAACAATTATAAGAACCACTCTTATAATTTCATTCTACATAATAGCATATATTTCATTCTACATAATAATAAAATAAATAAAGGGTGAATTATAGTTACCTTGCTGAGATGTCTGATAATTATAAGGACCTCACCTTAGTTTCTGAAATTATATTGACCTACTTTTTCTGACATTGTTAAGATGCCCCTTACATTAATTTAGCCTGTGTTAATTTAATTGTGCAAATGATCATAATACCCTTTAAATATTACTCTTAACCTCAAGGGAACTAATTGTAATTTACTATATATTAAATTATCATTTTATTTCTCACTTTTTTTTTTGTACTTCCTTGACTTTGTATTTTTTTTTTTTTTTTTTGCTATAACTTTTTGAAATTTTATAAGCTAAAAAAAATCAACTATTAATGAAAGTAAGAAAGAATATCCATGTTTCTTGTTTGAATTAATTTTAAAATTTAATTTAATAAAAATAATTTAAATAAGAGAAATAAAGATGGAGATAAAGATTTTAGATGTAATAAATAACTAATTATTTGTGTATTTTATTATTTTCAAATAATTTCTTTCTTCAAGTAAAATTTCGTTTTAATTAGATGTAAGAAATGACAAATTTAAATAATTTATTAATCCTAAATAACTTTTTATCTTTTATTCCCTATTAACTAATTTTAATTTATTGTAATGTGATAAGATATTTTTTCCTTTTTATATTTATTTTATAAAAATTTGTGAATAAGGTGAGAAATATTGACCCATTTTTTTAATATCTATTGATTGGAAATTGAAAAACTCAAAGATGGAAATTAAAATTTGAGAATGGCCCTGTTTGGCAGGTGGGTTTTTTGCTCTTTTTTTTTTTGGGCTAAAATCTACAAAATGATAAAATAGGTTAAAATAGCTAACAAAACAAAATGCCACATCAAACTCAAAATCATTTCACTTTTTCTCTCACAAATATCACATCCAACTACAAAAAAATCTAACCAACCATTTTCCCAAACACAAATTTTAGTCTACTAAAATAGCCAAAAACTAAAATACCCAACTTCCCAAATGGGACCATAGTATTGTGAAAAGATAAAAAAAAGATAATTTTTATTATATATTTATGAGGTAGCGCTCATTTGGTTATTTTTATAAGTCAATTTTTTTACATTATAAATATGAAACGTTATTATGTTTATTTTTTCCTAAAAAAAATTTAATACACAAATATGTTCACAAAACAAAAGAGAAATTCATGTTTTATAAGTTGATATGGTATTGGGTGATGGTAGCTAGCATTGATGAAAGAGACAAAAATGATGAAAAAATGTAGGAAAGAGCATGAGTAGTAATAATAATAATAAATTATGTGTCGTGTTATTGGTTGCAGTGGAACTATGAAAAAGTGAATGAAAGAATAAATAGAAAGAAGAAACAAAGAAACAAAGAAAATAAAGAAAATGGAAATAGAGGGATAATTTCTCCAAATAGGTATTTTTCATACGGAAAAAATAATCAAATACCTATATGCATTTTTAAATTTTTATTCAAATTCTAATTTCTCAAATTATTAAGGTATTATCTATAATAACATTAATTTTAGAGATATGGTCTTGTTTTTAAATATTTTATCAATGAAAATTATATATTTTTTAGTGAAATATTTTTATGATATCTTAACAATTAAGAATTTTTTTAAATATTGTACAAAATTTAATAATTTTATTCAACATTACTAAAATAATGTGTATACAACATGTGTGAGTCTTTATTAATTGTTTAGTAAAATCTCAAGAAAAGTGAGTGGAATTTTGCTGTTGGATTATGTTAGGGCAATCTTGGAATTTTTGACTCATAATATATGACATCAGTATATTCTGTTAAATAAGTTAATGGAAAATTAACGGTGGGAAAATCTTATTAATAATTTTAAAAGTAAGAGATATTTCTGTAATTATTAAAACTATATAAAAGGTCCTTCTAATTATGAGAAATTTGAAAAGAAGTAAGTATAATTTATCCATAAATAAATAAATAAATAAGAATTTGTTGACTTAATAAGGATATGTTTCCGAAATCATGATAATTGAAATGTTGGAATGCTCCTCGGAATTGTCTTCTTACTTTAGGCAGGTCTCCTACTTGTGCCAGTTCCTCCTTCAACATGCAATTCTTCTTCTTATGCACAAAAACTAATCATAAGACCGGATCAGTGGTGGAGCCAAGAAATTAGAGGTAGGATTCATCTAATGGGAGAGGTGAGTTGCGCATGATTCTGTGATTGATTTTTGTAATTCTAAATTTTTTCTTCAACAAATATCGGCTTTAATAATGAAAAATTCAATTCATATAAAGAAGTACAACAAGAATGATGTAAGAATTTTGTAAGAATTTTCTATTTATATATCATCACTACTTGATAATTATTTGTTGTCATTCCTAACAACAAATATTGTCACCGGAAAAACATGAAAAATAATATGTAAGTTCACTCTCTAGACCCATTTGTTTTTCTAGATCTAATGATGTGTAAATGATATGATTGGTTGATGATTAGAGAAGATATATCCTAATTGATTGTCATATCAATAACTTGAAAATCGAAACTAATTTTTTATCTTGAATGACAATACTGTTTTCTTCAATTTCCTTAAAACTTTATATGTGAAATGTAACTATGACCAGTGGCGGCTCTACAGCTAACAATGTGTGTTGAACACCCTCGAATTTTTCTTCTTTTTTTTTTTATGTATATATATATATGTAATTTAGTCCAAAACTTCATGTTAAACATCCTAACCCACTTTCTTGAACACCCAACCCAACCCAACCCAACCCATAATTCTTTAACTTAAAGGAATTGATGGCCTTGCTAGAAAATTGGTAAAACAAAAAAGGATCTTATATATCCTTTGGTTTATTTGATTTTGAAACTGGCGTTGATTCTAGCAGTAGCAACTGCAACAGTTGAAAGATCATTTTCAATAATGAAATACATAAAATAATCGATTGCGTAACCAAATGGGAGATCGGTGGATGAATGATTGTTTGGTTATGTACATTGAAAAGGATGTATTCGATAATATTGAGAACAAATTTATTATATAATGATTTCAAAATATGAAATCTTGACAGTTGCAATTGTAGAAATTCATGTATTTATATTTTTTTGTTGCAAGAATGATATTAATATATTAGACCTTTTTTGTTTTTTGTGACTTGTGTAATTTAAATTAATAAGTTTGTGTAGTGTAAATTTTTGAACAATAAAAATTCCTGAAGTTGCCACTGACTATGGTAGATATATATTGAGAAAGTATTTTATATGGTGGTATGCCATGTGACCATTTCTTTCATTGATTGACATGTGATAAAAAGTGAGTCTGAAGTTTATTGTAATCGAACACTCAACACTAGGCCTGTAAATGGATTAGATTCGAATCGGATCGGACCGGATCGGATCCATCAACATCCGAATATCTGAAGTTTATTGTAATCGAACACTCAACACTAGGCCTGTGAATGGATTAGATTTTGATCGGGTTGGATCCATCAAACTTTAAATCTGATCTGATTAAGATAAACCCAAATCTGATCTGAGTCTATTTAGCCCATATCCAATTATAGATCACCCAGATCAGAATCCGATAATTTTGGATATCTGATTCGATAATCCGATCCATTTATTTATTTATTTATTCAGCTACAATTTTATATAATTTGATTTTTTGTTTTTTGTTTTGTGTTTTCTTCATTCAAATTGAGAATAATCTGATCGGATTATCGGATTATTAGATTGGATTTTTGCATATTTGATCCGTTTATTAAACGTATTATGATTATCAGATTATCGAATTGAATTTTTTGTAAATGTATTCAGATTTCAGGTCAGATTCAGATTAAATTTGATCCATTAATAGCCCTACTCAGCACCTCAGGTCAAGCACAAAGTGACTCATTTACTCCCACTTTTACTATATGACAATCAATGAATGGAGCGGTACACCACTTTTACTATACGACTCTTGTTATTTAAGCTCGATTATTAATAAGTATAGTAAGGTTGGAAATAATTTCATACTTAGAATCAAAAAAATTGACTTTAAGTAGAGGATTGCATTTGTCATATTGCATATGATCCATGAATACCTATAAAATTAAAAAGAAAATTTTATAAAACAACTATAATACGAACGATATTTTATAGAACAAAATATTGAGTGACTAAAAAATAAAACGTTCATAAATGAATGAAATAGAGCTGAGGTTAAGACAATGAAATATATACATATATATATATTCGTGCAATAATAAAAGTAATACCTATAGCGATCCTGGTTTCCCTTTTCCTTAATTGTTGTATTCGGACTTAGGTTCTGTGGAGTTGGTTGTTGTGTATACCTTGTTTACATCCTTTACTCTTTGTATTTGAGTCTTGGGTTGTGTTAGGCAGGTTTGAAACAGGTTGGGTGAGCTTAGAAACCAAAACTAGTTGCCCAGATTTTGACCTGTCCGCTCGAGCGGGGCTTTTGACGCTCGAGAGTGGACCTTCTTGTTGCTTGTCCGCTCGAGCTAAGGTCTTGGCGCTCGAGTGGGAAAATCACCCATCCAGTATCTCCTCTGCAGTGTTGGATGCTCGAGCGGGAGTTTGGACGCTCGAGCGGGAGTTTGTGTGTCCCGCTCGAGCGGGGAGTTGGACGCTCGAGTGGGGACCTGGTTCTGCAAAAGTACTGGGAGCGTGTATCCGGCGCTCGAGCGGCGGTTTGGACGCTCGAGCGGGAGTCTGTGAGTGACGCTCGAGCGGGGGTTTCCACGCTCGAGCGGGGCGACGTGTATATTACTTCGGGGTCTGACTTTTTGGATCACTTTTTGGGTTCCTTTATCTCTCTTACTTTTCGAAAATCACCATTGGAGACCACCTCTCTCTAAAACCTCACATTCTCTCTTAGATTTGATCTAGTTAGAGTGATCTCCTACCCTTGGGCCTTTACAAAAAGTGTTGTGTTTGTCGAGGGCTATCTTTTGATCCGAGAATCTCGCGATTTGGAGCATCTTCATTTTCTTCATCTCCTTCGTTGGGCTTCATCTTTTGAGGTAGGGATTCCTACTCACTCTTATCGTCTTTGACCTAGACTTTTGGTTGTTTTGATAAAGTGTTGAAGTTGAGTGATTTTGGGACTTAGGGTTTCAAAATGTTAAAAGGGGGTTATATTGTTTTGATTCTAAAATGTGTATTTTGGGGTTTCAAAATAATGATATTGAGGTTAATTGTGGATGTATGGACCATTGGGTTACTATTGGAAAGGGGGTAGAAAACCCTAATGCGTTGTATAAATTAATTGGTATAATTAATTGGGAAAAGTGTTGTTATATGGAATTGAGTTGGAAATAATGAAATTGGCTCATTATAATGTAAATGGTAGAGTTGGATTTATTAATCGCTCACTTTTGAAAACATTGATATTTTATCTGTTGAAGCTTTTGTTATCTGTTTAGAAATAATTGCTTTGGACTACCGGTGGATGGTAGTTTTGATTGTCGTAGACAATGCATGATGATTAGACAAACTAAAACTAATCAATTGGACATGTCATAGAGTATGACGGTGGATAGAATACATTAACGTTATGTATTAATTGATTGCGTATATGACCTTTGTGTATATACATTGTGTGTGGGGGAGGAGATAGGGGATGTACTCCATGGTTTAGGGGAAGATGGGGGATGGACCTCTAAACCGGATGTTGTTTGGGAGGAGATGGGGGATGGACTCCACTGATACAGCTCATATGCTTGTCAGTTAATGTGTTGATATAGCTTATATGCTTATCTTTGGAAGTGTTGATATAGCTAATATGCTTATCTGTTGAATGTCGACATAACTAGTATGTTTATCTATTGTGAAATGGGAAACATTTAATATGAGTCACTGTCTCATATAAGTGGTTGGCCAAGTTCTAAGCCGTTGATGTCTATTGTGAAATTGATAAGAAATGGAAAATGAAATTGAACATGAACATAGTGGTCATGTAATGGAAATGAGTTATGGATTGACTTATGGGAACTAAACATTTATCAATTGCTAATGTCTTAGTTATTGCTCATACTGTGTTTAGCATATCTCTACTGGGCGTTGGCTCACCCTATATGGGAATTATTTTCAGGTACAGGTAGCATGTCACCTCCAAGGACATAGCTTGGATGATGATGAGAGTTTAAGACTCTTTTTGTTTATTTTGTTTGTATTACATGTATATCAAGCCAAGGGCTTATTTTGTATAGAGTTAGTACTCTTCTTTTGTGTAACCAAGTGTTGACTTGGAAAGCTGTAAGCCTATAGGGCATTTGCTTTTGTTGTTAACATGTGATACCGTGGTAAGAACTACTCTGATGAATAGAAATGGTTGATTTCTTTTATATCAATGCATGTCAAATGTGATGGGTTTTAGGTATTATTTTGAGGGCGTTACAACTTGGTATCAGAGCGTACCGGGTTCGAATACTTTGGGTACGTGGGAAGTGATTAGTATCACAATGGGTTTGTCTAGCTTGGTAGAGACTTAGATGTACTGTTATATGCTTATGTGATAACATGCTTATGTGACTACTTGGGTATGGGATTTGATTTCTAGGATATTGATTGGATCCTTGGGTTTCTGTGAGTCTTGTTGGAAAAGCACTTGATCAATGCTGTTTCTCACCAGAACTCTAGTAACGCCTCGGGACTATCATTATCCGGGAATGAAATTCGTAAGTGCTTATGTGTTTATGTGCTTACGTGGAGTGAATTACAGTTGTCCATGCATTAGGACGTGAGTATTTAGTTTCGGCACATTTATGAATGTGCTAATGTCTTCGTTACCTTTATTAGGATGTCAGGACGAGGACGAGGTGGTAGGCGAGGTAGGCCTAGGAGGTAGGAAGTGCCTATACCGGATGACGTTCTGGCAATGCAGAAGGGAGTTGGTCAGGCCAATGTGGTCGAGCCAGCGGGTCAGCAGGCTATGAGTGCCTTGGCCCGAGAAATAGCAGGAGCCTTGGGTATTCTCAGAGCTGAGAATCAGGTTGCTGAGGCAGGGCCTTCTTTCTTGAAGAGGGAGTTCTTCCGGTCTAATCCGGATGAGTTTATCGAGTGGTTGGAGCAGATGAGTAAGACGTTCGAGATGCTTGGTATCGAGGACAGAGCATTGAAGGTGACCTTGGCATCCTTCCAGCTTAAGGGAGATGCAGGTCAATGGTGGAAGTACGAGAAGGGCAGTGTTGGTGGTGCATGGGAGGCTTTTGTAAATGCTTTCCAGGAGAAGTTCTTGTCTTCAGCTGCTAGGGAGAAGCTGAGGGAACAGTTTTGCCAGCTTAAAGAGCAAGGTTTGTCAGTAGCCGAGTTTGAGGCTACTTTTACCAGTCTGTCCAGGTTTGCACATGAACTTGTGGCGTTCGAAGAACGCCGTTGTTTTGAGTTTGAGCGGAAGTTGAGGCGTGGACTCAAGTTGAGGGTTGGAGGGTCGTTTATTCGGGAGTATAGACGTTTGGTGGATGCTGCAGCTCATATGGAGCTTATGATGCAGGAGGAGGAGGAAGGGCAGAGAGGCTCCAAGAGGAGCCAAGACGGTCAGGGTGATGGCAGGAGACAGAGGGATTCTAACCCTCAGTAGTCTCAGGGTGGTTTGGCTAGATCGACCTTCCCAGTGCCGAGTGCAGGCTCCGGGAGAGGTAATCAGGGAGGCTTGACTTGCTTCACATGTGGCCAGCTGGGTCACAAGTCTTCAGTTTGCCCGCAGAAATGAGGGGGTCAGCGAGTTGCTTCTTCTTCAGCTAGACCTCAGGGCCAGAGTCAGGGCAGGGGCCAGCCTTTGTCTTGCTATCAGTGTAGTCAGCCTGGGCACCTGAAGAGGCTTTGCCCACAGTTGAGTGCCACTTCGGGAGCGTCTGGTTCTAGGCAGACGCAGAGTTATCAGCCAGTTCAGTCTGTGCAGGCCTCGAGGGCCAATCCGGGAGCTTCGTCATCCCAGTCGGTGCAACAGTCGTTTGCTCCTAGAGGCGAGCAGGTGGATCAGGGGTCTACAGGGCGCGTGTATACTGTTACCACGCAGGACCTAGTACCGGCTCCATCAGTTGTGAGAGGTGCCTTTCTGTTTTGCAACTCGGTTGCTAGTGTGTTGATTGATACGGGTGCGTCTCATTCTTTTGTATCTGCTGCATTTGCATCTGTGTTGGAGTTGGAGTTGGCACTATTAGCATCTCCTATTTGTGTAGTATCACCTGTTGGGGGTGAATTGATTTTGAAACACAGATGTAGAGGTTGTGATATAGAGGTCGCCGACCATAGGCTTCCTTTTTCCTTTGTTGTTATGCCCATGAAGGGTTTTGATGTTATTTTGGGTATGGACTGGTTATCGTCATACCGGGCAGTTATTGATTGCTACCGCTAGAGAGTCACAGTTTGTACCTTGAGCGGGGAGTGTTTTCATTTCTTGGGGGATCGGGTTGGTAGTGTGTTACCGCCGATGTATGATCCGCGAAGGCGGAATGAGCTTAGTGGTCTACTTGCTAGCTTCTTGAGTGGTGAGTGTGATGAGACCCAGATTGTATTGCCGAGGGTGGTTTGTGAGTATTTGGATGTTTTTCCCGAGGACCTCGTTAGTTTGCCACCTCACTGAGAGATAGAGTTCTCTATTGATTTAGTGCCCGGTACGGCGCCGATTTCTATGGCACCTTATCGTTTTGCCCCAGCCGAGTTGAGTGAGTTGAAGACTCAGCTCCAAGAGTTGTTAGATAAGGGTTTTGTTCGCCCTAGTGTTTCGCCGTGGGGAGCACTGGCCCTCTTTGCTAAAAAGAAAGATGGTGCCTTGAGATTGTGTATCGACTACCGAAAGTTGAATCGGGCCACGGTTAAGAATAAGTACCCTATGCCCCGTATAGATGATTTGTTTGACCAGTTGAAGGGTTCCCGTTGTTTCTCTAAGGTAGACTTGAGATCGGGTTACCACCAATTGAGGGTCAAGGAGGAGGATATTCCGAAGACGGCATTCCGTACGCGGTATGGCCATTATGAGTTTCTGGTGATGCCATTTGGGCTTACTAATGCACTGGCAGTCTTTATGGACTTGATGAACCAGATCTTCCAGGAATTCTTAGATCGATTTGTGGTCATTTTCGTGGACGACATTCTTATCTATTCGCCTTCTGAGGAGGAGCACAAGGAACACTTGAGAGTGTTGCTCGAGTTGCTTAGAGCCCATAGGCTGTATGCCAAGTTTGGGAAATGTGAGTTCTGGCTAGAAGAAGTCAAGTTCTTAGGCCATGTGGTATCTGGGAAAGGGGTGTCTGTTGATACGTCCAAAACTGAGGCAGTGCAAGATTGGGCACAGCCTAAGAGTGTTTTTGAAATCCGCAGTTTTCTGGGATTAGCTGGGTATTACCGCTGGTTTGTGAAAGATTTCTCTAGGCTAGCTTCGCCGTTGACTAGGTTGACGCGAAAAGGGGTCAAGTTTGTGTGGAGTGAGACTTGTGAAAAGTCGTTCCAGGAGTTGAAAGTTAGACTGACCACCGCTCCGGTTTTGATTATTCCGAAGAGAGGTTTGGGTTATGCAGTTTACTGTGATGCCTCACGAGAGGGTTTGGGTTGTGTGTTGATGCAAGAGGGGAAAGTAGTAGCTTATGGCTCACGTCAGTTGAAAATACACGAGAAGAATTACCCTACACACGACCTAGAGTTAGCAGCAGTGATCTTTGCCTTGAAGATTTGGAGGCACTACCTTTATGGTGAGAGGTTCGAGGTGTTCTCGGACCATAAGAGTTTAAAGTATCTGTTTACACAGAGAGACTTGAATTTGAGGCAGAGAATGTGGATGGAGTTCATTGAGGACTATGATTTTGAGTTACACTATCACCCGGGAAAGGCCAATGTTGTGGCCGATGCCCTTAGTAGGAAATCCATTAGTGATGTAGCTTGTATAGCCATCCGGGAATGGGAGATGTTGGGCGCACTTGGCAAGTTTGATTTGCTTCTGGGCGAGTCTGTTGAGGCTGCGGCCTTGTTTTCTGTAGTTGCGCAGCCTACACTTGTGACTTGAGTGTTAGAAGCACAGAGAAGTGACCTTGAGGTAGAATCCCTCCGAGAGAAGATCTCCAGTGGGAAGGTTGAGAGGGGTTTGACGGTGTATCCCGAATTGAGTGTGAGATACCGAGACTGTTTCTTTGTGCCGGAGTCTTGCCGAAAGGAAGTACTCCGAGAGTTTCACCATTCACGTCTTGCGGTGCATCCGGGAGGCACTAAGATGTATCGGGATTTGGGTCGCCAGTTTTGGTGGCGGGGCATGAAGAGAGATGTGGCTGTTTTCGTATCGAAGTGCCTCACTTGTCAGCAAGTGAAGGCCGAGCATCAGAGGCCAGCGGGTTTGTTGCAACCCTTGCCTATTGCCGAGTGGAAGTGGGAGCATGTCACTATGGACTTCGTTGTAGGTCTTTCGAGGACTCAGCGGGGTAGTGATGCTATTTGGGTGGTTGTAGACTGGTTGACGAAGTCGACACACTTTATCTCTATGCGCGTGAGAGATTCGGTAGATCATCTCGCCGACTTGTATATTCGGGACATAGTGAGATTGCACGGGGTCCCAGTGACGATCGTCTCAGATAGAGATCCTCGTTTTACTGCTAGGTTGTGGCAGAGTTTGCAAAGTGCCTTGGGCACTAAGTTGACCTTTAGTACGGCTTACCATCCTCAGACTGACGGGCAGTCCGAGCGTACTATTCTAATCCTTGAGGATATGCTTCGAGGTTGTGTCCTTGACTTTAGTGGGACGTGGGAGAGGCACTTGCCCTTGGTGGAGTTTGCCTACAACAACAGTTTTCAGTCGAGTATCGGTATGGCACCGTTTGAGGCCTTGTATGGCCGACCGTATAGGTCTCCAGTTTGTTGGGCCGAGGTAGGTGATGCACCTTTGTTGGGGCCAGAGTTGGTTAGGGAGACGACGGAGAAAGTTGAGCTTATTCGTAGGAGGCTTGTTACAGCCCAGAGTCGCCAAAAGAGTTATGCCGACCGTAGGAGGAGGCCTTTGGCGTTTGAGGTAGGTGATCATGTTTTCTTGAAAATATCACCTAGGCGAGGTTTGATGAGGTTCGGAAAGAGTGGGAAGTTATCCCCTCGGTTTATTGGTCCCTTTGAGATCCTTGAGAGGATTGGGGAAGTTGCTTACCGTTTGGCTTTGCCACCGCAGTTATCCGGAGTACATGACGTATTTCATGTCAATATGCTTCGGAAGTACAAGCCGGATCCGTCCCATGTGTTAGATTGGACCAACTTAGAGGTAGATGAGGATGCTTCGTATGAGGAGAGACCGGTTCGGGTCTTGAATAAGCGGGATCAAGTCTTGCGAGGCAAGACCATTCCCTTAGTTAAAGTTTTGTGGAAACATCACGGAGTGGAGGGAGCCACTTGGGAACGGGAGTTGGAAGTCCGTGAAAAGTATTCGGACATGTTTGTTGATGTGTAATCATGTAATGAAATTTTGTAATAATACTGAACTTTAAGAACATTACATGTGTCTTAAGTTGTAAAACATTGTAAATGTTTTGGTGAATGGAAGTTATGTTAACATTGCGTATGTTAAGTATATTGTGAAAATGCAAGCATGATATTAATGTTGCATGTGTTATGGAATTGTGGAAAATGAGTTGAAATTGGTAAATTTCAGAGGAATGCATGTTGATAATGCAGGTTGTTAGGTATAATGTGAAATGCCTCTTGAAAAGAGATGAGATTGACCGGTAATGGGTCGGATTGTTTAAATATTATGTTGTAATATTATTGGGAATAGAGAAAACTTGTTTGAAAACTTGTATTTAATTTCGGGGACGAAATTCTTTAAGGGGGGGAGGTTATAGCGATCCTGGTTTCCCTTTTCTTTAATTGTTGTATCCGGACTTAGGTTCTGTGGAGTTGGTTGTTGTGTATACCTTGTTTACATCCTTTACTCTTTGTATTTAAGTCTTGGGTTGTGTTAGGCAGGTTTGAAACAGGTTGGGTGAGCTTAGAAACCAAAAATAGTTGCCCAGATTTTGACCTATCCGCTCGAGCGGGGCTTTTGACGCTCGAGCGTGGACCTTCTTGTTGCTTGTCCGCTCGAGCTAAGGTCTTGGCGCTCGAGCGGGAAAATCACCCATCCAGTATCTCCTCTGCAGTGGTGAACGCTCGAGCGGGAGTTTGGACACTCGAGCGGGAGTTTGTGTGTGACGCTCGAGCGGGGAGTTGGACGATCGAGCGGGGACCTGGTTCTGTAAAAGTACTGGGAGCGTGTATCCGGCGCTCGAGCGGCGGTTTGGACGCTCAAGCGGGAGTCTGTGAGTGACGCTCCATCGGGGGTTTCCACGCTCGAGCGGGGCGACGTGTATATCACTTCGGGATCTGACTTTTTGGATCACTTTTTGGGTTCCTTTCTCTCTCTTACTTTTCGAAAATCACCATTGGAGACCACCTCTCTCTAAAACCTCACCTTCTCTCTTAGATTTGATCTAGTTAGAGTGATCTCCTACCCTTGGGCCTTTACAAAAAGTGTTGGGTTTGTCGAGGGCTATCTTTTGATCCGAGAATCCCGCGATTTGGAGCATCTTCATTTTCTTCATCTCCTTCGTTGGGCTTCATCTTTTGAGGTAGGGATTCCTACTCACTCTTATGGTCTTTGACCTAGACTTTTGGTTGTTTTGATAAAGTGTTGAAGTTGAGTGATTTTGGGACTTAGGGTTTCAAAATGTTAAAAGGTGGTTATATTGTTTTGATTCTAAAATGTGTATTTTGGGGTTTCAAAATAATGATATTGAGGTTAATTGGGGATGTATGGACCATTGGGTTAGTATTGGAAAGGGGGTAGAAAACCCTAATGCGTTGTATAAATTAATTGGTATAATTAATTTGGGAAAAATGTAGTTATATGGAATTGAGTTGGAAATAATGAAATTGGCTCATTATAATGTAAATGGTAGAGTTGGATTTATTAATCGCTCACTTTTGAAAACATTGATATTTTATCTGTTGAAGCTTTTGTTATCTGTTTAGAAACAATTGCTTTGGACTACCGGTGGAGGGTAGTTTTGATTGTCGTAGACAATGCATGATGATTAGGCAAACTAAAACTAATCAATTGGACATGTCATAGAGTATAACGGTGGATAGAATACATTAACGTTATGTATTGATTGATTGCGTATATGACCTTTGTGTATATACATTGTGTGTGTGGAAGGAGATAGGGGATGTACTCCACGGTTTAGGGGAAGATGGGGGATGGACCTCTAAACCGGATGTTGTTTGGGAGGAGATGGGGATGGACTCCACTGATACAGCTCATATGCTTGTCAGTTAATGTGTTGATATAGCTTATATGCTTATCTTTGGAAGTGTTGATATAGCTAATATGCTTATCTGTTGAATGTTGACACAACTAGTATGTTTATCTATTGTGAAATGGGAAACGTTTAATATGAGTCACTGTCTCATATAAGTGGTTGGTCAGGTTCTGAGCCGTTGATGTCTATTGTGAAATTGATAAGAAATGGAAAATGAAATGGAACATGAACATAGTGGTCATGTAATGGAAATGAGTTATGGATTGACTTATGGGAACTAAACATTTATCAATTGCTAATGTCTTAGTTATTGCTCATACTGTGTTTAGCATATCTCTACTGGGCGTTAGCTCACCCTATATGGGACATTATTTTCAGGTACAGGTAGCATGCCACCTCCAAGGACGTAGCTTGGATGATGATGAGAGTTGAAGACTCTTTTTGTTTATTTTGTTTGTATTACATGTATATCAAGCCAAGGGCTTATTTTGTATAGAGTTAGTACTCTTCTTTTGTGTAACCAAGTGTTGACTTGGAAAGCTGTAAGCCCATAGGGCATGTGCTTTTGTTGCTACATGTGATACTGCTGTAAGAACTACTCTGATGAATAGAAATGGTTGATTTCTTTTATATCAATGCATGTCTAATGTGATGGCTTTTAGGTATTATTTTGAGGGCGTTACAATACCAATTAACGATAAGTTGTAAAAAACATATGATAAAGGCATTGGGTCATGTACAATCAAAACCAACATTACAGCAAAATATGTTACAATATATTCAAGTTGCTTGTCTTTTCATATTCTCTTTCTTTCACGCACACATTTTTCTGTTTCAATGACATTTTTATTATAATATTGAAGGTGTTTGATATTTGAAGTTTATGAAGTGATGGGATGGCAATGCTTTCATAAGGGAATAAAGGACTATGACTGTGGCATTGCCCTATTATTAGGATGCTCTGTTTTACTCTGTTCATAGTGGCATTTCTACAATAACTTTTCATCTGAAGTTACAGTCTTGGTGTGTTTATTTGTTTGGTGAGCTGTTAATGTGGCATTATTCTATAATCAAGGTACTCTATTCCTGCTCTATTCCTACTTATTGTTGCATTGTGGTGTTTTGTTCTATTTGGTTTTGTTTAGATTGATACTTTGTAAGTAGAAAAATGCATCTAATGAAGAAGGAAGGAAAATCACTCTCGTTATGCTTTAGCAGTACGAGAATGTGTGTTATTTTAAGCCAACAATGGCAAAGTTGGATCCATCTTTATTTTTGGTATAGCCACACCTATGAAGCACGTGTGCGGGTACGAGTATTTGTACTGGTATGATACGGCTATGTTGATACGGTAAAATCCAAAAAAAGTAGGGTACAGGTACGGCTTGGTATGCTTGTAAATAAATTTTTATTTTTAAATTAGAGTAATGCAAAAATTAATTAAATGGTTTAATTTGTTAAGATCCAACCTATAATTAACATTTAATGCCAAAAGTAAAGGTATAAATCAAAATTAAATGTCAATATATTAAATAACTTACAAACCATAGTTTAATTTTAAAATCATGATAAACGTAAAATTAAAAATAAAAAAGAAGTTTAGTGAAAGAAGTTTTATCTCTGTAGTAGAAGAAAATATTGTTTCAACTGAGGTACGGTACGGTACGGCTTAGATATATACTAGGTATGTCTGGATATGCTAAAAATTAAGAAGAAAAAAATTGGGTACGTGTTTCATGTACCCGATAAGTATGCAGAAGTACCATGCGATGTACCATACATTGGTAAATACCCGATACGGGTGCGGTATATTTTTCGATATACCCAGGCTTCATAGAGCCACACATATTTTCTAAATGTTAGCAATAGAATCTGAAATGGTTTTGAATATTTAAAGAACAACTTGGCAAAACAATCACATCAACTTAGGCATCGTTTGGCAACCTTTAGTTTTAGTTAAAAAGTCAAAAAGCTACTATAAGTTGTCACATCACTCTCTTTACTTTTTTGCACATCTTTTCGTAAAAAGCCAAAAAATTACTAAAATAGCATGTTATCAAATGAGGCCTTACACTCATTTTCAGTGCTTATTCCAATCATCCTTTTTTGTATTAGCAGTAAGGATAACAAAATCTCTAAGCATGGATGAGATGAACAATATCCTCCAGTAATGCTGTTGCACTCTAATCAACAAGAAACTTATTGAGCATATTCCTCTGTATAGTGGTCAGCCTCCAAATGAAATAACATAATATCTACAAATAGAAAATCATGACAAGGCTTGACATTGTCAGAACTATGCAATAAAGGACTGCAGGGAATGTTGCTCAAAAGATGGAAAACCAAATATCGCGGCCATAACATGTAACGCCCTCAAAAAAATACATAAAACCCATCATTCTTGACATACAACAATATAAGGAAAATAAACATCTTTCTATTTATCAGAGTGATTCTTACAAAAGTATTACATGTTGACAACAAAAGTAAACGCCCTAAAGGCTTACAACTTTCTAAGCCAACACTTGGTTACAAGAAATGAGTACTAACTCATATACATATTAAGCCCTTGGCTTGAATTTACATGTAATACATCAAAAGAATGCAACACAACAAAAAGTCTGTTTGCCTCTAGCCTCCCAAGCTATGTCCTTGGAGGTGGCATGCTACCTGTGCCTGAAAATGATGTCCCATATAGGGTGAGCCACAGCCCAGTAGAAATATACTAAACCAACTATAAACAATGACTAAAAGATTAGCAATTGATAGATGGTCAACACTTATATTCCAACTCATATCATATTACAGTTTCACGACAATCATGTCCATGCTACATTTCCTTTTCCATTTCTCATTTGACTTTAAGTTCGAGAACAAGGCTCAGATCCTGACCAACCAGTCTAATGAGATTATAATTCATCATTAAAATACTTTCAAAAATCATGACGGATACACATTTTGATGCTGTATCAGTAACACATAAATTACTTCCATACTTCACACATGATACACATTTTGGTGTTGTATCAAATGAACATAGAAACACTTCTATACTTCACAATTGATAATGATATACATTTTAGTGCTATATCAAGTCAAACAAACACTTCCATACTTCACAAATGATACACATTGTAGTACTATATCAATGTCACACAGTTTCCGGTTTAGAGGTCCATGCCCTATCTTCCCCTAAACCGTGGAGTACATTCCCTATCTCCTCCCGCACAACACAATATATATAAACAATTATCATATACATAATCAATCAATACATAAGGTTAATGTATTATTCCAACTGTCATATTCGACGACACATTCAATTGATTAGTTTTAGTTTGCCTAATCATCATGCATTGTCTACAACAATCAAGACTATCCTCCACCGATAGCCCAAAGCAGTTATTTCTAAACATAAAATAAATGCATCAATGGATATAATATCGACATTTTGACTAGGTGAGCGATAAACAAATCCAACTACACCCTTTTATCCCATGTCTTTCCAATTCCATTATTCTCAATTCAATTTCTCATTCCTCAAAATTAATTATACAAATTAATTTATCAAACTAATTAGGGCATATTCCCATAATTCAAACAACAACCTTAAGGTTCCATTTTCATCAATAATCCAACATTTATTCATTTTCTCAATGTATTACATACATATGGGTTTATATATATGAAAACCCCATCTTTTGAAAATTACACAATGACCCCAAACTTTTTCAAAATTACCCAACAACCCCCAACATATCAAAATGCTAAAATTTAACGACAAAGCTCATAAGATGGAGTAGGATATCCCTACCTCGAAGTTAGAGCTCGAATGGAGAAGAAGACCGAAACCAAAGTGCTCCAAATCCACAAATTTTCGGATCAAAAGGAAGCCCTCGACGATCAACACACTTTTTACAAAGGCCAAAGGTTGGGAAAACACTCTAGCTAGATCAAACCCTAGAGAGAAGGGAGATTCTAGAGAGAGGAGCTCTCAAAATCGCTTTTGGGAAAGTAAGAGAGAGAGTGGAAGTGTAAAAGTGATAAAAAAAATATGCCCAGCTGATATCTGTTATACGTATGACCCGCTCGAGCGGAGAATAGGACGCTCGAGCGTCAAGCACAAGAAACTGGACCCACTCGAGCGCCAAGAAACAGAAACAAAACACACCCGCTTGAGTGTGAAAACCAGTCCGCTCGAGCGTAAGATTCCCTTCCTAGAACTTTTACAGAAAACGAACTACCCGCTCGAGCGCGACCTGCTTGGGCGTGAGGAAACCCGCTCGAGCGTGAAAAACATCCCTGCAGAAGTTTTGCAGATGCACGAAATACTGGGAGTGTGCAAACCCCGCTCGAGCGCAGAATGACCCGCTCGAGCATAACACCAAGAACCTGGGCAACAACACTTGAGACCAACACTCAACCCACCTGTTCGAAACACGCCCAACACATCCTAAAACTCAAACATAGGGAATTAAAGGATGACAACAAGATATACAACCATCAACTCCACGGAACCTACGTCCGAAATACAATAAATAAAGAAAGGGAAAACCGAGATCGCTATAACCTCCCTCCCTTAAAGAATTTCATCTCCGAAATTAAGCACAAGTTTTCAAAAACAGGCTTTTCTCAATTTCCAACAACGTGGCGTTTCAATAATCAACAACTTGACCCATTACCGGTCATTCCATCTCTTATCAAGAGGCATTTCACAATATAACATTCAACATGTATTTCCTTGAAATTTATCAATTTCAACACATTTTCCACAATTCTATAACATATGCAACATTAATATCATGCTTGCATTTTCACAATATACTTAACATACGCAATGTTAAAATAAACTTCCATTCCAAGGCAAGTTTCAAAAATACTCCCATAAACCAAAACATATACAATGTTTTACAACTTAAGACATATTTAATGCTCTTAAAGTTCAACAATATTACAAAATGACCAATGCATGGTTACACATCAACAAACAAGTCCGGATATTTCTCACGGACTTCCAACTCACATTCCCAAGTGGCTTCCTCCACTCTGTGATGCTTCCACAAAACCTTTACCAAGGGAATAGTCTTGCCTCGCAAGACTTGCTCCCGGCTATCTAAGACCCGAACCGGTCTCTCTTCATACGAGGCATCTTCATCTATCTCTAAGTCGGTCCAATCCAATACATGCGATGGATCCGGCTCATACTTCCGAAGCATACTAACATGAAACACGTCATATAGCCCGGACAACTGCGGCGGCAAAGCTAAACGATAGGCAACCTCACCAATCCTCTCAAGGATCTCAAAAGGGCCAATAAACCGAGGGGATAACTTCCCTCTCTTACCAAATCTCATCAATCCCCGCCTATGTGATATTTTTAGAAAAACATGATCACCCGTCTCAAATGCCAAAGGCCTCCTCCTACGGTCGGCATAACTCTTTTGGCGACTCTGGGCTGTAACAAGCCTCCTACGGATAAGCTCAACTTTCTCCGTTGTTTCCCTCACCAACTCCAGGCCCAACAAAGGTGCATCACCTACCTCGGCCCAACAAACTGGAGACATACAAGGTCGGCCATACAAGGCCTCAAATGGTGCCATACCGATACTAGACTAAAAGCTGTTGTTGTAGGCAAACTCCACCAAGGGCAAGTGCCACTCTCACGTCCCACTAAAGTCAAGGACACAACCTTGAAGCATATCCTCAAGGATCTGAATAGTACGCTCGGACTACCCGTCAGTCTGAGGATGATAAGCCGTACTAAAGGTCAACTTAGTACCCAAGGCACTCTGCAAACTCTGCCACAACCTAGCAGTAAAAGGAGGATCTCTATCTAAGACGATCGTCACTGGGACCCCGTGCAACCTCACTATGTCCCGAATATACAAATTGGCTAGATGATCTACCGAATCTCTCACGCGCATAGGAATGAAGTGCGCCGACTTAGTCAACCGATCTACAACCACCCAAATAGCATCACTACCCCGCTGAGTCCTCAAAAGACCTACAACCTCGCAAATTTAAAGGTTGTTTAGAACATCCCAAACAACCTTTAAATTTTCCATCATCCACCCCAAGCTCATATTACTCAACATATCAAATTCAACAGGCACAAAACAATTTATGGTTCTCACAATACAAAAATTCAAAAAATTTAAATAAAAAAAAAAAAATCATCATTTCTTCAACTCTACCCTGAAATCTAGTCACGTTTTCATGTTTGAACTAAACAATTTCCATTTTTCTTTTTAATTCTAAAAAAATCCTTTGGCCCTCTTCATCAAATGGCAAAGTGATCTAACAACTACAAACAAGTCAACAAATCAAAACATACCCAAAATCTCAATAATTTTTCTCCAATAGTAACCCCACAAATTTACAAAGCACATAGAAACAGAACAATTGATCCATAAATAATAAGCGGCAATTGCCAGTTGGTACCATTCCCAATAAACTGTACAAAAGTAAGCTATTCTATTACATTTGGTGTAAACACTGTCATGTTTTTGTTCTTTTTCAACAATGCCCTTTAACTATAATATGTAATAACTTCATAACAATTTTTCATTCATCAAATTGCCTAAAAAGTATTATAAAAAAAATGAGGTTTTTCTCATTCATTAAATTGTCCTTCAATCATCTAACCATCCAAAATTGTACATATAAAACTGCAAACACTTGCGTTTGCACTCACCGCTAGTAATAACATATGCACATGAATACTGTCTATCAACAATTGTAGACGCGCCTTCGGGCTCTATGCTTCTACAGTTCGGACTTCCTTTTGTGTCATGGTTCTTAGTCTGAACCAAAGAGTCCAAATCCGGCAAATCATTTTGAGAAAACAGATTTTTAGAAAAGAAGTGCCAAACATGGACTGCTTTGCCAGATATAGAGTCGCCACCTAAATATTTTTTAATGGAGGAATTTAGGAAACCCTGACTTGTTTGCCTAAGGCCACGTGTCCGTCATTACCAAAGTTGCCTCGGCTCGAGAACTTGGGTACGATTGGGGAAGGTCAGTTATGAGCACCCCCTCTCGCCCGATCCGAACATCGGCCTCTGCTAACCATGAAATCCAATTTCGAAAATGTTATGTGTTCTTATTCCGGTTAATTAGCTAGAATTACTATGTGATGCGCACAGCAAAACAAGTATAGACTAGATCGCCTAATTTGGAACAAAGCATCGTATATCCGTTTGTTTGGAAAAATGTTTTGAAATTTGCTACTCGCGAGTAGGCTAAAACACGGATTTTGATGAGTTGTTCCAACTCAAGCAATCCAACCTTCACCCACAGGCATTCAGGCAGTTCATATCACATAAGCATCTAGCCACATGGTAAGCATGCTGTCATGTTAACATTCACACTCGTGCGAGATGCTAAAGCACAAAATACTTACAGTGTACTCCAAGCCAAAACAAAGAACTCGTTAGCAATCAATGTACGATCCAAGTCCATGTTAAGTGCCTAATGCAACGCATACAGAATGCAATTAGGATAGGCTCGGCTAATCCTAGGATGGCATGTGAAATGCAACCATTTGATGCACGTATTCAAGTTAGATTTGAAATACTTATGCAGTTAGAATGATGCGCCGAGCCCGGTGCATGTAATACTGATGAATGATGCACGCATGCATAGCATAAGGTATGCTAAATTAAATATGCCCTAATACTAACCATCAAAGCAGGTAAGTGAAAGGGAGAAAGAAGTGGGGGTTGGAAAATATGCACACACGCACCCACACTTATTACAAATTCGCCCTCACTCGGAGGGACCAAAAGAATAATACAATTAATTAACCTACAAGCTAATTAATTATTACAGACAAATTAAACTAGTTAAGCAAATTAACTAATCTAATAAAATAGTAAACAGCCTCGGGAAGAGGGCCCAATGCAATGCATGCTCGATTCTGTGCGGAAGTCCACTGCCATGCACAAGTTGCCTCTGTTTTTACTGTTTGGCACCTCTGAAAATTGCACAAACTCCAAGGTTGCTTCTCTGAGTGCTGTGGAACACCACCGGCCATGAGGAATGGTCACCGGCTATGGGGAATGGTCATCGACCACCTGTGGAGATATCAGCCACAAATTGTTGGTCGGTAGGCACTGTATGTAGCCGACCGGCCAAAACTTCCTGCAGAACCTGTTTTGACAGCAGCAAAGGGCAAAACATGGCATGGCAATGCATTTCAAGCAAATGTGTGCACCAACACATCCCTTATCATGTTTGTGACTCAAAGGGACATGGTTCTCGATTCTCAGACCACCAATCGCGCATTTCAATGCATGATGGCCCAAGAAACCAAGTATACACTTTGATTTCAAATGAGATGCACATCAAACAAACAAGTGAGGCTCAACCTCTATCATACTCAATTCAAGAGGCAAAGCATGCATGCCACTGCAATGCAACCTAGGCATGTTAACTAAGTATGCAACATGGGCATGCAATGCACAATGCATACTAGGCATACAACCTATGCAAGCAAGCATGCAAGGCATGAGGCAATGCAAACCAACAAGTGTGCAAGATGCAATGTGGATGTTCAAGCATGAAACAACACATGGAGCAAACATGTTAAACAACCTAAACATGTAACAACACACAAGTATGCAACAACACACAAGGTGAGCATGCAACAACATGCGAATAATGGACTTAAACTAATTTGGGCAGCTCTATACTAAGCCCAAAACAGTGGCCAACATGCTCAAGAATGGAGGCCAAAACACATACAAATAGGCATGCATGCAAGGTCCAACACTGAGGCATATAGAGACAACTTTTAAGCACACTTAAAAGAGAATAAACATGGACTAATGGCATGCATAGAAAGCTCTAAAAATCATATTATAAAGGTGCCAAACCAAGTAAACATGACAAGCTAAACATGCAACAATGGTCCAAGATTCAAGGAAAGCCTAAGGGGCTTAAACCATGGCTAAGTCAAACAAGCCTCACAAAGGTAAAATGACTTAAAACAGGTCCAAGGTAGACCTAAACAAAGCTAAGGACACACCTAGATGGCATCTAAGTGGTCTAAACGTGCAAGCATACAAAAGAGGCCACACATGGAGCATAAGATGACAACCTTGTAAAGCATTAAAGGGACATCAAATGCAAGCATACAAGCATACCATGAGGACTGAAATGATGCTATAAGTAGTGCCAAACCACTGAAATGATGCAAGGATGGCATGCTAGAGGGGTCAATGCTCAAGGCATATAAGAGAGTTTGCATGGTAGCTATACAAAGCAAAGCATGGATGACTCAAATGACCAAAAACAGTCCCTTAGCATACTAAAATAAGCATAAAAGCTTCACAAAGCTTGGCCAAAACAGGCAAGCATAGTAGTCTAGATGCTAGGTACATGTAATGGCAATTCATGGCATTACAAGACATGTATGCAAAGCAAGCATGGTGTGTCTAAACCAAGCAAAAACAGAGGTAACACATGACAATATAGGCACAAAAACAGCTAAGGCATGGCCAACATGAACCTAAATAAGATGCTCACTCAAGAGGCTAAAATGGCCCTTTTCAAGGACAACAAGGAGAGGGGGTGGCCCTCTCCTTCTTAGGACCTGAAGGCACCATCCTCACCACTAAAATCCCTCAAGATTTCAGTGGTGAGAAGGCCCAAACAAGGTGGTCCCGGAGCTCAACCAAAATGGCATCAAATGGGGCCTAACAAGCCTTAAGAGGGGTGAAACAACCCCAAACAACAAAACACCCTTAACCAACTATTTTAAGCAAGTAAAAACAAGACTTTTATATGTTATATACTAAGCTCAAAAATAGTTGTAAGGTAGGTTAAAAAGCTATGCAAAAATGGGGAATAAAAGGAGTAAGTTCTTACCCTTGATGACCCTCTTCAGAAACAATGCTCCAGCTGGTCCTTGAAGCTTGAATGCACTCAAGAACACCAAGAACAGCCCTCTGGCCCCTCAGAAACCAAGAGAAGGTGTAACTCTATGTGTTTGTGTGCAATAGTAAGACTAAAACACCTTAAGGCAAAAGAGAGAGAGATATAGAGATAGAATAGCTACAACTATGAACTAACCCTAACTCAGAGCTCCCTCTGTATTTTTTTGTAACCCTAATGGAGAGAGAAGAGGCTCCCTCTTATAGACAATCCCTCTTGTAAAGCTTTCCAAACAAGCTAGTCAAGAGGGAGATCCCTCCATACACGTGTATGGAGGGGAGCAAAGTGTATGCCAGCTAGCACAGCTGGCATAAAAATATCTACAAAAGCAGATGAACAGTGGTCGGCCAGCCAAAAATGCAATTTGACCAAAATAGATGGCCGGTCGGCCAAACATTTGGCCGATGGCAACAAAACACAGCCGGTGGCCTCAAGCCATGGCCGGTGGAGTGTGGGGATGGCCAACAAGCCATTCCCTGCCCTCCAAAGCAAAAACACAAGTGTTTGGTGCAAAACCAAACACAAAACAGTCGAGTCGAGAGATCCTCAGGCAAGGCGCATAGCCGAGACCTTCGAGAACTCAAGACGAACACAAACAAGGATGATCACCGAGTGTTCAAATGGTGATGTCCAAGTCTTGAGGACGGTCAAAAATGGGGTGTCTACAGTTGCCCCTCTTTGACAGAACTCGAAAGTCATAAGAATGACGGGAGTGAGTGTCAAAGCCCAGAGACGGCCCATTTTTGACAAGGCCGAAGACTTAGACAAAGCATGTGAGACAATAAAGATATGCGCCCGAAGGCAGGGGCAAAATCCAACTGATAATGCAAGAAGCCGAGCATAACTTATGATCATGCAAAGAAAGCTGTAACGAAGCATAACATGCAACAGTTTTAAGCTAGCATACATCAAACTACACTACAATGCAGAAAGGATGTAGGAGAATTATGCAATTCTCGATACGTCTCACTCGGAGAATGCAATACCTGCTTGGTTCGTCTGGTTGCACCAGCTTCAAATGAACCGTACATACAATATTGTGCCTGTAAAAGAAAGCAACTTAACAGGTACAATATTGTTAACAACATACATGACAATGCAAAATGAATGCAAAATGATATGCAGTATTTACAAAACTATGTAACAATGCAAACGATAATGCAATGCAATTGAATCATAATCGAACCACGAGCGATACAAAACCACACAAATGTCAAATAGGTTGATGGAGATGCAAAGTCCGTCTACCATAGAAAAGGTGCCACAACCCTCAAACCAACATACCGACATGGAATAGGCGCGTACACATGCAGAACTATGAGTGATGTAGACGGACACAAGAACAAGTAATTGGGTGGAATGACATAAGTGAGGTAACGACCCGCTGAGGAAAAACCAATGATCCTAATGCTGGATGCAAAAATTACACTACAATGTAATATATACAATGGATATGGCGCGAGGGCCAAAACATATATTGCCTAGGAAAGGCATGGACACAAACAAACCACATTTAATACGGAAAATGGTGCCGTCACCCTCAAACCAACATACCAGCGTGGAATAGGTGGTGTACACCAGATCTCATAACCGTGTTTCAACATGAAAAGTATAGGCACATACCAGACCAAACTCAACATGGAAAGGCGCAAGCCATAGATGGAGGTGATGCAATGAATGCATGCAAGCTACAATGCAATATATACAATATGCAATGGAATGTATGTACAATTGCATTATATACAATGAATGCTATGTACAATGCGATCTGCTGGGGAGAATGCGATGGATGCAGTGGATAAGGCCTGTGGCCAAACCGTATTTTGCCTAGGAAAGGCATGGACACATACAAACCATATCTAACACAGAAAAGGTGCCGCAACCCTCAAACCAACATACCAACGTGGAATAGGCGCGTACACATGCAAAACCGTGCTTCGATATGAAAAGTGTGGGCACATACCAGACCAAGCTCAACGTGGAAAGGCGCAAGCCATAGATGGAGGTGATGCAATAAATGCATGCAAGCTACAATGCAATAATACAATATGCAATGGAATGTATGTAAATGCAATATTTACAGTTAATGCATGACATATGCATTATTTACAATGGATGCATGACATATGCACTATATACAATGAATGCATGACATATGCATGTTTGTTTTTGTTTTGTTTTTTGAATGCATGACAATGCATGATGAAGGGAAAATGCATGATAATGCATGTTGTTTTTTTTTTTTTTTTTTTGAAATGCATGATGCATGTTGATGCATGTGAACCTGAATGCGCGACAACGTAAGTCGCTTGAAATGCATGAAAATGCATGGTTTCGAAATGCGCGACAACGCACGGCTTTTGAGATACATGACACTGCATGGTTTTTTTGAAATGCATGAAAATGCATGATTTCGAAATGCGCGACAATGCGCGGCTTTTGAAATGCATGACAATGCAAATGAACTTGAAATGTGTGACAATGCGCGGCTTTTGAGATGCATGATGATGCATGTAAGGTGCGTATGACAACGCGTGACGAGGATCATGCATGACAATGCAGACGCCAAAGGTTTCGTACCTTTGAAGGATTTAAGGTCTCCTAGACCGAAAGTGCGCGACAACACGCGGCTTTTAAAATGCATGATAATGCAGATGAACTTGAAATGTGCGACGACGCGCAGCTTTTGAAATGCATGACAATGCGAGATAGGGGAGATGCAAAACAACGCATGCAAGGCGCGTATGACAACGCGTAATGAGGATTATGCATGACAATGCAGACGCCAAAGGTTTCGCACCTTCGAAGGATTTAAGGTCTCCTAGACTGAAAGTGCGCGACAACACGTGGCTTTTAAAATGCATGATAATGCAGATGAACTTGAAATGCGCGACGACGCGCGGCTTTTGAAATGCATGACAATGCAAGATAGGGGAGATGCAAAACAACGCATGCAAGGCGCGTATGACAATGCGTAATGAGGATTATGCATGACAAAGCAGACCAACGGATTTAAGGTCTCCTAGACCGAGCGGGTTTAAGGTCTCGCCAGACCGGTATGAAAATGCATGATGATGCAAGTATGACATGCGCATGATAACGCGAGATGTGTGCGCAACAATGCGAATGAAATGGCGCATAACCAACGCATGTTCACGACAAAGCATTGTAAAGTAATTCATGCGAGGCAACTTTCGAATCTTGAAAGAGACGAAAGGATATGAAAAGGATACACCGCGCCCGTATTCAAGTGCCACGCACAGAAGACACGGTCTGAGGTCAAAACGGAGACTAGTTGAGCTTCAGAAATGCACTTTCTTGCCCTGTCTTGAGCAATGAAGGTCCCAAACTACATATCTGACCCAAACAAGGTTGTAGGAGGCTCACCGGCCATCAGGGGAGGTCACCGGCCATCCACCGGCCACAAAAATACTTCACCGGCCAAATATTTGGCCGACCGGCTAACAGTGTGGCCGACCGGCCAAATCTGCCTGAATCGGGGCAGTTTGGTCTTTTGGCCTTGGGTCTTTTAAAATAGGGCCTCAAACCCTATTTTGTTCACTTGTCCTTGGTCGAAATTTCTTCCTCTCTCTCTAGAGTATTTTTCTTCCTTCATTTCCCCGTTTTCCTCGATTTTAGCGCCCATTTCATCGTCTAATTCGCGAATACCTTCGCGTTTCAAACATTTTGAACCAAACAAATCTTCGTTTCGGTGTCTCCTTTTCGATTTCCGCCACTCGGGGCTTGTTTCCCTTGAGTTTTTCTTGATTTTCGTGCCTTTTCCACACTTTGGCTTTTCGGGCCATTTTCCGCCCTCTCGGGGTTGACTTTCTGCATTCTAGCCCGGTTTTCTCTCTTCCGGCCATTTTCACACTTTCTCTGAGATGGCAGACGATATTCCACGAGGCGGGACTCCCCCAGATCATGAGATGGATCCCGAGGCTGAGCTCTTGCCCTTGAGCGTCCGCCCGTTCGACCTGGCGACCTACAGGCCGGCGATTCACATACTGCCTCCCGGCGGATTTCCTTAGTTCAGGAGCTTCGATAGAATGGTGCCTCCAGAGCTTCTCCTGCGCGAGCCGGAGTCACATCTGTCATATGGCGCTTCCGAGGTATATTCTTCCCCGTTTCATTTTCCGCAATGTAAAACACTTAACTGCCATAGTCGATTATGTTCTTTAACTGCTTAGCTCGGATACACCGATACACTGTATGCCGTAGTTGACTGTGAACACACTTGCACTTCATGTCTGTTTGAATCTGAACACGTGCACACACGCTATATTGTCACTGAACCACCCAAACACACTGGCACATCGCATGTTGTAGTTCACTATAAGCACACCGGCACCCGATGTTTGTTTGAACTTAAAAACGTGCACACACGCTGTATCTGTATTGAACCACTCAAACACGCTGACACGTCACATGTTGTAGTTTACTGCAAGCACACCGGCACCCGATGTTTGTTTGAACTTGAAAACGTGCACACACGCTGTATCTGTACTGAACCACTCAAACACACTGACACGTCACATGTTGTAGTTTACTGCAAGCACATCGGCACCCGATGTTTGTTTGAACTTGAAAACGTGCACACACACTGTATCTGTACTGAACCACTCAGACATACTGACACGTCACATGTTGTAGTTCACTGCAAGCACACCGGCACCCGATGTTTGTTTGAACTTAAAAACGTGCACACACGCTGTATTGTCACCAATTCTGAATGCTCTTCAAAACTGTACATTTTATATTGCTTCGCAACTGTTTGTTTTTTAACACAGGGAGATTCCCATGCCTTCCGGGGGCATGGGAACGTTGCCGCTTGAGACTGGTACATGGAGCTGCCAGATGCGGTCCGCTACATCGTAGACCAGGCCGGCTTCGGCACCTTCTGCAGAGGACTCTCGCGCCTCACTGTGAGCAGGCCTCTCCTTGCTGCTCTAGTAGAGAGGTGGTGGGACACCACCGACTCCTTCCACTTCTCTACCACGGGAGATATGACGATGACTCCCTATGACTTCTCGATGCTTCCCGGCATCGGAGTAGGGGGTGATCCGATCCCCTTCGACACCGACATGGACAAGTGGGAGGTCGCTCAGATTTACTTGCTGGGCGAGATGCCGCCTCTCGCACGCCCCGGCTTCGTCAGATACTCATGGTTCGAGGTCCAGTTCAGGGTTCAGCCAGCCTTGGCTGAGGAGGCACCGATGACCCAAGAGGAGGTGGAGCAGTACGCCCGCGCCTTCCTGATGTTTCTGCTGGGGACTACCATTTTCGCCGATCGGGCGAACACCGTGCCTCTCTGTTTGTTGAGTGTGCTTGTGGACGTCACGCGAATCCTGCGCTACGACTGGGGTGGCGCTGCATTGGCCACTCTGTACGGATACATGAGCTCAGCCTCCCGTTGGAGCGGGCAGTTGCTCGGAGGCTACTAGCGAGCTTGGGAGGTACGTCTTTTTCTTTTGTTTTTCATTTCTGCTCTACATTTTCTGTACTCTGTACACTGCACACACTGTGGTCTGCTTCACGCTGACTGTATACTGCACACACAGCACACATATACTCTGTTTTACACTGACTGTACACTGCACACACTGTACACTCTGCACAATACATTGTGCACAATACATTGCACAATACACGGCTCTATGATTTCTGCTTTTATTCTGCATTCTGCTTTATCTGATAAGCATACTGGTGTTTACTCTGCAGTTGTGGGTCTACGCCTACTTTCCGAGACTTGCGCCCGTGCCAGATGTGGAGACCCCTCTCGGTGTTCCATTCTCCCGCCGCTTCGACGTGAGGTGTGTGCGGAGACCCCGGGAGACGTTCATCTTCTTCCGCTGCTACTTTGACACCATCACCCCCGCAGAGGTATGTTCAACTTTAGAGTTTATTTCAAACTTCGCTTTGCACTGTATTTTCAATACCAGTAGATAACGAACTGTATTTCATTTTCAGATCACCTGGCAACCTTGGGCTCCATTGCCAGCTGCGATGCGAGAGCGATTTGCTAGTGCGGAGGAGACTGCTCGCTTTAGGATTTTGCTGGAGGGCCCTGCCTGTCGGGCCTGGTATCTGGGTGAGTGTTTCCTACGCCAGACCCTGGGTTTACTGGAGCAGACAGTCCCGGCTTCCCCCCCTGAGCATATGAGGGACACCGAGAGGTTCACTCCCCAGCAGATGGCCGACTACACGATCGGCTGGGACTCGATAAAGTATAGAGGCATAGGCGACTACACAGAGTACATCCGGACCTACATCATGCGGCCTTTGAGCAGCGGCCGTCGAGCTGAGAGAGAGAGGCCAGCGGCGCCTGCGGCTGGAGCCAGAGCAGGGACATCGAGGATGGCTCGAGTCCGTGGCAGGAGTGGAGCTCGGAGAGGGCGGGGGGCCAGTTGGCCAGCACTGCCCACGACAATGAGATGCAGAGGGCGGGGTGGGGCGACTTACCAGATTCCCATCGCTCCCCCTCCGGCTGATCATGAGTTAGTCGGGTTCTACGACTTGCCTCCGATATGTACTATTGCATCTTGCATCTTGCATTGTCATTTCATTTCATTTGATATTCCACAGAATGCTGATGTTTCTAACACTTTTGCAGGCTTCCTCTGAGTACACTCGCCAGTCCCTGGAGTTGACCGCCTCTGTGATGGGGATGCTCCAGCAGAGCCTCAACCTTCTGGCGATTTACAGTATTCCGGTATGTTCTTCTGACCACGGTCTCAAACCGTAAACTGTTTCACACAATCTGATGCGCAACACAACACTTGATACACGGCCCTCACGGCATCTGATACACTGTACTCATACACTGCATTCTGCACTGATATACTGCTCACGACATTCATACACTGTACTCATACACTGCATTCTGCGCTAATATACTGCTCACGGCATTCATACTTTGTACTCATATACTGCATTTTGCACTGATATACTGCTCACGGTATTCATACACTGTACTCATACACTGCATTCTGCACTGATACTCTGCTCATGGCATTCATACACTGTACTCATATACTGCATTCTGCACTGATATATTGCTCACGGCATTCATACACTGTACTCATACACTGCATTCTGCACTGATATACTGCTCACGGCATTCATACACTGTATTCATACACTGCATTCTGAACTGATATACTGCTCACTGTATTCACACACTGTTTTGTGTAGCATACTGATGCTTTTGCCTTTTGTACTTTTAAACATCCCTTCCAGATTTATACTGTATGAGGTGCTCTAGCTGGACCATCCGTTCCTGTTCGAGGGAGAGATAGAGAGAGCAGAGTATACCCCCGCACCAAGGCGGGGCGCACTCATGTTGGGAGTAGCTCACGGGCACCAGTTCCTGACGATGATGAGTCCGAGGCGGAGGCGGAGTTATCTGAGGAGGAGACCGGAGATGGCGCTGACTCGGGCTCAGATGACGGCGCTGATGATGATGCTCCTAGACCTTCGTCCAAGAAGAGGACGAAGACGGACCTCTAGGCCTGAGACCATTTAACATTGATCCAGATTTTTGCTGTTTTTCTTCTTCTTGTTTTGCTTTTCTTTTGCTAGTAGTTTGGGGTACCTTGTACTGCCGCGGGTAGGTTTTTGTTTTCTCCAAAACTTTGTACTTGAAAAAGATGATGAAATGAAACAAACTTTTTGTCTGAAAAAATGTTACATTTGTACATTTCATACATTGCATCGCATTGCATCATGTTACACCTCAATGTAAATGAGATTGATCTCTTGTCTGAAAATCAAACATTTGTATTGTAATAACCAGGTAATGAACCAGCTAACAGCAAAACAACTTAAACAACCCACTGCTCAGTCCGAACACTCGGCTCATGCTCTGCTGGGGATTAATCTGCATACAACGAATCCTGAACAAACAGTTCAATCTGACAAGGCGGAATACAAAGGTTGAATTTGCTGAATCTGAAACACACTCAGATGCAATCCGGCATCCATATGCTCATTGTTTTCACGCGACCTAGGTTGAACCTCCGCGGTTTTACAAAAGAACCAAATCTGTTTTGTACAAATGTGGAGAATGGCACAGCACTCTGAGCACAAAATGATTTGTTATTGAAAAAAGGGTTTCTCAAACCAGGGTATTGAGCCTACGACTGAACTCAGTGAAAAAGACTCAACAGCGAAAACGAAAAGGTACTCAACCTAAACACATCGAGTAACACTCGAGACGACTCAAGACAAAAGTTGAGCTAACAAAACAAAAGACACGACTCAAAGACGCGTTACAAAAATGAGATACTCTCAGATCACGAGGAGCCAGTTTCTTCGGGGATTGTGTCCCACCCTGTCTTATTTGCGATTCTCACATCACTCGGCCCTCAGGCTTGGTTTTTCTCTCAAAATCCCTTTTGCTCACTTTTCTCTCAACTTACACCTCTCTATTCTTTAATCTCTCATTTTTCATCCCTCCCCAGGGTAATTGATGGATAAATAAAAAGTTGTGGGTTCACACCCAACACTGTTAGCTCAAAGCTATTTCCTCCGGTGACATCTAGTTGATGCCCTGGATGAGGGAACGGAGCATCTTGATCCATTCCAATTCGTGCTTCGCACTTGGTTGATATCTCGTTGCTCGGAGGTTGTTGAAAGCTTTTAGCCCTTTTCTGTTAGCTTCAGTTGTGCCCTTCTGGCAAGTATGTTGGCGATGGGGGAAAGACAGGAAGCCTGACTCAACCGTGCCCTTAGTTCATCATTTTAACCATTTTTTGTTTTGGTTTTCTACTAAAACAATTTTAACCAAAATGAGAGTTAGATTAACATGCTTGTTCGATTTTTGATTTGAAAATCATGCAAGTTAGGCTATGGGCACTGAAAATTTTCCTTTTTTGGGTCCAAGAAAAGGTCCAGTTTTGGAAAATGAAATAATTTTTGAGAAAATAGTCAACCTCAGTAAAAATTCTCAAAAATTGTTTTTGCAAACGGTCAATGCTCAATGAGCACGGAACCTACCCTTAAGGTGTACAACCTCGGATCGGAGGCAATGGAAAATTGCCCCTTGTTTGGACAGCACTACACGGCAACGGAAAGTTGCCCTTGGTTTGAATGGCGACTCATGGCAACGGAAAGTTCCCCCTTGTCTGGATAACGCCGCAGCATTTGGTAGTCAATCCTCATTAGTGATGATCACGACCGAACTCTCGGATACAGAGAAGACGAAGATGGTCAAAACCAATATATGGACACAGTCACTTTGAAAGTGTGTGGGGCTGGACTTCAGGATGAAGTTGCCTACGTATCCTAAACATGGGAATCAAGCCTACGTAGTTCATGGTGTCATAACCGAACTATCGAATTCAGAGAAGGCAAGGATGATCAAAACCATTACATGGACTCAGTCGCTATGAAAGCGTTGGGGGCTGGACTTCAAGATGAAGTTGCCTACGTATCCCAAACATGGGAATCAAGCCTCACGTAGTTCGGGTTAAGGTACACTCGTGTATTAACCCTCACTTTTTATGCTCTAACTTTTGCCAAGGCGCCCGTCGCGGGTTTTCAACCTTGTGAGCTTTGTTCTTCTTTCCTTTTTCAATTCTTTTCTTTTTCTTTTTCTTTTTTTCATTTTTCATCTCTCTCTCTCTCTTTTTTATTTATTATTTTTTTGTATTTTCTCTTGCTCTAACTTTTGCCTGGGTCGCCCTTCCGGGTTTTCGGTCCAGCGAGCCTCTCAAAGGGTAAAAGTGTAACAAGTCCATGCCAAAATGGTTTTGAGATCCTGAAGTCATCTGAATCTAGGAAAATGACTATTGTGTTGATTTGCTGAAGGGCCCATCTTCGGCTCTTCGAGCACATCGGATATTTTTGCCCCTAGTTGGAGGGGTGCTTCTGTTCTAGCTTCACAAGCTTCTTCTGATGAGATCTGATCTTCTTGATCTGACTTTGGTGCTTCTTGTTCGAGGGCTGCTTCCAATCTGGCCACACAGGCCTCTCTTGATGGTCGATCGTTGAACACTCCGAATTGTGGTTCAAGGTTTTAAAGCAAGGGCCCAAGTCTTGAGCCTGAGAGCGATCCTAAGCTGCACAATCTCAAGAGCGATTCCACACAGGTCTTCGCAGGACCGCGCAAAACAGTTTGTTTTTGAAAGTTTTTAAAGAAGCGACAAATCGCTCGCGCTGAAGATAGTGTGGAACCAGTCTGGATCAAGCCAGGGTCCTTCTCAGTACTCACGTTGACAAGCATGATTTCAATCATTAAGGGCTTAGCACGCCTCTCTTTCGCTCACTTGATCAAATTTTGCAAAACCCAAGGAATTCCTCCCTCTTCGTTTTTACCGCAGTGTTCAAAAGGTTTTTGAAAAACTTAGGTCAATGCAATGATTTTCAGGGCACAAGAGAGCAGGTGGAATGTACTACTGTTCCATTCAAATCCTCTGGCACAACTAGTTCAAAATAGCAGTAAGCACAGAAACATGATAGCCGCAGCTATTTCATTCAGATTTTCGGTTGCAACTGGCTCCACAGCAGAGACAGACTTAAAAGAAAACAAAAAGGTGTTCGAGGCAATAACCCCGGAATCACCTGACATTCTATACAATGGGACTGACTCGATATGACAAGACAGACCCTTAAGCAAAAAGAACTGACTCAAGACGATGAGACAGACTCAAAACAAGACAAAGGACTGACTCGACACCCAAACCAGAAATTACAAAACTAGCATTCGCAGATGCTCAAAAATGCGTGCCAGACGCCACATCTGAAATAAACTGAGCGTCACCCACAGGTGGTCCAACCCCTGTTCACATACTTGTAGTATCCTCGAAATCCAACAGCTCAGTGGCGACAGACTTTGCTGAGGTAGGTGGAAGGATGACCTCATTATCAATCAAGTCTTGCACTTCATGACGAAGGCGAAAACAGTTGTCAGTAGCGTAATCGGTTTGCTGGTGGTACGCGCAGTACAGGGTAGCATCATGTGTAAGAGGGAGATTCTTTGGGAGAGACCGAGGCTCAAGAGGTTTAAGGTGCCCCCTTTCGGCGAGGATCTGGAGTGCCTTAGACAAAGGCATGTAAAGGGCGTGGAATGCCCTGCGACCTCGAGGAAGGTACTTCGAGCTTTGTGCATTTTTACTGGATGCACTAGCAAAAGGATTGGCAGGTGCTGTCTTGACTTTCTGATCTCTTCCAGGTGCAGGGTAAGGAGTGGAAGGAGTTGTTCTGGCATGACGGGGCCTATCCCAATTTTCCGCCTGGCGGGAACTCTCCTCGGTTAGAGTGGGGAAAGCATCATCCACAGTCTTAGTCATGACTGCGAGTACTTGTTGCTTATTCATCCCCCCGGCTTTCAAAGCCTCGACTGCCCATAGTAGTTGTTCAACAGGATCAGCATCTGTTCCCACTATGTTCTTGCCTCTAGCCTCAGCTTGATCGAGGGTTTGGGTTGCTATATCAGAGCGGAACCCAGTTGTTGTTGACATATCATTGTTGTAACTTGAGACAGCCTCAGGTTGGCTGAGCTCGATCACAATCCGTCCCAATAACGGGGGCTCCTGCGGTATAAAATTTTCGGCATACAAGGCGGTTGGCGGCGAAGCCGACATCCCATAGGCGAGATCAGCCACAGACCTTTGGAGGTCACCGATCATTCTCATTAACTCGAACGTGGTAGGCTTGCGAGCCTGATACAACTGGGGGGTCCAGATCGGGTGTGCAACCGGCGACCTGGGTGGATGTAGTACATCAACATTGCGCTCATCCTACAAGATGGTTCCTTGGTCTAATGTGGCTGCCATAACCACAATTTCCTTTGAGCTTTGGGTCGTCATAAGTCCGTTGAACCGAACGGGGATGATGCAGTCAGTGATCGATGGATTCGATATCTGTCTTACCTCAGCGAGGAAGAACACCAAATCTCTGAACCCAAATCTCTGAATTGAAAAGGAAAGCAAACAGCATTTTAGCCCAACTAAACAGACACAAGCGTAGCCGAATAACTGTACTCTACTACTGATCACTGTTCTACAAAATCACTGCCCCGAAACACTGAATCTGATACCCACGGATATAACCGATCCTCAAATTCTGATACTAATGCCGTTAGGCCTGATGCCCCAGACTTGCAAACTGGTATGTATGTTCCTGTAGAGATACACTCTAAAAGCACATAGCAAGTAAGAGAGCCAAAACACCCCTATGTTGGGGTAGTGTTTCCCTGTCCTATTTTGTCAGGAGCTAGGGTTTCACTACGCACGCAGCGGTTTCAAACAACCTAAAATCGGGTAAGCAACCTGTCCTAGTTTGGAATGGTCACTACAGATTTCGATATGCACTAGGTCGAATGGTCAAAAGGGTGCCCTGGTAACAACCGGGGTTTGTGTTCCCATCGTGGTAGAGCCCGTAACCGGTCAGCCTTATGGCACGCTTCTCGAAGTGAGCCTCCGGCAAACCGTTTAGGAATAGCAGATGGCAAACACGGTGTCCTAAGTGCACCAATGCAAATGCAATGCAAAGAAACACATAAGTGTAATCAAAACAAGATATCATGAGTTCGAGTCAAGTTCTCTAACTCCCCAACGGAGTCGCCAGAAACTGTAGATGCGCCCTCGAGCTCTATGCTTCTACAGTTCGGACTCCCTTTTGTGTCACGGTTCTTAGTCGGAACCAAAGAGTCCAAATCCGACAAATCATTTTAAGAAAACAGATTTTTAGAAAAGAAGTGCCAAACATGGACTGCTTTGCCAGATATAGAGTCGCCACCTAAATATTTTTTAATGGGAGAATTTATGAAACCTTGACTCGTTTGCCTAAGGCCACGTGTCCGTCATTACCAAAGTTGCCTCGGCTCGGGAACTTGGGTACGATTGGGGAAGGTCAGTTATGAGCACCCCCTCTCGCCCAATCCGAAGATCGGCCTCTACTAACCATGATATCCAATTTTGAAAACATTATGTGTTCTTATTCCGGTTAATTAGCTAGAATTACTATGTGATGCGCACAGCAAAACAAGTATAGACTAGATCGCCTAATTTGGAACAAAGCATTGCATATCCGTTTGTTTGGAAAAACTAAAACACGGATTTTGATGAGTTGTTCCAACTCAAGCAATCCAACCTTCACCCACAGGCATTCAGGCAGTTCATATCACATAAGCATCTAGCCACATGGTAAGCATGCTGTCATGTTAACATTCACACTCGTGCGAGATGCTAAAGCACAAAATACTTACAGTGTACTCCAAGCCAAAACAAAGAACTCGTTAGCAATCAATGTATGATCCAAGTCCATGTTAAGTGCATAATGCAACGCATACAGAATGCAATTAGGATAGGCTCGGCTAATCCTAGGATGGCATGTGAAATGCAACCATTTGATGCACGTATTCAAGTTAGATTTGAAATACTTATGCAGTTAGCATGATGCGCCGAGCCCGGTACATGTAATACTGATGAATGATGCACGCATGCATAGCATAAGGTATGCTAAATTAAATATGCCCTAATACTAACCATCAAAGCAGGTAAGTGAAAGGGAGAAAGAAGTGGGGATTGGAAAACATGCACACACGCACCCACACTTATTACAAATTCGCCCTCGCTCGGAGGGACCAAAAGAATAATACAATTAATTAACCTACAAGCTAATTAATTATTACAGACAAATTAAACTAGTTAAACAAATTAACTAATCTAATAAAATAGTAAACAGCCTCGGGAAGAGGGCCCAATGCAATGCATGCTCGATTCTGTGCGGAAGTCCACTGCCATGCACAAGTTGCCTCTGTTTTTACTGTTTGGCACCTCTAAAAATTGCACAAACTCCAAGGTTGCTTCTCTGAGTGCTGTGGAACACCACCGGCCATGAGGAATGGTCACCGGCTATGGGGAATGGTCATCGACCACCTGTGGAGATATCGGCCACAAATTGTTGGTCGGTCGGCACTGTATGTAGCCGACCGGCCAAAACTTCCTGCAGAACCTGTTTTGACAGTAGCAGAGGGCAAAACATGGCATGGCAATGCATTTCAAGAAAATGTGTGCACCAACACATCCCTTATCATATTTGTGACTCAAAGGGACATGGTTCTCGATTCTCGGACCACCAATCGCGCATTTCAATGCGTGATGGCCCAAGAAACCAAGTATACACTTTGATTTCAAATGAGATGCACATCAAACAAACAAGTGAGGCTCAACCTCTATCATACTCAATTCAAGAGGCAAAGCATGCATGCCAATGCAATGCAACCTAGGCATGTTAACTAAGTATGCAACATGGGCATGCAATGCACAATGCATACTAGGCATACAACCTATGCAAGCAAGCATGCAAGGCATGAGGCAATACAAACCAACAAGTGTGCAAGATGCAATGTGGATGTTCAAGCATGCAACAACACATGGAGCAAACACGTTAAACAACCTAAACATGTAACAACACACAAGTATGCAACAACACACAAAGTGAGCATGCAACAACATGCGAATAATGGACTTAAACTAATTTGGGCAGCTCTATACTAAGCCCAAAATAGTGGCCAACATGCTCAAGAATGGAGGCCAAAACACATACAAATAGGCATGCATGCAAGGTCCAACACTTAGGCATATAGAGACAACTTTTAAGCACACTTAAAAGAGAATAAACATGGACTAATGGCATGCATAGAAAGCTCTGAAAATCATGTTATAAAGGTGCCAAACCAAGTAAACAAGACAAGCTAAACATGCAACAATGGTCCAAGATTCGAGGAAAGCCTAAGGGGCTTAAACCATGGCTAAGTCAAACAAGCCTCACAAAGCTAAAATGACTTAAAACAGGTCTAAGGCAGACCTAAACAAAGCTAAGGACACACCTAGATGGCATCTAAGTGGTCTAAACGTGCAAGCATACAAAAGAGGCCACACATGGAGCATAAGATGACAACCTTGTAAAGCATTAAAGGGACATCAAATGCAAGCATACAAGCATACCATGAGGACTGAAATGATGCTATAAGTAGTGCCAAACCACTGAAATGATACAAGGATGGCATGCTAGAGGGGTCAATACTCAAGGCATATAAGAGAGTTTGCATGGTAGCTATACAAAGCAAAGCATGGATGACTCAAATGACCAAAAATAGTCCCTTAACATACTAAAACAAGCATAAAAGCTTCACAAAGCTTAGCCAAAACAAGCAAGCATAGTAGTCTAGATGCTAGGTACATGTTATGGCAATTCATGGCATTACAAGACATGTATGCAAAGTAAGCATGGTGTGTCTAAACCAAGCAAAAACAGAGGTAACACATGGCAATATAGGCACAAAAACAGCTAAGGCATGGCCAACATGAACCTAAATAAGATGCTCACTCAAGAGGCTAAAATGGCCCTTTTCAAGGACAACAAGGAGAGGGGTGGCCCTCTCCTTCTTAGGACCTCAAGGCACCATCCTCACCACTAAAATCCCTCAAGATTTCAGTGGTGAGGAGGCCCAAACAAGGTGGTCCCGGAGCTCAACCAAAATGGCACAAAATGGGGCCTAACAAGCCTTAAGAGGGGTGAAACAACCCCAAACAACAAAACACCCTTAACCAACTATTTTAAGCAAGTAAAAACAAGACTTTTATATGTTATATACTAAGCTCAAAAACAGTTGCAAGGTAGGTTAAAAAGCTATGTAAAAATGGGGAATAAAAGAAGTAAGTTCTTACCCTTGATGACCCTCTTCACAAACAATGCTCCAGCTGGTTCTTGAAGCTTGAATGCACTCAAGAACACCAAGAACAGCCCTCTAGCCCCTCAGAAACTAAGAGAAGGTGTAACTCTATGTGTTTGTGTGCAATAGTAAGACTAAAACACCTTAAGGCAAAAGAGAGAGAGAGAGATATAGAGATAGAATAGCTACAACTATGAACTAACCCTAACTCAGAGCTCTTTTGCCTTGATGACCCTCTTCACAAACAATGCTCCAGCTGGTTCTTGAAGCTTGAATGCACTCAAGAACACCAAGAACAGCCCTCTAGATCCCTCCATACACGTGTATGGAGGGGAGCAAAGTGTATGCCAGCTAGCACAGCTGGCATAAAAATATCTGCAAAAGCAGATGAACAGTGGTCGGCCAGCCAAAAATGCAATTTGACCAAAATAGATGGCCGGTCGACCATCTATAGTGCCGGTCGGCCAAACATGTGGCCGATGGCAACAAAACACAGCCGGTGGCCTCAAGCCATGGCTGGTGGAGTGTGGGGATGGCCAACAAGCCATTCCCTGCCCTCCAAAGCAAAAACACAAGTGTTTGGTGTAAAACCAAACACAAAACAGTCGAGTCGAGAGATCCTGAGGCAAGGCGCCTAGCCGAGACCTTCGGGAACTCAAGACGAACACAAACAAGGATGATCACCGAGTATTCAAATGGTGACGTCCAAGTCTTGAGGACGGTCAAAAATGAGGTGTCTACAACAATCAAAACTAGTCACAAAATAGTTCCTCATTTGCCCAAAAATTAAAAAGTCGAAACCCCAAAATATACTCTCTCATATCCCACATTTTTCTCAAGAACCAACAGGGGGCAATTAATTGCAACAAAAATAAAAGAGAGATAGACTGGTTTAGGGTTTTGTAGAATCGAAGAAGCTTACAGCGATGGTGTCAGGATCTCACCAAGGCATGTGGTCTCCGTTGCTAAAGAAGTCGCTGATTGAGTCGTACAAGTTTCTCGTACTCCTTTTCATTTCCTTCAAGAAAACCAAGAAAATCACAAAGAGATAGATAGGTATTTGATGAGGATTACTTGGATGATGTTGAGATCATAGCATGCAATGTGGTCTCTGCTGCTAAAAAATGAGGTGACTGAGTCAAAGAATTTGCTCATCTTCTTTCCTTCCATGGCCGAAAACTCTTATTTAGAGCATCCACAGTGGGATGGCTAAAAAAGTGTTTTAAGGTATGTTATATGACAAAAAGTGATAAAAGTGGGGCCCAAAATGTGTGTTAAGGTGTGTTAAGAGTTTGTTAATTTTAAAGAGTGAGTGGTAGTGCAATGGATGCGTTAAAGTGTGTGAAGAATATATATATATAATAAATAAAATAAATAAATAATTTAATTTAATCAAAAATTTCAAGCCAAAAAAAAAAAAAAATCCCAACAAGTATAAAAAAAAGAAAAAATTACAGTTGACCGCCGATTGACTGATCGGTCGTCTAGTCGGTCAACCAGTCAGACCCAATTTTTTATTTATTTATTTTTTTTTTCAAGGGTCCGGACGTCCGTGGAGGATGATCGGCCAAACATCCGGAGGGACGACCCCACAATACTTTCCCACGTCCCTCCTCTCTCTCTCTCTCTCTCTCTCTCTCTCTCTCTCTCTCTCTCTCTCTGTGTGTGGCTAAAACACTAGCCACAGTTAACAAAGAAGTTAACAGCTAACACTAACACACCCTGCTAACACACTCCTTAACACTTCCACTTTGAAGACAAAAGTTACTGTGGCTGGCTAAATGTTTAGCCATTGACATTAACACACCCACTAATCGATCCATTGTGGATGCTCTTATATGTTTGGGAAGCTTCATGATCAAGTAATTTTTACTTAAAATATGAATTGGATTCTAATAATTACAGATATGTCTTTGTTAAAATTTTTAATTACTCTCTTCTATGAAGTGTTGAGAGAGAATAGATTGAAATGGTTTGGTCATATTTAACGGACACCAACAGAAGCAGTAGTGAAGAGATGCAATGTAGAGACGGTAGATGAAATTGTTAGGGAACGGGATAGACCTAAATTGACGTTGGCTAGCATAGTAAATAGAGATATGAATCTACTTAATTTGACTAACAAAATGGCATTTGATAGAGTCATGTAGAGAAGAAGGATTTATGTAGCCGACCGCATTTGATGGTAATTAAGGCTTGGTTTGGTTTGGTCTCTCCTATGTAATAATAAAATTAAATTATTAATCAATTAAAATATATTTTTAATATCATTAAAAACTTTTTATTAACTTGCTAATTTATTAATAACAAAGGCAATTTATTATACCATTTGAAAAATAAAAGACCGGAATGTAACTTTCAAAAGAATAAATTACAAATATGTTTTTATTTAAAATATACATTATCTTTTGTGATTTTGAAAATTACAAATATCTCATTGTTAGATTTTTTTTTATTTAAATGAATTTAAAAAATAATTACTTGAATTATTAAATAAAATATATTTATGATATCATTAAAATAGTTGATTAACTTGATAATTTTTTAATAAAATAGATTATTTATTATGCCATTAGAAATTTAAAAAGGCAAAATGTAATTTTTAGAATTATAGAGAACAATCTACATTTTAAGGAAATTTTAAGATTTTATTTATAATTCAGGCTTTTTCAAAATTACAATTTCAACAAAAAAAAAAAAAAAAAAAAAAAAAAAAAAAAAAAACTTAAGAGATATGTAGGAGGTGTTTGAAAAGTGATTATTTCAATTAATTTTTTTAAATGTTTTACAAAAAAACAAAAAAAAGTGTGAAAAAATAAAAATAGTGATGTGACTTGTGATTATTTAAGGACTATTTTGAAAAGTGTTAAAAAAAATTAATTTGTTTATTTATTAAAAAAAGTATAAAAAATAAAAAATGATATAATATAAATAAATTTAAAGTAAAAAAATTTGACTATTTTTGACCTTCCTAGAAGAGGTAGGGGTGTAATTTTGGCCCGGCCCAGCCCATTCGAGCCTTGCGGGCTCTCGCCAAAAATCGGGCCGGCCCACGGGCCAGAAAACTAGGCCCAGGGGTATTCGGACTTTGGGTGGGCCAGTGGGTCGGGCCTCAGGCTACGCCAATGTACTTGGGCCTGGGCTCGGGCTTTGGGCGGGCTTGGGCAAGCCTAAACAATTTGTTAAATTTTTTTTTTATTTTTTTCACCAAAATTTTATTATTTTCCATTAAAAATAACACTGGGCCTCGGGTGAGCCGAGCGGGCTAGGCCTCGAGCCGGGCTTTTGGGCGAGCCTTGAGCGAGCCAATGTGCCAGGCCACGGGCCATGTAACACCCTCAAAATAAACCCCATAATCATACATTCTTAACATGATCAGACATAAGAGAATAAAACATAATTATATTTCATCAGAGTATTTCTTACAAATGTATTACATGTTAACAACAAAAGCAAATGCCCTATAGGCTTACAGCTTTCCAAGTCAACACTTGGTTACAAAAAGAAGAGTTCTAACTCTATACAAAATAAGCCATCGGCTTGATTTACATGTAATACAAACAATGGAATCCCAAAAGATGACTCAGCCACTAAGCCTCTCAAGCTACGTCCTTAGAGGTGGCATGCTACCTGTACCTGAAAATGATGTCCCATATAGGGTGAGCCAACGCCCAGTAGAGATATGCTAAACATTGTATGAGCAATAACTAAAACATCAGCATTTGATAAATGTTTAATTCACATAAATCAATTCATAATTCATTTCAAATACATGGGCAATATGTCCGTGTTTTTATTCCAATTCTTAACCACTTTCTCAATTCACAACCTTGGCTCAGAACCTGGCCATATACTTTAAATGAGATTACATCCCATATCAACAACGTTTCTATTTCAATCGAAACAACAACTCAAATTAATCATTTCATGCTTCATAATAGATACACATTGTAGTGTTGTACCAATCTCAGACAAAACACTTCCTTACTTCACAAATAATACACATTTTAGTGTTGTATCAATAACATGTAAAAACACTTCCATACTCCACAAATGATACACATTGTAGTGCTGTATCAATATCAAACAAAATCCGGTTTAGAGGTCCATCCCCTATCTTCTCCTAAACCGTGGAGTACATCACATATCTCCTCCCACACAACACAATGTATATAAACACATATCATTTACATAATCAAACCAATACATAAAATTCATGTATTATAACAACCGCCTAATCATCATGCATTGTCTGCAACAATCAAGACTACCCTCCACCGGTAGCCCAAAGCAATTATTTCTAGACAGATAATAAATGCCTCAACAGATATATAATCAACATTTTCAAAAGTGAGTGATTAATAAAAATCCAACTCCACCGTTCCATCTCATAATGAGCCAATTTCATTAAATTCAACTTAATTTCATAAACCCATAATTTTTCCAAATTAATTATACCAATTAATTTATGCACAAATTAGGGATTTCTCCCCCGTTTCTCAATATTAACCCAAATGTTCAAATATCAACAACCCTTCAATAATACCATCATTTTGAGACCCAAATACATATTTAAGAGTCAAAATAACAAAACCCCCTTTATACATTTTGAAACCCTAAGTCCCAAAATTTCCCAACTCAACTATCTATACAAATAGCTCAATATTTATGTTAAAACACATAAGAATGAGTAGGAATTCCTACCTCAAATTCGAAGCTCAAATGGGGAAGATGAAGAAAACTCGAAGTGCTCCAAACACCAAAATTCTTGGATCAAAACGAAGCCCTAAACGATCCCCACACTTTTTGTAAAGGCCAAAGGGTAGGAGAACACTCTAACTAGATCAATACCTAGAGAGAAGTGGAGGTTTTAGAGAGAGGAGCTCTCCAATGGAGTTTTAGAAAAGTAAGAGAGAGAGTGTGGATGTAAAAAGTGATTCAAAATAGCCTAGCTGTCAACTGATATACGACTCTCCCGCTCGAGCGAATAATAAGACGCTCGAGCGTCAAGCACAAAAATTGAACCCACTCAAGCGCAAGAAGACCTGCTCCAGCGCCAAGACACAACTGCAAAACACACCCGTTCGAGCTCCAAGATACCCGCTCGAGAGTGAAAAACACACCTGCAGAAGTTTTACAGAGATACGAAATGCTGAGAGTGTGTAAATTCCACTCGAGCGCAAGAAGACCTGCTCGAGCGGATCACCAAAAAAACTGGGCATGAAGAATTGGGACTAAAACTCAACCAACCTGTAACAACCCTGCCCAACACATCCTAAAACTCTTACATACAGAATTAAAGGATGACAACAAGATAAACAGAACAACCAATTCCACGGAACTGAATCCGGAATACGATTAAACAGAAAAGGAAAAACCGGGATCGCTATAAGCGGGGCCTCAAAATGATGGCCCAGGCCCTGGCCCAAGGCCTTGGACTGGGCTTGGGTTCGGGCCTAAATGGGCCTTAACGGGCCGGGCCCACCTCGGGTTGCGGGCGGGCTTCGGGTCGCCAACGGGCCACAGGCCAAAATTACACCCCTAAGAAGAAGCTAGTAAAAAAGCCAACACCTAAAATGGGGCCTTATAATTTACCCATATTTTTTTAGGACAAATTTCACTTTATTCTAGTATGATTTGGACTATATGCAGTTTACCTCTAATATTTAAAAATAATCACATAATCCTATTGTGGTTTGTAAACAGAAGTGTATCGTTAAATATGCTTTCTAATTTAATAATAAATGTGAAATACACGACAATTTAACTCTGTCTAACTTAATAGTAAATATGAAATACATGACAAATATAAATGAATTAATGTTTATTTTTAAATTTTAAGAAAATCACCCATAAAATAAAGGAAAAATCGGTTTAAGGTCCCTATCCAACTTTTAGTAATGGATTAGGTCCACAATGTGTTCTTTTGTAGCCTAAGGTCCCTCAATGTTATTTTAGAGTGTAAAATATCTGTCTTACCCTTATTTATAATATACGTTGTTTTGAATTTGACAGCTAAAGATCATATTGATATTTTGTGGGAGATTACGTGAGGATGAACTTGACGATTCAGATTTTTGTGGAGATTTTCTAGGGTTTTTGTAGGTGTTGAAATCCTGTTCGTTGTTTGTAGGTGTTGAAATCCTGTACGAGTTGAAATCATGTTCGTTGTTTGTAGGTGTTGATTGATCGTGTAGGAGTTGAAATCTGGTTCATTGTGTTTGATTTGATTTCATGTGGAGTTGAATTAGATAATTTTTCAATTTTTGATTTGATTTGATCGTGTAGGTGTTGAATTAGGTTTTTGTTTTTTGTTTTGATCAATGTGAGAGAGACGAACTCAGTGTAGTTGTTTTTGATTTTTTAAGTTAATTTTTCATTATCTGTTATTGATAAATTTTCGATGGAGTTGATTTTGATTTTTGTAGTTGCTTTTTCATTCTCTGTCAACATGCTTATGAGTTACTTTTTGGTGCTCTGTTTTTCTGGGTTTTTGTGCTCTGTTTTTTGTTCACTTTGCATTTTTTGTGTAGTGCAGAGAAAATTGCAGGTTTGTTACTATAGAATGAAAACATAAAATTGCAGAGAAAATTGAAGGTTTGTTACTATAAAATTGCAGGTTTGTAGTGCAGAGAAAAGTGCAGAGAAAATTGCATTTTTTGTGTAGTGCAGAGAAAATTGCAGGTTTTTTGTTCACAAAGACTTTTGGTTTCTTTTTTGGGGTTTGTGGGGTAGTGCAGAGAAAATTGCAGGTTTGTAGTGCAGAGAAAAGTGCAGAGAAAATTACATTTTTTATGTAGTGCAGAGAAAATTGCAGGTTTTTTGTTCACAGAGACTTTTGGTTTCTTTTTCGGGGTTTGTGGAGTTGTGCTGCTTCTGCGCTTTGCCATTGCTATAGAATGAAAACATAAACATTAAATCCCAGAGAAAATTATAAGGTAGCAATGATTACACAACAGAGAAAATTAAAAGGTAGCAACATAAACATGACCGAGAAAATTACACAACAGAGAAATTTTCAGGAAATGGAGCATTGAACAAAATAAACATGCCAGAGAAAATTAGACACAAGACATAAACATAATGTGTCCAGAGAAAATTATAAATGCTGCCAGAGAAAATTAAACACACAAGTAAGAAAAGTAATTTGGCCAGAGAAAATTATAAATGCCAGAGAAAATTAGACACACCAATAGAGTAGTAAGCCACAGATAATTTGCTTGAGAAAATAATGAAGAAACATAAACATGCCAGATAAAATTACACGATAGAGAAACACAAATGTAGCAAGCCAGAGAAATTTACAAAAACAAGAACACAAGAAGCTTCAATAAGAAGCCCCAAATGCACAGAAAGCAGTTCAATTTTGACAGTTGGAAGGAAAGCAACCCATCATCAGTTGGAAGTAAAGAAATTCTGGACTTCCAAAGAATTTCTCTGGATTCAACCCAGAGAAAATTCAAATTTCTCTGGAACGATAAAACTCTGATTTGATCAATTTGTCTTTGGTTTTGCTGCTGCTGATTCAATCACAATTTCCTGCACAAACAAATTAATAGTTCTTCTATGAGTTTGTGATAGATTTTCTTTAAACTTAATGCTATGAATTTCTCTGGGTTGAATCCAGAGAAAATTCAAATTTCTCTGAATCACTTTAAGCCTTCCTCTACTGCTGCCTCTTCCTCAAGCTTCTTTTTCCAATATTCTTCAAGTAGGGGTACAAATATTGCTTTTCCAGAAACAACTCCAATTCTACTAAACCCAAAAAATCAAAAGACGTTATATTCAACACTCAGAGAAATTTTGAACCTGAAGATGTTATATTCAACACTGGATATATATATGTGCTGACATTGTATATATATATATATGATATTTTTTGTGTAGTGCAGAGAAAATTGCAGGTTTTTTGTTCACAGAGACTTTTGGTTTCTTTTTCGGGGTTTGTGGGGTAGTGTAGAGAAAATTGCAGGTTTGTTACTATAAAATTGCAGGTTTGTAGTGCAGAGAAAAGTGCAGAGAAAATTGCATTTTTTGTGTAGTGCAGAGAAAATTGCAGGTTTTTTGTTCACAGAGACTTTTGGTTTCTTTTTCGGGGTTTGTGGGGTAGTGCAGAGAAAATTACAGGTTTGTTACTATAAATTTGCAGGTTTGTAGTGCAGAGAAAAGTGCAGAGAAAATTACATTTTTTGTGTAGTGCAGAGAAAATTGCAGACTTTTTTGTTCACAGAGACTTTTGGTTTCTTTTTCGGGGTTTGTGGGGTAATGCAGAGAAAATTGCAGGTTTGTTACTATAAAATTGCAGGTTTGTAGTGCAGAGAAAAGTGCAAAGAAAATTGCATTTTTTGTGTAGTGCAGAGAAAATTGCAGGTTTTTTTGTTCACAGAGACTTTTGGTTTCTTTTTCGGGGTTTGTGGAGTTGTGCTGCTTCTGCGCTTTGCCATTTCTATAGAATGAAAACATAAACATTAAATCCCAGAGAAAATTAAAAGGTAGCAATGATTACACAACAGAGAAAATTACAAGGTAGCAACATAAACATATTAATAGTTCTTCTATGAGTTTGTGATAGATTTTCTTTAAACTTAATGCTATGAATTTCTCTGGGTTGAATCCAGAGAAAATTCAAATTTCTCTGGATCACTTTAAGCCTTCCTCTACTGCTGCCTCTTCCTCAAGCTTCTTTTTCCAATATTCTTCAAGCAGGGGTCCAAATATTGCTTTTCCAGAAACAACTCCAATTCTACTAAACCCAAAAAATCAAAAGACGTTATATTCAACACTCAGAGAAATTTTGAACCTGAAGATGTTATATTCAACACTGGATATATATATGTGCTGACATTGTATATATATATATGTATGTATCATATATATATATATATATGTTTGCAACCATAGATAAGATAACTAAGAGTGACTGTTTGATTATGGTTGCAAATGGTCTTAATTGATTAATTATCATATATATACTAGTCAAGACAGTAAGCAATAGATTGTATATATATATATGTATGTATCATATATATATATATACATCTATCAACTCCACTCCACTATGTTTGTTTACCCAGCAGCGATGAAGACGCAACTAGATGACGACGAATAGTGAATATGAGTCAAAGAAATTTGATTTGAATCAATGGAGACCAATTCTCTAAGTGATTGTTGATGATGAAACCCTAATGTCAATTGTGAAGTTGATATTGAAACCCTAATGTGAGTTGTGGAACTTGGTGTCAGAGAAATTCGATCGGAAGGAATGGAGAGAGTTTTCTCAGTCGTTTGAGTTGAAGGGTATTTTGGTCCAAGAAATTGATAAATTGCGCGGGTATTTTGGTTAGGGACCTGAGGCAGTATTACATTTTTTAATGTCCTTTATTCAGAAAATTGTTATTATTAGGGAGCTTAAAAAAAAAAACCCCTAAAATAAAAGTACTTTATTTTAAAAACAAATAATAACAATATATAAATTTTTTAAATTTTTTTTTATTAAATCATTAACCGAGTGAACGGTGCAATTTATTTGGCAAGTCACAAAGAACACATGCCACATGGCCCAAATCACAGGATGGAGTGAAGTTTGCCTTTTGCTACCTCACTGTCCAAAGGAGTGTTCCTTTCCCTCCAAAACATGCCCAATCGTTAATATTAATAGAGTAAAAAATAAATACCAAACAGACATAGAGGTAGGCCATCCATGGCGAATCATTCTGATTCAGAACGATACTTTCAATTTAGGGTTCATCGTAGCAAGCAAAATAGCAGAGAGCATCAGTCGGACGTCTTGCTCCGCTTTCAGGGCTCAATAACAACCACGAGGTACCTTCAATTTTGGGAGATATATAGTTGTATATCGCAATTCGTAATGATATTCCAATTCTTTCTTACTCTCTCTCTCCCTACTGTTTTAATTCCTCCTAATCAAGGGTTTCTTAGAGTAATGGATATGTATGTATATTAGCGGTGTATGCAAACACCATGTGTTTGTAATTTTATACCTAAATTTTTGGATGATTTGATGAGTGTGAGGCGATTTGATAAATGAGAAAAATCTTTAATTTTAAGTAATTGAATAGTTATTGTATATGATTAATAAAGGGCATTCTTGCGAAACAAAGAAAAGTTGTGACAGTGTTCAATAGAATAAATGCGTATATCTATTTGTACATGTATCTATAATTTTGATAAATAGTGCAAAATTTGGGAATTTATATGCATTTATAACTATTTGTTTTGTTTTTGGCCAATTTAGAAAATTAAATTTTATGGGTGGTAAGTACCAACATTTGTTATTGCCCAGTTATATGAGGCTGTACTTGTTAAAATTTAATAATTTGTAATAAAGTTTTAAGTTGGTGTGGTTGTAAACATCAAGCAAGAGCAATACAAACCATTTTGAGCTCTCTCTCTCTCTCTCTCTCTCTCTCTCTCTCTCTATATATATATATATATATTTGGGCCTTTAATTTTCTCTTTTTTAAGAATTTGGTTCTATCATAATTTCCGCAAATATACATTGCACCCAACAGTATTTGTGCCAAGAGTGTATAAGGCCAGAAAATGTAATTGAAGAATTTGCGCCATGATATATTATTTTTATGATCTGGCTTCTAGACCACCAAATGAGTTCTTGTTTCATCTCAATGCTTCTAAACCACCATTCTCTTTGTAGAGAGTATTCTATTTTGTTCCTATTATATTTTTGTTCCTAGGAATGGGAAAACTGAATTTGACAAGGTTAGGGCTGTACCTTTTCTCTTTCTAATAGGGATTAAGTTGGGCGTATTTTTTAGTAAAGAACCCTTGACCTATCACAACTTTTATGGCGGGATGGGAAAAAAAATTCAAAAAAATTTTCTTTGGCGAAAAAAAATAAAAATAGAGAGGGTATGTAATGAAGCACTACCATGTTTAAACTCTTCTTTATTGGATTTAGTCCTTTAGCTCCTGTACAATACTGTTTAAAAACTCAAATTCACCCAGTTATGAACCTGTGGAACACTTTATGAGAAACGTGAAGATGCCATATGATTTTTATTATAGTATTAAATTTGCTTTATTTGAAGCACGATTGAATTGGATTTCCTACTTTGAAAATGCATTCAATAAAAGAAAAAAAAAAAAAATTCTCTCCACAAGATTCAGCAGTGGGAGATTATTGAAGAATGCTTTCTAATATTACTAGCGGTTGCCACACGCGATGCGTGTGTAATTCAAATAAATAGAAATAAAATAAAACATTTATCATATATTGTGTGTTAGTTAAGTGGTAAGAGTCTTATTCATTTGACATAAGTCTAAGGTTCAAATCCCCTCCTCTTATCTATCTAATCTAATTTTTTTTTTTTTTTATTTCAAATAAAAAAGTAGACACGTGGCAGCATAGGAAACAAAGGCTTCAAGACACCATAAAGTGTGCTCACTTTATAATATAATATAATATAATAATAATATAATATAATATAATATAATATAATATAATAATAATATAATAATATAATAATATATATATAATATATATATAGATAGATAGATATAGGTTTAAATGTTCTTTAGTTATGTGGAGCACACATGAACTGGAGTGTCCTTGCTTCAAAACCAGAAAAATGCATCTAATACCTAGTTTGATAAACCAGAAAGCAAGGTATTTATCTCCCCCCCCTCCCCAAAAAAAAAAAAAAAAAAAAAAAAAAAAAAAAAAACAGAAAGCAAGATACTTGTTTTCAACCAACAAGCTATCACTTAATCCACAGACCTTCATTGCTAATTATCCTCATAGTTAGTGTATAAAATATATATAGGGCATATTAAGTTGCGTAGCTTATACCAACAATGGCGAGTCAATGTCAGAAAGAAATTGTTGCTGATGAGGATAGAACAGTGAGTATTGAGATCAAAGAGGGTGATGAGAGAGATATTTCCTCACTTAGCAGCAATGAGTGGCTAAACGTCATAATAGATGCTAGAGGCGAGTCTCGATCTGGAAGCATCAACTCACTGAAGCCCAAAATACAGAAGGTTCAACCTATGCTTCGTGAGGTTGAATCCAACAAGAAGTGCTATGATCCCCGGGTGGTTTCAATCGGTCCCTACCATCATGGGAAACCAGAGCTCGAAGCTGGTGAAAGGATCAAAATTCCACTGGCGCGATTGTATTTGAAAGACAGTAGTAAAGAAACGGTCCATGAATTATATAAGGAGGTGGTCAATGTGGCTGGTGAAGCCAGGAAATGCTATGCTGAGGGCTTGACAGATTTCACCGATGAGTCATTTGCTCGGATGATGTTCCTTGATGGCTGCTTCATCCTTCAGTACATTTACGGCATTGTAAATGCAATTCCCGAGGTTTTGGAGATAATTCACCATGCTCCTTTGGTGCGGCGAGACTTGTTCTTGTTGGAGAATCAACTCCCTTTCGTAGTGCTCCAAGTGCTAATGCGCTTGAAATCTGAAAAACACGAGGGTGAAAAAATGATCACGGCTTTCATCAAGCGCATTAGGGGCGAGCCTGGTGAAAGAGGTGGGCTAATGGAAAAAATTGAAAACTTCTTTCAGAAGAATGTTTGGAGGACACAAAGCCATCGTGAGATGATGCAGCAAAGGAATTCTGAAGACAACCCCCCCATTCATTTTCTTGAACTCGTTCGCAGGCAATATATTGATTCAACAACTTCTTCCATCGGGTGTCACATTACTGGTGATTGGTACTCTCGTCGGTCAGCCAGGGACTTCACGTCAGTTGGGATCCAGTTCAAGCCAAGCAAGACATCCCAATTGACAGACATAGATTTCAAGTCTACATGCACTTCTGGGACTCTCCAACTTCCTCCAATTATCGTTGATGACATAACAAAGTCTATTCTGTTGAACTTGGCGGCCTATGAGGCCTGCCCGGATAGTATAACTGATGTTGGTGTGACCTCTTACATATGTTTCATGGATTCTCTTATTGATCAGGATGAAGATGTGAAGGTGTTGAGGGCTAAGGGTATATTGATCAACTTTCTTGGTAGTGACGGACATGTGGCTGATCTTTTCAATGAGATAGCCACTGATTTGGTTCCAAGCCCTCATGCTTATGTTGAAGTTAAAAAGAAAATTGAAAAGCATCATAGAAACCGCATGAAGATTTGGGTAGCAGATTGGCTTCATACATATTTTAGGAACCCTTGGACTTTCATTGCTGTCACTGCTGCAATTTTGGCCATTACATTGAGTGTCTTTCAGACTATCCTTGCTGCAATTCAGACTTACCTCACTGCCCCATCCACCAAAAGGTTGAAACTTTTGGGAACACTTCTCTGCCTTTGTTTAATTCTCTTTTTACTTATCAACTTTGAAAGGTTTGCTTAAGATTGATAGATTTGTTGTTGCTTGAATTGTTTGTGATGTGATTCAATTCAATTCTTTTATGTTTACATAAAGATTCTCTGTTTCTCTTTGTTTGGCGCAGCAAATTGAGTGGCTTAGAGGTTTTTTTTTTTTTAATATTAAAAAAGTATTTGGTATAATTTCTATTTATTAACTTATGAGGCGGAAATAATTAAATAAACTAAAAGAAAATTGATTATCCGAAAGCAAAAGAGGAGTGTTTTTAAATTTTATTTTCTGATTATCAATTTTTAACTAGAGAAAAACCATACCATGCTGGCTCTTTCCATGCTTGTGAGCCTCTTTTGGCTTGCTTAAAGTTATTTTTGAGTAATCACAAATATATTAATTATAATTACATAAAAGTTGTGAAACCATATTGATAAATACACATCGGAATCATAAGAGCATCTCTAGCAACACTGATTATTTTTTTATCTTTTTATAATTTTTTTCACATTAGCCAACTTGTGTATTTCTCCAGCCTATGTTTGAATTTAGCCATTTTGATTATTATCATTTTATGTATCAGTGTGTAATCATTGAGTAGTCTTGGAGCATCTTGTGTATTGCCTATATCCGATGCACCAAATCAATTTTATGTGAACGGATAACAAATGTAAGGTGTGAATCTAATCTAATGGAAATGATGAAAAGCAGATCTAAAAGGGTTTTCAGGGCTCTAAATGATGAAAAGGCGGATGTAATAAGCTTATTAATAGCACTTGGTAGCTGGATTGTTGTTTATCCTATGCCTTCCTTCCAACCGGCGTGCTAGTGCTGACGATGGATGATTGTGAGAGGTGAGATCATGAGAGAGAGAGAGAGAAAGAGAGAGAGAGAGAGAAATCACGTATTGACACAGAAAGTCAATTTTTGATATGGCAAAGTCTTCTTATTGCCTTGAACCCTAATCAAACCAATCATTTATGGCACTATTCTCCCCCTTTTTTTCCCTTTCAATTTTTGGTAAACTGCTGCTTAATTCATATGTTTCTTGAAATATATGATACAAATATGTTTAGAGATTTATTGTTATATTTTATTTTTATGTTTGTATAAAAATCTTAAAATTTTGTTTGGATTATAAATTTGGATAAAAATTTAAAAATACAAAAAGACAATGTGATTGAAATTTAATTATATTTTATTCATATTTTATTTATTTATTTTTTAGTAATTTTTTAAAGTAGTTAAAGTTGGCTTTTTTTTTTATATAAAATTTATAAATATTTTTTAATTTTTTAAAAAAATCACTAAATTCAAAAAAAAATATAAAATTTAATACATTTCATATATATTATATTTTATTATATTTTTTTACAAATATTTTATTTTTTAGTTGTATTCAGATTAGGCACATCTACAAAGTAAAAAATAAATAAATTATTAAAAGAAGGAAAGATATCAAATCAAGGTAATTTAAAAAAAAATAATTACAAATTAATGAGAAGTCATATAAATATTAATTATTAAAATTATAAACTTTTTCATAAATATGTAATTTTTTTTCTCAAAATCCCACTGGGTGCAATTGTCCCTTAAAAGAGACACTAAATTATAAAATAACATATAAATTATTTTTTTCGTTGTCCTCAATTAGGAAAATGTAAGGTGAGAAGTTTGGTTGGAAATTGTTTGCTTTTTTAAATCAAAAAAAAAAAAAAAAATCGGATTGAAATTTTTTTTAATAAAAGTTTTCACGACATGCTAATGCATGCTGTGTAAAATTATAATATTTTACGACATGAAATGTATGTCGTCTTAAGTACAAATATTTTATGACATATTTTTGTATGCCGTGAAAATATACATTTTTTACGGCATGCTTTTGCATGTCATAAAAAAATTATGGATTGAATTTTTATTTTTTTTTGCAAAAGTTTTCACGGCATGTTAATGCATGCCGTGTAAAGTTATAATATTTTATAACATGAAATGTATGTCGTCTTAAGTGCAAATATTTTACGACATGTTTTTGTAAGTCGTAAAAACATACATTTTTTACGGCATACTTTTGCATGCTATAAATATATGAATCAACGACTTACATGGTATGCATGCTGTTATTGACAAAACATTAACGGCTTGCAAGAAAAAAAATGTCATAGAATGTACTAACTACGACATGCATTTAATGCATGTCGTAAACATGATGCTGTGAATAGTTAGTTTTGTTGTAGTGGTAGTCCAAGGAGAAGAATCATGTGGAGGGAGCAGCAGCCACGACCAACCTCTGGCCATTGCCGACGAGCACAATGTGCAGCTGAGTGTAGTAATTCAAAGCCCTCCGAGTCCAGAGCCAGAGCTAGAGCCAAAGCCAGAGTCTTGAGATGAGTGGCTAAATTCCATAATGAAAGAAGGAGGCGAGTCTGGCAAGTCCGGTTCCTCAAACAACATAATGCCAGAGCATAAGATGCAAAGAGTCCCCCAGATCAGGGACGAAATTAGAATTTCATTATCGGAGAGGCCAAAAGAAAATAATTTTTTTTACCATATACACAAAACATACATGTATGTATAATATGATATATATAAATTATATATACATAAAAAAAAAATTTAAATACCATA
>CM069912.1:13148792-13562962 GCA_036172215.1 Camellia granthamiana
CCATGATGATATGTAAATTAGAGCTAAATATAAGTAGATCATCCACATAGAGACTAGTAATTACATGTGAATTCTCTTCAGATTTATAGTAAATGCATTTATCACATTCATTCGTTTTATAGCCGTTCTCAATCATGCAGGAATCAAATTTCTCATGCCACTGTTTAGGAGCCTGTTTTAAGCCATAAAGGGATTTAACTAGCTTGCACACTTTGCTTTCTTGACCGGGTTCCACAATACCCTCAGGTTGATCCATATAGATTTCTTCACCCAGGTCTCCATTTAAAAAGGCTGTTTTAACATCTATTTGATGAATTTTTAAATCATGAATTATAGCCACTGCAATTAATAATCTAATGGATATAACTCTAGTAACCGGAGAAAATGTATCAAAAAAGTCAAGATCTGCTTGTTGTTTAAAACCTTTTACAACAAGCCTTGCTTTATATTTATCAATAGTTCCATCCGGTTTAAGTTTTTTTCTCAAAACCCATTTACAGCCAATAGTTTTACAGCCTGGTGGTAAATCTACTAATACCCAAGTTTTATTGGATAATAATGATTCCATCTCATCATTTACAACCTCGTTCCAAAAAACAGAGTCAAGAGATGCCAAAGCTTCTTGTAAAGTTAATGGAGTTTCCTCCACATTAAAAACATGATAATCAGGGCCAAAATATTTTTCTAATCTGGCTCTTTTACTCCTTCTAGGTTCAAAAACTATAGTATCTTAGTTTTGTAAAAGAGGAGTAGAGGAACCAGTTTTAGATAAAATATTTTCTTGATAATTTTGACCCCCCACCATTTTTAGATTTAAAATGAAATTTTTCTTCATGAAAAATTGCATCACCTGATTCAAAAATTATTTTGTTTTCAATATCAAAAAATCTATAGGTTGTACTATTTGTTGCATATCCAAGAAAAGTACAAGTGGCCGCTTTCACACCTAATTAGGTCTTTTAGGGTCCACAAGTCTAACAAAAGCTAGACAACCCCAAACCCTCAAATATCTCAAATTTGGCTTATGCTCTTTCCACAACTCAAAAGGTGTAACTTTTGTTCTTTTATGTGGTACTCTATTCATAACATAACATGCAGTTAAAATTGCTTCTCCCCACAAATTTGAGGGAGCATCTGCTTCAATTAGCATAGCATTTGTTAAATCAGTTAAAGTTCTATTTTTCCTTTCTGCTACACCATTCGATGCAGGTAAATATGGTGGAATAGTTTCATGGATTATTCCCAAAGACTGAGCAAACGAGTTGAATCCAAAAGATTCATACTCCCGGCCTCTATCACTCCTATACCTTTTAATCTTTTTACCGAATTGATTTTCAACTTCAAGAAGGAATTCTTTAAATTTTTCAAAAGCATCACTTTTATTTTTCAACAAGTATACATAAGTGTATTTTGAAAAATCATCAATAAAAGTGATAAAATATCTATTTCCACCACGTGTTAAAATTCCTTCAAATTCACATAAATCAATGTGAATTAATTCTAACAATTTAGTATTTCTCACCACACTTTTATGAGGCCTTTTAGTTATTTTTGCTTGACTGCAAACTTCACATTTCTCAAACTTATTTGTTAGTGTGGGAATTAATCCTAAACTACTCATGACTCCCACATATCGGTTATTAATATGACATAGACGAGCATGCCAAAAATTCATAGAAGACAGCATGCAAACAGAAACATGTGCTTTTTTATTCTCAACATTTAATTTAAACATTCCATCACAGGCATACCCTTTCCCCACAAATATGCCTTTTTTAGTGATTACATATTGGTCAGATTCAATAGTCTGCTTGAAACCAGCTTTGTTGAGCAAATAACTCGACATCAAATTTTTCCTCATGGACGGTGTGTACAACATATCTTTTAAAATAAGCACACGTCTAAAGGTAAAATTCAGCTCAACATCCCCATACCCGAGCATCTTGGTTAAACTGGAGTCACCAAGCATGACAGTCCTCTCCTCATTAAAAAGAGTGAAATTTTTGAACCAATCTTTATCATAGCAGACATGCCTATTGGCACCAGAGTCTGCCCACCACTCTTCCACAGATTGAACCATAAAAATATCTATGACCATAGCTACAAATGGTTTCTTGGTAACATTAGCCTGTGGTCGAGGTTGTTGTTTCTGAAATTTGCAAGTTCGAGCAATATGCCTACTTTTGCCACACACAAAACATGTCACGTTTGTCAAATCTTGTGAAGGGGGTTCTTGGTTTCATTTCTTTTGCCTCGGGTAATTTTTATTTTGTGACCTTCCAGTATTTTTCCAAATTTTCTTAACTGGCTTCAAGTGACTATTTTTATGAAATCGACCTTTAGGTAAAGTATTGCCAGAAGTTAAATTTACCTTTGCAGTGGAATGCTCTTGTGTCATAAGCGCATCTTGTCCTCGTGCTTCCTCCTTCACCCGAATCCGTGTGATTAGAGTCTCCAAGGATGTCTCTTTTTGCTTGTGACGCATTGACTTCTGGAACTCCCTCCAAGATGATGGAAGTTTTGTCAACAATACCTGCTACAACAAGATTGTCTCCAATTTTGATGCCTTCAGATCTAACTTCAGCTACTAACATCTGGAAATCTTGAACTTGCTCCACCACTGATTTTCTGTCTGCCATCTGATAGCGGAAAAAATGGCTTGCAGCATATTTTTTTGCGCCTGCCTCTTCAGTGTCATATTTGTTCTGCAAGGCTTTCCAAATTTTCTTGACAGTGGTGTAAGTAGTATCATAATAATCATAAAATTGATCTGAAAGACAATTCAAAAGATAGTATCGACATTTATACTCATCTGTGTTGTATTTCTCAATTTTTTCAAGATGAGCGGCATACTCCTCGTCGGTCATCTCTTCAGTGGGGACTTTGTTCAGATTTTTCTCGGTCAGGATATAGGCCACCTTGAGGAGACTGATGTAGAAAAGCACCTTACCTTTCTATCTCTTGAAATGGGCTTCCTTGAACCGGAAGGGCTTGTTGAGATCGCTGGTATTGTCGTTGGGCTTTTCCAGTACTGGCTCCATGGATTTTTGCTATTTGAATCTCCTTAAAATTGTTGGTGATACTTACAAATAAAACACCAGAAAATACACAAAATAAAAGTTACAACAATTAATATAAGGGCTGAGACGCTGGAAATTTGCTCTCTTTAAGGAGATTCAAGCCCTCTGTGGTTAGGCAAAGCCTCACACCGGTGCAGCAGAAAAACCTTGACTTGTTCCCCCCAGGATACAACAACCCGACTAAGTCGTATGATTCACCAGTACTGCACAATTGGTTGAAGCCAAAGTTTTATCACACACACCCTTTTTTATTTTCCTGATAATCTCACATTAGACATAACAAAGCAACCCAAAACTTCTTCACCTCTCGTGTATATATCTCTAGATAGGACATAAGTTCACTATATATATAAGAGCCTATCTTGGTGGATAAGAAAACGAATGAAGACTTGGATAAGATTAGAGACTAAGACCAAGACCTTATGAAGCTTACCTTGGAAGGATGAAGACTTGGATGGATAAGCATGGTGGACCAAGAAGACTTAGACTTGATAGTCTTGGCAAAGACTTGATGATGACTAGATGGATAAGTTTTGGTGGACAAAGACCAGGACTTGGAAACTTAGAGGGAAAGAAAAGAAAAACCAACAATAACACATTAACACATTATAATATTAAAATACCTGCTAATAATATCTAAGGCTAAAGAGTTGATGTACGAATTTTTATAAGGTGAGAATGGGCCATCACTTTATCATCTCCTTGCACTATTGCAATATGGGTGGGTGTCAGGGTGACCACGTTTCACTTTTTCCACAATACTTTAATTGGGTTGATCCACTTATAAATATAATAAAATTAAAAAAATTATAATAATTGAATTTAATTAATGATACAATGTGCTCTTTTAACGATTAGAATCACCAAAAATATTCATTGTGTTTGGTTCTTATTTTTTAAACTTATTTTTTTGAAATTTTTGAAATTTTTGTTCGATTATTTTGAAAACCAGACAAAATTTTCAAAATCTAGCTTCTAGTTGCTTTTTTTGAGTTTATTCCTCACTTGGCCAGTTAGAGCATGAGTACAATTTATATGACTCTACTCCTAGACAGATCAGGGGTGACTGCGGTAGTCCCTCATTGCGGTACTTGCCATGCATGTAAAACGACACCGTTTTACGTTATGTATTTTTTTTCTCGAGGGTTATTAATTATTGTAGAATGAAGGCAGTACCAACTATCCTATTAAGTGGTGTTTTGAGAAGTTGATAAAAAGTTAACTTTTGACTTTTTTAGTCAAAAAAGTTAATTTTTTGGATAATGATTTGGATAAAAAAGTTAATTTTTTTAGCTAAGAAAGTTAAAAGTTGCGTTTTTAACATGTTGCCAAAGCAAGCCTAAGATTAGGTGGTATCCTAAAAAGCACAATGGGTGATGTAGAGTTCATTACTCATTTTACTTTTTTAATGTATGGTTCATATTAGAGGAAGAATGAACAGTTAAACTACGTCATTTTGATTATTTTTGAAGCAAACAATTCAAATAATTTTCAAATAGACTTAATTAGGGTCTGTTTGGTAATATTTACGTTTTTAATTTATATTTACAAAAATTTTATAAACTGGTTTTTGTTTATTTTTAGAAAAACATAAACTACAAATGCGTTTGGTAATTGACAAAATGTTTAAAAAAATTTAAAAATATAAAAAAGAGTGAGAAATGGCAAGTGGTGGCAAGTCGCGGCGGAAGACGGTGGTGGAAAGTGGTGACGGTGGGTGGTGGGTAGCGGGGTGGTGGTGGGTGGTGGCGGGTGGGTGGTAGTGGTGGGTGGGTGGGTGGGGTGACGGTAGCGGGTGGTGGCGGTGGTGGTGTGTGGCGGGTGGTGGGTAGTGGTGGTGGCGGGTGGTGGATAGTAACGAGTGGGTGGTAGTGGCAGGCGGGGTGGCGGATAGCAGATGGTGGTAGGTGGTGGCGGGTGGTGATGGTAGGTGGGTGGGTGACGGTGGCGGGTGATGGGTGGTAGCGAGTAGGTGGTGGTGGTGGCGGGTGGTGGGTGGTGATGGTAGGTGGGTGGCGGATGGCGGATGGTGGTGGGTGGTGGCGGGTGGTAGTGGTGGTGGGTGGGTGGGTGGGTGACGGTGGCGGGTGATGGGTGGTAGCGAGTGGGTGGCGGTAGAGGTGAGTGGTGGGTGGTGGTGGTAGGTGGGTGACGAGTGGGTGGTGGTGATGAGTGGGTGGTAGCGAGTGGGTAGTGGTGGTGGTGGTGGGTGGTGTAGTGGCGGATGGCGGGTGGTGGTGGGTGGGTGGGTGACGGTGGCGGGTAGCGGGTGGTGAGTGGTAGCGAGTGGATAAGGGTGATGGTGGTGGTGGGTGGTGGGTGGTAGGTAGTAGTGGTGGTGGTGGTGGATGGTGGTGGCGGATGGGTGGCAGGTGGCTGGTGGTAGTGGGTGGCTGGTGGTGGTGGCGGGCGGTGGATGGTAGTGGCGGGTGGTGGGTGGTGGCGGGTGGATGGTAGGTGGGTGGTGGTGGTAGTGGTGGTGGCGAGGGGTGGGTAATGGTGGCGAATGGGTGGCAGGTGGGTGGTGGGTGGTGGGTGGCAGGTGGGTGGTGGTGGCGGGTGGTGGTTGGTGGTGGCAGGTGGGTAGTGAGTGGTGGTGGCAGGTGGGTGGTGAGTGGTGGTGGCAGGTGGTGGTGACGGAAGACGATGGTGGAAAATGGTGGCGGGTGATGGCTACTGTTGGGTGGTAAAAAAAAAAAAAAAATTGAAAACTCACAATGGAAACACATTTTTTGAATTTTCATTTTTTGGCTAAATTTATAAACTAAGACCACTGATTTATAAATAAAAAATTTACTAAACAAGTTTTTATTTGAGTTTTTTAAATTTTTGTAAATTTAAATAGAAAACTGAAAACGTAAGTGTTACCAAATGGCACCTTAGTAAAAAAAAATTATAATAAAATAGAAAACACTCATTAGTTTTTTATATAATTTTATATTTTTTTTGAAGTTGAATAACTTTTAAAATTTTAAAAATATCTTCTTTAATATTTATTTTTGTCAAACTAAATTGAATTTTTTTTAAAAGATTAATTTTGAAATTAAAATCAAACAAACTGTACATGTTTTGACTATTTCCAAACTCACTTAAATGCATCAAAAGTGCAATTGAGGGAGGGGGGGGGGGGATGCAATCTAAAAAGAATGAGTATTTTTTACTTTATTATAATTTTTTATTTAAAAATTATTTGAATTGTTTGCTTAAAAACACAATCACGTAATTTAACTGTTCATTCTTTCCTTAATATGGAATAAAAGGTAAAATAGGTTACAAACTTTATATCATCCCTTGCGCCTTTACCACCTAATACTAGTGTGATGGTTGGTATTGCCTTCACCCCTCACTACTGAAAAAAATGTAAAACAAACTTTATATCACACCTTGTGTGTTTAGTATACCACCTAATACTAGTGTGATGGTTGGTACTGCTGTAGACACCCCCATTTTTGACCATCCTCAAGACTTGGACGTCACTACTGGAACACTTGGTGATTACCCATATTCGTGTTTCGTTTTGAGTTCCTGGAAGTCTCGGCTACGCGCCTCGCTTCAGGGTCTCTCAACTTGACTGTTCTGTGCTTGGTTTTGCACCAAACACATGTGTTTTTGCTTCTGAAGGTAAGGAGTAGCTTGTTAGCTACCCCTGACACCCACCGGCCATGGCTTGAGGCCACCGGCTGTGTTTTGAGGCTACCGGCCATTGGTAAAATATACCATTGGACGGTCGGCATTTGGTGTGGCCGGCCGACCATGTGTTTGGCCGGTGGCCTCCTTTTCTGGCCGGTATCACCTTTTTTGCCTTTTTCAGGCATGGTGCATGCCAGCTGTGCCAGCTGGAATGCACAAGACCTGCCCCCCGTGCATATTTGTGGTTGTTTTGCACCTTTGACCCCCTTTTTTTGCATCCTTTGCTCAAAGCTTCTTGAGGAAGCTTTGACCCCTTGTCTTGGCTTCCTCAAGAAGCTTGCACCCTTAGCTTAGCTTCTCTTGGAAGCCTTGCCCCCCTTTGACCCTTCTTCTTTAACTTCTCTTGGAAGCTTCAAGCCTTCCCTTGTCTATATAAGGAGAGCTCTCCTCTCCTTTGAAGGGGTTGAGCAAAAAAAAAATAGAGCTTACATATATACTCTGATATATACACTTTCTCTCTCTATATTTCCCTCTCTCTCTTCATTTTGTGTGAGTTTGGAAGCCTAAAAGTGTGTTTTGACCTTGGTTTTGCACTAAGACACACACCATTACACCATAGTTCGACTTGGGAGGCTTGGAGGGTTTGTTCTTGGAGTTTTGGAGTGATTTTGATCAGAAGAAGGGGCCTGAGCTTGCTGTTCTTGAAGTGTTCTTCAAGGGTAATAATCTTACTTTAGATTCCCCAATCTTGCACTAGACTGTTGCCTATCTTGCTTACTGTTTTAGATTTTGTGTATAACTGAAAAAAGTCTTGTATTTGCATGCTTAAGATATTTCATCAAGGTTGTTTTGGTGTTGGGGGTCGACCTCCCTCTCTTAGGCCTTGTTTGGCCCCTTTTTGTGCTTGTTTTTATAACCCTTGGGGACTTTTGTGTATTGGCCTTCTCACCACTGAAATCCAGGGGTTTTGAGGTCCTGCATAGGGGAGGGACACCCCTCTCCCTTTGTGTCTCTTTTGCTTATGTTTAAGGCTTGTAAAGGTAGCATGCATGCCTAGTTTTGTTTGGCGTCATTTCAGAGGTTATTTGGTGGTTATTTAGCATGTTTTACCTCTGTCCCATGTTGGTTTGTTGGTCCATTTCATGCATTATATGCTTGCCTTACATTCCTCCATTTTGCCTAGAAATGCATCTTGCCATTAGACCATCATCCTTGCATATTTTTGCCTAGCTTTGTGAAGCTTTTAGTCATATTTTGCCATGCTTGAGGTCTGTTGGGTATTATTTTGGTCATGCATTCCATGCTTTGTATAGCTCCTTTGCATTCTAGCATGTTGGCATCGGGTGTGTGAGTCATGAACATGCTCGAGTTGGCCTATTTCAGTGATTTGGAATCACTTATGATGTCATTTCAGTCCATATTTTGTGCTTACACACTTATGTTTGTTACTCCCTTAATACCTTGATGAGAAGTGGTCATATGCCTCCATGTTTAGGCCTTAATGCATACCTCTTGTTTAAGTCATTTGGGATGCCCTTCATGTGGGTTTTCGGGGTGTATTTTGCTGCATTAAAACTCTGTTTTTGGTTGAAGAGTCCATGCCATGTGTGCTTGGGGTAGTTGTAGTGGAGTGCTTCTCTTTATGCCTTAGTTTTAGGCTCATTGGTATCCATGTTTGCATGAGCACTTGTCCGTCATTTTGGGCACTTTTGGCCACTGTTTTTGGGGTGGGCTGAGGTCTCCCTTTTATTGTTTAGGTTCACCATTGCATGATCATGTTGCATTGCTTTGGTTTCATACTTGCATTGTATCATACTTGCATGTTTACATAGTGTTTAGCTAGTTGCATATCATACACTTGTTGCATATTTGGTATGTTTATATTGCATTAACTTAGCCTGCATGCTTAGGTTACATTGCATTTGGCATGGCTTGTGCCTTAGTTTCATTTGCATGATTGAGCCATTTTGCATACATGCATTGCATTACATTTCGCTTGGTTTGGGGTGTCAAACTAAGCATGAGGAATGGGGTGCATTTGTACTTAAAGTGATGTAACGTGCCTCAATCCCCAGTCGCCAATGCCTTTGATCTCAGCATGATAGGGTGTTAGCATTCATTTGATTGTTGCATGCATTTACATTGAGTTGCAAACTTGGTGCCTTAGGCCATCATGCATTGAAATGCGTGATTGGTGGCTCGAGGATTGAGGGTCACACTTCTATGAGTCCATAGCATGATTGGAAGAGTGGCCATGCACACATTGCTTTGAATTTCCTTGCCATACACTGTCTGCCCTCTGCTGCTGTCAAAAACAGGATTCTGCAGGAAGCAATGGCTGGCCGGCCGGCCATATACAGTGCCGACCGGCCATCAGTGGCTGGCCGGTGGTCCAATATTTGGCCGATTACCACATTCTCATGGCCGGTGGTGCTTTGCATTGGCCGGTGGTATTCCAGAGTGATCAGGAAGTGGTTCAGAAGTGCCCCAAGAATTTTCACAGTCTTCCGAGGAGCAAGGCAGTGTAAACAGAGGCAACAATGGCATGGCACGGGTTTTCGGGCGAGACGGATTCGAGCATGCATCATCCACGCATTCCGAGGCAGGGCTGCGGCCACCTTTCTTCAGCATTTAATTTGTTAATTAATTAAAAGTTTTGTAATAATTAATTCAGCAGTATTCATTTGGTTATGTAATATTTAGACCCTCCGAGTGAGGGCAATTGTGTAATAAGTGTGTGTGAGTGTGTGCATGTCTTCCAATCCCACGTCTTTCTTCCATTTTATTTACTAGCTTTCGATGGTTAGTTTAGGGCATATTTAAATTAGCATACTTTATGCTTAGCATGTTTGCATCATTCATCAGTATTGCATGCACCGGGCTCGGCGCATCATACTAACTGCATTGTATTTCAATTCTAAGTTGAATACGTGTTAGTTGTAGCATCATCATATGCCATCCATAGATTAGCCGAGCCTATTGTAGCTGCATCTTGCATGTGTTGCATTAGCCATCTTAACATGAACTAGGATCATCCATATGATTACTAACTAGTTTCTGTTTTGGCTTGGAGTACTCGGTAAGCATTTATGTTTTAGCATCCTTGCATGAGTGTGAGTGTTGCCATGATAGCATGCTTACCATGAGGCTATGTGCTTACGTGTTATAACTGCCTGAATGCCTGTGGGTGAAGGTTGAGTTACTTAAATTATATTTTCTAAGCCTACTTGAGGGTGGCAAAATCCATGTCTTAGCCTACTTGCGGGTAACACCATCAAACCGTTTTCAAATAAACAAACATGACATATTTCGTTCCAATTTAGGCGACTTAGTCTATATTTATTTGTTGTGCGCATCACGTAGTAAATCTAGACTAATAACCGAAATAAGAACACATAATGTGTTCAAAACTAGATATCATGGTTAGTAAAGGCCGATCTTTGATCGGGCGAGAGGGGGTTCCCCAATCGTACCCAAGTTCCCAAGCCGAGGCAACTTTGGTAATAACGGACACGTGGCCTTAGGCACGAGTCAGGATTTCCTAAATTCCCCCATAAAAAATATTTAGGTGGCAACTCTGTATCTGGCAAAGCAGTCCATGTTTGGCACTTCTTTTCTAAAAATCTTTTTTTTTTTTCAAAACGATTTGCCGGATTTGGGCTCTTTGGTTCAGATTAAGAACCGTGACAATTTGAGTTCGAACTGTAGTAGACCCACAGACGAACGAGTCGGGATTCATCCTCCCGGGACGTTCGGGGACGTCTACAGTTTCTGGCAACCCCGTTGGGGAGATTAGAGAACTTGACTCGAACTCACGATATCTTGTTTTAACTACACTTATGTGTTTCTTTGCATTGCATGTGCATTGGTACGCTTAGGACACCGTGTTTGCCATCTGCCATTCCTGAACGGTTTGCCAGAGGCTTGTCTTGTCAAGACATGACCATAAGGCTGACCGGTTATGGGCTCTGACAGTATGGGAACACAAACCCCAGTTTTACCGGGGCGCCCTTTTTGACCATTCGACCTAGTGCATATTCGGAATCCATAGTGACCATTCCAAGCTGGGACAGGTTGCTTAGCCGATATAGGTTGTTTGAAACCACTGCGTGCGTAGTGAAACCCTAGCTCCTGACAAAATAGGACAGGGAAACCCTACCCCAACATAGGGGTGTTTTGGCTCTCACTTATCTGCTATGTGCTTTAGAGTGCGTCTCTACAGGGAAGGCGAGTATCAGTTTGCAAGTTTGGGCATCAGGCCAGCAGGCATCAGTGTTTTTCGGGAATCAGTTATCTGCGGGTACCAGATTCAAACTTGGGGATAGTGATTCGGGGATAATGATCAGTGTGTGAGAACAGTATACTCAGCTTATCAACAGGGTGTTGTCATACCCAACTGTGTGTTGTGTGTTTATTTTACGTTGTTATGCTGTTCGTTTATCTGGTTGTTTTATTTCCTTATTATCGCTTTATTTATCTTTTTGCTAGGTAGTTTAGCGCGATTGCTTCTAACCCAGTAGATATTCCCCAAGCACTCTGGACTAGAGGTCGTCGACTCCATCGATCTGAGGATCTGGTAGACGGGCAACCAGTGTACTACTCACTACCCCCAGTTACTAGACGGAGGGCAGTTAGGCAGAAAACATCGGTTCAGCAGTCAGTGCAGAGGGCTTCGTCCACCCCGCCTACATATAGTAGGAATCAAAGTCCTGCTTCTCCCGCAGATAGGGAACATACACCAACAACATAGCTAGATCAGAACAGTATGGCGAGTTTAGAGGAGATGGTGCGCCAGCTTCAAGAGAGCATGAAAACAATGCAGCAAGACGCTGTTCGACAGGCGGAGTTCGCCAAACAACAGGCCACAGTTATGATTGAACAAGCAGAGTTAATCGTGAGGTTACAACAGCAAGCCAGGGCATCTGCTTTGCATCAAATTCCTCCCTCGCCAGGAGTTCCAACCCTCGGGGAGACAGCTAATGTTCAGAACGATACGGACATTCCCACAGGACCACCTCCACCTCTGGTTCTACCCCAAATCCCACCCCAGTTATCCAAAACACCCACCAACCTACCGGACTCCCCTTTTAAGTTCGAGACAGATCCCACAGCATTGAAGTTGAGCAAACTCGAAAAGCTGCTCAAGAGATCCTAGGGAGTCGAGACCATCCCTGACATTGAAGATGGATATACCGACACAGCTGTGACGCTGCCAGACAGATTCAAGATGCCGCATATCGACCGATTTGATGGATCCGGGGATCCCATGGTGCACCTGGGATTGTTTTCAGATATCTTAAGGCCAATGGGCCTCACCAGACTATAGAAGCTGTCTCTATTCGGCCGGACCCTGTCGGGTGTGGCGGCTATATGGTATGCCAAATTAGAAGATGACGTCAAGAGAAACTGGGATGAGATGACTGAGGCCTTCATCGCGCAATACTCATATAATACACAAATCGAGATTACGACCTGTGATCATGAGACAACAAGGCAAGAGCCTAAAGAGAGCTTCTCAGAATTCGTGACCAAATGGAGGGCCAAGGCCTTGATGATGACCCTAAGGCCCATAGATAAAGATCAGATTCGGATGATTGTGCGCAATCTTCAGCCGAAGTTGATGCAGAAAATGATCGTGCTCCCCTTTCCTACCTTTTCTGATCTACATGAAATGGGAGTACAGATTGAGGATGCCTTGAAGCAAGGCTTGACTGATAGTAACAGGGAACAACCCCGAAGGACTTTCAATCGTAATACTAATGCAGGCCCGAGCGGCGCTACAACTACAAGAGCCTCCGAAGTGAGCATGGTCACCACCAACCTCCCTCCGAGAACCATGGCAGCTACACCATTCTCCGGTGCGTCCGGAAGCCATACACAAACAGCCAAATACCCACCCAAAAACACAAGAACCTTCGCTCCACTATATATGCCCCTGTCCAAAGCTCTGGGGGTTTTAATCAGAAAAGGGCACTTGAAGCGCCTAGAGCCGCGGCCACTACCGGAAAAACTTTCTCCTACCCACAACCTAGCCAAATATTGCGCATTTCACCAATAGCACGGTCATGACACCGACCTATGCTACCGATTACGTCATGAGATCCAAGACCTCATTGATAACGGGGTGATTATGCCTCCCGAGAAACCCAATGTTACGACAAACCCTCTCCCCACACACAACCAAGCTCCACCTCCCAAAAGAATCAACTTCATCCAGACTGGGGTCGTGTCTTACGATCCTAGTGTCTATATCACTCCTTCCCACTTGCCTAAGCCGGAGGTGCTCCTTCCTGATTGCACCGACTTGTGCATGATGGACATCTCCATAACCCAATCTAAGCCACCGGTGGTGACTGTCGAAGACAGAAGAGGGGAGATTTCTGAGGAGAAGGGGGTTGTTGAGCCAGAGTCTGAGGAATCTGGGAGTTTTGTTGAGAAGGTATATAGTCCGAGTGACTACATTTCGTCAGTAGGCCAAGATGGGCCAGATGTGGAATTACCAACAGAGATAGAGCTGTGTGTGATTCGAGGGGGTGGATCTACGTAGAGGATAGACGATTTGACGGTTGTGGAAGAGGACCTTGCCAACCTCTAGTTTTTCAGTGACCAAGATCTAGGGGATGCAGCAGTCAACTGGTTTGATTATGAGGAATCGGCAGAGGCTACTGGGTGGTTGGATGATCAACCGGATGTGGTGGAAGAGTTCCAACCAGAGCAAGGCCCAGCAGGGGCAAGAATGTCAGTGACGGCCGGAAGGGTCGAAGAACAGAGTACATTGCCGGAGAGTGCTGGTGTCAAGAGTTTCGCTCAGGATTGGAGCATTCTGAATTTAGGAATTATTGAACAGCTAGCTGTATTGACACAGTCGGAACATGAAAGATTTGAAGATTCTGAGAGAATCAGGAAAGCTAAGGCCCATGTGGGGACTGAAACTGCTATGTGCACAGAAACAGAGAATGCTGCGAGCATACGGACGGAGAATACTGTGAGTATGAGAACGGTCATACCAAAGCCTGACAGGTGTCTGTCGGCTGCCGACGGAATGTGGTGGGAGGATGATGATTTATGCCTTGCCCACACGGACGAGGATTGGGGGATCAACCAACCAGACGATACATGGTACATTGGAGAAGTCGATCATATGATAAGAAGCGGGCGGCATTTCAAGCCCCCACACCTGCATCAACCAGAGGCATCTAGGAAGGATAGGGAGGCTGAGAAACAGAAGGAGAAGCAACTTGAGGATGAGGCTGTACTCAGACAGCTAAAAAAGATACAAGCAGACATCTCCATCTGGGGACTGCTTATGGCATCGCGAGTGCACCGGCAGGCTGTCTTGTTGGCCATGGATAAGACCAAGCTCTTGATAGAAACCACGCCAGAGCAGCTGGTGGGATTAATCTTTCCGGGAGGAGCTACCTCGATGTTGACTTTCTCCGACAAGGAATTGCCACCTGAGGGGCAAACCACAATAAGCCACTCTACATTTCGGTCGAATGTAGAAACAAATGAATCCCGGTGGTTCTTGTTGATACTAGATCCGCCATCAACGTCTGCCCGGCAACGACAGCATATGCAATTGGTTTAAAAACCGCAGACTTTGCACCAACGGCCCAGGTGATTCGGGCATACGACAACACGAGCAGAGAAGTCATGGGGACAGTAAAAATTTAGACCAAGGTTGGGCCGGGACAGCATGAGATAGATTTCCATGTCTTAGAGGTTCCTGCAACTTTCAACCTGCTTTTGGGGCGGCCGTGGCTACATCAGGTAAAGGCAGTGCCGTCCACCTTGCATCAAATGGTGAAATACCCCCATAGGAAGGGAGTAGCCATTGTTTTTGGAAATTCATCGATTTATCCACCACCGGAGGTATCTACGCCTGTTCTAGAAATTGAGCATGGTATAGAGGATGTGTTCATATCGGGTTTTACCCTGGCTGAGGCTCGGGTTGTACAGAACATCATGGCTGCTAACGAGGGGATATATGTCAGTGCTCAGGCAGTATACCTCATGAACAAGCTCTAACACATCCCCGAGATAGGATTGGGAAAGAGCGGCCGGAAGGGCGTTGCAACATTGGCCGAGGTGCCACACAACCCATACACCTTTGGCTTGGGTTATTTGCCCACCAAGGAGGATTGGTTAAGGAAAGGAAAGGAGATGGCTGGAAGAGCCAAAGCGAAACAAGCGGGAAAGCCTTTTGAGTTAATGCACCAGCCTATTTAGGGTACCCTAAATGGACGCTTCGTCCAGGAGGGGGAAGACTTTCCATTCTGTGGCTTTCCAGAGCCGTGGCTGAATACCGAGAGGAGGCGTGTGCCGGGGTTCGAGATTTTCTTTGACCTACAGTTATCCAGGGATGATGTTGCCGAAAAACAGACAAACCCGACAGTTGAGGTTGAACAGAGCAAGGAAATGGAATCTGAGGACGTCGAGATTGAAATGGGGGTAGCACTGGCATGTCTGCTTTCAGATCCTCCGATCGAACAGAGGTGCTTGGGGGATAACTTCTCGGTGTCCATGATCGGGAATAAAATGGCTATGGGCCTACCATCAACTATTTTGGATGCATCCATCGCACCCTCTCTCGTTTGGCAGTACGAAGAGGGATTTTTGTCAAACAGCACCGGGTTAGGTAGTGAGCCGGAATCTGATTCTGTGATGCCCCGAATCTACACTATTGGTTGCAGTTAAGGGAGAGTCACTAATGAGTCCTATGGTCAATAACCAAGTAAGATCCCAGATCGCCGGAGGAGTCAAATTAGCCTCCCTTCTAAGTCCGGCTTTCTTAGGCAGCGCACTACCCTTTTGACAGATCTTAAAAGATATTGACACAAGGTCTCATAAGCAACAATAAGGTTCATACATATAAATATATAGAACATAAGTACATAACAACCTCAAATATCATTAATTTCAAAAGCTTGTTTCATAACGTTATATCCCAAAAGAAAGTTTAGATCTTCATATGAACCTTACAAAACATCAAAAGGGTAATATCTACTTTTCTAAGATAGCCAAAAGTCTTCGAAGGTTTCAGGTTTGTCGTCTCCAGCTATAAGCTCCTCTTCGGCACCTGGCATGACACGCCGTGAGCTTTGAATGCCCAGTAAACACACACACACCCCGTCCCTTTTTCCCAATCCAATACACCATCACATTTATGGCAAACAAGTAGTGGAACATGATATCCAAGCCAAGAATAGTAATAGAAGAAAAAAGAAGCATGACATTCAAATAGATAACAAGGTTATAATGTTAGTGGTTAGTATTCTAGAAATCCCCCAAAGAGATTTCATCCTCCCAACCGTAAGAATTGGACACCGGACTATTCGGAACTCCCCCTTTTGCTGCTTGGTTGCAGAACTAACCTCGGATGCCTACCAATGGTTATATACCGCGTAGCGCCAACCGCGGGGCCTCAAAAGGGACAGCGAAAAGAAAAAAAGTTTTACCTCCTGAATCCAACCTCATCCTTCCAGAAAAAGTTTTATCATCCTGAATGTCCCATCCGGACCCAACCTTATCTCACCAATCAATCCCTCGCAAAGAGTCTGAATACGTCCATTCCATTCCAGGGTTTACGCGACAACTGCTTGCGCAAGACTTTAACTTTCAAATAGGGAACGCATCCCAAAAATCCATATATCACATATTCTCATCTTTTCATTACTCAAGTGCTCGAAAACCCAATACCCTCCCAATTAGGTTTCCCGTTGAGTTAAATGTTTTAAGACAAGGTTAGTCCAACTTACAAGATAATAATATCCACATAAGCATGCATCAATAAGGTGAAGAAGATAAAGAACATAACATAACACATACAATATCATGCCAAGATATGATCATAAGCAAATAAACATTTTCATGAATACAAGGGCATAGAACATTTATGCATAACAAAATTTCCAGATTTAATATCACATAAAGATTGAAATGAAAGGCCTATTTTAGATCTTCCACCGGACTTGGCCTTCCTATGGTTTGTAGGGAATTTGATCCAGTTTCTAGAACATTTTTCGGAAATGGGATTGCTTTCCCAGATTTTAAGTTATTTAGAAAACATTCCAGCGCTGTCCAGAATCTGTCCAGATCTGTCGACCGTTACGAAAATTTGATTTTCTTGCAAACCGCTTAATGTTTTTCGATGAAAAAAATTTTAGTTGAAAGATAACTCATTAAGGAAGGTTTTGACATAAAATAGAGGTCTAGAATATTTTTGTACATTTTTCTAGAATTTTTGAAAGTGGGCTGCAAAAACAGATTTTTAGGTAGAATGCCCAAAACAAGAAAATTTATAAAAAGGGGGTTCCACCATGGGAAAGTTTCATTTCTTTTGTGAAGAAAATATACTAAGTATCACATGTTTAACTTAGAAAATTTGTTTGAAAGAGTGCTCTTGAAAAGTTGAGAGATTGGTAGAAAAGAAGATGGTTTTGTGCCAAAATGGGAAAAATACAAGAGAGATGGAATCAATGCTCAACTTTTAGCATTTTTAACACAAGTAACTCATCAATAACATATTTGAAAGCATTATTTAGAACCCTTAGAAACATGTATTTGAAAAAGGAAAATGAAAGAGAAGGTTGTGTTGTGGCTTACCTACTAAGCTTTGCACAAGGAAGCTCTCTTCTTTCTTCCTCCTCTTCTCTAGACTTCTCTCTCTCTCTCCTCCCTCTCTTTAGCCAAAGTGTGTGTGTGGGTGTGGTGTGTTATATGTGCTTGCAAGCTAAGGGGTGTTGGTATTTATAGACAAGCCTTGATGCAAAAAGTCCTAAAGGCCCATTAGTTGGAAATGGATGAAAATGTTAGGATTTGTTTGGATTCTAAGGAAATGGAGGAGATTTGGGAGGCTTGGTCATTGGTTTAGGAAACACTTAGTTGTAATGAAACTAGTTTTTGAAATTGGCAACCTAGGTCTAGGTCACTAGGTTGGTGTTTTCTAGAATTTCATGATGGTGGTTCTTGGAAATTGATTTCTCACTTTCTTCTAGGAAGGCTAGACATAGGGAAGGGTGATGGGGTTATTATTTTAATGATTTTAGGTATTAGGGGCACAGTTCTCAATGTATGCATATATATAGATTTCAATTGATTGATGGTACTAATAGTATTAGGGTACATGTACTATTTTTTGGGTAATTCTTAATAAAAGAAATGAGAGCTTGGAATTAAACTCATGTATTGGAACCTTATTTATGTATTTACTTAGGATCTAGTTAGGTTTAGGGCTAATTTAAATACTCATAGCAAATCTTTATTGGTACCAAAGTCATTATTGCTCCAAGATTCAAGGGATTTGTTTGTACTAAAGTATAATGATGACGGCTAGTCATGTCCTCGAGATTTGGGGAGATTTCTCTATTTATTATGTGTACAAATCTTGGAAATTGTAAAACATAATGTTAAAAAAAAGATTTTAGGGTACAAGTATATATATAAATATATAATGGTACTTGTTTGAGGTCAATTTGTGATTTAATAAAAATGTGAGGGTTTGGGCTCAATTAAAATATCTATTTCAAATTAGTGTTTAGAAAAAAAAATAATTCGGTTTGTATTATCTTATTTTGAATTTAAAGGTAAATAACTGAATGAAGACTGTAAAAACCGGAAGTTAGGGTTTAGAGCAATTAATCTAAAATTTGAGAGTTAAATAATTAATATTAGAGTGTTATGATTCTAAGCTTCCACGGTCGATTTGGGTTTGTATGGGTTCGTCCGTGATACGTTTTCGGCTCTAGGGTTTAATTTGCGAGCAATCAACGAATTAAGGGCTTTGTTATAGTAACTCAAAATTTTGGGACCTAATAAGGTTTACAAAAGTTAGGGATCTCACAGATTCCACCGAATATTGTGAGTCGAAATCAGGTTCCAGCTCGACTGAGTCTGAGTCCGGTATTCCTGGGGGTGATAACCCGAATGCCACGGTCCTGTTCAGGTCGTCTTTTTCTTTCTCTTTCGAGTCTGTTGTAACAGAAGAATCGGATGGTTTGGAAGTATTTAATGAGAGTGATGTGGATGTGGTTTCTGAGTACTTTTCTGTGCCTTTGATTTATTGCTTGAATCAGGACTTTCAAAATTTTGACAAAAACGACGAGGAAGAAATTCCTCCGATTTTGTAATGATTAATTAATCAAGAGCAGGAAAGATTTGTTAAACCTTTAGTTGATGAAATCACTACTGTGAATATTGGTACTAAGAAGGACCCGCAGCTGGTCCAGATCAAGTCCACGTTGTCTTCGGAGGAACGCGAGCGCTTAGTCGCTTTATTAAAAGATTTCAAAGATGTTTTCGCATGGTCCTACGAAGACATGCCCGGGATCGATCCTGAGATTGTATAGCACCGGATCCCTCTTGACCCCGAGGCCCGACCTGTCAAACAGAAACTCAGAAGGATCCGCCCTGACTGGGCCATCAAGATTAAGGAAGAGGTCACCAAACAGATCGACGCAGGCTTCCTGCTGGTATTCGAATACCCGACTTGGTTGGCCAACATTGTTCCGGTGCCAAAGAAAGATGGCAGGATCCGGGTGTGCATGGATTTCAGGGATTTGAACAGGGCTAGTCTGAAGGATGACTTTCCCTTGCCGTATATTGATGAGCTGGTGGATTTCACAGCGGGGCATGCTTTGCTTTCGTTTATGGATGGCTTCTCAGGCTACAATCAGATAGTGATGGCACCTAAAGATCTGGAGAAGACTACATTCACCACCCCGTGGGGGACCTACTGCTACAGAGTGATGCCATTTGGGTTGAAGAACGCTAGAGCTACATATCAACGGGCTGCGACCACAATATTGCATGACATGATCCACAAAGAGGTTGAGGTGTACGTGGACGACATGATTGTCAAGTCCAAAGAAAGAGAGGGCCACTACACCGCCTTGCAAAAGTTCTTCCAAAGGATCAGAGAATTTCGGTTGCAGCTGAATCCTCAAAAGTGTACGTTTGGTGTTACAGCAGGGAAAATGCTAGGGTTTCTGATTACACAAAGGGGCATTGAAGTACACAAAGGGGCATTGAAGTCGACCCTTCCAAAATCAAGGCCATCTTAGAAATGCCACCACCAATGACTGAAAAGGAGGTGCGAGGCTTTCTGGGTAAAGTGCAATTCATAAGACGGTTTATCTCAAAATTAAGCTTAACTTGTGAACCACTTTTTAGTCTCCTGAAGAAAGGAAAGAAATTCCAATGGGACGGCCGATGCCATGCTGCTTTTGAATAGATCAAGGAATACTTGTAGAACCCACATGTGTTGTCACCGCTAGAGCCGGGGAGACTGTTGATATTGTACCTGTCAGTGATTGAAACTACAATGGGCTGTATACTCGCGCAAGAATCAGAAGACAAGGTGGAAAGGGCCATCTACTATCTGAGCAAGAAGATGTTGGAGTATGAAACTCGTTATACACTGCTGGAGAAGGCTTGCTTAGCCTTGGTATAGGCTACTAGGAAGCTGCGGCACTACCTGTTAGCTCACTCCGTAATGTTGGTTTCACGACTGGATCCCATCAAATATCTTTTCGAGAAACCGGCACTTACGGGTAGGCTGGCTGGTTGGTTGCTGTTGCTTTCCGAATTCGATCTAAAATATGTGACACGCAAGTCAGTCAAGGGAAGAGCAGTAGCAGAATTCTTAGCCGATCACCTAATGGAAGGGGGTGAAGCAGTTGAGTACTTATTCCCAGATGAGGCCATTTTGCACATCGAAGACGAAACTTGGACGATGTACTTTGACAGAGCGTCAAACCAGTACGGATATGGGATAGGAGTGTTGTTGATAGTACCCAACAATTCCCGTATCCCTCTAGCCTTCAAACTCCAGTTCAAAGTCTCGAACAACGAAGCAGAATATGAGGCATGCATTGCCGGTCTAGAAGCAGCCCTGGAACTAGGGGCAAAATGGTTGGACGTTATTGGGGACTCGAACCTTGTTGTGTCTCAAGCAAAAGGAGACTGGAAAGTCAAGGAAGAAAAGATGATAATGTACCACCAGGCCTTGGATTTGTTAATTCCTCGGTTTGAGAAGCTAAACTTTGCTCATCTAGTAAGAGAGAACAACAGGTTTGAAGATTCACTAGCAACTCTATCTTCCATAATAGACATCCCGTTTGGAGTCCGGATGCGTCCGGTCATCATTGACCAGAAGTTTGTGCCAGCGTATGAATCAATTGCCGCTATAGATGAGGCTCAGGACGACAACCCTTGGTATTACGACATTTGGAACTTTTTGGAGAAAGAGGCGCATCCACCAGGGGCAAATGCCAAGGATAAAAGGGCAATCAGAAGAATGGCTGTTCACTTTATCATCTGCAGGGGTAAATTGTATAAGAGAGGTCATCTGGGAATGCATAAGCTATGTGTAGAAGCTGAAGAATCGAAGTGCCTGATGGAGGCCATCCATGGAGGAGAATGTGGTGCACATATGAACGGGGTAATGTTGGCTCGGAAGATCCTCAGACAGGGTTACTACTAGTCTACCATGGAGGAGAATTGTATCAGCTTTGTTCGGCGATGCCACAAATGTCAGATCCATGCGAACCACATGAACATCCCGCCGTCGAAACTATACAACATGACTTCGCCATGGCCATTTTCAGTTTGGGGAATCGATGTGATCGGGGCTGTCACTCCGAAGGGATCAAATGGGCATGAGTTCATCTTGGTTGCGATAGATTATTTTACAAAGTGGGTTGAAGCCCAATCTTATGCGGTGTTGAAGGCTTCACATGTCGCGAAGTTCATCAGAAACAACATCATCTATCGTTATGGAGTCCCAAATAAGATCATTTCAGATAACGGTTCCCACTTCAAGAAGGAAGTGATTGACTTGTTAGAAAAATACAACGTGGCGTTTCATAAGTCATCCACGTACCGGCCACAAACCAATGGAGCGGTTGAAACTGCCAACAAGAACATCAAACACATATTGCAAAAGATGGTGGAAACCTACCGGGACTGACCAGATAAGTTGCCATTTTCTTTGTGGGGCTACCAGACTTCAATCAGAACTTCTACTGGGGTGACTCCGTATTCATTGGTTTATGGGATGGAGGCCGTTCTACCTATTGAAATTGAGGTTCCGTCTTTGCGAGTATTGGCCGAGTGTCAGATAGCCGAAGTGGATTGGCAGCAGAGCAGATTTAAAGAACTCATGCTCTTTGATGAGCGCAGATTGAAAGCACTGTACCACGTTCAAGGTTATCAGCGCAGAATTGCCAGGGCTTTTCACAAGAAAGTTAAGTCCAGGAATCTGAAAGAAGGAGATTTGGTGCTCAAGGACAACTGAGCTCCTATCCACGACCCAAGGGGCAAGTTCAGACCCAATTGGACTGGTCCCTACATTATCAAATCTATTTGGTCGGGTAGAGCTATGGTTCTGATGGACCTAGATGGACTAGAGTTTTCCCAACTGATCAATATGGACAAGTTGAAGAAATATTACCCCTTAGAGGCTCGCTGGGCCGAAAACCCGAAAGGGTGACCTAGGCAAAAGTTAGAGCATGAAAAATTTGAAATTATAAAAACTGAGCTTGCAAGGTTGAAAACCCGCAAAGGGCGGCCTTGGCAAAAGTTAGAGCACAAAAGGAGAGTGAAAATACTCGAGTGAAACCCAAGCCTGAACTACGTAAAGCTTGATTCCCATCTTTGGGATACGTAGGCAACTTCCTCCTGAAGTCCAGCCATAAACTTTTCCCCAATCAACTTTGTCCACTTGATCATCTTGGTCTTCTTTGTCTATTCAGCATTCAAGAGTTCGATTGTGATCTCCGGTACAGTGCTTTTCAGACTAGGGGCAACTTTCCGTTGCTGTGAAGTGTTGCGATGCTACTCAAACTAGGGGCAACTTTCAAGTTGTGGGGGTCCGATGTTGTGCATCTCAGTGACAGATTTTAGACGTGTCCAGTTCTGATCCATATCGAAAATAGTTTTGAAAGGTTTTAATAGAAGTTGTCTTTGTTCAAATAAATCTGTTTACAACTAAGATCATTTCTGAACCAAAACGGGAAATTTTCAGTACCACAACCTTTAACTTCATTGATTTCAATACAGAGTTCTCCTGCTCTTGCATACAAATTGAAGTTGCTTTTTATTACATTCATAAAGAAAACTTGGAAGTACTAATAAAGCAATAAATCTAGGGCATAGATAAGTCAGATATTCCTGTGCCCCCTCTTGGAGCTGGTCGAAGCCTCTGATGCTAAGCTAGGCCCGATCTGTGCCTCTTCATTAAGCCAATCTATGCACTCATCAGACAAAGTGCAACTAAAAGTGGTAGCGGGGGCCAGGAGCTCTCTTGTCCCCCACGCTGCGGCCTGTCGAACGAGCTGCGCGCCTCGGAACGAAAAGGCGGCTGGATATTCTATCCCCCTCTGCAGGGCAAGTCTGATCATGGCCGAACTGGCGTCGAAACCGGAATGGGAAATAAAACACATAGTGAGTAAAGCCAATCAACTGAATCCCAGTCTGCCGGGACATGCTGTAGCCCATTGCTGGTAGGTTGAGCCAAGGGCACCGCCAAGCAATGCGGTCTGCGGGCAAGCTGCACATCCAGTCAAACCACCAACCTTCATTAAGGGCATCGACCAGACATTGCCTGAAGAAGTAACCGCGAGCTGAGTATGCTGGGCAAGAGTCCACAACCTGCAACTTGTCCATCAACCACACCTGGGAAGGGATGAAAAATGAGAGAATAAAGAATAGAGAGATGTACGATGAGAGAAAAAGTGAGAAAAGGGTTTTGTGGGAAAAACCGAGCTTGAGGGTCGAGAGACGTGAGCAATACATATGTGAGATTGGGTGGGAAACATTACCTGTAGCAGTAGTGGACTCCCCGTAAATCTGATTGTCTCTCGGCGATAAAAAGAGTCCAAACCCATCAACGTCTCAGCCAGAGTCATGGCAATGCAACTCTTGCCCTCCTTCAAGCCTTGGGCAACTTCAATCAATCAAACGCTAGATCTTCCGGAGCCTGAGGGCAAACAAAAAATGAGATAGCACGCACAAACAGATGGCGTGTCGCCGAAAGCCTTGCTAATGATGGTCACCGCGATCACCGGCATCGGAAAAACAGCAAATCAAACTCGGAATATCCAGCGTTCTGTCACAAATCAGAGACTGAGCGTCATACATAGTGAGTCCACACATTCGCCCTAAGGTTTGGGCGTGGCCAAAATTAAGCTCGGGTAAGATCTCCTCGTTGCGTTCAGATTCCATTAGAGCTTGGAAATCTTTGAAGGTAGGACATACTTCTTGCTCACCAAAACTAAAGACATGTGTTACCGGATTCCAAAATCTCGCCGCGGCATGGAGAAACGGAAGGTGCAGTGGAGCATGACTCAGAGTGAATAGTGCGTTTATGCCGAAGCCCTAGAAATTCAGCTTTTCGAGCCATCCAAGTTGTTAATCCAAGCTGCAAGATTCTTGGGCAAGAAACTCCTTCATTTGGAGCAAATCAGTGTTGAATTGAGAAAAACCATGAAGCTGAGGCCTTTTGTAGAAGATAAGGTGTGAGTGGGGGACAGTTGTCAGCATTCTGGTGGTTCTTTCCATCCATGGCCGGCCGGCCAAAGATAATGCCGACCGGCCATCACTTTTGGCCGATGGCCATTCCTTGAGGCCGGTGGCCTTTCCCTTATGGCCGATGGCCTTCCCCCTTGTTCCATGAGCTGTTTATGTGTTGAACATGCTGAGGGATTATGGTTAGAACCTCTACCAATGCCCTCCGGTGATCGATTCTTGCGGGGTCACACCTTTTTGCTTATCGAGTTGTATTTCACTCTCTTTGAGTCTTTGATTTGCTTATCGAGTTGTACTCACACTTGGTTGGTTTTATCGAGTCTCTCTGCTTTGCTTATCGAGTTGTAAGTCGATTCACTACCCGATTATTACGATGCGAGTGCTCAATTTTCAAACAAAATTCAAGTTCATTCACATTGTTATGTGATGCCATACGATGCGATGCATAGAACATGCAAATGTAACACCTTTTGAACAAATTAGCTGTTTCATTTGTATCATGTATTTTGAAAAATGTACACTATTTTGAAAAAAACAACAAAATAATATAAAATCTGCCTGAGGCAGTGCAATGTGCTTAAACTACTAGTAAAAAGGAAAGTAAAGCAAAAGGAGAGCAGGGCAGCAGAACATCAGGGTTGATGCCAGTAACCTCCCCTTGCGGTCGATGCACTTCCTGCGCTCTTGCTCGGGTCAATTATATGGTTAGGCCTTCGAGTTGACCCCAGGCCGTGTCTTTTTTTTTTAGCGATGCTCTGTACGTACGAGGAACACCCCTTCCCGTATCCTTTTTATATCTTGTGAACTCCACAAATCGCTTCCATTATACTGTGTTGTAGTGCTTTGCATTCCAACATCAGGAATAACTTGCCTCTGCCATGGTTCAAGTTTCTATACACATGGTTTGCATACGTGCATTGTTTTACTTACATGTGTTCAAGTTTCTATACACATTGCTTGCATACGTGCATTACTTTACTTACATGTGTTCAAGTTTCTATACACATTGCTTGCATACATGCATTGCTTTACTTACATGTGTTCAAGTTTCTATACACATTGCTTGCATACGTGTTGCTTTACTTATATGTGTTCAAGTTTCTATACACATTGCTTGCATACGTGCATTGCTTTACTTATATGTGTTCAAGTTTCTATACACATTGCTTGCATACGTGTTGCTTTACTTATATGTGTTCAAGTTTCTATACACATTGCTTGCATACGTGCATTGCTTTACTTACATGTGTTCGAGTTTCTATACACATTGCTTACATACGTGCATTGCTTTACTTACATGTGTTCAAGTTTCTATACACATTGCTTGTATACGTGTATTGCTTTACTTACATGTGTTCAAGTTTCTATACACATTGCTTGCATACGTGCATTGCTTTACTTACATGTGTTCAAATTCCTTCGTACACATTGTGCACGTTGTCACGTGTTCTTTACTTACATGTGTTTGTGCCTTTACAGCATTGTTATGCTTCCCACTTCCTTTGCGTTGTCACGCACTTTCAATTGCATTAATGTGCATGTTGCTAACAATATTGTACCTGTTAAGTTTTCTTTGTTTTTTAGGCACGATATTGTATGTACGGTTCATTTGAAGCTGGCACGACCAGACGAACCGCACAGGTATTGTATTCTCCGCATGAAACGTAGCGAGAATTACATGATTCTCTTACACTCTCTCTGCATTGTAGTGTAGTTTGCTGTATGTTAGCTTAAAACTGTTGCATTGTTATGTTTCGTTACAGCTTTCTTCGCATAATCATAAGTTATGCTCGGCTTCTTGCATTGTCGGTTGCATTTTGCCCCTGCCTTCGGGCGCATACATTTATCTGCAGCATGTAAGCTTTGTCCAAGTCTTCGGCCTTGTCAAAAATGGGTTGTCTCTAGGCTTTGACAATCACTCCTGTCATTGTTATGACTTTCGAGTTCTGTCAAAGATGGGCAACTGTAGACACCTCATTTTTGACCGTTCTCAAGACTTGGACGTCACCACTGGAACACTTGGTGATTACCTATGTTCGTGTTTCGTTTTGAGTTCTCGGAGGTCTCGACTACACGCTTTGCTTCAGGGTCTCTCAACTCGACTGTTCTGTGTTTGGTTTTGCACCAAACACTTGTGTTTTTGCTTCTGAAGGTAGGGAGTAGCTTATTAGCCACCCCTGACACTCACCGGCCATGGCTTGAGGCCACTCGGTCGTGTTTTGAGGCTACCAGCCATTGGTGAAATATACCATTGGACGGTCGGCATTTGGTGTGGCCGGCCGACCATGTGTTTCGCCGGTGGCCTCCTTTTCTGGCCGGTATCACCTTTTGGCCTTTTTCAGGCATGGTGCATGCCAGCTGTGCCAGTTGGAATGCACAAGACCTGCCCCCGTGCATATTTGTGGCTGTTTTACACCTTTGACCCCTTTTTTTGCACCCTTTGCTCAAAGCTTCTTGAGGAAGCTTTGACCCCTTTTCTTGGCTTCCTCAAGAAGCTTGCACCCTTATCTTAGCTTCTCTTGGAAGCCTTGCCCCCTTTGACACTTCTTTTTTAGCTTCTCTTGGAAGCTTCAAGCCTTCCCTTGTCTATATAAGGAGAGCTCTCCTCTCCTTTGAAGGGGTTGAGCAAAAAAAACAGAGCTTACATATATACTCTGATATATACACTTTCTCTCTCTATATTTCCCTCTCTCTCTTCATTTTGTGTGAGTTTGGAAGCCTAAAATTGTGTTTTGACCTTGGTTTTGCACTAAGACACACACCATTACACCATACTTCGACTTGGGAGGCTTGGAGGGTTTGTTCTTGGAGTTTTGGAGTGATTTTGATCAGAAGAAGGGGCCTGAGCTTGCTGTTCTTGAAGTGTTCTTCAAGGGTAACAATCTTACTTTAGATTCCCCAATCTTGCACTAGACTTTTGCCTATCTTTCTTACTGTTTTAGACTTTGTGTATAACTGAAAAAAGTCTTGTATTTGCATGCTTAAGATACTTCATTAAGGTTGTTTTGGTGTTGGGGGTCGACCTCCCTCTCTTAGGCCTTGTTTGGCCCCTTTTTGTGCTTGTTTTTATAAGCCTTGGGGACTTTTGTGTATTAGCCTTCTCACCACTGAAATTTAGGGAATTTTTAGTGGTGAAGAAGGGGTTTTGAGGTCCTGCATCGGGGAGGGACACTCCTCTCCCTTTGTGTCTCTTTCGCTTATGTTAAAGGCTTATAAAGGCAGCATGCATGCCTAGTTTTGTTTGGCTTCATTTCAGAGGTTATTTGTGGTTATTTAGCATGTTTTACCTTTGTCCCATGTTGGTTTGTTGGTCCATTTCATGCATTATATGCTTGCCTCACTGTAGACACCCTATTTTTGACCGTCCTCAAGACTTGGACGTCACCGCTTGAACACTCGGTGATTATCCATGTTTGTGTTCGTTTGGAGTTCCCGGAGTTCTCGGCTACGCGCGCCTTGCCTCAGGACCTCTGAATTTGACCGTTTTGTGTCTGGTTTTGCACCAAACACCTGTGTTTTGCCCTAGAAGGGCAGGGAATGCTTTTTGAGACATCCCCACAGACCACCGGCTGTGGCTAGAGGCCACCGGCTGGCTGTAGTTTCCATCGGCACTATTTTGTGCCGGTCGGCACTCCTTTTGGCAAAATGACCATTTTGCCCTGCTGATCACTTTATAGCTGTTTCTGGAGATATTTTCAGACAGCTTTGTAGCACTTTCTTCCCCTCCATACACGTGTATGGAGGGATGAGCCTCTTATCTTGCTTAGTTGCTAAGCTTACAAGATGGCCTCCTCTATAAGAGGAGGCCTTGTCTTCTTGGCTGGAGGTTAGCCATTAGAGAGACAAAAAACCAGAGCTCACATATCTCTCTCTCTATACTTTCCATCTCTCTCATCCTTGTGTGTGTATTCTAAGCCTAAAAGGTGTGTTTTACCATACTTTTGCACCATTACACACACCATTACCCCTTAGCTCGAGATTGAGAGACTTAGAGGGTAGTTTGTTGAAGTTTTGGATTGATTTTGATCACTAGAGAGTGGCTGGACCACCTGTTCTTCAAGGGATCTTCAAGGGTAAACTCTTTACTTTAGTTTCCCCATTCTTGCACTAGCTTTCTACCCCTTTTGCTTTGTGTTTTTGGATTTGTGTTTAACATAAAAAAGACTTGTTTTTCCTTGCTTAAGAACATTCATCAAGGTTGTTTTGTGGTTTGGGTAGAGTCTCACCCTCTTAGGCCTTGTTTTGGCCATTTTGGGGCCTTTTCTTGAGGCCTTGTGTACTTGGTGTTTTTGATCTTCCCACCACTGAAAACCAGTGGGTTTTCAGTGGTGAGGAAGGTATTTTTGAGTCTCATGTAGGGGAGGGACACCCCTCTCCCCTTTGTCCATCTTTGGCTTTCATTCTTGGCTCATGAGGTAGCATGTGTGCATGCTTGCATTTGGCTTCATTTCAGAACTTTTTGGGGTGTTTTAAGTCATGTTATACCTCTGTCTAAGGTTGGTTTCGTGGCCCTTAACATGCTTCCCATACTTGCTTTGTAATGTTCCATTTTGCTTAGAGACATGCCATGTGTTTAGCCTCATGTATCTCCATGTTTTTAGCTTAGCATCTTGAAGATGTTGGTCTTGATTTGCCATGTTTTAGGGCTGTGAGCCACTGATTTTGCCATGTATAGTGTGCTTGACATGGTTGTTTTGTATTCTAGGCTTGTAAGCCTCATGCATTTTGGTTCCTAGCGTGTTCAACATTGATCATCCTCATGATTTGGCATCATTTGTGACCCTATTTCAGTCCATAAATCATGTGTGTATTTTTACATATGTGACCATTTTCATGCTTCAAGGCTGTCCCCTTTTATGTCTAGGAATTGGCATTGTGCATGCTTGCATGATTAATACATTTTGGGGCTGCCATATGTGGGTTTTGGGGGTCATTTTGCATGATAGAAGTCTGTTTTTGGTTGTTAGATGCATGCCATGAGTGGCCTTGATAATGGTAGTAAGGTACTCTCTTTGGTGCCCTTGGTTTTGGGCCTATTGCCTTGCATGCTTGCATGAGTTTTGGTCATCATTTTGGGCATGTTTTGCCACTGTTTTAGGGAGGTTTGAGGGCTGTCCCATTGTAGCTTAGTCTACCATTGCATGTTTAGTATATGTGTGTTGCATGCTTAGTCAACATGGTCTTGACATAAGACAATCCTATTGCCTTAGGTGTTCATGTTTGTATCACACTTTGCATTGTGCATGCTTAGTATTGTATACTTCCCATGATGTGTTACATAGCATTTGGCATGCCTTACACTTTTGTGTCATGTTGCATTGTTGATGCATGTTTGCATGGATTGCATTTCATTACTTGGTTTGGGGTGTCAAACCAAGTGTGGGAAATGAGGGGTGTTTGTACTCCAAGTGACAAAACACACCTCAATTCCCATGTCACTAAGGCCCTTGACTTTGGCATGATAGGGACTTAGTTATCATTGTTGTGTTGCATGCATTTTTACATTGAAATGCAACCTTGGTATCTTAGGTTATCATGCACCAAGGTGCACAATTGATAGCCCTAGAACCAAGAGCCATGTTTCCTTGAGTCCCATTCATGATAGGAAGCATTGGCCATGCATAAATATGCTCAAAAATCCAATATCATGCACTGCTGCCTGCTGTTGCTGTCAAACTGTCTTCTGCAGGAAATTTGTGCCGACCGGCAGGAAAGAGTGCCGACCGGCACTGTATTGCTGGCCGATAGACTATTTTGCAGCCGGTGGCCACCATAAGCAGTCGGTGGTAGTTTCCTCCAGCCGGTGGCACTCAGCAGAACACAAGGAAGGTTTCCTGGGACTTTGGTATTTTTTGGAGAGACGGGGCAGTAAAAACAGAGGTGGCAGTGGCACGGTGTAGGCTTTTCCGGGCAAGTCGCAACGAGCATGCATCATTCGCGCATCCCGAGGCAGGGCTGAGGCCCCCTTTCTTTTATTTACTTGATTTAATTTTAGTAATTAGAATTTTGTAATAATTTATTCATTTATTCTTTGGACTGTATTATTCTTTTGGTCCCTCCGAGTGAGGGCGCATTTGTAATAAGTGTGTGTGAGTGGGTGTATGTCTTCCAACCCCCATTTCTTTCTACCCTTTTATTTACCTGCTTATGATGGTAGATTAGGGCACATCTAAATTAGCATACCTTATGCAACGCATGCGTGGATTCATGCATTTGTTTACATACATCGGGCTCGGTACATCATACAAACTGCATCGTACTTTTAATTCCAAATTGAATACGTGATAGTTGTTGCATTTCATGTGCCATGCCTAGGATAGCCGAGCCTGTCTAGATTACATTCCGTATGCGATGCATTAGTCACTTAACCTAAACTAGGTCATGCATGTTTTGCTAACTGGTTTCTTGTTTTGGCACGGAGTACGATGTAAGTATTTTTGCTTTAGCATATCGCATGCGTGTGAATGTTAACATGACAGTATGCTTACCATGCGGCTAAGTGCTTATATGAGATAAACTGCTTGAATGCCTGTGGGTGGAGGTTGGATTGCCTGAGTTGGGAAAACTCGTTGAAATCCGTGTTTTAGCCTACTTGCGAGTAGCAAATTCCAATGCATTTTCAAAACCAACGAATATGCAATGTTTATTTCCAAATTAGGCAATCTAGTCTATACTTGTTTGCGGCGCGCATAACATAGTAATTCTAGGTTAATAATTGGAATAAGAGCATGTAATGTTTTCAAAATCGGATATCACGGTTAGTAGAGGCCGGTCTTCGGACCGGACGAAAGGGGGTGCTCATAGCTGACCTTCCCCGATCGTACCCAAGCTCCCGAGCCAAGACCACTTTGGTGATGACGGACATGTGGCCTTCGGCACCGAGTCAGGGTTTCCTAAATTTCCCATTTCAAAACATTTAGGTGGCGACTCTGTAATCTGGCAAAGCAGTCCATGTTTGGCACTACTTTTCAAAAAATCTGTTTCTCAAAACGATTTGCCAGAGTTGGACTCTTTGGTTCAGATTTAGAACCGTAATCCAAACAAAAACGGAGGAGTCCGAACTGTAGCGAGGTCCCCCCGCGGACGTGTTATAGTTTCTGGCGACTCTGCTGGGGTGTTTAGAGAGCTTGATTCGAACTCGTGATATCCTGTTTTGACTACACTTATGTGTTTCTTTGCATTGCATGTGCATTGGTGCGCCTAGGATACCGTGTTGGCCATCTGCTTTTCCTGAGCGGTTTGCCGGAGGCTTGTCTTGTCAAGGCATGTCCATAAGGCTGACCGGTTGCGGGCTCTGCCAGTATGGGAACACAAACCCCGGTTTTACCGGGGCACCCTTTTCGACCATTCGACTTAGTGCATATTCGGAATCCATAGTGACCATTCCAAACTAGGACAGGTTGCTTACCCGATATTAGGTTGTTTGAAACCGCTGCGTGCGTAGTGAAACCCTAGCTCCTGACAAAATAGGACAGGGAAACCCTACCCCGACATAGGGATGTTTTGGCTCTCTTTACTTGCTATGTGCTTTGAAAGTGTATCTCTACAGGGAGTGCATATGTCAGGTTTGCAGGATTGGGTATCAGGCCCGAGGGCACCAGTAACGGTATTTTGGGGAATCAGTTATCTGTGGGTATAAGGTTCAGACTTGGGGGCAATGATTCAGAAACAGCGATCAGTATTTGAGGAATAGTGTATCGAGTTCAGCGTGTTATCTAAAACTGTGTGTTGTATGTTTATTTTATGCCGTTGTGCTGTCCAATTGTCTGTTTATTCATACGCTTTATTTGTCTTTTTATTAGGTAGTTGGGCACGATTGCTACCGACCCGATAGATATCCCCCAAGCACCCTGGGTTAGAGGCCGTCGACTCCTTCGATCTGAGGATCTGATAGACGGACAACCAGTGTACTACTCACTACCCCCGGTTACTAAACGGAGGACAGTAAGGCAGAGGACATCAGTACAGCAGTCAGTTCAGAGGGCTTTATCTACCCCACCTGTGTTCAGTAGGGATCGGGATCCTGTGTCACCAACAGAGAGAGAATATATACCAGTAATCCAACCAGAGCAGGATAGCATGGCTAGTTTGGAGGAGATGGTGCGCCACCTTCAAGAGAGCATGAAAGCAATGCAGCAGGATGCCGTCCGTCAGGCAGATTTCGCCAGGCAACAAGCCACAGTTGTGAGGGAACAGGCAGAGGACAATTGCCAGGTTGGAACAGCAAACCGGAGCATCTGCTTCGCATCAAGCTCCTTCCCCACCCGGAATCCCAAACCTTGGGGAGACAGCCAATGTTCAGAATGATACAGAACCGCCCACGGGACCACCCCCACCTCCAACTCTACCTCAAATCCAACCTCAGATGTCAAAAACACCCACCAACCTACTGGACTCCCCCTCTGAGTTCGAGACTGATCCTACCGCACTAAAACTGAGCAAGCTTGAAAAGTTGTTCAAAAGATCCCAAGAGGTCAAGACCATCCCCGATATTGAAGATGGATACACCGATGCAGCTGTAATGCTGCCCGACAGATTCAAGATGCCCCATATTGATCGGTTTGACGGGTCCGGCGACCCCATGGTGCACTTAAGACTGTTTTCAGATATCCTAAGGCCAATGGGCCTCAGCAGGCTTCAGAAGTTGTCTTTATTTGGTCGGACCCTGTCAGGTGTGGCATCCGCATGGTATGCCAAGCTAGAAGATGACGTCAAGAGAAATTGGGACGAAATGGCTGAGGCCTTCATCGCACAGTACTCGTACAACACACAGATTGAGATCACGACCCGTGATCTCGAGACAACTAGGCAAGAGCCTAAAGAGAGTTTTTCAGAATTCGTAACCAGATGGAGGGCCAAGGCTTCGATGATGACCTTGAGGCCTACGGACAAAGACCAGATTCGGATGATTGTGCGCAATCTACAGCCGAAGTTGATGCAAAAGATGATAGTAGTCCCATTTCCCACTTTTTCTGACCTACATGAAATGGGGGTGCAGATTGAAGATGCCTTGAAGCAAGGCTGGATTGATAATGATCGGGAGCAACCCCGAAGGACCTTCAACCGCAACACTAATGCAAGCCCGAGTGGCGCATCTACTACGAGAGCCTCCGAAGTGAGCATGGTCACCACTAACCCCCCACAAAGAAATACGGCAGCTTCGCCATTCTCCGGTGCGTCCGGAAGCAACCCGCAAACAACCAAATACCCACCTAGAAACACCAGAACCTTCGCCCCCATTATATATGCCCCTATCCAAAGCTCTGGGGGTTTTGATCAAAAAAGGGCACCTGAAGCCCCTGGAGCCGCGGCCCCCTACCAGAAAAACTCCCTCCTACCCATAACCCGGCCAAGTATTGTGCGTTTCACCAGTAGCATGGTCATGACACCAACCAGTGCTATCGGTTACGCCATGAAATTCAAGATCTCATCGATAACGGGGTGATCTTGCCTCCCGAAAAACCCAATGTTACTACAAATCCCCTCCCCGCACATAACCAAGCTCCACCACCCAAATGACTCAATTTCATCCATACTGGGACCGTGTCCTACGACCCTAGTATCTATATCACACCTACCCACCAGCCTAAACCAGAGGTATTCCTCCCCGATTGCACCGACTTGTGCATGATGGACATCTCAATGACCCAATCCAAGCCAGTGGCGGCGACCGCCAAGAACAGGGGGAAGGAGACTCTAAAGGAGAAGCAGGTTGTTGAGTCAGAGTCTGCGGAATCTGGGAGTTACGTTGGGAAGACATATAGGCCGAGTGAATCCATTTCATCAAAAGGCCAAAATAAGCCCAAAGTAGAACTGCCAACAGGGGGAGAGTTGTGTGTGATGATGTAACGGTTATAGGGGAAGACCTGGCCGATCTCCAATTTTACAATGACCAATACCCAGAAGACGCGGTAGTTGCATGGTTCGATTACGAAGATTCAGCGGAAGTCACCGGGTGGTTGGACGATCAGCCCGATGTGATAGGAGGATTTCAGGCAGAGCAGAGTTCAGCAGGAATGAGAGTATCAGCAACGGCCGGAAGGGTCGAAAAGCAGAACACATCGCCGGGGGGCGCCGGTGTTGAGAATTTCGCCCGAGATTGGAACATTTTGAGTACAGAGATGATCGAGCAGTCAGTTATGTCAGAACAGGCAAGATTTGAGGATTCCGAGAGAATCAGGAAGGCGAAGGCCCATGTGGAAGTTGAAACTGCTGTGTGCACAAGAACTGAGAACGCTGCAGGCATGTGGGTAGGAGATGCTGCGAGCACAAAAACAGTCATGCCAGAGCCAGACAGATGTTTATCAGCTGCTGATGGTATGTGGTGGGAGGATGAAGATTTATGCCTCGCCCATACAGACGAAGATTGGGGAAACAACCAACCTGATAACACCTGGTACCTTGGAGAGGTCGACCACATGACACGGAGTGGGCGGTATTTCAAACCTCCACACCTGGATCAACCAGAGGCCTCGGGGGAAGGATAGAGAGGCGGAGAAGCAAAAAGAGAAGCAACTTGAGGAGGAGGCCGTGCTCAAGCAGCTGAAAAAGATACAAGCAGATATCTCCATCTGGGGACTGCTCATGGCTTCCCGAGTACACAGGCAGGCTGTCCTTTCGGCCATGGACAAAGCCAAACTTTCAATAGAAACCACGCCAGAGCAACTGGTAGGATTGGTCTTTCCAGGGGGAGCTACCCCGACGCTGACATTTTCCGACAAGGAATTGCCACCCGAAGGGACAGAGCATAACAAGCCCCTCTACATTTCTGTGGAATGTAGGGATAAATGGATACCGGTGGTACTTGTTGATACCGGATCCGCCATTAACGTCTGTCCGGCAAGGACAGCGTATACAATCGGTTTGAAAACCGTGGATTTTGTACCAACAGCCCAGGTCATCCGGGCGTACGACAATACGAGTAGGGAAGTGATGGGAACAGTTAAAGTCTGGACTAAAGTCGGGCCGGGACAACATGAGATAGATTTTCATGTCTTGGAAGTGCCTGCAACTTTCAACTTGCTTTTGGGGCGGCCGTGGCTGCACCAAGTGAAGGCAGTGTCATCTACTTTACATCAAATGGTGAAATACCCCTACGGGAAGGGAGTAGCCATTGTCTTTGGGAATTCATCAATCCACCCGCCACCGGAGGTATCCACGCCTGTTCTAGAAATTGAGCATGGCATGGAAGATGTGTTCATATCAGGTTTTACCTTAGCCGAGGCTCAGATTGTACAGAACATCATGGCTGCTAACGAAGGGGTATACGTCAGTGCCCAAGCAGTGTATCTCATGAACAAACTCCAATACATCCCCGGGATGGGATTAAGAAGGAGTGGCCGCAAGGGCATCGCAACATTGGCCGAAGTGCCGCATAACCCTCATACCTTTGGCTTGGGTTATCTGCCCACCAAGGAAGATTGGGTAAGGAAAGGAAAAGAGATGGCTAGAAGAGCCAAAGCAAAACAGATGGGGAAACCTTTTGAATTGATGCATCAGCCCATTCGCGGTACCCTAAACGGACGCTTCGTCCGGGAAGGGGAGGATTTTCCGTTCTGTGGTTTTCCAGAACCGTGGTTGAATGCCGAGAAGAAGCGCGTGCCGGGCTTCGAAATTTTCTTTGACTTACAGATACTTGGGGATGATGTTGCTGGAGAGCAGACAGACCCGATAGTCAAGATTGAGCAGAGCAGGGAAATGGAGTCTGAGGACGCCGAACTTGAAATGGGGGTAGCACTGGCATGTCTACTTTCAGATCCTTTGATCGACCAGTTGTGCTTGGGGGATAACTCCTCGGTGTCCATGATCGGAGATGAAATGGCTGCGGGCCTACAATCAGCTATTTTGGATGCATCCATCGCACCCTCCCTCACCTGGCAGTACGAGGAGGGATTCTTACCTAGCAGCACCGGGTCAGGTAGTGAGCCGGACTCTGATTCCACCGAGTCTTGTGAGTCGGAATCAGGATCCAGCTTGTCTAAGTCTGAGTCCGGTATTCCTGGGAGTGATGACCCGGATGCCACAGTCCTGTCCAGGTCGTCTTTTTCTTTCTCTTTTGAGTCTGTTGTAACAGAAGAATTGGATGGTTTGGAAGTACATAATGAGAATGAGGTGACTGTGGTTTCCGAGTACTTTTCTGTGCCTTTGGTTTATTGCTTAAATCAGGACTTTCAAAATTTTGATGAAAACGACGAGGACGAAATTCCTCCGGTTTTGCAACGACTAATTGAACAAGAGCAGGAGAGGTTTGTTAAACCCTTAATGGATGAAATCACTACCGTGAACATTGGTACTGAGAAGGACCCGCGGCTGGTTCAGATCGGGTCCACGTTGTCTTCGGACGAACGCGAGCACTTAGTCGCTTTATTAAAAGATTTCAAAGATGTTTTCGCGTGGTCCTACGAAGACATGCCTGGAATCGATCCTGAGATTGTACAGCACCGGATCCCTCTTGACCCCGAGGCCCGACCTGTCAAGCAGAAACTCAGGAGGATCCGCCCTGACTGGGCCATTAAGATCAAGGAAGAGGTCACCAAGCAGATTGACGCAGGCTTCCTGCTGGTATCCGAATACCCGACTTGGTTGGCCAACATTGTTCCAGTACCGAAGAAGGATGGCAGAATCCGGGTATGTGTGGACTTCAGGGATTTGAACAGAGCCAGTCCGAAGGATGACTTTCCCTTGCCGCATATCGACGAGCTGGTAGATTTCACAGCGGGGCACGCTTTGCTGTCGTTTCATGGATGGCTTTTCAGGCTATAATCAGATAGTAATGGCACCCGAAGACCGGGAGAAGACTGCTTTTACCACCCCGTGGGGTACATATTGCTACAGAGTAATGCCGTTTGGGCTGAAGAACGCTGGGGCTACATATCAACGGGCCGCAACCACAATATTACATGACATGATCCATAAAGAGGTCGAGGTGTATGTGGACGACATGATTGTCAAGTCCAAAAAAAGAGAGGGCCACTACACCGCCTTGCAAAAGTTTTTCCAAAGGATCAGGGAATTTAGGCTGCGGCTGAATCCTAAAAAATGTACGTTTGGTGTTACAGCGGGAAAAATGCTGGGATTTCTGATTACACAAAGGGGCATCGAAGTCGACCCTTCCAAAATCAAGGCCATCTTAGAAATGCCACCACCAATGACTGAAAAGGAGGTGCGAGGCTTTCTGGGTAAAGTGCAATTCATAAGGCGGTTTATCTCAAAACTAACCTTAACTTGTGAACCACTTTTTGGTCTTCTGAAGAAAGGAAAGAAGTTCCATTGGGACGGCCGATGCCAAGCTGCATTTGAACAGATTAAAGAGTATCTACAGAATCCACCCGTGCTGTCACCACCAAAGCCAGGGAAGCCGTTGATATTGTATCTGTCAGTAACCGAAACTACAATGGGCTGCATGCTCGCACAAGAGTCCGAAGATAAAGTGGAAAGGGCCATCTACTATCTAAGCAAGAAGATGCTGGATTACGAGACCCGCTACACTCCGCTGGAGAAGGCTTGTTTGGCCTTGGTATGGGCTACTAGGAAGCTGCGGCACTACCTGTTAGCTCACTCTGTAATGTTGGTTTCACGACTTGATCCCATCAAATATCTTTTCGAGAAACCAGCGCTTACGGGTAGGCTAGCTCGTTGGCTGCTGTTGCTCTCTGAATTTGATCTCAAGTATGTGACGCGCAAGTCCGTAAAAGGGAGAGCGGTGGCAGAGTTCCTTGCCGACCACCCGGTTGAAGGGGATGAAGCGGTTGAGTACCTATTCCCAGATGAAGATATTCTGCACATCGAAGATGAAACTTGGACGATGTACTTTGACGGAGCGTCAAATCAATACGGGTACGGGATAGGAGTGTTGCTGATAGCACCTAATGATTCCCGCATCCCTTTAGCATTCAAGCTTCGGTTCAAAGTCTCGAACAATGAGGGCAGAGTATGAGGCATGTATTGCCGATCTAGAAGCTGCCCTAGAACTAGGGGCAAGGCGACTGGACGTCATTGGAGATTCGAACCTAGTTGTCTCTCAAGCGAAAGGAGATTGGAAAGTCAAGGAGGAGAAGATGATAATTTACCACCAGACCCTGGATTTGTTAATTCCTCGGTTTGAGAAGCTTAATTTCACCCACCTAGTGAGAGAGAACAACAGGTTTGCAGATTCGCTAGCAACTCTATCGTCCATGATAGACATCCCATCTGGGGTCCGGATGCGTCCAGTCATCATTGACCAGAAATTTGCACCTGCCTACGAGTCAATCTCTGCCATAGATGAAGTGCAGGATAACAACCCTTGGTATCACGATATATGGAACTTCTTGGAAAAGGAGGCATATCCACCAGGGGCAAATGCCAAGGACAAGAGGGCAATTAGAAGAATGGCTGTTCAGTTTATCATCTACGGGGGTAAGTTGTACAAAAGAGGTCATCTGGGGATGCACAAGCTGTGCGTGGAAACCGAAGAGTCGAAGCGCCTGATGGAGGCCATCCATGGAGGAGAATGTGGGGCACATATGAATGGAGTGATGCTGGCACGAAAGATCCTCAGACAAGGCTACTACTGGTCTACCATGGAGGAGGATTGTATCGGCTTTGTTCGGCGATGCCACAAATGCCAGATTCACGCGAACCGTATGAACATCCTGCCATCAAAGCTGTACAGCATGACATCGCCATGGCCGTTCTCAGTTTGGGGGATTGATGTGATTGGGGCTGTTACCCCGAAGGGGTCGAATGGGCATGAGTTTATCTTGGTAGCAATAGATTACTTTACGAAGTGGGTCGAGGCCCAATCCTATGCTGTGTTGAAGGCTTCGCATGTCGCAAAGTTTATCAGAAACAACATTATCTGCCGTTATGGAGTCCCGAATGAGATCATTTCAGACAATGGTTCTCACTTCAAGAAGGAGGTGATTGATTTGTTGAAGAAATATAATGTGGCTTTTCATAAGTCATCCACGTATCGGCCGCAGACCAACGGAGCAGTTGAGGCCGCCAACAAAAACATCAAACACATACTGCAGAAGATGTTGGAAAACCTATCGGGACTGGCCAGATAAGTTGCCCGTTTGCTCTGTGGGGCTCCCGAACTTCAATTAGAACTTCTACCGGGGCGACTCCGTATTCTTTGGTATATGGGATGGAGGCCGTTCTACCTATAGAGATTGAGGTTCCGTCTCTACGAGTATTGGCTGAGTGTCAGATAGCCGAGGCAGAATTGGCAGCAGAGCAGGTTCGAGGAACTCATGCTCTTCGATGAAAGGAGATTAAAAGCATTGTACCATGTCCAAGGGTATCAACGCAGAATCGCCCGGGCTTTTAACAAGAAGGTTAAGTCCAGGAATTTGAAGGAAGGAGATTTGGTGCTCAAAGACAACCGAGCTCCCATCCATGACCCAAGGGGCAAGTTCAGACCCAATTGGACTGGTCCCTACATCATCAAGTCTATCTGGTCAGGTGGGGCTGTGGTACTGATGGACCTAGATGGCCTAGAGTTCTCCCAACCGATCAACATGGACAAGTTGAAGAAATATCACCCCTGAGAGGCTCGCTAGGCCGAAAACCCGGAAGGGCGACCTAGGCAAAATTCAGAGCACAAAAAAATAGGAAATATAAAAACTGAGCTCGCAAGGTTGAAAACCCGCAAAGGGCGACCTTGGCAAAAGTTAGAGCGCAAAAGGAGAGTGAAATACTCGAGTGAACCCAAGCTTGAACTACGTAAGGCTTGATTCCCATCTTTGGGATACGTAGGCAGCTTCATCCTGAAGTTCAGTCATAAATTCTTCCCCGATCAACTTTGTCCATTTGATCATCTCGGTCATCTTTGTCCATCAGCATTTGCCGCAATCTCCGGTACATTGCTTTTCAGACTAGGGGCAACTTTCCGTTGCCGTACAAGTGCCGTGGTACCATTCAGACAAGGGGCAACTTTCCAGTTGCTAGGATCCGGGTTTGTACATCTCAGCGATAGATCTCAGGCGTGTCCAGTTCTGATCCATATCGAAAATAGTTTTGAAAAGTTTTAATGAAGATGACTTTGTTCAAATAAATCTTTTTACAACTAAGACCATTTCTGGACCAAAACGGAAAATTTTCAGTACCACAACCTTCAATTTCATTGATTTCAAATAGAGTTCTTTTGCTCTTGCATACAATTGAAGTTGCTTTTTATTACATTCATAAAGAAAACTTGAAAGTACTAATAAAGCAATAAATCTGGGGCACGGTCAAGTCAAATGTCCCTGCGCCCCCTCCTAGAGCTAGTCGAAGCCTCTGATGCCAAAGTAGGCCCCTCCTGTGCCTCTTCGTTAAGCCAATCTAAGCACTCATCAGACAAAGTGCAACTGAAAGTGGGAGCGGGGGCCAGGAGTTCTCTCGTCCTCCATGCTGTGGCATATCGGGCCAGCTGTGCGCCTCGAATTGGGAATGTAGCAGGATACTCTATCCCTTCCGGTGGGCAAGTCTGATCATGACCAAACTGGCGCAGGATACGGAATGGAAAATAGAAGACGCAGTGAGTCAAGCCAATCAATTGGACCCTGGGTTGACGGGTCATGCTATAACTCATCATTGGGAGATTGAGCCAAGGGCACCGCCAAGCAATGCGGTTTGCGGACAAACTGCACATCCATTCAAACCACCAACCCTCATCAAGGGCGTCAACTAGGCGTTGCCTAAAGAAGTAGCCACGAGCTGAATATGCTGGGCAAGAGTCCACAACCTTCAGTTTATCCATTAACCACACCTGGGGAGGGATAAAAAATGAGAGAATAAAGAATAGAGAGATGTACGATGAGAGAAAAAGTGAGAAAAGGGTTTTTGTGAGAAAAATTGAGCCTGAGGGCCGAGTGATGTGAGCAAACATAAAATGTGAGATGGGGTGGGAAACAATACCTGCAGTAATAGTGGACTCCCTGCTAATCTGATCGTCTCTCGACGATAGAAGGCGTCTAAGCCCAGTAGTGTCTCAGCCAGGACCATGGCGATGCAACTCTTGCCCTCCTTCAAGCCTTGGGCAACTTCAATCAACCGGATACTGGGCCCTCCGGAACCAGAGACGAACAGAAAATGAGAAAGCAGGCATAGACAGAGGGCGTGTCGCCGAAAGCCTTGCCAGTGATGGTCGCCGCGATCACCAATCTCGGAAAAACGGCAAACCAAGCTCGGAACATCTAATGTCCCATCACAAATTAGAGAACGAGCATCGGGCATTGAGAGCCCACACATTTGTCCTAAGGCTTGGGCATGGCCAAAACGAAGTTGGGGCAGGATCTCCTCATTATGCCCAGATTCCATTAGAGCTTGGAAATCTTCAAAAGTGGAACACACCTCTTGCCCGCTAAAGCTAAAGACATGTGTTACCGGGTTCCAGAATCTTGCCGCGGCATGGAGGAATGGAAAATGCAGCGGGGTACGGCGCAAAGTGAATAGTGCGTTTATGCCGAAAGCCCGGAAATTCAGCTTTTCCGAGCCATCCAAGTTGTTAATCCAAGTCGCGAGATTTTGGGCAAGAAATTCTTCCATTCAGAGTAAATCAGTGTGGAAATGGAGGAAACCACGAAGTTGAGACCCTTTTGAAGAAGATAAGGTTGAGTGAAGGACAGATGTCAACATTCTGCTTGTGCTGACATTTTAAGTGCCGACCGGCCATCTGCTTTGGCCGGTGGATTATCTTTTCGGCCGATGGTCATTCCTCAAGGCCGGTAGCCTTTCTGCTCGGCCGGTGGTCCTCTTCCTTGCCCCCTGAGCTGTATACGCTAAGAAGTTGGGGAACCCCACCATTTCCAATACCTTTCAGTGATCAATTCTTACGAGGGCGCGCCCATTTGCTTATCGAGTTGTGGCATATTTGCTTATCGAGTTGTATTTCACTCTCTTTGAGTCTTTGTAATGTTTATCAAGGTGTACTCGCATTTGGCTAGTTTGCTGAGTCCCCCTGTTTTGCTTATCGAGTTGTAATTGGTTTACTACCTGATTATTACGATGCGATGCTTTGTTTTCAAAACACAGTTTCAATTTCAGTCACATTGTTATGGGATGCCTTGCGATGCGATGCATAGAACGCGCAAATGTAACACCTTTTGAACAAATAGCTGTTCCATCTCCATCATATGTTTTGCAAAAAAAAAACACACACGCTTTTGAGAAATAAAACCTGCCTGAGGCAGTGCAATGTGCTTAAACTCCTAGTAAAAAAGGAAAGTAAAGCAGAAGGATAGCAGGGTAGCAGAGTGCTGGGTTTGACACCGGTAACCTCCCCCTTTCGATCATCGTACCTTTTGCGCCCTTGTTCGGGTCAATTGTATGATTTGGCACCCTTATCACTCAAGGCAGTCCAAGAAATCGTGCATTCAGAACATAAATGGAGCTTCGAGTTGACCTCGTACCACAACTTTCGTGAGCAATGCTCGGGACATGCAAGGGATGTCCCTTCCCGTATCCTTTCATATCTTGTGAATTCTTTAAATCATTTCAATTATATTGTGTTGCAATACGTTGCATCTCAACATCATGTTTTACCATGTTCAATTTCAAGTTTCTCTATATACACATTGCATTGTATGCGTGCTTTGCTTTACTGATATGTGTTCAAGTTTCCTTTTATACACATTGCATTGTATGCGTGCTTTGCTTTACTGATATGTGTTCAAGTTTCCTTTTATACACATTGCATTGTATGCGTGCTTTGCTTTACTGATATGTGTTCAAGTTCTTTTCTATATACACATTGCATTGTATGCGTGCTTTGCTTTACTGATATGTGTTCAAGTTTCCTTTTATACACATTGCGTTGTATGCGTGCTTTGCTTTACTGATATGTGTTCAAGTTTCCTTTTATACACATTGCATTGTATGCGTGCTTTGCTTTACTGATATGTGTTCAAGTTTCCTTTTATACACATTGCATTGTATGCGTGCATTGCTTTACTGATATGTGTTCGAGTTTCTCTATATACACATTGCATTATATGCGTGCATTGCTTTACTGATATGTGTTCGAGTTTCTCTATATACACATTGCATTGTATGCGTGCATTGCTTTACTGATATGTGTTCAAGTTTCTCTATATACACATTGCATTGTATGCGTGCTTTGCTTTACTGACATGCGTTCAAGTTCCTTTCTATATACATTACGTGCACGTGTGCATCGCTTTACTCACACATGTTCAATCCTACTATCTTGCTGCACACATTGCATGCATTGTCACACACTTTCGACTGCCTTGTCATGCATATTGCTAACAATATTGTACCTGTTAAGTTTACTTTCTTTGTAGGCACGATATTGTATGTACGGTTCATTTGAGGCCGGCGAAACCGGACGAGCTGCACAGGTATTGTATCCTCCGCGTGAGACGTTTTGAGAATTGCATAATTCTCTTACATCCTTTCTGCATTGTGGTGTAGTTTGGTGCATGCTAGCTTATAACTGTCGCATGTGTGCTTCATTACAGCTTTCTTTGCATGATCATAAGTTATGCTCGGCTTCTTGCATTGTCTTGCATTTTTCCCCTGCCTTCGGGCGCATACCTTGCTTTGTCTTGCATGTTTGTCCAAGTCTTCGACCTTGTCAAAAATGGGTCGTCTCTGGGCTTTGACATTCACTCCCGTCATTGTTATGACTTTCGAGTTCTGTCAAAGAGGGGCAACTGTAGACACCCCATTTTTGACCGTCCTCAAGACTTGGACGTCACCGCTTGAACACTCGGTGATTATCCATGTTTGTGTTCGTTTGGAGTTCCCGGAGTTCTCGGCTGCGCGCGCCTTGCCTCAGGACCTCCGAATTCGACCGTTTTGTGTCTGGTTTTGCACCAAACACTTGTGTTTTGCCCTAGAAGGGCAGGGAATGCTTTTTGAGACATCCCCACACACCACCGGCTGTGGCTAGAGGCCACCGGCTGGCTGTAGTTTCCATCGGCACTATATTGTGCCGGTCGGCACTATTTTGTGCCGGTCGGCACTCCTTTTGGCAAAATGACCATTTTGCCCTGCCGATCACTTTACAGCTGTTTCTGGAGATATTTTCAGACAGCTTTGTAGCACTTTCTTCCCCTCCATACACGTGTATGGAGGGATGAGCCTCTTATCTTGCTTAGTTGCTAAGCTTACAAGATGGCCTCCTCTATAAGAGGAGGCCTTGTCTTCTTGGCTGGAGGTTAGCCATTAGAGAGACAAAAAACCAGAGCTCACATATCTCTCTCTCTATACTTTCCATCTCTCTCATCCTTGTGTGTGTGTATTCTAAGCCTAAAAGGTGTGTTTTACCATACTTTTGCACCATTACACACACCATTACCCCTTAGCTCGAGATTGAGAGACTTAGAGGGTTGTTTGTTGAAGTTTTGGATTGATTTTGATCACTAGAGAGTGGCTGGACCACCTGTTCTTCAAGAGATCTTCAAGGGTAAACTCTTTACTTTAGTTTCCCCATTCTTACACTAGCTTTCTACCCCTTTTGCTTTGTGTTTTTGGATTTGTGTTTAACATAAAAAAGACTTGTTTTTCCTTGCTTAAGAACATTCATCAAGGTTGTTTTGTGGTTTGGGTAGAGTCTCACCCTCTTAGGCCTTGTTTTGGCCATTTTGGGGCCTTTTCTTGAGGCCTTGTGTACTTGGTGTTTTTGATCTTCCCACCACTGAAAACCAGTGGGTTTTCAGTGGTGAGGAAGGTATTTTTGAGTCTCATGTAGGGGAGGGACACCCCTCTCCCCTTTGTCCATCTTTGGCTTTCATTCTTGGCTCATGAGGTAGCATGTGTGCATGCTTGCATTTGGCTTCATTTCAGAACTTTTTGGGGTGTTTTAAGTCATGTTATACCTCTGTCTAAGGTTGGTTTCGTGGCCCTTAACATGCTTCCCATACTTGCTTTGTAATGTTCCATTTTGCTTAGAGACATGCCATGTGTTTAGCCTCATGTATCTCCATGTTTTTAGCTTAGCATCTTGAAGATGTTGGTCTTGATTTGCCATGTTTTAGGGCTGTGAGCCACTGATTTTGCCATGTATAGTGTGCTTGACATGGTTGTTTTGTATTCTAGGCTTGTAAGCCTCATGCATTTTGGTTCCTAGCGTGTTCAACATTGATCATCCTCATGATTTGGCATCATTTGTGACCCTATTTCAGTCCATAAATCATGTGTGTATTTTTACATATGTGACCATTTTCATGCTTCAAGGCTGTCCCCTTTTATGTCTAGGAATTGGCATTGTGCATGCTTGCATGATTAATACATTTTGGGGCTGCCATATGTGGGTTTTGGGGGTCATTTTGCATGATAGAAGTCTGTTTTTGGTTGTTAGATGCATGCCATGAGTGGCCTTGATAATGGTAGTAAGGTACTCTCTTTGGTGCCCTTGGTTTTGGGCCTATTGCCTTGCATGCTTGCATGAGTTTTGGTCATCATTTTGGGCATGTTTTGCCACTGTTTTAGGGAGGTTTGAGGGCTGTCCCATTGTAGCTTAGTCTACCATTGCATGTTTAGTATATGTGTGTTGCATGCTTAGTCAACATGGTCTTGACATAAGACAATCCTATTGCCTTAGGTGTTCATGTTTGTATCACACTTTGCATTGTGCATGCTTAGTATTGTATACTTCCCATGATGTGTTACATAGCATTTGGCATGCCTTACACTTTTGTGTCATGTTGCATTGTTGATGCATGTTTGCATGGATTGCATTTCATTACTTGGTTTGGGGTGTCAAACCAAGTGTGGGAAATGAGGGGTGTTTGTACTCCAAGTGACAAAACACACCTCAATTCCCATGTCACTAAGGCCCTTGACTTTGGCATGATAGGGACTTAGTTATCATTGTTGTGTTGCATGCATTTTTACATTGAAATGCAACCTTGGTATCTTAGGTTATCATGCACCAAGGTGCACAATTGATAGCCCTAGAACCAAGAGCCATGTTTCCTTGAGTCCCATTCATGATAGGAAGCATTGGCCATGCATAAATATGCTCAAAAATCCAATATCATGCACTGCTGCCTGCTGTTGCTGTCAAACTGTCTTCTGCAGGAAATTTGTGCCGACCGGCAGGAAAGAGTGCCGACCGGCACTGTATTGCTGGCCGATAGACTATTTTGCAGCCGGTGGCCACCACAAGCAGTCGGTGGTAGTTTCCTCCAGCCGGTGGCACTCAGCAGAACACAAGGAAGGTTTCCTGGGACTTTGGTATTTTTTGGAGAGACGGGGCAGTAAAAACAGAGGTGGCAGTGGCACGGTGTAGGCTTTTCCGGGCAAGTCGCAACGAGCATGCATCATTCGCGCATCCCGAGGCAGGGCTGAGGCCCCCTTTCTTTTATTTACTTGATTTAATTTTAGTAATTAGAATTTTGTAATAATTTATTCATTTATTCTTTGGACTGTATTATTCTTTTGGTCCCTCCGAGTGAGGGCGCATTTGTAATAAGTGTGTGTGAGTGGGTGTATGTCTTCCAACCCCCATTTCTTTCTACCCTTTTATTTACCTGCTTATGATGGTAGATTAGGGCACATCTAAATTAGCATACCTTATGCAACGCATGCGTGCATTCATGCATTTGTTTACATACATCGGGCTCGGTACATCATACAAACTGCATCGTACTTTCAATTCCAAATTGAATACGTGATAGTTGTTGCATTTCATGTGCCATGCCTAGGATAGCCGAGCCTGTCTAGATTACATTCCGTATGCGATGCATTAGTCACTTAACCTAAACTAGGTCATGCATGTTTTGCTAACTGGTTTCTTGTTTTGGCACGGAGTACGATGTAAGTATTTTTGCTTTAGCATATCGCATGCGTGTGAATGTTAACATGACAGTATGCTTACCATGCGGCTAAGTGCTTATATGAGATAAACTGCTTGAATGCCTGTGGGTGGAGGTTGGATTGCCTGAGTTGGGAAAACTCGTTGAAATCCGTGTTTTAGCCTACTTGCGAGTAGCAAATTCCAATGCATTTTCAAAACCAACGAATATGCAATGTTTATTTCCAAATTAGGCAATCTAGTCTATACTTGTTTGCGGCGCGCATAACATAGTAATTCTAGGTTAATAATTGGAATAAGAGCATGTAATGTTTTCAAAATCGGATATCACGGTTAGTAGAGGCCGGTCTTCGGACCGGGCGAAAGGGGGTGCTCATAGCTGACCTTCCCCGATCGTACCCAAGCTCCCGAGCCAAGACCACTTTGGTGATGACGGACATGTGGCCTTTGGCACCGAGTCAGGGTTTCCTAAATTTCCCATGTCAAAACATTTAGGTGGCGACTCTGTAATCTGGCAAAAGCAGTCCATGTTTGGCACTACTTTTCAAAAAATCTGTTTCTCAAAACGATTTGCCAGAGTTGGACTCTTTGGTTCAGATTTAGAACCGCAATCCAAACAAAAATGGAGGAGTCCGAACTGTAGCGAGGTCCCCCGCGGACGTGTTACACTCACATTCCTCCATTTTGCCTAGAAATGCATCTTGCCATTAGACCATCATCCTTGCATATTTTTGCCTAGCTTTGTGAAACTTTTAGTCATATTTTGCCATGCTTGAGGTCTGTTGGGTATTATTTTAGTCATGCATTTCATGCTTTGTATAGCTCCTTTGCATTCTAGCATGTTGGCATTGGGTGTGTGAGTCATAAGCATGCTTGAGTTGGCCTATTTCAGTGATTTGGAATCACTTATGATTTCATTTCAGTCCATGTTTTGAGCTTACACACTTATGTTTGTTACTCCCTTAATACCTTGATAAGAAGTGGTCATATGCTCCATGTTTAGGCCTTAATGCATATCTCTTGTTTAAGTCATTTGGGATGCCCTTCATGTGGGTTTTCAGGGTGTATTTTGCTGCATTATAACTCTGTTTTTGGTTGAAGAGTCCATGCCATGTGTGGTTGGGGTAGTTGTAGTGGAGTGCTTCTCTTTATGCCTTAGTTTTAGGCTCATTGGTATCCATGTTTGCATGAGCACTTGTCCGTCATTTTGGGCACTTTTGGCCACTGTTTTTGGGGTGGGCTGAGGTCTCCCCTTTATAGTTTAGGTTCACCATTGCATGATCATGTTGCATTGCTTTGGTTTCATGCTTGGATTGTATCATACTTGCATGTTTACATAGTGTTTAGCTAGTTGCATTTCATACACTTGTTGCATATTTGGTATGTTTATATTGCATTAACTTAGCCTGCATGCTTAGGTTACATTGCATTTGGCATGGCTTGTGCCTTAGTTTCATTTGCATGATTGAGCCATTTTGCATACATGCATTGCATTACATTTTGCTTGGTTTGGGGTGTCAAACTAAGCATAAGGAATAGGGTGCGTTTGTACTTAAAGTGACGTAACGTGCCTCAATCCCCAGTCGCCAATGCCTTTGATCTCAGCATGATAGAGTGTTAGCATTCATTTGATTGTTGCATGCATTTACATGAGTTGCAAACTTGGTGCCTTAGGCCATCATGCATTGAAATGCGTGATTGGTGGCCCGAGGACCAAAGGTCACACTTCCATGAGTCCATAGCATGATTGGAAGATTGGCCATGCACACATTGCTTTGAATTTCCTTGCCATACACTGTCTGCCCTCTGCTGCTGTCAAAAACAGGATTCTGCAGGAAGCAATGGCCGGCCGGCCAGCCATATACAGTGCCGACCGGCCATCAGTGGCTGGTCGATGGTCCAATATTTGGCCGATTACCACATTCTCATGGCCGGTGGTGCTTTGCATTGGCCGGTGGTATTCCAGAGTGATCAGGAAGTGGTTCAGATGTCACGCCCCGAATTTTAATTATACGAAAACATTACCAAAGCTTGTAAATTTAGGTCCATAATTTTTTTTTTTTTTTTTACATATATAAATATCTATTACACTTGAGTAACAGAAATACGATAATACATGTTCTCTCTCTCAATGAATACAACAACAATAATACATGCCAATGCTTCTGCCGCGAAGCTACAAATAAATGAATACAAATACAAATCCACTTCTTTTACAACTACCATGAAGTTATACAAATGACTCAAGAACTCCGTACATCTTCAATCAAATCCAAACATTCTTCCTGTAAAAAGATACAACAACAACGGGGTGAGCACTAATGCCCAGTAGGAATCTCACAGTTCTAAATCAATAACTAACACACAGATAAAAATAATCATGCATGCTGGGTGATACCATATAGTAGGGTGACATTTCATAATCTCAAAATATCATAAGTAAGGTATCGTTTTCTCAAAAACAATTTAAGCACTTGTAAGAAAAACCTTCAACCATTAAAAATCATCCCTTAACTTTAGAAAAGCCATAGATCCTTGTGAAACAACCGTATTTAAGAAACAACATCATTTAAAGGTTAATAACCCATTTCCCAAAATATTTCTCATTTAACTTCCATTTTTAATGTTCCTCTTTTTTTTCGTTCTACTCTTTTACTCTTCATTTTTAACTTAAAACCCCATAACTTCAAGTTCAAGTTCCTTTTTTATTTGCCAACAATTCTCCTATACTCAATTCACCCGGTTAATTACACCCGCAAAGTTTCATTTCAAGATAACACAATGTTAATAAACCCTTCCAAGCCAATCCTTTATTTAATTAAGGAACAACTCTCACAATTTACTTTTATTAACACAACTACTTCGTTAAGTTTATCATCATAATCTATAATCCTCATATCTATTTTTTTTGGTTCCCATTATTTACAAATAATGCCCATGTACATTTCCTCTTTAAACCAAATTATACATCAATATGAAATTTCACAAATTCATCACAAGCAACAAAAAAAACATCATCAACTCAACTTACCTCACAACACATAGCTCAACACAATCCACCTTTTGCCGGCTTACCACGGCGGGATGTGAACTCCCAAAAACCATTTTCGAAAACCAACCATTCTTTTAAAATAAATTTCCAAGTTCTGTAGAGTATTCTCACAAAGTATGTACATAGTTATGCTTTTTCCTCAACACAAAAATAAATGTAAATGCAATGCTATGCCAAGATAAATCAATGAGGAAAAACATCCTTTCCAATGCATTGTTTCAAAATCACCATGTTCTCAATGTCATCATATGATCTCATCAATTTCAAACTTCCATCATTACTTTAAAAGGGGCGGTAAATACGACACTGGTAATCCCTAGGCCGGTGTCTACAAGTAGGCTCAACAAGCACTACCAAACTGTCATTTTTACCGGTGCTAACCGGAAGGCTCGACACCTATCCGCGCGGCTTTCGGGTCTTTCACCCTGGACACTCAAGGCCAACTTAACAAAATCAACTACACCCCATTTCCGGACTTACCACATATTTACCCCATTTACATTTCCATAATTCTCAATGCAACCTTATCCTTTTCAAAGTAAGCATTTTCCCATTTATTTCAATATGTGCAATAGTATTAACGAATCAAATAAGAACATGATGCAATACATAATATCTCATAACATTTTCTCCATTTCCAATATTTCCACAATAATGTCAACATCCACAACTTCCATTACCCCTCTTCACTGTTCTTTTATGAGATCACCAAAAAGAAACCATTAATACATAGCTACAATCATTATCCATAGTGCACAACAATTGTCATTCCACAACTACATATCATCATTTATTCAACAATAATTTTTAAAACAACACACCCATTTCAATATATCAAAACTTCCCATATTTTCCAAAAATTCCCAATCTCTAGGGTTTTCATCAAAGAAACCCCCACCTTTCCCATTTCATGGCACACCCACCCGAATCATATTCTTTGAGTTAAATAACGTGGAAACCCATTAGTGTTAACAAAATGGTTGATATTTAAATCCCTATTTTTGAAAACCCTTTTTTTTTTGGAGCTAAAAATCAAACTCAACACAATAATCTCAAAATACTTTTTAAATCAACATGATTCAACTCAACACCATTAAATATAATTCAAGAGGAATTCTTAAATACGATTTCAACATTTCATCATCGAGTTTATGCCATCTATATCATTAATAAATCATTTCCCCCAATTTCCTTCTCATTATAACATGATTTACATTGCTCATAACAAAGTTCATTCGCAAATTTTAAACATAATTTTCAAACATAACCAAATTCCAATTAAACTTGTACATATATAATTCAACCTACCAATTTCATGATTCAACTTTCAATTTGGGCCAAATCATTGACTATCATCATAAATCAACCTAGGGTTTCAAGGAAAATCTAGAAATTTCAAGAAAAATCCAAATTTCTTAACCCATTACTTTTTGTTCCAATCTTTCCATTTATTATACACCCTAGGTCCATAATCCATAAACCATAATCTAAACCCCATAATAAAACCCCAACATTTTAAACCCTAACCCCAAAATTTCATGATTTACACTATATGCCCAAACTATAGATTTTGCATTTATGTATTCCAAAATACCACAAATCTATCTATCAATGTAAGCATTGAAGGAGAACTAGGACCCCTGCCTCAAGATTCAAACAAGAAAAGCAAGCTTTGAGAAGAATCCTCCACAAATTCGAATTTTAATCGGTTGAAAAATGTTGATCCTCTCTTGTTCTCCATCCTTGATGCAAGATCCATGGTGGATTTGTTGATAAAAGTGGAGGAAATCAAGGTTTTGGGAGCTAGGGTTTCGGACATGGAAGAGGGGAGAAGAAGAAAGGAAAAGAAAATGTAAGAAATGGGCCAAAAATCTCGTTTTTGAGCTGCTGTCTCGCACAGCCCGCACGTGCGGCTCTGCTTCCAGCACAGATGTGAAAACTTCAAACGGGTATAACTCTCTCATCGGGACTCCGTTCTAGGTCATTCTTGTGTCCAAATTGAAGCCCCGGAAATAAGCTTTCCAATGGTTCTAACCTCACATTCAAATTCAAAGTGTAGAAAAAGAAAAGGGCAAATGAGTGACGGCTGATCGAAACCTCAAACTCCATTTTGGGGCTTTCTATCTAATCTTATCTATATATCTTGTTAAGGCTTCAATCAAGGTTCCAATCATCACCCAAGGGTCCTCAATTATAATATTTAAAGTTCACTTGTCAACCCATCAATATCAAGAGTCAAACAACTGTACAAGTTTTAAGGTGACGGGCACCACTATACATCAATCCAATGTGAATTTAAAATCTAAGTCGTTATATCAGAAGTGCCCCAAGAATTTTCACAGTCTTCCGAGGAGCAAGGCAGTGTAAACAGAGGCAACAGTGGCATGGCACGGGTTTCCAAGCGAGACGGATTCGAGCATGCATCATCCACGCATTCCGAGGCAGGGCTGCGGCCATCTTTCTTCAGCATTTAATTTGTTAATTAATTAAAAGTTCTGTAATAATTAATTCAGCAGTATTCATTTGATTATGTAATATTTATTCGGACCCTCCGAGTGAGGGCAATTGTGTAATAAGTGTGTGTGAGTGTGTGCATGTCTTCCAATCCCACATCTTTCTTCCATTTTATTTACTAGCTTTCGATGGTTAGTTTAGGGCATATTTAAATTAGCATACCTTATGCTTAGCATGTTTGCATCATCATCAGTATTGCATGCACCAAGCTCGGCGCATCATACTAGCTGCATTGTATTTCAATTCCAAGTTGAATACGTGTTAGTTGTAGCATCATCATATGCCACTCATAGATTAGCCGAGCCTATTGTAGCTGCATCTTGCATGTGTTGCATTAGCCATCTTAACATGAACTAGGATCATCCATATGATTACTAACTAGTTTCTGTTTTGGCTTGGAGTACTCGGTAAGCATTTATGTTTTAGCATCCTTGCATGAGTGTGAGTGTTGCCATGATAGCATGCTTACCATGAGGCTTGTGCTTACGTGTTATAACTGCATGAATGCCTGTGGGTGAAGGTTGAGTTACTTAAATTGGAACAACGCATTGAATACGAGTTTTAAGCTCACTTGAGAGTGGCAAAACTATATTTTCTAAGCCCACTTGAGGGTGGCAAAATCCATGTCTTAGCCTACTTGCAGGTAGCACCATCAAACCATTTTCAAATAAACAAACATGACATATTTCGTTCCAATTTAGGCGACTTAGTCTATACTTGTTTGCTGTGCGCATCACGTAGTAAATCTAGGCTAATAACCGAAATAAGAACACATAATGTTTTCAAAACTAGATATCATGGTTAGTAGAGGCCGATCTTTGATCGGGCGAGAGGGGGTGCTCATAGTTGACCTTCCCTAATCGTACCCAAGTTCCCGAGCCGAGGCAACTTTGGTGATGACGGACACGTGGCCTTAGGCACGAGTCAGGGTTTCCTAAATTCCCCCATAAAAAATATTTAGGTGGCGACTCTGTATCTGGCAAAGCAGTCCATGTTTGGCACTTCTTTTTTTAAAAATCTGTTTTTTCTCAAAACGATTTGTCAGATTTGGGCTCTTTGGTTCAGATTAAGAACCGTGACAATTTGAGTCTGAACTGTAGTAGACCCATAGACAAACGAGACGGGATTCATCCTCCCGGGACGTTTGGGGACGTCTATAATTGCCTTCACCCTCACTGTTGAAAAAAATTGTAAAGCGCTGTCGTTTTACATGTACGGCAAGCACTGTAATGAGGGACTACCGCAGTGACCCCTAATCCCTCCTGGACTGCCTTTGGCTCCGTTTGGCAAGGAGGTTTGAGGCTATTTTAATTACAAAAGACAAAATAGGCTATTTTAACCACAACAAACAAAAATTACATCCAACCCATAATCATTACGTTCTTCTCTTACCAAAAAAGTCAAAAAGTCCTTCCCAAACCAAACTTTTTAGCTTAGGCTAAAATAGCCAAAAAAGTCAAAAAGTCAAAAAGCCAACTGACTTCCCAAACGGAGGCAAATTTATGAATTGGAAATGCAAATTTATGAATTGGAAATTGAAAACTGAAAATACAAATTTATGAATTTCAACACCTTTAAAATCATGTTGTAAGTATTGAAAAATTGCATAGAATTAAATTTTCATAAATGTTATGTAGAAAATTTATTTTATCATAAAATATCGTCACATTAACACAAACATGTGTAACATCATCAGAAATTGGCATAAGAAAATGTCCAAATTTTTTGTATTTCATATTACAAAAGTTTGTAAGTTGGTTACATTTTTTTTAATGCAAATTTGTAAAAAAAGTAACATTATCAGAAATTGGCATAAGAAAATATTCAAATTTTTTGTATTTGATCTTGCAAAAGTTTGTAAGTTGGTTATGATTTTTTTTAATGCAAATTTGTAAAAAAATTACATTTTTTGTGATTTAAATGAGTAGAAATTTTATGATAAAGTCACACATTTAATAATAAGATATGTACCCATAAATAGATACATACCAACTTATACTTTCATACCTACATAGCATGTACATATATATATATATATAAAACATGGGAGTATTTTTTGATGTGACAATTTTTTTTTAAATTGTCTCTCTCCTTAAATTGGAGAGAAACTTGAATTTGTAATAATACATTTTTTTGAAAACCAAATAAAGATCCTTTTTCAAAATAGAGTTTTCAAATCACTTTTTGAAAAAATAATTCAAAAAAAAGGAACTAAACATGATGTTTTGAACTATAAATAAATAATTAGACAGCTAATAAAAGAAAATGTCAAATTTCACAAGTGCTTGCATCTAGGTCCCAATTCTTCCCGCATGTGGGGTATTTGTGCCCTCCCCGTGAGGTTTGAGGTTCAAACCTTACAGTCCTAGACCCAAGTTTTTCAAGAGGGTTAATTTTGTAATCAATAATAAAAAATCATACATCAATTAATTTAGCAATTTTCTTTCTAATCCAGCCATGTATCAAATTAAAATCATTTATTTTTATTACAAAATTTTTATATTTTGATTTTTATTTTATCATTAATTTTATTAACTTGAATTACATTTCATAAGTTAATAATTAATCAATTATATTTTCCCGAACTACTTACCTCGTAGGATTACTCCTGATTGTCCTAAAAATCGGAGGGTTGGGATACCTGCGTTATCAAAAAAAAAACTAATCAATTATATAATGTCCCTAACACTATTGTTTCTAGAATAATCAGTTGTAAAATATGCTTCTTTTGATCTTGAAAATTCCTTTTAAAATGGAAGTTGAAGAAGAGTGCTGCCACTGTTAAAGGCAAAAAAAACATGCATCATGGTTTCATTAATGACTTTCCAGCAACCTTATATCACCACCCACATGTTATATTACTCACCATTCAATTTTCATACTAATTTGGGGGGGAAAAAAGGTCAAACTAGCCTCGGTAGTCGAGCAGGTGTTTTTGTGGCCCTCCAATTTTAGGGTCGAAGCCCTAAGCTCACAGATCCAACTTTTTAAAAAGGGTTAACTTTATGAATAGTATTTTAAAGCCACTCTAACCTGTTATTTATTTATTTATTGAAAAATATTTAATAACTCTAAAATAAAAAAATATGAAAATATTAATTCTATTTTTTAAATTAATAAAAATTATGTTAATGCACCATGTGTTTGGGAAGTGTTTTTTTGTTTTTTTTTTGGCTAAAAAAATACTAAAAGACAAAATTGATTAAAAAATTAAAAAAAAATCTAGACAAAATGTCACAACAAACCCATAATCATTTTATTTTTTCTCTCACAAACATCACATCCAATTATAAAAAAATCTAATTATCTTTCCAAATACAAAAATTTTAACCTCCTAAAATAATTAAAAATTAAAAAATTTACTAAAATAACAAATTTCCAAACACTCGCAAAGTATTAAATAAGTTTTTATCAAACACGAAGCCAAAGTGGCTAGCATTACGCATGCTAACACCTAACCCTATGATTGCAACGCAAGTCTGTATATATCATAGTTTTATCAGTCACAATAACATTTGACACAACTGCCAACGCTAGTTTTGTATGACCTAAACTTTTTTACAAACCTTAATTTAGACTTTATCTTCATTAAAACTTTGAAAAGTTGAAAACCTTAATTAATAAATAAATAAATAACAATGATACATAGTTTTAATTTAAGAACTCTAAAGAGTTCTAGGAAAGTGACAATAATACTGTGTTTGGTTGAGGGATTTAAGGAGGGATTTGGAAAGGGAAATGAAAAAGGTAGGTGAAATGTGAAAAAAATATACATACATTTCACATAGTTTCACACACCTTTTCCCTTTTTCTTTCTAAATCCCTCTTCAAATCTCCCAACCAAACAACAGCATAAGAGATAAAGAAAAAGGCACAATAAAAATTCTAAAAAATACTATTTATCATTTTCTGATAGACACACCCACTGAAGATGATGCTAATAATAATAATAATAATAATAATAATAATAATAATAAATTGTAGTTGGTGTGGCTGTCCATTTAATTAGCGCAAGGATCCTCTGGAGTGATATGGTAAAGTGATCCTCTAGAGTGATGTTTTATAGCTTGACACGTGCCTCACTAATAAAATCAAAGGTTGAGATTATTTTGGTAAGGAAAAAAAAATTTCCTGAGTTTGGTGAGTTTCAAAGCAACTGAAGAGGGGAAGAGAGAGAGAGAGAGAGAGAGAGAGGAGCAGCTAAGGAAGAAGACTATCGCGTCGCCCACTACCCGTCTCCGACGAAGTCGCGTCACCTGCCGTCGCCGCCGCCGAAGATAGCATCTTGTTTCTTCTCGTCTCCTCCACCTCCCTTCCTTTCTCTCTCTCTCTACACCTATCACTTTCTTTCTCTAACTTCATCATCCTGCAATTGACAGATCTGGGCAAACATCCTCCTTCATCCTCCTATCACTTTCTTTCTCCAACTTCATCCTCCCTTTTTTGTGATAGATTTTTTTTATTAATCTAAAACCCAATTTCCAGTTGGGTATTAATTCTGTTGATTTCATTTGTATTTGTATTTTTGTTTTTGTTTTTGGGCAAACATAATGCTCTGTCTTATCTTCTCTCCCACATGAATTTTTTTTTTTTTTCAAATCAATCCATGGTTTTTCGATTTCTTGAGCCATGGATTGATTTTTCGATTTCTTGTCTGTTGTGATTTCTCTGTGATTTCTTGTCTGTTGAACCTTTCTGAGTTTTTCAAATCAACTCTTTCATTTTTCAATCCATTGATTTTTCCATTGTTCAGATAGTACTGATTTTTCGATTTAAACTCAAAAACTCAAAAACTCAGAAATCAATCCATCTCTGAATGTGAGATTTCTTGATTTTAAATGATTTTCTTGAGCAAGAAAATGAAAGAGAAAAGGCAAAGAAGAACCATGGATTGATTTTTTTTTCTTCAAATTTCTCACAAAAACGACGTCGTTTTTGTGAGATTTAATGTCAACCGTTGGATCGATCACTCTAAGAGATGACTGTAGGCTTCTCACTCTAGAGGATCCCGACGCATTTAATTAAAGAAAATAATTTGATAGACACACCCACCCATTGATGATGATGATGATGATGATGATGATAGTTGGTGTGGCTGTCCATTTAAGTAAAGAAAATAATTTGATAGACACGCCCACCCATTGATGATGATGATGATGATGATGATAGTTGGTGTGGCTGTCCATTTAAGTAAAGAAAATAATTTGATTAACACACCCATCCACCCACTGATAATAATAATAATAATAAATTATAGTTGGTGTGGGTGTGGGTGGCAATTAAGTTTTTAGTCGCTAAAAGTATTTTTTTAGTCGCCTAAAGGTTATACCGACTAAATCACCTAGCTGCTAGCATAGTGGTTGATGAATTATTGGAGAAAGTAATTGGCGACTAAAAAGTATTTAACCCGCCAAAAGTCATAAATTGGCGACTAAATTTTTAATCACCAAAAGTTTTCAAATAAAATTAAAAATTTAGTTTTTAACAACTAAAAATTTTAGTCCCAGATGAGTCTTATTGGCAATAGTATTACATTTAGGGACCAAATACTTTTGTCACTAAAAACTTTAATGATTTATGGCTACTAAATAGTTAGTCGTCAAAATTTTTTTTTCCTTCTCATTTTTTTTAGCTACTAATTATTTAGTTCCCTAAAGTCTTAATTTTTTATGACTACTAAATATTTAGTCACCAAAACATTTTTTTTTTTCTTATTTGTTTTGGCTAGTAATTAATTAGTCACCTAAAGTCTGATATTTTACATGATGACTAAATATTTAGTCGCCAAAAAAATTTATTTTACATTTTTCTATTTTTAGCTACTAACTATTCAGTTGCTGAAAGTCTTTTTTTTTTTTTTTTGCTACTAAATATTTAATCGCCAAAAATATTTATTTCCTTTTTAGCAACCACCTGTTTTAGTGGCCAAAAAATTTATTTTATGTTTTTTTATTAATTTCTCCACAAACTAACTCTCAAATTTCATACAAACCAAGTATATTCCAACCTAAAATAATAATTCCATACAAAACCCATAATCATATGAAAATCATGCCATCCGTATGAAAAATGTATATCCCTACCATGCCAAATGGCCATTTGGTGTAGTACAAATTACCATGGTAATCTGTACCACGCCAAATGGTAATCAATCTATACGCGGCCAATATTTATCTGTACAAATAATAATAATCCACACCAAAATAGATGACGACAAAACAGGTGAGTAGTAAACAAAAGTGTAAATTGTCCTCCGTAGACAAAAAATGAATACACATTTACACACCAAAAATCACCTGTACAAAAAATTACACCCATTAGTATTGCTTGAATAATTGGCATTTCAAATTATATAAAACTCGAATGTATTTGAGAAATATGTTTTGAGATAAAAAGTACGAAAATTTGTTTGGTTTGATTTTTTTTAAAAGATGTTTTGAAAAATTATTTTGAGAGAGAGTTTTGGAAAAAGCGATTGATTTGATGTGTATGAGAGAGAGATTTGTTTGGAAAATTTGTAAACCAAACAAGTTTTGGAAAAAAAATTTGGAAAAATTTGTTTAGTTTTGATTACTTTTAAAAACTTATTTGTAGAGAATTTTTCCCAAAATTTTTTGAGAAACACAAACCAAACAAGGCCTAATCTTTGACAGAAAGATGGACTTGCCTTTCTCTTTAATCCAAACACCAAGCTAAGCATACCTATGTGGCCACATTTTCATATCTTCTTTTGTGGGCTTGAAGAAGAGATCTACGGATGATTGGTTGGTAGTTGGAGCTGGGTGCAAAGGACAGTCATCTAATGACCATAATCTGTTCCTTGGAGATTGATGGAATGGTGACCCCCAATTGCCAAACTGTGAAGAATTTAACAAAAAACAAAAAGGAAATAAAGTAAATATACCTTCAACTTATGTGTGAAGTATATGAAAATACATATTTAAGAAACATCTTTCAAAGCCAACCTGTGGAAAGCAAACAGATATTCCTCCTCCTATTGCATTAGAAGAGTTCCAAATCGTCTGCTGAGTCGAACAGAAGAAGACATTGTTGTGAACATTAATCAAACAGATAATTCATCAAGTTAAAGATGCAATAGATGTAGAAATTGAATATATAATAGTTTTTTTTTTTTTTTTTGGGGGGGGGGGGGGGGGGGGAAAGGGGGGGGGGGAGGGGGGGGGGGGGGGTGTTTAAAAAAAGAGAGAGAATATATACAATAGAGACAAGCCCTTAAGGGTTACAACATACAAAGACTAAAGCCTCTAGCTCTAAGAAGTGGCAATCAAGGCCTAGGTTCTACAAACAAATAAATTTGCTTATTCGAAGATTGCGGTTAAGCCTACTTATTCTCATTCCTCGCGTTTGAGAAACTATTGAAAGCTGATAATCGTTTCGCTAAGCAAACTGATCTGTACTTTCGATATGAAGATACTTTCAAAAAATGGCGTATCACATAAACTTAGTCAAGGATTTTGTGGAGGTAATATCATAGGTTCAAGCATATCAAAGCAATCAATAGCACCCATATATTAGCTGAATGTCAATCAATTAAACTTGACTAAAAGAAAATAGTTGCACGTTGCACATTAAATGCTTACATGGCTGCTCATAAAAAAGCAGCTCTTCTCTGTGCTGATTCTTCCAAGATACAACTTGCCCACCATGAAGAAGAACCTATAAGATATGGTTGTGTTGCCAATTCAGATTATTGAGCACATAAACATGCATTGATCTCTATTAATAAGATATTATTCTCACACTTCAACCATTCCACCAACACATGAACCGTTCATATTTTTATTTCCAGCTGTTAAAACTCTTGAACAGTTTGAACAAAATGATTTTTGCACAAAACAAAACCTCTTGGACTGTTCTATACATACAGAATTATCTCTTTCAAGATAAGAATTACATCCTTATAATGGGTAAACATTAAACAATGACAGGATACAAATACAACAATATAATTGTATTCAAAATATTGCAAACAGAACACTATCGATTTTACAAATCTCATAGATGCTGCAAACACATATATACACACATGGAGAGTTATTCTGATTTCTACCAAAGAATCGAAAATCAAATTTATTTGATTTCCCAAATCCGTTTAACAGATACGTACACATGGAACAACCTTTCCCTCCCCTTCTGGATACATAAATATATATACGCGCGCGCACACACACATTCAATACTTAAGTTACCCAATGCCAATATTACAGAACAATAGAAAACCAAATCCCAGAAAGGAAATAATTAAGTTACCCAACTATCATTTTAGCAAACGACTTCTAGCTAATCCAAATGAAAGAGTGTCACGCCCCAAAATTCAGACAATTAAATATTAAATTAGGACTAAACCCCAATCAATATTCCATCATCTAAATCTTAGAGGTGGAACAAAAAAAACTAAACGCCAACCAAAACCATCCACCATAATTTCATAACTAACCAATAGCTCCAACATTAAAGTAACAATACATAGTCAAAATAACTTAAATAATGTACGGTTACAAACCATGCCAAATTATCCCAATACTAAATTCATAAAAAAATAATAAATACATAGCTAATATGAACCCTAAGCTCAAGAAAACAAAAGAAATCCAAGAGATATGTCCAAAAACTATAGTTACTCCACGTCACCACCGTAGCCCCAACTAATCCCGCAAAGGAAGCTCGGCTGCGCTCAAACAGAACGCACCCAAGTTGCCAAGAGACAAAACGGGTCAGTATACAGGTATACTGGTATGAGTACAAGATTTAACACCTACGTGTCCACCAGACACAAACAAAAATACATTTTATTCTTGTTACGGGACAAGACCGGTAGTTCCAACCGCACCGAGACGAATGGGTAGTTTCTCGAGATACGGTGACATTTAGTTCCTTGCCCGTACACAACGAAATATAAATTGAGTATGAAATAAATAAAATAGAAATAAAAATATGGTGAGTCAGCCCTTCAAAAAAATTAGTAAGACCCACCATCCTGCATAAAAAAATAAAGTTAGTATAATTTAATCATAAGTAACTTGCTAAAGAAGTATAAAAATGCACCGTTTCATACTTAAATAATTCGAATTGACCAAAACTCAAAGAACAAAAGTTGTATAGAATCAAATTTGCTAAAAGACAATGCGAACGAATTTAGTAGAAACTGAAAAGGTTGAGAGAAAAACTTGATAGAAGAATCTAGACGGATTTCAACCGAAAAAATCTGAAGCTGAAAATGAACAAAAAATGCCCTAAGATGATTTTTTTCGAAAAAGTTCAAAACATGAAAAGTGTGCAAAATAATGTTTTACTTCAGTTTACACGAACCCAATAAAAATGAGTTTGTTTCGTGGGTTAAAACAGCATCTAAAGACTGCGTTGCCATATTACAATCAAGATCATCCGATTATAAGTTATAATCGATCTTTTTAATAAAATGTTAAAACACAAAAATTGTCTAGAATCACGTATACATGCCTCTTTTCAAATTTCATAATTTATCGAGGTCGTTTACTATTTTTCAAGATGTACAAATCAATACAATTCACACTATAGCAATAAACTAATAATTAAATTCTTTATACCTTAACTCCACCACTTCGGCCTCCACTTCCGGCCTGCACATATATCCCATGTGCCTCCCGTATACCTAATACCACTCTGAAGCCAAACTTGCATAGGGATATCGTCCCGAGTTTGACTCACACTCCCCAGATGGTTAGCATATACGTACACGCGTAAATCAAAGCACTCGTCTACTCATGAGAACGAGGGCAACAATATACATATACAAAACATCTCACTCATGAGAACAAATATAACAATGCCAAGCCTAAGACATTCAAATAAATCTCATAATTCCCACTTTTTTTTTATACACTTTTTCTCACCATCACTCAAATAAAGCAACAATCCATGGAGTCATAGTGGAGTATAAGGAATTTATCTATGAGTTCCTAATTAATTTTAATTTCATATAACCATGAGTGTGATTACAACCATAAAACAAATCCATATAAAAACCCTAAACCTGGCATACACAACTAATCAAAATAATTAAAATCAATTAATCGACTAAAAACCCTAAACCTTACATACACAACTAAACAAAATAATTAAAATCAATCAATCATCTAAAAACCCTAAACCTTACATACACAACTAATCAAAATAATTAAAATCGATCAATCATCTACATGCAAATATGAAATCAATTCAACATCAAATAAATAAAAATAAATAAATAAAAACAACGAATTACATATAATTCAAGGGAAGTAGATTTTGTGCTCACAATATTTTTAAAGATCAAGGAATCACTTAAAAAATTAATGGGGCCACCAAAATAAAACCCTACCCTTTTTATTTTTCTTTTTCCTCTCCTCAACCGCCGTCTCTCTTTGCTCTTGGAATTTCCCCATACATAAAAGCCCTCTTTCTTGATTCTTGATTAATCTCTCTCCCTCTCTCTCTCACATACGGTTGCTGCTTCTAATAATTCTAGGGTTCCTTTATATATACTAGTTGCGCGTGGGGGTCGCATTATAGTTTATGAATTTGAGAAGTGATTTGAAAAGGGGAAAAAAAAGTGTGTAAAATATAGATGGAATGTAATTATATTTTATACACATTTCACTTATTTTTTATTTTTTTCTTTATAAATCTCTTCTCAAATACATAAACAAAATACATTATAAATATAATGCGAATGGGAGTCACGTTACTCTTTCAATCCAAATGTTCGTGGAAATATATCATGACATTTGCAGTAAAAAAAAAAAAATATATATTTTCTACAACTAAGTCGACAAAAATATAGAGAAGACCACTATACCTATTTAACAATAGAAAAATGATTCAACCACATAATTTCTCTAAATAACATGGCAAGTAAAATTTGAAAATCTACGTTCAAATATTTCTTCAAACTCTCCTTATATGTATTTTGTCTTATCACCTCATTAGGAGATTGTAAGGGAAAGCAATTCTATAGATATAACACTATTGTTGATAATAAGTATTCAATAATGTAGTAAATTTATACAGATACCAAAAAAACAAAAAGAAAAATATTTGTACTATTTAAGTTGCTCTTATGCATAGCATATGCCACAAGGCATAACAATTGCATAATTTCTCTAATTGAATAGATATTGCAACAATAGCCTTTTTCTCAATGCGATCTCGTCCAAACGTTACATAACAACACACTAACGTTGATGGTTTGATCATAACATGCATACGGTACACATCTTATAACATAAGTTTAACACAAAAAAAAAAGTTTAACAAAAAATTACGTTTATTATATCACCTCATACAATAGCTTGTTTTCATAAAATTATCAAAATTAATTTAACACATTGTGCATGCCTATAATTTAGGAATATAATAATATTATTCAGTAGTGTTGGGCCACTATTTGATATTGCTTACTTGGTATTTGGTGTTTCAAATTTAAATTTAAAAAAAAAAAAAAATGAACTTTTCGAAAGTAGCACAAAACTTTGAGCTTTCTATTTTCTTTCAACTGGTGAATCAAGAGTTTTTACAGGCAGGCAAAACCATGTATGAGAGTGTAAAGTGAGGCACAAGTACAGGAAAGGAGCAAGTTTCCTGTAATTTAAAATTAAAAGAAGAGAAAGGACAAAATAATCATAGAAAAAAGTGCTCAAGAGAGGGAGAAGAATGCTTACTGTCATTATTTATATGTTGCAGGCCCCAAGAAGTTGTCATTACAGCTTTATGTTGCAACACCAAAAAGTTCTATAATTTTTTTCCAAGTTCATGATGTTTTAAGGGCACCTACTTTTAGAACAATAATTCAAATTGTCTTTGTACATTACTTATATGTTTCATTGGGTTTGCCATAAAAAAGTTAACATAGAATGACTGAAGGAAACTTGTTATTATGAGAATCTCCAAAAGAATCAGATAGTACCTTGGATATACATAGAGGATTTTTTGCAACATATTCACACAATTTTCCAATCTTTCTGTCAATTGGTTCTGCTTCCTGTAAAAAAAACAAACAAACAAATTGCAATATGCTATCACTATGGTGTATCTACATCCTACATGTTGCAAGTAAGTAATGTCTCAAAAGTTCAAATAAATTATAGCAATCATATAGCAGAACATAGTTTTTACAATAAAAAGGATTATCCATATCAAACATATCATGCCTGGCAAGTACATATAATCCAAAATAAAATAATATTGTTGAACAATTACATTGAAAATAATAACAACGATCATACATTTTAAACATATCCTCTGTTTCTTTATAGTTTTTCAGCCATTCGAGGGGGTTGGTGAATGAATGGTGAAATAATTCCTATATGCAAATGTGAACAACATGACTCAACTAAGCCGTACAAGTAAAAACGATGGCAAATTAGTGAATTTTGTGACAACCTGCATTAACTGCTGAATGTATACAAGGAAAGTGCAACAGCCAACAACCTAAAAAATGGTACATGGTCATGAACTAAAGACCTACACTACTAAATTTGAACCAAATAGGAAATCAATTTCTAACATTTTGTTAAGATGAAGTCTAACAATTACCAAAATAATCAGGGGGGAAGAAGCTGGTTATAGTTTTTCTTTTTTTGGTTATTCACCCAAAAAAAAAAAAAAAAAAAAAAAAATCTAGAGAAGGACAATGAAGGATCACCATTAACTTTTTTACTTCTTTATTATGATATAACAAAATTATGCTAAGATTGAAGGCAACGGTGAGGAAGGATTCACACAAAAAATCACAATTACTTTGAGAATGACTTTGTCTAGTTGAATTTTGAAAAAGTACAACATTGGAAAAACTATGCTCTTACAAAACCAACAGTGGATGCAACATGTATTAAAAAGAAGAATTGAGGTTGTTTTTTTTTTTTTTTTTTTTTTTTTTTTTCCCAGCTATTGACTTTGCATTAACTACTTGTCTATATTTCAAGAAATGTGGAAACATCTAACTTCTAAGCACTACTAAAACTTTGAAGAAGTTTCACTAATATGTATATCTATTTTTGACAACATGATTCATATCTATTTTCGACAAACAAAAATTCAGGGATGCCAAAGCACACCACATAAAACAATGACACAAACAAAACAAAAGCAAAACATCAATACACATAATCAATGAAAGATCTATACAAAAATGATAGTAAAAAGTAGAATCAGAAGTTAAGTTAATCATAGAACTCTCCTACTCAATAAAAATTACCATAATCAAATTGCCCAAATCAAGTTATTATACTTTTTGGTTCGTTTAGACATATTAACAAACACATAGTATGCATAAATACAAAGGAAGGTACAAGAACGAACATGACATGGTTGGATATTATACAACATTAATAATTGTACTTCATACATTCTTTTGTGAAATTTCAACCAGGGAAAACAAGCAAACAAATTAATTCCATTGTCTTTCCAACTAGTGAATAGGAATGCAAGACTAAAAGGATGATTTTCATGTCTTTATTGGGCATATTGCCAAACACATGGTGAGCCAAAGATAAATTGTAGTAGTTCAATCAAACACCAACAAGACAAAAATCCATCAAGAAAAAGGAAGGTTTAACAGAAATAAAAAGTAACATATTATAGTAAAGGAGTTGAAAAATAACATACCAGGTTATTTGGTTGTCAAAAACAACCGTGATAACATCCACGATATTGAAATCGCCAAAGCGTATGAAATGTTTTGAAATTTTAGAATATGAAATCTGATCACTACTGAAAAGAATTCTCTAGATAGCATACATGGAGTCTATTGGTTGGCTTCCCCTTCGGTTGTATAGCGGCAGTGATGGGAAGAACAGTGTAATAGCAATTCCATCCAAAAGACATATATATCTAGTGAGAAATTCCATGTTTGCTGCAGAAACACATGGCATGAAAAACAAAATTCAACCATCATCATGAGTGCGAGTTAGACCTGTGGGGTCGGTAAGGCTTGCTCTTTGAAGCGGCAAAATTTGTTTTCTTCTTCATGGTATTGGAAATGAAGCAAATACAAGCGAAACAAATATCTGCAGCTAACCTTGGGAAAATCTGTAGCAGCAGTAGGAAGGAATTAGGAATTTGCAGGAGGAATGATGGAATTTTGTTTTCTTCTACTGTCGTGTGTGTGGCGAATTTGTCGTGTGTGTGGCGAATTTGAAGGCCACGGGGCCAGCCCAAATCTGTAAGGGAAGCAACGGAGTTACACCAAGAAGTAGCGTTACACAAAGAAGTAGCGTTACACCATGCTTGCATTCTTTTTATATAAGTTAGAGACATAATCAAAAAGGCTATAACTTGCTTTATTTTATTTTCTTTTATTAAACAACTATAACATATATAAATATAATACATATTTTATCAATATTTAAAACACTTTTTTTTTATATATATAAAATATATAAATATTTAGATTAATTATATACAATTAAATATCATATTAAACTAATTAAATATCACATTAAATTAACTAAACAACACATTAAATTCTTATGTAATCACGCAAATAATAAAATCAAAAATAAAATAAAGTAATAATAAATAAATAATGACTTATGAAAAATTATGGTCGCTACAATATACACACCTCAAAAGAATCTCGTCCCGAGATTCGATAGGAGAGAGTACTAAACAAAAAGCTCTGGGTCCATACGCCGAACTTTCTCTTCTAATTCCCATGTGATATTGTTCTCATCCTCGCTCCGTTGCACTTTCACCAAGTTCACTTTCTTGCACCGCAACTGCTTTACATCTCGGTCTAGAATAGTAACCGGTCGCACTACATACGTTAGATCGTCACAAATCTCCAACACCTCTGGTGATACTACCTGGGAAGGGTCTTGCACACACTTTCGCAATAAAGATACATGGAACACATTGTGAATCATAACTAAAGCAGGTGGTAGGGCTAATTTGTAAGCCACATTACCAATCTTCTAAGTGATCTCATATGGTCCCACAAATCTAGGTGCCAACTTTCCCTTCTTTCTGAATCGCATGATACCCTTCATCGGCGAGACCTTCAAAAACACGAAATCTCCAACATTCAACTCAACCCCCTTACGTTTTTTATCACCGTAACTTTTCTGACGGCCTTGTACAGTCTTAATACGTTCCCGAATAATGTTCACCTTCTCCGTGGTCTCTTTCACCAACTCTGGCCCTAACAATGGCGCATCTCCTACCTTCATCCAATAAGCAGGTGATCGATATGGCCTCCCATACAAAGCCTCAAAAGGTGCCATCCCGATACTGGAGTGATAGCTATTATTATAAACGAACTCCACCAATGGCAAGTGTTCTTCCCAACTACCACCAAGATCGAGGGCACAAGCTCTTAACATATCCTCCAAGATCTGATTTACCTGCTCAGTTTGCCCATTTGTCTGAGGATGATAAGCTGTGCTCAAGTCTAACCTAGCACCCAAAGCATGCTGAAAACTCTCCCAAAATTCTACCACAAACAACAGATCACAATCCGAAACTATAGAAACTGGTGTGCCATGAAGTCGCACCACCTCCCGAATATACAGCCTAGCCAGTTTATCCGCAGTCGGTGAACACTGATAGGAATAACACGAGCAGACTTGGTGAGTCAATCCACTATCACCCAAATAGATTCATTGCCTTGCTTAGACCGCAGCAACCCATCCACGAAGTCCATAGAGATGTACTCCAATTTCTAAGTAGGAATCTCAAGAGGCTGCAAAAGTCCAAATGGTCGTTGGTGTTCTACCTTAACCTGTTGACACACATAACATCGAGAAACATACTCTCCTACGTCTTTCTTCATACATTCCCACCAAAACGTCCTCTTCAGGTCATGATACATCTTAGTCCCACCAGGTTGAATGGTATATCGGGACTTATGGGCATCATTCATAATCTCTTTCCTCAATTCAACAATGTTAGGTACACACAACCTGCCCTTGAATCGCAATCCCCCATCTGAGTCCACAGACCAATCAGTAGGACAATCATCGATTAAATCCACTACAAGGTCATCGAGCTTGCTGATGAGAAACCCATCTAAATTCTGCATCTGACGAACTTTATCCAGTAACGTCGGCTGTACGGTCAAACTACTAATGTATGCCCTCTCAGCACTCTTTATTGGTTGAACATCATGCATCGAAATTAACTCCAAAGACTTCCATTCCTGAATCATCAAAGAAACTATAATCCCATGTTGTCGACTAAGTGCATCTGCGACCACATTTCCTTTTCCCGGGTGGTAAAAGATCTCGAAATCATAACTACTGACGAATTCAACCCACCTCTGTTGCCTGATGTTCAACTCTTTTTGAGAAAAAAGATATTTGAGGCTCTTGTGATCTGTGTACAACTCAAAGCAATCCCCAAACAAGTAGTGTCGCCACATTTTCAACGCAAAAACAACTGCTGCCAACTTTAAGTCATGAGTAGGGTATCGTTTCTCATGAGGTTTTAACTGTCGAGAAGCATAAGATACAACCTTCTAATGCTTCAACACACATCCCAACCCAGTTCCACTTGCATCAGTAAACACTACTAACTTTTCCCCTTGTACTGGTATAGTTAACACCGAAGTTGTAGTTAACTACTGCTTTAACTCCTGGAAAGCTTTCTCACAATCATCTATCCATAAGGACTTCACATTCTTGTGGGTCAACTTGGTCATGGGTATTGCAATAGTAGAAAAGTTCTCTATAAATCTCCTATAATAACCGGCTAGTTCTAAAAAACTTCTCACCTTTATAGGGTTCGTGGGCTGCTTCCATTCTTTGACCGCAATAACTTTTTCAAGATCTACCGATATCCCCTGATTGGACACAACATGCCCCCAAAATCGAACTTCTTTCTCCCAAAAGTGACACTTATTGAACTTAGCGTATAACTTCTGTTCCCTCAAAGTCTGCAAAACAACTTTCAAGTGTTCTTTGTGTTCCTCCTTATTCTTAGAATACACCAGGATATCGTCTATGAAGATAATCACAAACTTATCTAGATATGGTTGAAAATTGCTATTCATCAAGTCCATGAAATAGGCAGGAGCATTGGTCAAACTAAAAGGCATTACAGGAAATTCGTACAACCCATACTGGGTTCGAAAAGCAGTAAGCAGTATACTTTCCTCTGACACACCCATCTGATGGTAACCGTTCTGAGATCAAACTGAGAGAACATGGCTGCCCCCTTCAACTGATCAAACAAGTCATCAATTCTAAGTAGTGGATACTTGTTCTTGATAGTCACCTTGTTTAGCTCTCTATAATCTATGCACATACGGAGAGTGCCATCTTTTTTGGAGACAAAGATCGCCAATGCTCCCCACGGGGAGTTACTTGAACAAATGAACCCTTTCAAAAGCATCTCTCCCAGCTGCTTCTTTATTTCCACAAGCTCTTTAGGCGCTATTCTATAGGCCACCTTAGAAATTGGTGTAGTTCCTGGCACTAGGTCAATGCGAAATTCTACTACCTGTCGAGGTGGAGGTCCAGGTATCTCCTGAAATACATCCTCAAACTCACGCATCATATCTACCTCACTAATATCCTGCTTAGGGATTTCTACCGAGCATAGAAAACTCGTCATCACCGACTCTTCTCCATCGCTAAAAGTGTGGGTAAGCCGTGGCATACTGGGAATATTTATATTTATAGTCTTTCTAGCACAATCTAGAGTCACAAAATATTTTCACAGCCAATCCATATCCAAAATAATTGTAAACCCCTCAAACCCTAACACAATTAGGTCCGTATACAAGACTTTTCCCGCAAGGTCAATCTCAAAATCCTTACACATCTCATAAAGAGTAACTGCCCCTCCTAAAAGGGTCTCAAGACGAATAGGTCTAGAGAAGGAGGTAGTTATAAGGTGTTCTCTTTCTACAAACTGCCTAGATATGAAAGAATAAGAGGTACCAGCATCAAAAAGTACTCTAATGGGTTCTTGAAGAAGATTAAAGATACCTTCCAACCATCATCTTCAAGTTAAAGACACAACAATTCATTCATAAATACTTAGGATAAATTCAACCACCAACCTGAACCAACTAACCCATGTTTCCACTATCCGAGGATCACCTAAACTCTCACAAGTCTAGGGTAACCTAGAACTCTGATACCAAACTGTCATGCCCCAAAATTCAGACAATTAAATATTAAATTAGGACTAAACCCCAATCAATATTCCATCATCTAAATCTTAGAGGTGGAACAAAAAAAACTAAACGCCAACCAAACCATCCACCATAATTTCATAACCAACCAATACCTCCAACATTAAAGTAACAATACATAGTCAAAATAACTTAAATAATGTACGGTTACAAACCATGCCAAATTATCCCAATACTAAAGTCATAAAAAAATAATAAATACATAGCTGATATTAACCCTAAGCTCAAGAAAACAAAAGAAATCCAAGAGATATGTCCAAAAACTATAGTTACTCCATTTCACCACCGTAGCCCCAACTAATCCTGCAAAGAAAGCTCAGCTGCGCTCAAACAGAACGCACCCGAGTTGCCAAGAGACAAAACGGGTCAGTATACAGGTATACTAGTATGAGTACAAGATTTAACACCTACGTGTCCACCAGACACAAACAAAAATACATTTAATTATTGTTACAGGACAAGACAGGTAGTTCCAACTGCACCGAGATGAATTTGTAGTTTCTCGAGATACGGTAGCATTTAGTTTCTTGCTCGTACACAACGAAATATAAATTGAGTATGAAATAAAGAAAATAGGAATAAAAATATGGTGAGTCAGCCCTGCAAAAAAATTAGTAAGACCCACCATCCTACAAAAAAAATAAAGTTAGTATAATTTAATCATAAGCAACTTTCTAAAGAAGTATAAAAATGCACCGTTTCGTACTTAAATAATTCGAATTGACCAAAACTCAAAGAACAAAAGTTGTACAGAATCAAATTTCCTAAAGGACAATGCAAACGAATTTAGTAGAAACTGAATAGGTTAAGAGAAAAACTTGATAGAAGAACCTAGATGGATTTCAACCGAAAAAATCTGAAGTTGAAAACGAACAAAAAATTTCCTAAAATGATTTTTTTCGGAAAAGTTCAAAACATGAAAAGTGTGCAGAATAATCTTTTACTTCAGTTTACACGAAATCAATAAAAATGAGCTCGTTTTGTGGGTTAAAACAACATCTAAAGTCTGCATTGCCAAAATGAATTAAAACTACTATAATCAAGATCATCCGATTACAAGTTATAATCGATCTTTTTAATAAAAAGTTAAAAAACAAAAGTTGTCTAGGATCACGTATACATGTCTCTTCTCAAATTTCATAATTTATCGAGGTCGTTTACTATTTTTCAAAATGTAAAAATAAATACAATTTACACTATAACAATAAACTAATAATTAAATTTTTTATACCTTAACTCCACCACTTCGGCCTAGACATATATCCCATATGCCTCCCGTATACCTAACACTGCTCCGAAGCCAAACTTGCACGGGAATATCGTCCTGAGTTTGACTCACACTCCCCGGATGGTTAACATATACGCACGCGCGTAAATCAAAGCACTCGTCTACTCATGAGAACGAGGCAACAATATACATATACAAAGTATCTCACTCATGAGAACAAATATAACAATGCCAAGCCTAAGGCATTCAAATAAATCTCATAATCCTCACTTTTTTTTTTATACACTCTTTCTCACCATCACTCAAATAAAACAAAAATTCATGGAGTCATGGTGAAGTATAAGGAATTTATCTATGGATTCCTAATTAATTTTAATTTCATATAACCATGAGTGTGATTACAACCATAAAACAAATCCATATAAAAACCCTAAGCCTGGCATACACAACTAATCAAAATAATTAAAATCAATCAATCATCTAAAAACCCTAAACCTTACATACACAACTAATCAAAATAATTAAAATCGATCGATCAATCATCTACATGTAAATATGAAATCAATTCAACATCAAATAAATAAATAAAAACAACGAATTAAATATAAATCAAGAAAAGTGAGTTTTGTACTCACAATATTTTTAAAGATTAAGGAATCACTTAAAAAATTAATGGAGCCACCAAAATAAAACCTTAACCCTATTTATTTTTCTTTTTCCTCTCCTCAACCGCCGTCTCTCTTTGCTCTCGGAATTTCCCCATACATAAAAGCCCTCTCTCTTGATTCTCTCTCTCTCTCTCTCTCTCTCTAATAATTGCAGGGTTCCTTTATATATATATAACCATAAAGGCTGTAACTTGCTTTATTTTATTTTCTTTTATTAAACAACTATAACATATATAAATATACTATATATTTTATCAATATTTAAAATATTTTTTTTATATATATAAAACATATAAATATATAAATATTCAGATTAATTATATATAATTAAATACCATATTAAAATAATTAAATATCATATTAAATTAACTAAACAACATATTAAATTCTCATGTAATCACGTAAATAATAAAATCAAAAATAAAATAAAGTAATAATAAATAAATAATGACTTACGAAAAATTAGGATTGCTACAAAGAGCATCTCAAATCACATTGAAATCTTTTCTGCATTATTGCACCAAAAACTCTCTAGGAAGAAATACATTTTAGATATAATGTATTTTATCTTTTTAGTCTCAATGGGGTACATTGTGGTTGAGATGTAAAATTTGCCAACAACCCCATAGTTTATCAACAAAAACAAATGAATATATATATATATATTTAATTTGATGTACAACCAGAAATAATGTTAGGGAAGGAGGGAAACATAACGAACAGGAGAAGAGAGGGAGAAACCTGTTTCAATCATTGGTAATGAAATTTCAGGCTTTCACAATCCAAAAAGAAAAAAGAAAAACAAGAAATTACATGTTCCTTCAATCATTTTATAGAAACCCATTTCAATCATTGATTCATTGATTTCACATAAATGAAAACCCTACAACATAACAAAATAAACCCTAGAGCTAGAGGGAAATGGGGAAATAGAGAAACGTAGAGAGAGAGGGACAAAGATAAAGAGAAGAAGAGAAATAGAGAGAGGAAGAGAAAAACCTCAATGTTGAAGCGATGCGAGTAGCGGTGGCAATGTAATGATGTTCGACGGTAGAAGACTGACGGTGACTATGAATGCGAATCAGCGATGGTGAGTCCGTGAGATAGAGAGAGACAGAGAGAGCAACAAACTAAACTTGTTTGGGTGTATGTAATGAGAGAAAAATATGAAAAAAAAATAATAATAAAAATAAATCATAATTAATAAATTGGGCGGTAATGTGAAAGTATTCCCACAAAAAAATAAATCTGTGTGCTTTATGAAAATTTTCAATTTTATTGCCGACTAACTGTTTTTGCTCACTGAAAATAAGTATTTGCCGACCACATTTTTGGTTGGCGAAGATTAAAAGTAAAAAAATTTCATTAATATTTGGCGACTAAGTTTTTTGGTAGGCAAAAATTGGTATACAACGACTAGATTTTTTTTTTGTCACAGCATATAAATATACGTTGACCAAAAGTTTGGTCGTAAAAAATTAATAGCAATAATTAAACTAGTTATTTAGCGACTAAATTATTTAGTAAAAAATAGATAGACCACGACTAAATATTTTTTTGTCACCGAAAATTCATATTTGGCGACCAAACTTTTGGTCGCCAAAGATTAATTGCAAATATTATGTTGGTTATTTTGTGACTAAATTTCTTTCAGTAGGCAAAAACTGATATACCACGACAAAAACATACTTTGGTAGCCTAAAACCTAAACAAACGCCGACCAAAATTTGTTTAGTCACCTATTGTGTAATATTTAGCGACTAATTTTTTTTTTAGTCGCCCATAAATAATAGGGAAAATCGGTCTAGGGTCCCTCTCCCACTTTTCGTAATGGAAGAGATCCACAAAATTATTTTTTGATGTGTGAGGTCCCTAAACATTTCTCTACCCGAAACAACCTATCAACCTCGATCTGAAACAGTTTTTGGACCTTCGACCATATTCCTTACCTGAAGAAAGCCTTCGACGGATTCTCGAGCCTTCTTCCTCATCATCAACGCCTGGGTTGTAGATTTCTTTGGTCCTGCGTCGGCTTTGATCGACGGTTCTGATGATACCCCGATGGAGCCGGAGCAGTGCACTGTCCCACCTAAGTGGGTCGGAGATCCCAGAACCATACTTCATCACAGGTCATACCTAGTCATCGTCGTCAACGGTCAATCAAAGCTGACGCAGGACCAAAGAAATCGCTGAAACTTCTAGAGATTGTGGCGACGTGGGCGGCATCTAACCTCTGAAATAGTGTTGGAAGCCATTTATGGGTCATAGCTGATCTTTATTCATCTTTAGTCTGTTTAAATAATACTCATGTAGAGAAGTTACTGCTGTGCTACGTTTGAAATGTAGTCCTGAAATCATATCAAGTTGACATCTATTTGAATTGTAGCTTGATATGCTACAGGAGTAGAATGAGATTATCCTTGATAAGGTGAGTTTCCCCCAATACCCCAATACCCTACCTTTCTACAGAACATATTTCTTAAAGTTATCCATTTTTTGAGTATCTTTTTTAAAATTTTTCTGGGTTTTTGTAATTTTCTCTGGAAATTGATCAGTGAATTTCTCTGAGTTTTTGTGATTTTTTCTGGGGTTTGGAATTTAGAATCTTGTGTTTGAATTTCTCTGATTTCAATCCAGAGAATTTCTCTGGTTTGTCTGATTTGGAGAATTTCTCTGGTTTTGGACCAGAGAAATTTGTGGGTTTGTAGGTTTGTTGGACATCTTTAAAAAAAATCTGTGTTGATCGTAGACAAACCATGGATGGAAGTGGTTAAAACTTTTGATGCCCCACCTGTTCACAGACATATTCATGGATCCACCAAGAAATCTGCCAAGCCTGATGGATCTATGAAGAAGAGGCCTAGTTTCGTTAGCAATAGTTCGCAGGTGAGTTTGAAAAATGGAGAGTGAAAGATTGTGTGTGTTTATTTTGCACTACCTCCTCATCAATCATCTCTATAATTTTTTTTTTATTTGAAGTTGAAACCAGAGAAATTCTCTGGTTTTTTAACTGAATTTTCTCCGGGTTGAAACCAGAGAAATTCTCTGATTTTTGAACTAAATTTTCTCTGGGTTGGTCTAGAGAAAATCTTTCCAGAATTGTATGCTCAGTTTTCAAATACCCTTACATTGGATGTGAGTTTACTGTTATGATCGTTTATTTTCCCTTGCTTCCTCAAATCAGAGAAATTCTGTGAATAATTGGAGCAGAGAAATTCTGAATCTGGACTTTCCAGAGAAATTCTGGTCCAGAGAAATTTTAAATTTCTCTGGACCAAAATTTCTCTGGACCAATTTTCTCTGGACTGAAATTTCTCTGGATTGAAATTTCTCTGGATCAAGGTTGAGGGACCTTAGACATTATGAAAATATTGTTGATGGACCTTAGACATTATGAAAATATTTAGTGTCCTTTATGCTAAAAAATCATAGTACCAAGGACCTGAAAAAAAATACCCCAAAATAATATACCTTGACTAAAAAAATGTTAGTAGCTAATGCCTAAAACAATACCGGCTAATATTATTTTCAGCCACCAAAAGTACAGATTGTTGTAGTGTTGATATTGATGACAATGACAATTAGTTTGCACATAAACCGATTGTATTAAGAATGTTGCTATATAACTCTTGGTATAGGTCAAAACATTGATAAATTTTTTATTTGTAAAATAACTAACACCCAAATTGATTACATTATGAGACGAATACACATATGACTGCTAAATAGGAAATATTATCACATAAATATAATAAAACAAAATTTTATGTAATTGCTTCTTTTTTTATTAAAAATAAAAATAAAATTATGGGACGATAACATGCTTATATATTAAATATTTTATGATAAGTTTCGTATTTTTAAATAGGGTTGTGTATCTTTTTAATCCACAATCTAGACTGAAGGGTGTTATTTTAGTTAGTGGAGTTCATCACAAATTTTATTTTGATGATCTAACAGTTCATTTTATAAGAACTTTTGGGTATATTATTTATGAAAAAAAATTAGATTGATTTGATAATCATAACTTTTTTATTTATTGTATTTGTCTCCCAAAAAAAAAAAAAAAAACCATTTTTTTGGGTAGATAGATGAAATTAAGAGATTACGATTATTAGATTGACTTAATTTTGTTTTTTGTTTTTTTATGGATGATATAACAAAAGACCCAACAAAATGAATATTTTAGTTCATCAAAATGAGACCAATAATGGATTCTACATATCTAAACAACACCCTTCAATTTAGATTGTAGATTGGAGAGGTGTAAATTTGTTTTAAATAAGATCCAATGCCACTTTAGTACATCTTAATTACTTTTATCAAGGTTTTATTTCATTGCATATACATATATACAAAATGTTTCAAGTTCTTATAATCCATCACAAAATTAGATATAATCGAGGTGGGATCTATAAAATGTGAATCACATCTCATACAAGAACGTTGTGTCCCTTTTGAATTTTAGGCATATAAAAGAACTGTATATACTTACTCTTACTGATTATTCTTATAAACACAACCCTTTACAAGTGTATTCAATATCATTCTAATCTTGTATATTTACTCCTCGTAGATACACAGCCTTGGTGCAGCAAAATGTCCTACAAGCATCCAAGGACATGGAGAAAGTGTTAGAAGTTTCCCTAAGTCAGATTGTAAAGGATGTTGAGTTCCCATCTCATCCTCCTCCACCTGATTACCCATTCCTTTCCAAAGCATTCTTCTATGGTTTCTAGTTGGCGTTGTCTTTTATAACACTTACCTTGTCCAATCTCAGTTAAATCACCAATATCTCCCTGAAAGGAAGAATTTGAATGCGTATCAAGATGCCTATAATGTTGTAAGATTCCAAGCACTGCTTGCAGTTTGCTGAACAATTCCAGGATATTAGGCCACTGTCTTTTTCATCGATCACATTGGCAGAGTCAAAATCCATATCTTGGGCTTCTTTTTCATGGCTCTTGCCTTGCTTGCTATGGGGATATCCTACATTGCATACTGGTATGACCACACAAATGGAGGATTTTTGTTTCTATATGGCCTCGCATTTTTCTTCCCAAATTTTGGACCAAACACTACCGCTTTTATAGTCCCTGCAGAGCTTTTTCCAGCAAGATTTCGATCGACATGCCATGGAATTTCGGGGGCTTTTGGAAAGGTTGGAGCGATTGATTGGTCAGTTAGATTTTTTTGGGCTTCTAAAGACAACCATGATAACAAGCATTCTAATTATGTGGGTTGGATGGCAGCTGGATTGGTGGCTCTGGGTGGAGTCTGCATCGTGGGAATGATCACAACTTGCTTGTTTAGACGCGAGACCATGGGGAGATCATTGGAAGAGAATGAGAACGAAGACAAAATCCAAGAGCTTTGTTTCTTGAGGTGTTCTACAAATTCTTGCATGCGGCATAGGTCTGATTTTGTTGATGAAGTTGATGCCATATAAAACTTATTTGGCTGCAAAAATGATAGAGATCTTTTGAAATACCAAATTTTCTTCCAACTACACATATGAGTATGGTCTCACAAGGGAATGGAGCCCACATCCCCTCCTGGCTCTAGTTTAAGGTCTGTTTAGTACTTGGATGATGGGGCAAGCTCTTTCTCTGCTCCTCCTTGCATTTTTTGAAACATTACTACTGCCCATACTTTGAAGGACCAGTGCTCAACTCATGCTTAAAAGTGGTTCTCCGCATGTACTCTATGACAAAGAGGCTAGGCACCGAATTGGATGGGGGGAAGGTGTGCAAAGAGGCATACTGGCTTCATAGGAAGCTAACGAAGGTACAGAAAAGACCCAGGTAGAATGAAGGAGGTTTATCCGAAGAATCCGCCAACCTTTGCAAGTTCAGGTGAAAGAGAGAAAGCAACTGTGGCCAAGTAATCTCCTTTAGCCAAAGTGTAAAGATCTGAAAGAGAGCTCGTTTCCTCCATCGATCTAGTTTCTGTAAGAATATCCATAAAGTGGCCCATATGCCACATGTCTGTTTTATTTATTTATTTTATATATATTTATTATATATATTTAATTAGTTTAATGGTTAATGGGTAACTAACGTCTATTCATTATCCCATATGGTGGTTTCATGGGACCTTACAACTTCCCTGATGGTGGGAAGTTATAAGGAGTTACACTTGGATATGGGTCCATGCCTATCTATATATATGCTTGTGATAGCCATCAAACACATACTTTGTTTTGTGAATAGAATAGGCTTGAAACTCTGTTCCTTCCACTTTTCCCATATGGTTCTGTAAAAGTGTTCAGTGAGTGGGTTTTGTTTATACATTCAAGATTTGATCATTCAAAGATAAAGAGTCAAAGGCTTGAACATCATGGCGGGAGGTATTTTTCTTTTTGAATTAAAATAATTTTAATTCTCACAATTGGTATCAGAGCCTCTTCCTGTTTTTGTTAGTTAGCCTTACTGTATTCATGGAGGCCATTACGTTATATATATATATATATTTTCCTGAGCCTCAATTCTGTTCTGGTATAGATATTTGCAATTTCATGCATTTGTTCAGTTGATTTTAATATATTATTATTTTCCACGCCTTTTAATGCTTTTGCATATGGAAAATGCTAGGTTTTATGAAGAATTTTTATGAAAACCATCATGAAAATCATCTGCACCGTTGGATCATGAGACACATACCTAATCTAACAGTGCAGATGGTTTTCATGAAAATTTTCATGAAACCTAGCATGACCCTTTGCATATACATCCAGTATGTCATACCACCATGACTCTTAGACCATTATAACAAGTCATATATATATACAGGTTTAATATTCTACTACTTAATGGTGGATCTCAGATTTTTACAGTAGCCATTATTATACAAAATTTGTAGTTATCTTGTATATTTTGTTTAATTCAAGGATTACCCTTTGAAATCAATATAGACGTTTAGTGTTTGGTTTATCTTGTTTAAAAAATAAAAAATTAATTTTCATGGAATAAATAATCTTGATACATGTAGTATGATATTACACTATACTAGAGAGCATGTATATACTATTTGTTGGGCTTATGGAATTTATTTTGGTCCAATTTTTAAGCAAAATCTAGTATAAGGTTGAATTACATGTGTTTGGTCTTGAGATTTTTCATGTGATATTATTCTGATTGTATGTATTATACATTATGTGCATTAAAAGATTATGTATTTGTTGTGACTACAAGGATTTTCTCACATTAATAAATTATGTCATATTTAAAATTTTTATTATGTTTTAAGAGTAGCCACAGCATCTTAAGACATAAAGATGTGATCCTCAGTATTTTGATCACATAAAGTGAAAAATTAATTTGGCATTTTTATATTGCAATTTTATTTTATAAATAATTTCTTGGTCCCACATGAAAGTAATTATTTATGAAATTTAATTGGAATAAGATAATGGATTGGATATTAAAGGGATTGAACACTCTAAACCCACAGGTATGAGTTTTCTTTTCCTTAAATATTTCGGAACCCATTAGTCTTATTATAAAGTAATAGCAAATCTAATACAGTTTAATGACCTCTACCCACAGGAAGGTTTAGATTTGTTACTGAATTCAACATTGGTTGATTCAGGCTATAGCTATTGTTTCAAAGCATTAATAATGTTCTTGGTAATTGCAGTGATTTCTACCTCTGTACCATCTAATGAGTCTTCTTGTATTCCATTCTTGAATGGTGATAATTTTTCAGACTAGAAGGACAAAATCCTTCTAACATTAGGGTGCATGAACCTTGATCTGGCACTCCGTATGGATGAACCTCTTGAACCCACGGACTAGAGTTCTGCTACAGAAAAGAGTGCTTATGATAAGTAGAAGCGATCCAATCTCTTAAGCCTAATACTCATAAAGTCATATATCAACCAGAGCATTAGGGACTCAATCCCACTATCTGATAAGGTCAAGAACTACATGAGGGCTATTGAAGAGCAATTTGTTAGTTCTAACAAAGCATTGGCAAGCACCCTAATGAACAAACTATCAGGAATAAAGCATAACAATTCTAGGAGTGTGGGTGAGCACATTATGGAAATGAGGGACATTGCAGCTCGTCTTAAGTCCTCAGAGATTGAGATTTCTGAGTCATTCTTTGTCAATTTCATACTCAATTCTCTTCCTGTGGAATATGGAGCATTCCAAATTTCTTATAACACACAGAAGGAAAAATGGTCTATCAATGAACGTTTGACCATGTGTGTTCAAGAGGAGGAGAGATTGAAGCATGGAAAAGTGGAAAGTGCTCATTTAGCATCACATAAAGGAGGGCAATGGAAAAAGGGCAAAGGTGATCAGAAATGGAAGAAGCTTGGTAAAATGCCATTTAAAAATCATGCCAATAAGGATGTATGCTTCTTCTGCTAGAAAAAGGGTCACATGAAGAAAGATTGCCCCAAGTATAAGAAATGGCTTGAGAAGAAAGGTAATCTCATATCTCTTGTGTGTTATGAATCTAATTTTGTTAATACTCATCAATATGATTGGTGGATTGATTCGGGTTCTACAATTCACATTGCTAATACCATGTAGGGCTTCCTCAGCTTAAGGAAACCGACAGGAAGTGAACAAGGCATCTATTCGGGCAATGGGATGCGTTTGCACGTCGAAACTGTTGGAACTTTCAGACTAGTTTTAAAAAATGGCTTTGTTTTGGATCTTGAAAACGCATTTTACATTCCATCTTTTTCAAAAAAAACTTAATTTCTGTTTCTAGACTAGTACCGTTTGGATTTGAATTTCAGTTTATTGGTGCAAATTTTAGTTTGTTTAAAGACTCTGTTTCTGTAGGATTTGGTACTTTAATTAATGGTTTGTACAAATTAAATCTGGATCCTGTTTTTGAATAAAATTTTTTAACCTTGCATGGTGATATTGGCATTAAGTGTAATATTGTTGATGAGTCCTCCTTGGGACATATCTCTATTGAGAGAATAAAAAGGTTGGTTAATGATGCAGTCCTTCCGACTCTTGATTTTACCAAATTTGGTATTTGTGTGGACTGCATAAAGGGAAAGCAGAACAACAAGACCAATAAAGGTGCCAAAAGGAGTGAGGAAATTCTTGGAATCATACAGACTGATATTTGTGGACCATTTACTCCACCTTGTCTGAATGGTCAGAGATAGTTTATCTCATTTATCGATGACTTCACATGATACATGTATCTTTACCTCTTGTTTGATAAGGCCGAGGCACTTGATGCCTTTAAAGTTTATAAAGCAGAGGTAGAGAAACAAACAGCAAAGAAAATTAAAATTGTGAGGTCAGACAGGAGTGGAGAATATTATGGGAGGTACACAGAATTGAGACAATTGCCAGGTCCATTTGCTAAGTTCCTTAAGGAAGAAGGCATTATTGCACAATATTCAATGCCTGGCACACCACAACAAAATGGTGTTGTTGAAAGAAGGAACCGAACACTTATGGACATGGTAAGGAGCATGCTTAGTTATTCTAATGTGTCTATAAATTTATGGAGTGAAGCTTTGAAAACCGCTGTGTATATCTTAAACAGGGTTCCACCCAAGGTTGTTCCCAAAACACCGTTTGAGTTATGGAAAGAATAGAAGCCAAGTTTAAGACACTTACATGTTTGGGGTTGTCTAGTTGAAGTGAGGGTGTATAATCCACATTTAAAGAAATTGGACCCCAAAACAGTTAGTGGTTTTTTCATAGGTTATGCGGAAAACTCCAAGGGTTACAGATTTTATTGTCCTTCAAATTTACTTAGAATTGTTGAAGCGAGAAATGCTAAGTTTATTGAGGAAGTTGACCCTAGTGGGAGTTACCCTCGAAAGATAGAGTGGAAGGAATCACGAGATCCGGATACAACACCCATGAATATAGGTGAATTGGTTGTCTTTCAAGATAATCAACCCGATATTCTTGAAAATCAACAATTCAAGAACTTTCACTACAAGAGGAACAAGTCAACATAGAGCCTGTAGCTCAAGTCCTAATTGAGACTACAGAATTAAGGAGATCCTCATGAGCTAGAAAGTCAGCAATTTCTGGTGATTATTTTGTATACTCAATGGAGTCTGATTTTGACATCGGTCCTAAAGATGATCCTATTTCATTTTCCAATGCCATGAATAGGGATGATTCTAAATTATGGTATGATGCCATGAAGGAAGAGTTAGAATTTATGGCTAAGAATCAAGTTTGGGAAATTGTTGAGTTGTTTAAAGAAGTTAAAGCGGTTGGCTGTAAATGGGTCTATAAGACCAAGAAAGACTCAAATGGCAATTGTACAGGGAGCAAATATTCCGGCAAGCCCATACTCCTTTCTTCCAAGCTCCGTTTCTGTCCGATCACCTGCGAGCACAATGGCGGTGAGCTACCCGGCGGTGTGTGGCCGAAAAACCCCTCCGACGATCAAGTTAGCACACACCTTGGGATAGAGAGAGAAAGAGGAGAGAGTGTTTGAGTGTAAGTATTTCTTACAAAACGTTCGTCCCTCTGCGTATGGGGGGCGCAGACATGCTTATATACCCTCTGCGCCCCAAATCTATTCCCAGTGATCTCTCGACACATGGCTCTGCTATCCCATCTGTCAACACAAACCTTGCTGAACATCACCTAACCCAACTGCCTGCCTACTCTACTGGGAGCTCGGCAACCGAGCTGCACCATCTCGGCTGTCAACGGCCATGCTGTGTTTCATGCCTAAGTATAACGAGAACCGAGCTCGGTTGCATCCCAGCATAGCCGAGCTCGGGACAGCTCATGCTGGTTTGCCATCGGCCTTACTGCTAAGCAAACACAAGTAGCTCGGTCCAACCACGCCTTTCCTAGCGCCGGACAACTCACTTGACCAGCCTCGATACCATGAAGCTATGTAGCTCGGTCAAACCACGCCTTGCATTAACTGAGCAGGTTCTTTCAAGACAAGGCTGCACTACCTCGGCTCAATACTTGTTTGGCCCAAATCTGTCCGGCCCAATTCCAGATCATAAATCTCCCTCTCAATTGCCCCTTAATCCCGTCCGCGCAAGCGTGACTGGGATTACCCATTCTGACCGGGGTAACATCTCCTCGGTCCTCGGTTTACTAATCGTTGACTGGGCTGGCTGACATGCCTGTCTTCAGCATACTATCTCTTGACTTGCTCGGTTGACGCCTTGTCTGACCTTCCTGTCTCTTGACTTGCTCGGTCGTCGCCTCATCTGACCTTCTTGTTTCTTCAACTCTGATGCTGCCATTAATGGGGACACGTGTCAATCTCCCATTGGCCCTCGAGCGGCCAACCCAGCCATCCGTTGGCATTCAAATTTTTGGCTATTTTTCTTCCTTATAAGCATGCCTAGCTTCCTTCATTTCATTCTTCTTGCTTCTCATTTCTCTTCGACGACCCAGAGCTTGTGCCATTCCTCCCTTGCCATTCCTCAGCTTGTGTTCGAAGAAGCAGCCACTGCCCTTCAAAGGTATGTCCTCCAACTCCTCTTTTGCTATTATTTCACTTAGTATTTCGCACATTAGGGCACTAAACACGTAGTTTTTAGGACATAGGCACCCAAAATTGTCCCAAACCCTTAATTGTTCATGGTGTTCTTCATTTTCTCTGATGAACATTAAAGATCTGGGGTGGACCGGGCTCCAGGTCTTCTTTTGATCCAAAAAATCACTCCGACCGAGAAAATAACTTGTTGCCTCAACCTTAGTAAAAACCAGGATAGTAAAAGGACTTGGCCGCTCGACCGGGCTAACATCTGGTCCGCTTGGGCGACCGAGCTCCTTGGTTAGCCTTTACGACCGAGGTGGTTTGGCACTCTTCATGACCGAGCTAAAGTCAAGCTCGCTTTGTGCGACCGCGCTCCCTCTTACACTTGCCATCCTTTTCCTGCAGAGTCCAAGGGGACCACTGACTATTACCGAGGCTCTAAAAAACCGAGCAGCTATCAATCACCAGACAGTGCCAAACCTCCTCAGCCGAGCTAACTTAGCCAGTTTCACATGGGGAAATTTCGCTTCCTCGTCGATACTCCGGCTGCGCTGGTCGCGTTTAGGGAGGAGTACGGTATCCCGGCTGACGTCCACCTTGAGCTCGCAAAAATTGAAACAACGCCTTGGGGCAGATTAGAACAGTACTCCTTCACCGTGTTGTCTATCATCGAAGGAGGCCTCCACTTCCTGGTCAACCCCTTGATGACTGAATTTCTACACCGGACTAGGCTTGCACCCACACAAGTATCAACAAACACTTACCGAATTATCAACAGCGTCCACGAGCTAATCAACCGGCTAGGCACCAACTTAGGTTTAGCCGAGATACTGAGGCAATACACACTTGGGCACACCGACGATGGCCTCGCTTATTATTTAAAAATCCGACCACCGGCGATGGCCTCGCTTATTATTTAAAAATCCGACCGGGCAAAGAAAAACTAATGACCGGCACCCCAAACAAAGACTTACACAACGATGACTTTTTCTGGGTGTCTGGCAACTATGAAACAGCCAACGTACCGGGCTAGTCAATTAGCAAGAACTTCAGTTCCACAAGTAAGTCGCGCTAATTTGCTCGGTCAGTTGCCTTTCTCCAATATTCTGTACTTTACCATTTTTCCTGTTTCCTTAGCAGCGATTCAAGCCTTACAAGCCAACTACCAATATCCCAACGTAGAAGCCATCTGGACTGTGCTCCACTACCGCCACCGGGATTGTAACGAGCTGCTCGGCTACACTCTAACTTACAGATATTCAGCTCCACGCCGGAGCAAAGTGACAGACTTTCTCCGTGCTCCATCACCTCCTCCAGACCCAACTCTACCGGACGTGCCGCTAATCCAGTTGACCGAAGAACAAAAGATGGCCAAACAAAGCCGCATCAAGAACCTCCTCACCGCCACTTCAACCGAGATACCGAGCATTATCACCCACTCGCCAGCTGCCGGTCAATCCAGCGGCCCCGTGGTTGCCTTGGCATCTCCAGCCGCCGGGCAAGCCAAACAAGAAACTCGCCGGGCTGGCAAAAGACCTCGCACAGACCCATCTGCCGAGCTGGTTGCCGAGCTAACCACCGAGCAACCCGCTATCACCGCCGACCCCACACCATCATGGCGACCGCAGCTAAAGCACCGGGGTAAAGACATCCCGGCTAACGCTTCCGTCAAGGGCGATAAGGAGCACTTGCTTACCTTCGACCTTTCAAAAGCCTTTCTGCTGCCGAGCGACGTGGTTGGCAGCGACCACGTCCCTGACACCCGGTTGGTGAAATCAGCCGTGAAGTCCATGACCAGGGTAAGAATCTCAATCTTCTACTGAAATTTTTTACAAGTGTTTGCACGGTTTCTTCTCTGATCAAATTTTCTTCTTACAGGCCATCCAAAAGCAACACTTGGTCATGGAGCGCATCCATCGACTGCGGCAAAAGGCGAATGACACCGCCAGCCAAGTCCAAAGCCTTCAAACCGAGCTTGGCCGAGCAAAGCCCTCACTTCAAGTCGCCAATGCTGACAACAACAGGTTGCTCGGCCAGCTTGACGAAGCCGAGAAGAAGAGAGATGAGCTCCAGGCCGAGCTGGATGCACTCAAGAAGTCAAGAAAGAAGGAATGCGAAGATGCCAACAACGTCGGCTTCAAGGAAGCCGAGGACAGCTACAAGAAGCAGGTCTTCGCAACTCAAGACATTTATTTCAAAGCGGGCTAGAAGTCTACCTGCGAACATCTCGGTCAAGGTCCTGATACCGATGTGTTTGCCACTCCGCCGCCTGCCTTCCTACCGACCTATCTTGTGCCATATGCCAACGACGTCTTCAGCGCGTTGCAGGCTGAGGCCGGGGAAGGTCTTGAAGAAGAGGCCGAGGCAGATGCTGAGGGAGAAGACCACCAAGAGTAGGAGCAGCCCGGCCGAACTGAGCTCGGTGCCCCAGACCAATCTCCAACGGTCAATTTGGAGGCAACCGAGGATGAATTCACCAACCTCTCCCCCTTAGCTTAGTTTTCTTTTTTCGTGGCTTTTTGCTTTACATATGTAACCGGGCTGTCAGCCCCACCTCTTGTACTTATTTTCGATCAATGAAAAAGCTAAATTTCATCAAGTGTTTGGGCGGTATTCATGTCTCATAGCTTCAGCCGAACAAAATACCTAGGCAAGACAAACCACATTAATTAACACATATAACCGGAAAGGACATCTCGGCTTGAATCTCATGGTTGAACATATTTGCAACTCTTTCAACCGGAATAAGCACCTCGGTTGGGAATGCCTAAGTTGAGCAAGCCATCAACTCTTTCAACCGGAGTAAACATCTCGGTTAAGAATAACTAAGTTGAACAAAACACTAACTCTTTCAACCGGAATAAACACCTCGATTGAGAATAACTAAGTTGAACAAAACATCAACTTCTTTCAACTGGAATAAACATCCCGGTTGAGAATACCTAAGTTGAACAAAACATCAACTCTTTCAACTGGAATAACCATCTCAGTTGAGTATACCTAAGTTGAACAAAACATCAACTCTTTCAACCGGAATAACCATCTTGGTTGAGTATACCTAAGTTGAACAAAACATTAACTCTTTCAACCGGAGTAAACATCTCGGTTTTATCTTCGAAGCTGAGCAAATCAGACCCAATTGACCGGAGTAAATCATCTCAATTTTTACATCAAAACAACAATCTGAATGCTAAAGCAAAGAAGAGACACTTCTATATATTGACAAAAAGAATTACATTCTAAAGTGTAAAACAAAAAATTCCTTTGCACAAAAAGAAAGCAAAAGCTAGAAATAATACAGTTTGAGGTTAGCCACATTCCATGGCCGGGGTATTGCTCTACCTTCCAAGTCCTCCAAGTGGTATGCCCCCTTGCCTGCCAGACCGATTATCTTGTAGGGTCCTTCCCAATTTGCCCCTAGCTTGCCTTCACCTGGCACCAGGGTATTGCCCATGACTTTCCTCAAGACCCAATCACCTACTTTGAATGGTCTGGGGTGTATCGTTTTGTTGTATTTCCTTGAAAGCTCTTGTTGATAGGCGGCCACGTGGATGAGAGCCTTTTCCCGACGCTCTTCCACTAGATCCAGTTCCAGGGCAATGGCCTCGGCGTTCAGCTCGGGCTCAAAACTTTCGCTTCTGAGGGTGGGCATGCCAACTTCCAAAGGTATGACCGCCTCCATGCCATAAGCCAAGGCAAATGGAGTTTCCCCGATAGACCGCAGAGGGGTTGTTCGGTATGCCCAAAGGACGCTGGGGAGTTCCTCAGCCCACTTTCCCTTTGCCTTCTCCAGCCGTTTCTTCAACCCATCAAGTATGGTCTTGTTTGACGCCTCGGCCTGACCATTAGACTACGGGTAAGCTAGAGTAGAGTTGTAGAATTCAATCTTTAAATCTTCACAAAACCCTCTGAATAGGCGACCGTCAAACTGGGTGCCGTTATCAGAGATCAGAATTTTGGGGACGCCAAACCGCGTGACCACATTCTGCCAGACAAACCGCTTCACGTCTTTCTCCTTGATTGTTGCTAAAGGCTCAGCTTCAACCCATTTGGTGAAGTAGTCGGTGGCCGCGATGAAGAACTTCCGGTTGCCTGGTGCTATTGGGAGCGGCCCCACGATATCTAGCCCCCACATCGCAAAGGGCCAAGGGCTGGTGAGGGGAAGAAGTTCCCTGGCCGGCCGGTGGATCTGATGAGCAAACTTCTGGCGCTTCTCACACTTGCGAACATACTTCTGTGCGTCGGCCTGCATGTACGGCCACCAGTAGCCTTGTGAAATAGCTCGGTAGGCCAAGGACCTGCCCCCTTATATGACTGCCACAGATGCCTTCGTGAATTTCACGCAGGAAGGCTTCCACGCTGCTCGGGTGCACACACTTCAGGTAGGGACCGGTGAAAGACTTCTTGTATAAAGCGCCGGATGGAGAGAGCCAAAACCGCTCTGACTTCACCCGCACTTTATGTGCTTCCTTCTTCTCGGCTGGAAGGGTCCGTTCTCTGAGAAAAATGATGATAGGGTCCATCCAAGAGGGCCCTAGCTCGGCGCAGAGTACTTCTGTCTGCCTGGTTGCTTCAATGCTGGGTCTTGGAAGGAATTCAATCAAAAGAGGGTTGGGAGATGAGCTATCGACCATGGAAGCCAGTCCGGCCAACTCATCTGCTCGGCCATTTTCTTCGCAGCCAATTCGTTGGACCCTGATTGCCTGAAATCGCTTGATGTGGTCTTTGACCAGTGCTTGGTACTTCACCATTCTGTCATCCTTTGCTTCGTATACCTCGGAAGCTTGGTTAACCACAAGCTAGGAATCACTGTAAACCATTAGCTCGGATGCTTGCATCTGAAGCGCGCTCCTGAGCCCGGCCAACAGCGCCTCGTACTCGGCTTCGTTGTTGGATGCTGGGAAGCCAAGTGTGATAGAGTGTTCAATAGTCAGACCATCCGGCGAGTTCAGAACTATACCTAGCCCGGCACCGTGACGGTTCGAGGCTCCATCAACAAAAAGTTTCCACATCTCCCCCACAAAGAGCTTCCAACATTCTGAGGGGTCCTGAGAGGCTTGGAGGTTGATGGGATCATGGCTGCTCAGCTGTTTGGTTCCAAGCTCTGTGCTAAGCGGCTCCACTGCAGCCCCCTTTAGCGATTCGGCACTGGACTCAGCAAGTTGATCCGTAATGCCCAAGTCCATAGGCGAATCACCAGGTTGCGGTATTATGCCGGCCGCAGTCTCTGTGCTGAGTGGTTCAACTTCTTCCCCCCTAGGTGATGCGGTACCGGACAGAGCAGGTTGATCGGTGTTACCCAACTCCGTCATCACATCGCCGGGTTGTAGAATCATATTAACTGAAGGTGCTTCGGTGGGGCGCGCAAGTTCCGCGTCGCCAATACTGCCAATCTGTTGTATTTCGGTCGGGCTTGCATTCTCCTCATCTGCCGCGGCAATATCGACCGGGCATACCAGATGAGTTCCAGGTGAAAACTCAGCAACGAAATCGGCCAAGGTCTGGGCTTTTATAGCAGTGCGCGGCTGGAACTTCACATCAAATTGTCCCAGTTCGACCGCCCACTTGAGAATTCGACTGGAAAAGTCTGCCCATTCGAACAAAGCTTGAAGGGGGAACTCGGTCAGAACGATGATGGTATGGGCGTGGAAATAGTGTGCCAACTTCCTTGAAGCCATCATCAATGCCAACGCAAGCTTTTCCAACGGCAAGTATCTCGACTCTGTCGGCAACAAGGTTTTACTGACGTAGAAGATTGGGAGGTGCTTGATCCCTTCAGCTCGGACAAGTACTGCACTGACTGCATGTTGTGAAACGGCCAGGTAAAGGTAGAGTTCCTCGCCGGGCTTCGGTGTTACCAATAGTGGCGCCGAAGATAGATACTCCTTGAGCTCGGCTAAAGCCCGGTCACACTTTTCGTCCCACAAGAACTTTGATTTCAATGCCTGAAAGAAAGGACGGCAGCGATCTGATGACCGGCTTATAAATCGATTAAGCGCGGCGGCCATTTCGGCCAGATGCTGCACGTCCTTAGTCGAACTAGGCTGTTTCAACTCTTGTCCGACTTTGATCTGTGTGGGGTCTGCTTCGATACCTTGGTTCATGACTAGGAATCCCAAAAATTTTCTGGATCCCACGCCAAAGGCACACTTAGACGCATTTAGGCGTAGCTTGTGTTTGTTGAGAATGGCGAACATCTCGGCTAAGTCGGACAAGTGGTCTGCTTGATGTCGGCTTTTAACCACCATATCATCAATGTAAGCCTCCATTGTCCGGCCCAGCAGAGGGGCAAACATCTTGGTCACCATCCTCTGAAAAGTTGCCTCGGCGTTCTTTAAACCAAAAGGCATGACTCGGTAGCATAAGAGTCCCCTTGGAGTCGTGAAGGAGGTGATCTCTCGGTCGGACCCATGCATAGCAATCTGATGGTAGTCGCGGTAGGCATCTAAGAAACTAAGCCTGTTATGCCCAGCCGTCAAGTCCACAAGCTGGTCAATTCTGGGCAAAGGGAAGCTGTCTTTCAGACAAGCTCGGTTGACTGTCTTGTAGTCGACACAAACTCACCACTTCCCATTCTTCTTGGGCACCACTACTGTGTTGGAAATCCACCGAGGGTAGTGCACTTCCTGAATTGCTCGTGCCTCAAGCAAGTTTCTCACTTCCTCAGCAACTACCTCAGCGTGATGCAGCGCTGATCTCCTTGTTCGCTGAATGACTGGCTTTGCTTCGAGGAAGACATTGAGGTGATGGCAGATAAGACTTGGATTGAGGCCGGGCATGTCGTAAGGCGACCATGCGAAGACCTCGATGTTGGCCATCAAAAACTCAACCATTTCGGTCCTTTCTTGGGCAGTAAGGCTGGAGCAGAGCAAGAAGAACTTGTCCGGATGCTCTATATCAATTCGCACCTCCACCAATTCCTCAACGGCTTTGTCCTCTGCCCTGGTGCCCACATCGTCAAGAACTCCCCGGTCTTCCAGTCCTTTTATCATTTGAACGAAGCCTTTAGCTGCCCGGCTCCCGTTGACTGCCATGAAGCACTGCTTTGACATGACTTGATCTCCCCAAATTTCTTCGATTGCCCCCATAGCCAAGGGGAATCTTATCACCTGATGGTAGGTCGATGCCACGGCTTGCATCGCGTGAAGCCATCCCCTTCCAAGGATCAGGTTATAAGTAGATGGTACTTGCAACACCCAGAACTCCACTTGCTTGACCACGGATCCCGCTTTGGCCGGCAGGATAATCTTTCGCAACGGCCACTTTGGTTGTGAGTTGAAACCAACCAGTGGTGAAGTCGCCGGAGCCAAGTCTGTATCACGGAGCTTGAGCTGCTTGAATGCATCGTAGTACATGATCTCGACCGAGCTTCCCTGATCGTTCAAGATCCGTCTGACATCAAATTCCTTGACGCGGAGCATCACTACTAAGGCGTCGTTGTGCGGTGTCTGAATGCGCTCTAGATCCCTTGAGGAGAAACTGAGCACATCTTTTTCTTCAGTCTTCCTCCTTTTGATCGCAGGCTGAACCGACAAGACTTCGCTCATGTGTTCTACCTTCTTGATCATACCCCGGAGCTCACATACCTGCCCCGGCTCCACTATGCCGTGGATGACATTAATAACTCCTTGTGGGGGTGCATCACGGTCATCCGGTCCCCGCGGATCAACCAGAGCTTGATTCGCCTTAACTCCCCCATCGATGTAAAGGTCCAGGTGTCCGGCTGCGTCTAGCTCTTCCAAGTGTTGCCTCAAAGGCAAACAATCCTCTATCCGGTGGCCGCGCTTCCGGTGAAACATGTAACGGTACCGCGGATTGAAGCCCTTCTGACCGTCGCCCAACTTAGCTGGAAACCGGACATACTCCTCGTCTTGGATTTCACTAAGTATGCGATAGATTGGAATCTTGAAGACCGTGGTGATGCCTGTCCTGGCCTTCAACCTTCTGTTTGCATCGGCCACGTCATCTCGGGGGTAGTCATCCCGGTCATTCCGACGTCCCCTTCCCCGGTTCTTGCGATTCGAGCCACGGTCCGATTCCTCAGCGCGGTCACTTAATCGGCTGGACTCTTGCCCAACTGCGTGCACTTTGCCAGCGGACCTCTTGTCTGTTGCTACCGGAATCGCCTTCGCGGTAGATACCGACGCATCATCCTCTACTCGGATGTGCTCGTTAATATGCTGCATGAGCTGGCCCATGGAGGTCGGCTGGTGCATGGTAAGCGAGTCCCACAGTCTATGTCCGACCAGAAGACCACGCTTGTATTGAGTGATTGCAAGGTTGACCGGGCAATCCAAGATCTCATTGAAGGTCTCCCAATATCTGGAGTTGTACGCCTTCAATGTGTCGCTCGGTTCCATCTCGACACTCAGTAGGTGATCAACTTCCTTTGGTGTTTTGGTGTTGGTTTTGAAGCGCATCACAAAGGCTTCGGCCAACTGATGCCACCTCTCGATACTCCCTTCCGGCAACCTTTCAAACCATTTCAAGCCCAGTTCGCCTAAACTTGACGGGAAGATAAGGCACATAAGTGCGTCATTGCGCCTATGTCCGGCCATTACCTGTCGGAAGTGGCTTACATGCATGTAGGGATCGGTCTTTCTGTCGTAAAGTGTGAATTTAGGCTGGTGGAAGCCTGCCGGAAGCGGTGTTGTTTCTATCTCTAGGGAGAAAGGGGTGGCGCTCAGCCTCGCCAAGTCCGAGTCTACAAGGAGCAGCGCTGCTTGACGGGGTGGAGGCATTCCGACCTCCTCGCTGGCGTGAACTCCGTAGGATAGCCGTTGGAACGTCGGCACCCTCTGAGCCTCCCGCCGGCGAGCCCGTTCCTTTAAGACTGCCCGCAAATCCTCTGAACGAGCAGAATAAGAGTACCTCGATGTCGTCTCCGGACGTGAGGGCTGGTAAGTGCTATCTTGCGCGCTGGACTTCTCTGCACGTATATCAGAATCACCAACCTTGTAACTTCTGGTAATAGAGATGGACGGAGTGTGCCGCTGACTCCGACTGCCTGAGCGGCAGGGTTGGGTGAGCTCACTGTGGTCTCCCACGCCAGCTACACCCTTCCTTTTGACATGCCACTTCAGCTCCTCCATCTCCACCGCCATTCGCCAGATGACGGCGTCTTGGTCCCTTAGCTTGTGTTCCAGACGTCTGGCGTGTGATTCTCTCCGTTGCCGATGACCGTCTGGGCTCCGTGAATGACCATAGCTCCTCCCGCGCTTATCCCGCGCGTCTCCCGACTGCCCTTCTGGGAATGTCTCTAAGTTCGCCATTGGAGGGATGGTGGGATGTCCTTCTCTCTGTCTGCCTGACTCCGGGGTAACTCCGTCGATGGCGGACAACGGAATCTCGTCGTTGTTTGCCATGAACGGCGATCAGATGAGCATGGAAGACAAGGTTTTGTCTGCAAAGATTCCCACAGACGGCGCCAATTGTACGGGGAGCAAATATTCCGGCAAGCCCGTACTCCTTTCTTCCAAGCTCCGTTTCTGTCCGATCACTTGCGAGCACAACGGCGGTGAGCTACCCAGTGGTGTGTGGCCGAAAAACCCCTCCGACGATCAAGTTAGCACACATCTTGGGATAGAGAGAGAAAGAGGAGAGAGTGTTTGAGTGTAAGTATTTCTTACAAAATGTTCGTCCCTCCGCGTATGGGGGGCGCAGACATGCTTATATACCCTCTGCGCCCCAAATCTACTCCCAGTGATCTCTCGACACGTGGCTCTGCTATCCCATCTGTTAGCACAAACCTTGCCGAACATCACCTAACCCAACTGCCTGCCCACTCTACTGGGAGCTCGGCAGCCGAGCTGCACCATCTCGGCTGTCAACGGCCATGCTGTGTTTCATGCCTAAGTATTCCAATAGCTAAGCTCAACGGGGACCGAGCTCGGCTGCATCCCGACATAGCCGAGCTCGGGACAGCTTATGCTGGTTTGCCATCGGCCTTACTGCCGAGCAAACACAAGTGGCTCGATCCAAGCACGCCTTTCCTGCCGCTGGACAACTCACTTGACCGGCCTTGATACCATGAAGCTATGTAGCTCGGTCAAACCACGCCTTGCATTAACCGAGCAGGTTCTTTCAAGACAGGGCCGCACTACCTCGGCCCAATACTTGTTCGGCCCAAATCTGTCCGGCTCAATTCCAGATCATAAATCTCCCTCTCAGCAATGTCGAATGATATAAAGCCAGACTCGTAGCTAAAGGTTTCACTCAAAGAGAAGGCATCGATTATCATAATACATTTTCTCCGGTTTCTAAAAAGGATTCATTTCGAATTATCATGGCATTAGTAGCTCATTTTGATTTAGAGCTACATCAAATGGATGTGAAACAACATTTTTAAATGGGGATCCTGAGGAAGAAGTATACATGAACCAACCTGAAGGTTTTTGTTCTAATAAAGATAGTCACTTAGTTTGCAAGCTCAAGAAATCCATATATGGACTAAAACAAGCTTCCCGACAGTGGTATTTAAAGTTCCACAATGTTATTACTACATATGGTTTTACGGAGAATGTTGTGGACAACTGTACATACCTTAAGGTTAGTGGGAGCAAATACATTTTTCAAGTTCTATATGTGGATAACATTTTACTTGCATCTAATGATTTGGGATTGTTGCATGATACTAAACAATTTCTTTCCCAAAATTTTGAAATGAAGGATATATGTGAAGCTTCTTATGTCATTGGCATAGAGATTCACAGAGATAGGTCCAAAAGGACATTAGGACTGTCTCAAGCCTACATTGAAAGAGTTTTGGAGAAATTCAAGATGAGTGATTGCACTCCTAATGCAGCACCCATTTTAAAGGGTGACAAATTCAGTTTAAATCAATGTCCGAAAAATGATTTGAAAAGGAACAAATGGTTAGCATTCCCCATGCGTCTGTCATAGGCAGTTTAATGCATGCTCTGGTTTGTACACGACCTAACATTGCATTTGCAGTTAGGATGCTTGGAAGATACCAAAGTAATCCAGGAATGGAACATTAGATGGCTGCAAAGAAAATCGTGAGATACTTAAAGGGAACCAAGGACTACATGCTTACTTACAAGCATGTTGACTGTCTTGAGGTGATTGGATATTCAGACTCGGATTTTGCAGGTTGTCAAGATTCCAGAAAATCCACTTTAGGATATGTCTATCTGCTAGCAGGCGGTGCTGTTTCACAGAAGAGCGCCAAAGAGACGATAATTGCATCGTCAACAATGGAAGCAAAGTTTATAGCATGCTTTGAAGCAACCTCACAGGCTATTTGGTTAAGGAATTTTATCACAGGACTTCGAATTGTGGATTCAATATCTAGGCCATTAAAGGTTTACTGTGATAATTCGGCTGCGGTTTTCTTCTCTAACAACAACAAAAGTGGTAGCTGCAGCAAGCATATTGACATAAAGTATCTTGCTGTTCGAGATCGTGTTAAGAAGCAGGAAGTCAACATTGAGGATATTAGTACCGATATGATGGTTGCAGATCCTATGACCAAAGGTCTTTCTTTCTGTAGAGGTGTTTTCAAAACACGTTGAGGGCATGAGACTGATTGGTTAGCTCAATAATTTTTCTAGTTGTTGTTTTATTTTGTTTTGTCATGACATTTTAATTATTATTAGTAAAAAGTATCATTTTGTGCACCTAAAGTATTGGTGATGCTAAGCAGTCCATTGGGACTATTGATCCATAGGGAACATTGGACCCAGAATAACTTATTAGAAGTTATTTATAAAGAATGACACCACATAAAGTTGAGAGTGTGATACAATGTAATACATGGAAGGAAATACTTAATTGATAGAGTATAACCGCCATGATTCGTGTATTATAACTCTAAGGTTTTGGTATTTTTATTTAATGACCATAATCAGTTTGTTAGTTACCCGATAGTCAACAACGTGCTATATGTGCCAAGTGGGAGAATGTAAGAATATCCATGAAGTGGCATATATGCCACATGTTTGTTTTATTTATTTATATATTTATTATATATATTTAATTAGTTTAATGGTTAATGCGTAACTAACGTCTGTTCATTATCCTATATGGTGGTTTCATGGGACCTTACAACTTCCCTGATGGTGGGAAGTTATAAGGAGTTACATTGCCGAAAAGAGCATGATGCGGTTCAAAACTCATCAACTGACATAATGGCAGTAATTCGATCAATATGAATCCAACTGCCGACGGCTAAAGCAAGTTGCCCACCACCAAAATAACCATTGACAGAGGAAGGAACATCTGATCAACAAGGATCTAAACACCATCTTTTAATACAACTTGACCACTTCATTTGACAGAAGACCAATCATTTGAGAAGTAGAGATCCAATAGTCTGCAACAATCGCAATGTAGCCACTACTAAAGTGATTCCTAACAAGAAACTGATCGTCCGATCAAAAGGAAATCAACTGTTTACAACAACATGACACCAGTTATAAAAGGGAGTCGAAGTGAACAGATAAGGACAGATGGTAACCCAGAAATACACATAAAATATATTTCACTTATCTATTATGAGAATATCCGATCAAATCGTTAACTTAATCATTAGAGGGACCTCTCGACCTAACCAGGTTAGGGGTGATCACTGACCTTTGTTTCTATTGCAGATAAAGGAGTGGTGCATCATCTTGTTAATCTCGTGTGGAGACAAATTCACCGTCCACATACCCTTATCCTATGTCTTTTTTCTTTTTTTTTTTGTCTTCATTTTTTTTTTTTTTTTTTTTTTTTTTTTTGGTGTGGAAAGGCATGTACCTTGAATTAAGAGTCACATAAAGCATACCTAATCACTAACAATGAATCATTTTTAAGATAAATACCCTTGATACCTCTCACATTAATGCTTGTACCCGCTGTTTCTTTTGTGAAAATGGCACCATTGAATTTATAAATTCTCATTGCTGGAGATTCTCATTTAAACTGATTTGGTTGCACAATCGATTTGTCCACACGAGCATTATCACTACAATATTCGTCCATGTAAAGCCCTAACAAAATCAGCCACCTCTTGAGCATCGTTGCCATTACTACGAAATGATTACTCATTCCTATTCACCTAAATACACCAAGCAATGGTAGTCAACATTTCAAGATATTCTTGTCCAAAATCATCATGAAATCCATAAACCATTGGCAAACATGTCCTTTACCATGCATCATATTCCATTCATTGAATCTACATGCCCTTCAATCTTCAATTGCAAAATCACAATCCTGTAAATAATGAATGTCTGTTTCTGGAAAAAGGTCGTACGAAGGACATACTGCCACTGTTAAGATTTGGCGTTTACACAAATTAGATCCCACCAACCGTACACTTAAGAAGCATTGCAAACAAAATGTTTGATTTTTTGGGCACATTCATAGCCCACTTCGAGCTCCAAAAAGATGCATTTTCCTTGGTTCTAATGATGATCCTTTTGAGCATTCCAACCCTATGGCTACATGGCATGTCAATCTCACAATAAAACCCCATACTTAATAAAATGCCAAAATCATCTATCATCACAATTGCTCGGGCCTAAAGAAATGCTCTTAATCTTTTCCACATCATAAGACTAAAATTACTAATCAATTACATTTTCTTTCGACAAACCTATAGATTGGTCAATAAGGCAACCCATCTTTGCCTTTTCCAAACCAAGGACAATAGGGCTCTAAACTTTAAACAAATAATGAGATGATGTAAGCATTGTTACCATTTCTTGTGGTTCATCTAAGTCCCGTGCATAAAAATTCCTTTCCTTCCAAGATGCTTCTCCAAGTATAAGATGGGTGGCACCCAATTCGGGCATCTAAAAAAGAGCTACTTGGAAAGTAACGAGCCTTGAGTATTCTCACTGCTAGAGAATTTTGATTAGTAGGAAATCTCCACCATTAATGGAAATTTTCCTATCCCTATCCTTTGTTGATCCCCCTATATTCAAATCCTTTGTTGATCCCTTTATTTTCCAACATTTTATCAAAACTGGCACACATATTACAACCATCCAAACTCCCTGTTATAAAAATGGAAATTTTAAATCTATTAAAATCATAATAAGCATATATAAATTACTTAGTAAATTTGTAAATTATAAAAGATGAAAAAAAATAAAAATATAATAAAATAATCAACAGAGCCATATGAAAATGCCATTCTGAAGAGTAGATCTCACCCATGACTTGGTGTCATGGGTTTTTTACAATCTACCTTTTAAGATTTACACACTACAAGAAATAACACATTCGGCGACTAATTTTGCCGACTAAACAAAATTTAGTCACCAAAGGTACACGCATTAGCTACTAAATTTCTTTTTTTGTCGCCAATGGTACACACATTAGATAGTAAACAATATTTGATCGCCAAAGGTACATGTATTAGCTACTAAAATTGTTTGGCCGGAAAAAGTCCACTATTTAGCTACTAAAAAAAAAAAAGTTGGTATTTTCTTTACTTTGGGCGACTAATTACATGTTAGTCGTTAAAAATATCATTTTGGGCAACTAAAAATTAAGTTGGTCGCTAATTGCACAATCTTTAGATATTATAAATTTATTTTATTGGTATTTATTTCATTTTTGGCTACCAATTGTGTGTTAGTTGTGGAAAATAAACTTTTGGGAGACTAAAAAATATTTTGGTTGCTAAATGTCCAATTTTTAGATATTATAAATTCATTTTTGGCTACTAATTATGTTTTAGCTGTGTAAAATAAGGTTTTGGGCGACTAAATATTATTTTGGTCGCTAAATCTGCAATCTTCAGCTATGAAAACAATTTAGTCAGTATTTATTTCACTTTTACCGACTATAATTTAGTAGCCAAACGTGCCGAAAATTTTTGGAGGGAATATTAGAATTTTCGTGTTATTCCTAAAAACATTAGCGATGAAAATTTTGTTTGGTCAGGAAAAAAATGGGTTTTGTTTTATTCTTATTGCAATACAATACAAGTCCATTACCCTCCATCTCTTACTCCTGCCTCTGTCACTGCTTTATCTCTATCGCTATCACCGCAAGGGTTGCCGGATCATCACTTTGTCCCTCCCAGGTATGTCCTCTCTTTCTTCTCTCTGTCTCTCTCCGTCTGTCTGTCTCTGTTTCTCTCTCTCTCTCTCTCTCTCTCGCTCTCTCGCTCTCTCTATGTATCTCCCTCTCGATTTCTGTCTCCTTCTCACAGAGGAGTCTCTATTTCCCTCTTTCTCTCTCTCTCTCTCTCTCTCTCTCTCTCTCTCTCTCTACACATACACACATACATACATGCATATATATATACACACACAAATCATATATACACAACCTTGATCCCATATATAATCGATTATACACTGGTACACTCACGCCTCTGTGACTTCTTCTCACTCACACCTCTGCCCTCTTCTCTATAGCTTTGTCTCCATCGCCATCACCGTAAGGGTTGCTGGATTATCACTTTGTCTCCCTCCCAGGTATGTCCTCTATTTAGTATCTCTCTCTCTCTATATATATATATGTAACTCCCTCTCGATTTCTCTGTCTCCTTTTCGATTTTCCTCTCTCTTTCTCTCTGTCTCTGTTTACACACACACACATACATATATATATATACACACAGAAATCATATAGGAAAATGCTGAAAATTAGGGCAATGTTATTGAAATGTGATTGAAATTAAAAATTAGGGCAATGCTTGGGGTGAGATGTTATTGAAATTAGGGCAATGTTATTGAATTTGGGTGTACAAATTACGGAAATGCTAAAATTAGGGCAATTATTTATCATATGTTGTAAATTATAAATAAATAAATAAAATAGTTTAATTTGCTTAGAATTGTGGGCATATCATTTACTATATGCTGTAAAAGAAAATCTAAAAATAATAACAATAATAATAACAAAATTAAACTTCTATCAGTCTAAGAACTGGTAAATAATAGGCTAAAAAAGTGTGCGTATGACTGTATTTGTTCATGTGTGACTATATCTATGTTTGTGTGTGTATATAAATTGATCTGTCTATTAATCATGTTATGATCTGTCTAAGAGATGGTTGGATAATAAAACCATGAAACTTATTTGTGTCTCACAACAATGCAAGGCTTTCAACTTATGAGATATTAGCTCGATTGATTATTTCAAACAATTGCATTTTTTGTTTCCAACTGGAAAACTAGAGTGAGCTGAAATATTTGGGCCATATGGTGATATGTAATTTTTTATTAGGGTTTATGTTAACGTGTTTAGTGCAACTTACTACTTGAGCTTATGAGCAAAATGACAAACTAATTATTGTGAATGAAACTTGTATTTACAACGAAAAAACTCGAATTTAAACATGTAAAGAGAGCACTTCACAATAACTTTGGCCTTAGTTATTGTGAAATTGAGAGGGGCTAATTTTGGATTTATGCTTTTAGATTAATTGTTTATGTGAATTTGAGTGGTGTTTCCCATGGCAAAAAAAATAAAACAGTAAAAACAAAAATTGACCCCAAAAAAGAAGTGAAAGAAGAGGATAGAGAAGACAAGAGACATTGAAAGTTTATTAGGTCAGCAAGGTGGTTCAATTATATTTGTGAAGAAAAAACATGTCATGCACACACACTGTTAAGAGCATGAAAGGAATTTGATTCTTTTGATATATCATTCTATTATTGACCATATGGTTTCACTAGTAGTAGTGCTCTACTAGTTATGTTGTCTAGTGGTCCAAAATTAGGGGTCATTTCTTAAATTAATTTCCATAATTACTTAGCTCACGGTACAAATCGTTTCATTTGGTCCCACCCTAAAAGAGATTTATGTGACAAGCCAAACAGTGAATAAAAAAACAACATAATCTATCTCAACACAACTTGAAATGCGTGTTCTCATTTGTTCCTCGGTTAATCTTTGCTTGAGTTGTAGGTGACAAAAAATTGACAAGAGTTGGATGACGATAAATAATAGGTTGACAAGTAAAGAGTATCAAGAAGGGGTGAATTCATTCCTTGACTTTGCTACGGCAAATTTAGGCGTAGAGGATGAAATTAGGTGTCCGTGTGTCGATTGCATTAATGGCACAAAATATAGCAGACAAGTTGTGTGGATACTTGATCTGAAGAGGAATGGCATCTTCGTATATAACTTGGGTACACCACGGGGAACATGTCCCCGTATCTCATCCTAGTGTACCAAATGACCAATGTAGAGGTAGTGGCGAATGTATGACAGATATCGATGATCCGCTCAAAGGTGAATTGCCTATTATGTTGGAAGAAATTTACATGAGTGGTCTTATGAATGATCATACCGACGAGGAACCTAATGGTTTGGAGAGGGAGGATTTGCATAAGTTCATTAGGTTATTCGAAGATGCACAACACAAAGTTTACTTGACATGTGAAAAGTTCTGTGTTATCATTCGTCATTAAGATGATTCATGTGAAGGTGTACAACAAATGGAGCAACAAGTCATTTAATATGGTTATGTAGGTATTCAAGGACATTCTACTAGAATGTGATCAAACTGTTCCATGGACACTCTATGATGCTAAGAAGTTCTTACGTGACTTGGGTTTGGGATATGAAACCATTCATTCGTGCAAGAATGATTGTGCAATATTTTGGAAGGAGAGTGCAAATTTGAAGAAATGCCTTACATGTGACGAGCCTAGATACAAGTTGAATGATGATGGTGGTAAAAAGATTCCACACAAGGTATAGCGGTACTTTCCTTTGACACTGAGGTTGAAAAGACTGTATATGTCAAAAAAAATAGCCACAGATATGAGATGGCACAATGATAAGCGTGTGGATGATGACATATTAAGGCATCCGGCCGATGGTGAAGCATGGAAGGACTTTGGTAAGCAACATCCGACGTTGTCTGATGACTCTCGAAATGTAAGGCTAGGGTTGGCAACAGATGGCTTCAATCCATTTGGAAATATGAGCACATCATATAGCATGTGGCCTGTAATCTTAATGCCTTACAATCTCTCACCGTGGAAGTGTATGAAAGAGCCATTTTGCATGATGCCATTGCTTATTCCCAGACGTTCGGCATCTGGAAAAGACATTGATGTTTACTTGCAACCATTAATAGAAGAATTGAAGAATTTGTGGGAGCATGGTGTGCAAACATATGATGCATCGAACAGGCAAATTTTTAGAATGCATACGGCGGTAATGTGGACCATAAATGACTTCCCTCCATATGGTAACATGTCAGGGTGGAGTACAAAGGGTTACTTGGCTTGCCCTAATTGTAACAATAATGCATCATCCTAGGGTTTACGAAGTAAAATAAGGTATATAGGTGCTCGTTACTACTTGCCTGAGAACCACACTTGGTGAACAAGTAAGCTTTTCAACGATCAATTTGAGTATAGGTCCAAACCTTTGGACTTATTGGGGGAACAACTACTAGAGAAAATTGATTCTGGGACTTATAAGCCGTATGGAAAGCACCTACAAAATTGAAAATGACAGAGGAATGAAAATCTAAATTTGAGTTGGACCAAGAGAAGCATTATGTTTGACTTGCCCTATTGGAAAACGTTGAAGCTTCGACACAACCTTGATGTTATGCATATTGAGAAGAATATATGTGACAATGTCATTGGGACACTTTTGAGCGTAGATAGAAAGAACAAGGACACAAACAAAACATGTTTAGATTTGGAGGACATGAGAATACGTAAAGAGTTACACTTGAAAAGGCATTCTAATGGGTCCTTTGAGAAGCCTCCCGCATTGTACACATTGTCTCTGAAAGAGAAAGAAGGCTTTTGTGATTTTTTGAAATCAATTAAGTACCATAATGGCTATGCAGCAAATATCTCTAATTATGTGACCACTCAAGCAGGTAAATTATCTGGCCTCAAAAGTCATGACTGTCATGTCCTTATACAACGACTTCTTCCAATTCGGATGCGTGGCTACCTTAGTAAGGAAATTGGAATCACACTTTTAGAGTTGGGAAATTTCTTCAAACAATTGTGTTCAAAGACATTGAGGTGTTTAGATTTGGAGAAATTGGATAAACAAATCGTACTCATACTTTGGTCCAATTTGGTGTAGCTATTAAAACAGATTATAGATTATAGCTTAACAGATTATAGATTATGACTTTAATCAGAAGCTGTTAATCTGTTTGGTATAGCTGTTGGATTATAGATTTAAGTTGCTGAGTAGTATTTGTTAAATAAACTGTGAAGTAGCTTTTTCAATTAACTTTTATTTTTTATTATTCACTATTTGTCTACATTTCTCATAAAAATGATAATAATATTTCATAGTCCATTTGTGTCTTTTTCTATTTTTAAAAAAATAAAAAATAAAAAAATCTAGGAGTATAACCGTGAATTAACATATCCATAGCAGAAGCTGATAATCAGAAGCAATGGGTGAGGAGCTTCTCAGAATCAGCTTTTTTGACTTAAAATAAGTTGTTCAAATCAGAAGCTATTTGAAATAAGTTTAACCAAACAGTCCAAAATAACTTTTTAAAAGCCAGAAGCCATAAGTTGGTTAAAAAAAGGCCTACCAAACACCCCCTTTGTAAGCTTGAGAAGATTTTCCTGCCGACTTTTTTTGATGTCATGGTCCACTTGGCAATTCACTTGCCTCGAGAGGCTATGCTTGAAGGCCCAGTGCAAGATGGATGTACCAAATTGAGAGGTATTAACTCAACCTTCTTATTAGTGTCAAATTTTAATTAACGCTTTAGTGCTGATATAAAGATTGCAGTATAACATTGTCATCGGCTTGATTGTTAGGCTGCTTGGCCATCTAAAAGGGTTTGTGGCCAATAAAGCTCATCTTGAAGGTTCTATTGCTGAGGCTTACATTTCCAAATAGTGTACAATATTTTGTTCAATGTATTTGGATGGAGTTGAAACATTGTTTAACCGTCCAGAAAGGAATTATGACATGGGTGACCGTGGCCCAAGGTTTGCGGTATTCACTCAAAATGTCCGTCCCTTTGATCTAATGACAAGGGCGTCTGATGTGTCCGTAGATGAATGCAAGATGGCTCATTGGTTTGTCCTACACAATAGCACAGAAGTGGAAAAACACGTAGAGCATGAATCCATCAAACGTATTTAGAATGTTATAGTTGTAAATTGATTAGTCTTTCTCTTAGTAACTATTTTTCAATCACATTTCTTGTAACTAGCGAGCACAAGAACTTGTTACAACAAAGATCTGGTGCATTCGACATCCAAAAAAGACAACGCAAAGAATTCCCTAAATGGTTCTAAGATCATGTAAGCTAGAATTCTCCTCATACAATCAATCGTACATTACGTTAATATTGTGCATGCTTGTAACATGACACATGTTCTTCATGTAGATAAATGAATTGCAAAAATGTCAAGGAATAATCATTGATCATCCTAAAAATTGAATCAAAATAGTAAAAATGTGCATAAGGTATAGTGGACAAAACTTGATAGCGCTTGCATAAATAGTTTTAATTGACATAGACTATAATACACAGTGTAGTATGTTTATCTATTGAGTTTGTTAAGTTGTTTTCATTTTTGAAAAAAAAAATAATAAATTTTTTGAGCCTTTTATATAACACATCTTTATTGAATTACTCAATATCATAAAACAATGCTATATTTGAGTTAACTTTGAGGTTCTGCATCAACAACTTACACAACAATATAACACATTTAGTAAATGACAAAATTAACACCAAACATATGTAAGGGATTTGTATCAATAGATTCGAACAATTTTATACTTGTTTAATAATTAGTTAAGTCATTGGTTTGTGTGTTTGAAACATTTTAGAATTTACTATTGGATGTTAAACAAATGCAATAGATGTGACATCCACGATAAAATCATGACCCAAGAATTTCATATAACTTTGGCCTTTGTTTATTCTGTTAAGATTTACTTAAAATGATAAGATGCTTCCAGACAAAGTTGTTAGGTTTTTATTCTTGGTAATCCCGTTTGACAAAACTCCTTTCAGTTGTAATTGTATTCGATCTTTTATTTCAGTAAGGCTATGAGTTTTAGATACGAATCTAACCCGAATTGTGCCTATGCAGAGGAGTTTGTGATCTTAATCCTATCATGCTCATGGGGGTCCAGGAGGCAGTGGCCCTTGGCGGGTTCGGGGCAACGCCCAAGTCAGGTCAAGGGGCAGCGCCCTCAAAACAAAAAAGCAAAATTGATATTAAAGTTGTGTTTCCGCTCAAGCAGCCATTTTTGTGCTCAAGCGGAGATCGCGACCTTTCAAAAGTTTCACTCGCCTGCAAAAGTACTAGGATTCGTTTTTTTTTGCTCGAGCGGAGATCGGTTTATGGTTTCCAGATCTTTTTCTTGGGTATTAGGGTTTTCATCTAGAGCTTCTTTGCTTGTTTCTTTTGATATCTGTGAGAGTTTATATGATGAATTGAGTGGATTATATCAAAAGGTTTGTTTGTTTAGTTTTATTCATAAAAGAGAGAGTTGTTCTTTAGTGGATTCCGGAGAATTTGGGCCTGAACCTTTGGTGGATTCTGGAGTAGCTCATCGTCATGATTCGACATCGGCGTTGTGGATTCAACGTTGTACAAGACAATTCCGAGGTGAAGACGGGGCTGGAAAAGGCATAAAGGAGTCGGTTCGATTCAGGCATGGATTCGCTAGGTAATTGAGAGTACACTTGTGTAATTCCTTTATGTCTTCTTAGTGGATTGTTTTTTGGCTTTTGCTCGTGGTTTTTTTTATCACAATTGGAGGCGCTCCAATTATGGTTTTTCCACGTAAAATCATTGTGTCGATTTGTCTTGATTATTCGATTGGGATTGTTATTTACTGCTTAAAATTGATATATAATCACAAATCAATATCTAGGGGATTTTTAGATTTTTGAAAAGTGTATACAATATTTAAATGATGATAAGGTCTTCAAATTTCAATCCAAATTTGAAAATAGATAATAACAACATAAGGGGAAAATAAAAACTCTAAAACAATAACAATATCAATAACAACAACCAACAACAACATCACTTCATTTTATTTTTAGTAGGATAAGATGCCATTTTGTTGATACTGCAGACTTCCTTAGCTTTCCCTGTGTTTCTTTTTATCATTGTGTATCCTTTCACTCCTCATTTTGGTCCCTATGAATTCTTCACTATTATGTAATCCAATCTCTTGGATGATCCATATACAGTGGCATTCGTTCCATGGTCTAGCTCGGTTCCACAATTTTCGTCAAAGACACCTTGTAAAATTAAAATTCCATGTCTCTCCTATAAATGAAACACCAAATTAATGCGGAATGCTTGACTATTGATGCATCCATTCATTAGCATATGCACAAGATAAAGGATGTATTGTATCATTCGTTCATAGTAACCCACAACAACAAAAAAGTTTTACCAATGGCAAAGGTTTGTGACAACAATACGTTGGAAAAGTTTTTGCCAATCAAATTCTACATATCAGCAAAAGTAAAGCCTTTAGTTAAATAATGTCGTCGCAAAGACTACCACTGAGTCGCTAAATAGTTAATGGTGTCGAAAAAAATGGTTTGAAATAAGGGGATGCTAATGCATTTGTCAACACACTGTTTGTGTTAACAAAATTATCAAAATACCCATATTTTTAACAATAGAGTTGCCAAAAACTTTTTTCCCAATCTCATTCATCGAAAAATTCAAATTTTCACTTGCCAAAAAATTGTTTTAGCCAATGGAAATTTCCTTGAGTTGGAAAATCTTGTCGCCAAAATTGAAAATTGTTGTTGTGAGTATATACATGTATGTGAGAGAATTGGCGAAGGCTTATTCCACTGTAAAACTAGAAATCTCTACTAGAAGCCTCAATGGCGACACTAAGAGGCTGGTTTGCAAGTGCCTTCAAGAGGCTCTCTTCATTGTTCTCTAGTACATCATGGAACCCACTATTGGTCACTACATTTGATTATTCCTAATATATTGGATTTAATGAACAAAAGATCATTAACAGTAAAATACACAGAAAAGAACATAATAAGTATTTGCTTTTAACATAATCCGAGCATACATATGATAAAATTGCACCATGTCATTAATCCTATCACCAAAAATAGAAAAAGAAAAATAAGTTTATCCGAAACTAGGAGATGTTTAGCAATCTTGTTATTGTGACCACTATCATTATAAATATTAGGGCTCAACTCCTCTACAGCAATCCAAGCCCATTGACCCGTGCCATAGTCTGATAATTTGATTTGTTAATAAGATAATAGTAATTATATGATTTTACAACAACAAAAAAAAAAAGAAATATATAATTTTAAAAACAAATTGTCTATTTTTTTTTAAAGACAAATATCATTAAATTCATTAATGGATCACTTTTTCGAAACAGCAAAAAAAAAAAATTAATGGGTTGAATCATTAAAATAGGGCTCATGGTAGATCTACGAGCCAGACTGATGAAAAGTTGCATTCTAAAGATTATCATCATGAACAATTACTTTACTTTCATCTCATCTTCACAAGTGCCTTCCTCCATGAGGTTAAGGTAGTCATCCTCTTTTCGAAGGCCACCATTAGCCATAAAATGTGTAATTTTATCACAAAATTTCACAACATCAACCACAAAATTACAATGGCAGTGTTTGGGAACGGTGTAGACAGGCTATTTTAGCCTCAAATATAAAAAAAAAAAAAAAAAAAAAAAATTGTGTAGCTGCACTGTAGCTGAGTATTGAAGCTGCAATCCAACTATATTGCATTATCTAGGTAAAAAGACATTTTTACCCTCTGTTGCTCTTATCCAAAAACCAAATACATACCTACTGAATTCATAGCTCTCATCTTATCACTTGTACTTTGGGTCTAAACAGAGGGTTTGACAGAAGAGTGTGGTACCAAAGACATTTTTTTCATTAATTTTTAAAAAGATACAAATATTTTGGAACAATAAAAAATCAAATAAAAACTTAGGCCTTGTTTGGTTTGGTTTTGGGAGACAAATTTTCAAAATAAATTCTGGGGAAAGAGTTTAGAAATTTTTTTGGTTTGTTTGGTTATATATTTTGGAAATAGTTTTTGAGTATAGGAGTTTTGGAAATAATTTTGTTGTAGTTGAGTAGATGTGTGAGAGACAAAAAGTGATTAGGAAGGAGAGAGGAGAGAGAAAAAGTGATTGATTGATGTATAGGAGAAAAAAAGTGATTTTGAAATTTTTTTTTTTCCAATTTACTAAACCAAACAAAATTTTAAAAAATTTTCTCCAAAATTTGTTTCTCAAAACCAAACCAAACAAGCTCTTAATATTTTAGATAGAGGAAGTAACAAGTTTTGGGTATAAATAATTTCTATAATGACATTTGTTGGTATACTAGTTAATATTTGTTAGTTTACTAATTAATATACAAAATTTATTACAAATATGTGCATTGATTTTTTACAAACAGCAACTTTAATTAATTTTTTACAAACACCAATTTGTCAAACTAACAACAACTTTAATTAATTTTTTACAAACAAATTTTTGCACCCAAGGGAACATAGGACAGACAATGGCAGTGTCCTCACTACCATGTGGACATTACCTTGTGTATTTTATAAATATTTGTATGGGCAATTTGGTCAATTTACATTTCACCATCATTTCAAACACATTTTTCAATACAACAACTCCTAAAAAATCCATCCCATCTTCCCAAACATAAAAACTAAAATAGCCTACTAGAATAATCAAAAAGACAAAAAGCCTAAAAACAAAGCCACTTCCTAAACACCCACAATCTACCAGTGACCATCGCTAAACGTCACTTAAACCACCAAATTTATAGGTTGCTAATCAGAAGGACCTTGGCACCTAACCGCATAGATTTTCAATCTTTCACCATGGACTATAGAGCCAAATTAACCAATCGCATTCTCACTATGTATGACCTGGATTCATCCTAACCATTTAATGAAAACCATGTTGTTTTAATTATACAATGCAAAATGATAAGTTCAATTTTACAAAACGTGCTCCAAGAACCAAGCTTAACAATGGATTTTCATTCTCAACATCTCAAATTTATAAAATGAGACTAGCTAACAACAACCAACAACATCCCCTTTTTCTCCACAACTTCAACAACCGTTTCCCAAATCTCAAACTCACAAATTTATAGGGTTTCAACTATAATTTAGGGCTTTCTCAAAACAAATTAGTCATATGCAATTTGTTACAACAAAAATAAGTTTGATAAGAAAATAATCTATGAAACCCACCCAAACCATCAAAACCTAACGTCATTAAAATGCTCTTGTTTAGATCAACAACAACAAGAAGCAAATTTTGTAGAGAAATTACCACAAATACAACAAATAACTCATATAGAGTCAATGAAATAGAATCCTACTTCTTGTACAGAAGAGGAGAAGCTAAAGGCAAGGATGATTGTGCAAATCAACCTTTGGCTGAGATTAAAAGAATGCTCTCACCAAGCTCTACAATGCCTGAGAAGGAGATGAAGATCAAATCCAAGCCTAGATGCCTCAAAATCAAGGTTGAAGCCCAAGAAACTAGGCTAAAATAGCCACAGGGGAGAAGGGGAGAGAGAGAGAGAGAGAGAGAAGAAAAGGTTCAAAACTAGAAATTTGCGCATTGGGTCGTCTTTAAATAGACAACAAGCCACGAGTGTGAACTTTCCTTCGCAGGCACACAACGGACACAGTTGCGGGCATGAACAAAGTGGTTGTAGACACGACCTAGTCATTCGTGGGCCACTCTCGCGGGTGACCATTTTCCACAGGTAAGATATTGGATGATGTTTTTGGTTGCAGAGACCATCGTGGGTACAATGTTTTTTCGCAGACAAAGTACGGAAATGTGTTTTTGGTCGCAGGCCTTCACGGTTGCAACTTCAGACATCGCAGGCGCGACCATGCTAGGAACATGTTCTGGTTTTGATTTTTTTTGGAATAGTTCTAAGACCAAATAATAACTCTATAACAACAAATGAAAAAAAATAAACAAACAAATATAACAACATCACAACCCACCCTTTTACAAGCCCAAAGTGTATCGGGACATCCATACAAACAGGTTCAAGTTGGGTTTTAAAACTGGGATACTACAAGCACTAATGCAACTATTAGTGCATTAGTTTGAAGAAAGCAACCAAACAAATGAAGACGTTTTCTATGGAAAGCATTTTCTAGAAAAATGTTTTTTATTGAAAAATATTTTCCGCCGAAACAAGCAGAGCATAATGTGAAAATTTGGTATCCCTAAAATTGCTATATGACATTTGTAATTGTGAGAACCTGATAATAAAAATAAATAATAATGAATTTTACAAGTCTCAAAGAATTTACTGGTAAATCTTAAAATGCAAATTAATTATTATTGAACGGCATTTTAATTTAAACCTTAAATAGTTTATGATGGAAGTCTATAACCAAGAGGCAAGATTTATTATAATAATATTTATGATAATAATAATTTTGGATAATGAACAGGTGTGGCTTACTGACTAGATATTATTCTTCTCGTCCTAAGCAACCGCATGAGAGTGTTTGTGGGCTTGAAGTGTAGTTACTTTTTTTTTTTTTTTTTTTTTTGCAAATTTCCTAAAGGATTTATGAAGATTTTTGATATTTTCTAGTGGGTTATCGTAGGTGAGCCTCACTATTACTTTTGGCTTTATTGACATCTTTGAGAGGTATTTGGGTGAGTGTTTTGATCTTTGGCTTTCATAGGTGGTATTAATGGGGGTGTGTAATTGAAGAAAATCTATCTTGTATATTGAATGAGTGAATTATTGTGCTATTACTGATATTTATAACACTCTGACAACTCTCTAGCAAATTCACTCCAACTGAATCACTTAACTAACCATTACAACTTTCACAACTATAAATGCTAGATAAATATGGTTGTGACAAGTGTGAGCTCACTGAACATAAGCTAGATCGTATCATACACTTTGGTTATGAGCTCACATAGGTGGACACAAAGGCTTTTGGCTTGGACTGCAGTGGCTGATCCTTAGCCTTGAGCTATGCAGGCTTTGTATTATGTTCATTCCCCCTCAAGCTAATGGGGCAAGGAAAGCACCATGAGCTTGTCCTTAAGATAGTTGAACCGACAAGTAACCAATGGCTTAGTGAAGATATTTGTTATTTGGTCAACATTGGGGACATAGCTCAATTGTAGATGTTTAGATGCCTCCATTTCTCTTACAAAATGACAATCTACCTCTATATGCTTAGATCTAGAGCGAAAAACAGGTTTGGATGTAAGGCCCATAATAGACAAATTGTTACACCATAGAAGTGGGATAGATGATAGAAGTGATAGATCCTTAAAGAGATTTCTATAACAGTATGGGCTAAACTTCTATATTCAGTCTCAGTAGAAGATCTTAAGACTGTGGCTTGCTTCTTGGTTGACCAAGAAATAAGGTTAGGACCAAGAAACACATAGTATCCTAAAGTAGATTTGTGATCCAAGCTATCACCAATCCAATTGGAGCCAGAGAAGGCATGAAGAGTGAAAAGGGAATAGGTGTGAAACTTAATCCTTGAGTTAGAGTTCCTTTGACATACCTAAGTAGTCGCTTTACAGCATGAAAATGGACATTGGTAGGCGAATGCATAAATTGGTGGGATTGATTAACTACCCTAGCCAAATCAAACCTGGTAATAGTAAGATACTGTAATACCCCAACCAAGCTAGAAGGTTGAGGGAAAGGCTTATTATCATCAGGGAAAAAAAGAAGACTTTAGGACTAATGTGGTAGAGTAGGGTTTGCAATAAACCATTTCAGCTTTAGCCAATAACTCATAGACATACTTTTGTTGAGACAAGAAATAGCCATGTGACTGAGGAAGCACGGAGATGCCTAAGACGTAGGAGATGTCACCAAGCTCCTTCACTAAGAAAGCAGTATGCATGTGCTTAAGAAGTTGAGCAATCAAACAAGAATCACTCCTAGTGAGAAGTATATCATCCACATAAATGAGGATAATGGTGATACTTGTAGCAATCTTTTTCACAAATAGAGAAGCGTCACCATGACTATTATGAAATCCTTAGGAAAGTAAAAATGTTGAGAATGTGGAATACTAGACACGAGGAGCCTGTTTTAGGCTATAAAGAGCTTTGTTCAATTTGCACACATGATGAGGGGTAGAAAAGTGAAGAAAACCAAGTGGTTGAACCATACCTTTTCAAGTTTTCCATGAAGAAATGCATCAGATATGCCAAGTTGCTTTAGAGACCACTGAAAATGAAGTGCCAAACACAATAAAATACAGATAGTAGGTTGCTTGGAAACAAGATTAAAAGTCTCTTGAAAATCAATGCCCTCTTGTTGAAGGTAGCCCTTAGTAACCAACCTTGCTTTATATCTTGGAATACTACCATCTGAGTTCTGCTTAATTCGAAATACCCACTTACAACCAATGGTAGTCTTGTGAGGAGGAAAAGAAACAAGAGTCCTTGTATGTTGATGTTAAGGGCTTGAAACTCTTCTTGTATAGCCTTAAGCCAAACAAGAGAATGTAAGGCATTCTTCACAAAAGTAGGTTCACTGGTAAAAGCATAAGAGGAAACAGTGAAACAAGTAGGCTGCTTAGCTTTTGATCGAGTAAGCATAGTATAAAAGTTTGGCTAAGGTGGAGGAGGAGGATGAAGAGGAAGACCAATAGAAATTGAATCAATAGGAATAGATTGAATAAGAGAGGAAGAATTATCACAAATTAAAGTAGTAGAAGAAGGAACAAATGATGAAATAGGCATAGGTGATGAAGGAGTCACAACAAGTAATGAAATAGGCATAGGTGATAAAGGAGGCTGTAGACGCGCTCCCGGGAACTCTCCGATATCCGTGCGCGAGGGCGCGGCGCGAATCTCGTTTTGTTCTGAGCTACTATAGTTCGGACTCAATGTCACGGTTCTTAATCTGATCTTACAAAGTGCAATGTAAGACTAATAAATCACCAAAGAGTCCAAATCCAGCAAATCGTTTTGGAAAACTAATTTTATAAAGAAGTGCCAAACATGGACTGCTTTGCCAGATACAGAGTTGCCACCTAAATATTTTATTTTGGGAGAATTTAGAAAACCCTGACTCGTGCCGAAGGCCACGTGTCCGTTATCACCAAAGTTGCCTCGGCTCGGGAACTTAGGTACGAGAGGGGAAGGTCATGCAATGAGCACCCCCGCTCGCCCGATCAAAGATCAACCTGTACTAAGCATGATATTTCATTTTTGAAAACACATATGCTTTTATTCTGGTTAATTAGTTAATCTTACTACGTGATGCGCACAGCATACAAGTATAGACTAGATCGCCTAATTTCGAACAAAACATTGCATGTTTGTTTGTGAAAAAGGGTTTGAAGTTTGCTACTCGCAATTTTGATGAATTGTTCCAATTCAAGTAATCCAACCTTCACCCACAGGTATTCAGGCAGTTATATCAAATAAGCAGTTAGCCTCATGGCAAGCATGCTGAACATGGTAGTCAATAACACACATGCAGTAAGCTAAAGCGTAAACACTCACAATGTACTCCAAGCCAAAACAAAGAACTAGTTAGAAATCATGCATGATCCTAGTTCATGTTAAGATGGCTAATGCAACACATGCGAAAATGCAACTAAGATAGACTCGGATACCTAAAATGTCATGTGAAATGAAACTAGATAACATGCTGTTGAACACGTATTCAAGTAAATGTATTGAAAATACAATGCAGTTAGTATGATGCGCCAAGCCCGGTGCATGCAATACAGATGAATGATGCACGCATGCATAGAATAAGGTATGCTAAATGAAATATGCCCTAAAACTAACCATCGTAAGCGGCTAAGTAAAAGGGAGAAAGAAATGGGGGTTGGAAGACATGTATCACACACACGCACGCTTATTATAATAATTGGCCCTCTCGACGGAGGGTCTGAATAAGAAGCCAACTAGCTAATCTAAGCTAATTAAACTAATTATTACATCACAGCAAAGCTAATTAACTAATCCTAGTTAACAAACTATTACAAAACAACTAAGTAGCTAAACGAATTAACTACTTAAATACAAGCCGAAGCATAAACTAACTAATCACATTAGCTAAGTAAAGCAGTAAAACAAATGTCCTCAGAGGGAGAGGATTGCATGCATGCCCGGTCGCCTTATTCGGAAATCCGTCGCGATGCCCCAACTTACCTCTACTTGCAACTGCTCTCAGAACCTTGCACCAAGCTCTAGAAAGCTTCTAACTCACCTTAGGGACCTGTGGGAGGGTGGCCGACCAGTTGTTGGTGTTTGCAGCCACCTGCTGACCACTTTTTGCTACTGCAAACCAGAAAAAATGGTCGGCCAGCTAGTTTTTCTGGCTGGCCGACTAGTTGTTGTTGCATTCTTTTAATTTGCTACAACAGAGAGCAAGAAAGGGCATGACAATGTATTTGTAAGGTATGTGTGCACAACCACCCTCCCTATCATTTCAAAAGCTCAAAGGAGTGCGGTTCTCGACCCTCGGGCCACCAATCGCGCATTTTAATGCATGATGGCCGAGAGGCGAAGTTGCACAATTCAATGTAAAATGAATGCACAAGTAAACACATAAAGCCTAGAACTCTATCATGCTTGATCAAGAGCGTCAGCGACCGAGAATTGAGGCACGTTTCATCACTTTAAGTATGAAACGTCCCTCGTTTCTCGTGTTTGGACTAACACCTATTCCAAACAAAATGCAACAAAACAAGGCATGCGCAATGTGACTCAAGCATGCAAACATGTAATGCAACAAAACAAGCATGCAAACAACATGCAAGGGACAAGCATGCAAACATGCGATGCAACATGAACAACCTAACAAGGCTAATGGCATGCACAATGCACAATGCACAATACTAATGCATGCATACTCAACGCAAAACAACATAAACATGCAACAATATGAACAACAACTAGCACACACAATGCAAATGTCAACTAGCATACACAATGCAAATGGCAACATAACCAACACAATGCAATGAACATGGCATACACAAATGGAATAAACAATATGGCATACTCAATGCAATGTGACCTAAGCATGCAAACATGGCATACACAATGCTATGAACTACATGGCATACACAATGCTAAATGGACTTAAACCAAAAGTGGACAGACCTCGGCCATGCCCAAAACAGAGGCCATTAACACCAAAACATAGGCACCAAAAGACAAGGCATGCATCCACAATGCATTGGCCTATCAACTAGGCCTAAAAGCACAACACTCAAGAAGGCTCAATGAGTAACAAATGCGAAAGTGTAACAACACTAAATGCACTGAAATGAAGTAAGAAATGATGCCAAATCATTCAAACAAAGTAAGCATGGCATGCAAAGGTCCTAAAGCATGAAGGCTAATAAAGAGGACTACAAAGGAGGCATGTAATATATGGCAAATATGCATGAGCCAACCACAAACAGAGCTCAAGTAGGTCTAAACATGGACCAAAATATGCTAAGTTAGGGGCTCAAAGGCCTAGGGAAGATGGCATACATGCTAGGCCATAAGTAAGGCAACAATGCACAACACTTAAAGGCATTCAAAGCATGAAAGAAGTGGGAACATAAGCATGCTATAAGCTCTAAAATGAAGTATTAAATGATGTCAAATCATCTAAATAGCTCAAAGATAGCATGCATGAGTCATCAAAACACAAAGCTAGCAAGGCCAATTGCACTACAGCTATACAAAGCATGAAGGATATTGCAAAGGCAACCCAAAACAGTCCTAGAACATGTCAAAATGATACTAAAACATGTACGGAAGGAAGCCAAAACAAGTTAACATAAAGGGCATAAGGCATGATGCATACAAGGCAAATAAGGTGGATTACACTACACCTATTAAGACCAAGCATGGGATGACTTAACAAACAAAAATCAGAGTTATATTATGGTAAAATAACTCCAAAAATACATTGAAATGATAGCTCGCAAGCTTAGGCATGAAGGCATACACAATGACTCATGTTAAGGCATAAAGGGGCAAACCCTCCAACGCATTGAATGAATGAAAGATGCAAGTGTATGACCATGAAACATGGACTAAAATCCCATAATAAATGATGCCAAATCATTTAAATAGTCCAAGTAAAGCATGCTAGTGGACTTGATGCACAAAGCTAACAAGCTAGATTGAACCATGGCTATACAAAGCAAGTCATGCATGGCCAAAACAACACAAATCAGAGCTAAAGCATGTTAAAACATGGACATGAGCTTCTTGAAGTTAAGCCAAAAGCATGCTATAATGACATGTTAAAGCATGATACACATTAGGCTATTTCATGGAATTGCACTACAAGTGCAAAGAGCATGCAAGGAGCTACCAAACCAAATCCTAAAAGAGGTATGACATGGAAAAACAACACCAAAAACATGCTGAGATGGACTCAAAACAAGCTAGAATGACATGCTACTTCATGAAGCACACAAGACTAGTTTGTCTGATTTACACTACAAGTGTATTAGGCATGCAAGGGGTGACAAAACCAAGTAAAAACAGTGGCATTCCATGTTGAAATAAGCCCAAATACAAGCTAAGAACAAGCCAACACAAGCTTAATAAACATGCTCACACATGAGGCATTCAAGGCAAGTATTGAAGACACAAGGAGAAGGGATGACCCTCTCCTATTTAGGACCTCAAAACACCACTTCCACTACTGAAATTCCTCTAAGTTTCAGTGGTGAGAATGTTAAAACAAGGTGGTCCCAAAAGCTCACAAAGAAGGCACGAAAGTAAGGCCAAACAAGGCCTAAGAGGGGGTAGACAACCCCCAACACAAAAGTGACCTTAAACAAAGATCTTAAGGACCAAAAATTAGAACTTTTTACAGTAGGAAGTTAGTCCTAAAATAGCATGCAAATAGGTTCAAAATCTTAAGCAAGAATGGGGGTTTAAGAGGTTAGTTTCTCACCCTTGATGACAACCTTCAAGACTGCAACTCCAGCACACTTTTTGAACCAAAACCAGTCCAAAAGCTTCAAAAACAACTTCAAGGGACCTCAGCTCCAAGAGTATGGTGTTTGAGTGTGTGTTTGTGTACAAAATTGTGACAAAACTACACTTTTAAGGCACAAAATGAAGAACAAGAGCAAAATAGATACAAGTCTATATGTATAACTCTCAAGCCTCTAAAATTTGAACCTGGAGGAGGGAGGGGGAGCCTCCCTCTTATAGAGAGCAAAAGCTTAAGCTTCTTGAAGAAGCTAAGGCTCAAGGCCATCCCTCCATACACGTGAATGGAGGATGGTTCTAGTGCTCTCCAACTGTGCCAACTGGCCAAAAATATCTCCAAAAAGGTGACAAAAAGCAGCCGACCACTTGAAGTGGTCGACCAGCTACCTAAAGTGGTCGGCCGACCACTTTAAGTGGTCTCCCAAAACAAAAACTAGTCAGCTATGGTGGAAGAGAGTCTAAAGCATGAAAACAATGCAGTGGAGTGGTGGCCGGCCAGAAAAGGTGGTCCAAAGACCAAGCAAACCAGTTTCCCGACCAGAAAACTGGCTGGCGAGAAGCAAAGTGGTCTCCAAGGAGAAGAATTGGTCTCCCACCCTTGTACCACCTTCCAAACAAGGAAAACAAGGTTTGTACCAAAAACAAATCAAAACGGATGCAAGACGAAAGTTCGAGAGGCAAGGCGCACAACCGGGGGCCTCGAAAACTAGCTGATGAGCACCAAAAGTGGTTTACGACCACAAAAGTGGTCTCCCAAACCACAGTGGCCCTCTAGGCCAAGGAAACAAGGTGTGGTTCAAAAACCACGCCAAACGGAGAACGTTAAGCGGTCCCGAGACAAGGCGCGCGGCCGAAGGCTCCGAAAATCGAAAACTAGTCTCCAAGCGTGAAAAGTGGTCTACAAAACCTCTCCCTCCCTCAGGCAAGGAAAACATGGCTTGGTCCACAAACCGAGCCAAAGCACAAAGAGTTCAGAGACTTGAAGGCAAGGCTCTCAGCCAAAACTCTGAAACCTCGAAACGAGCACAACATGCGTAATCACCGAGCGCTCAATCGATGACGTCTGAGTCTTAGGGTCGGTCAAAAATGGGGTGTCTACAGAGGCATTGCTGATACTAGAAGCTAAACCCCCAAGCAACAAGAGAGTAATGAAATAGGCATAGGTGATAAATGAGGCATAGCTAATACTAGAAGCTAAACCCCCAAGCGACAAGAGAGAATTACAAAGTTTCCTGAGCAAAGTCAATTTCTTAAGAAGGTTTATAGCTAATTTAGCTAGGAAAACTTTGGTGTTTTCTCCCTTGGTAAAAATAAAGTCAGATAGTGAGTTCAAGTGGGAGGAATGTCATCAAAAAGCTTTTGATTTGATAAGAGTTACTTAACTAGTCCTCCAGTGCTCATGCCTCCTGTTTCTGGGAAGCCTTTGAAGCTTTATATTTCAGCATGTGACTTGTCGATTGGATGTTTATTGGCCTAAGAAAATGATATGGGCCATGAACAAGCCATCTATTACTTGAGTAGGAGATTGAATGATGCTGGAACTAGGTATACTTCTGTTGAGAAGTTATGTTTGGCTTTATATTTTGGGGCCATAAAGCTCAGGCATTATATGTTGCCTTCAGAGGTGTTTGTTGTGGCACAAGCTGATGTGATAAAATACATGTTGTCTAGGTCTGTATTAAGATATAGACAAGGCAAATGGATCTTGGCATTAATTGAATATTGCTTTAAATATGTGCCATAAAAAGCAGTAAAGGGACATGCTCTAGTAGATTTTCTAGTAGAACATCCAAGCTTGCTTGTTGAACCAGATCTATTTGAGGTACATATGGTAGATACTGAGCCTTGGAGGCTAATGTTTGATCTATCCAAGATAGACGAAGGAGTTGGAGTATTATTGTTTTAATTGCTCCTAAATAGCAAATGCACCTGTTTGCTTATCAATTGGATGAGCAACATGTGCAGTCTTGTAATCAAGCTGAATATGAGGCTTTGATAATTGGACTTGAATTAGCCATAGAATTAAATTTCAAAGATTACAAGTTTTTGTTGACTCTCAACTAGTCATCAAGCAAATGAAAGGGGAATTCAAATGTGTGAACAAAACTTTGGAAGAGTATTTAACTGAGGCAAAGTGGTTAGTAGGTTTTCTTGACCATGTGTCCTTCACACACATGTACAGAATAGAGAATAAAGAGGCCAATGAGATGGCTCAAGCAGCATCAAGTTTGAAAATTCTTAAAGGAGCCCAAGAAAGAATCATAAGAATTCAAAGTAGGAATTTCTTGGCTTTTAGGGATAGGCATAGGGATTTCTTGCCAATAATGACACTTGAGGTGTCTAAGGGTGATTAGAGGTTTCCTCTAATCAAGTACTTGTCTAACCCTAATGAGACATGTGATAGGCAAGTAAAATATCAAGCCTTAAATTATGTCATCATGGGTGATGATTTGTTCAGGAAAGCACATGGTGGGCTAACCCTGTTGTGCATAGGCCAAGAGGATTAAAAGAAAGCAATGGTAGAGGCACATAAGGGCATTTGTGGAGCTCATCAAGCTGGGAATAAGATGAAATGGCTTATTAGCAGGTATGGGTATTTTTGGCCATCTATAAGAGAAGACTGTAATACATATGCAAAGAGATGCCAAAGTTGCCAAAAACATGGCAATGTCCAAAGGGTCCCAACTATAAGATTGAACTCAATAGTAAAGCCATGGCCTTTCAAAGGTTGTGTAATGGATTTGATAGGTCAAATATTTCCACCTTCATCAAAAGCACATTCATATTTGTTGGTGGCAACAGATTACTTTACCAAATGGGTAGAAGCAATCCCATTAAAATTCGCCACACATACTCAAATTATTGAATTCCTTAAAAAGAATGTGATCCATAGGTTTGGTCTACCTCAAACCATTACTGTCGATCAAAGAACCATGTTTAATGGGGATGTAATAAGGGAGTTTGCCACAGAGCATGGCATCCAAATCCTAAATTCTTCCCCCTATTATGCCCAAGCAAATGGGCAGGCTGAGGCAACAAACAAAATTGTTAAGAATATTTTGGAGAGAATGATTGAGAACAATCTTAGAGATTAGCACAATCTTTTGTCTGAGGCATTATGGGCTTATAGAAATTCTAGCAGAAACAGCACAGGAACAACCCAATATGAGTTGGTGTATGGGCATGACGTTGTTCTCCCATTTGAAGTAATTGTAAGGTCCAATCGACTGGCTCAACAGTTGAACATCCTAATGGATGAGTACAATAAAGCCATGACAATTGAGTCACAAGATTTCGAAGAAAAAAAGGATTTCTGCTTTCAATCATTTATTTGCACAAAAAAAGAAAGTAGAAAGAAGTTATAATAAGAAAGTAAAGCATAAAGTGTTCTCTGAAGGAGAATTAGTTTGGAAAACTATTTTGCCTCTTGGAAGAAAAAGCCCAGAGTATGGGAAGTGGTCTCCTAATTGGGACCCTTCAAGGTATTGAAAGTCCTTAAAAGAGGGGCATATCATCTTGCATCCTTAGAAGGAGAGCCACATAGGAGAATAATCAACGTACAGTATTCAAAGCAATACTACCCTACCATGTCGGAAAACAAGAGATAAGGATAATCATACACATGCATCCATTCATATAAAAATTGTTAAGCATGTACAAGCCAGAATCACAAAGCAAAAACAAGTGTACAAGGGATTCAGTCTTTTTGAAAGTACAAAACAAACTTGTTCCAGGCTTGTAGCACACTTTTGTGTTTTGCTTTGCTTTGTTGGAGGTTGGCCAGGGCAAATTTGATGTTGGCAGGACCATTTTCTACCTAAGTTAACAAGTTTTGCATGTTGGCTTTGATTATGGATTGCTCTTGCTTGAGGAGGGGTTCTTTTGATTCTGACTCGTGCCAATTGAGCCTCCAAATGAGCTTCTTCTAATGATAATAGGTTATCTTCAGTGATTGTATCTTGAAAGGCTTGAGAAGCACCAGCCAAAGAAGTAGCCATTGACTTCAATTGGTCGGTTTGAGCTTTGCTGGCCTCAAACTCAGCATGATGCTTATTGATGGCTAAAATATGTCGAGGAAGGGCAGTCAAGAAGTCCTCAAAAGCTTGTATTTGATCTGAGTCAAACAATTTTGGCATTAGAGTTTGAGTGGCTTGGAAATAGTTAAGAAGGTCTGTGGATCTTATGAAAGCTAACTCATCGAATGGGAGCTATAGAAGTTGAAAGAATTGGTTGGAAGCTTCCATGAGCAAAGCTTCAAAGGTAGGAAGAGTATTCATTCAAGACAAAACCAGTTTTACCTTGAATGAGGGGGGCATTATTGGCACCAAAACTTAGAATTCTCTGTCGACAGAGGCATAAACACGTGCAGAAGAGGACTAAGAATGAAGAAAGTGAAGTTAGTGGCCTAAGAAAGAGGAATGAGGGTGCAATACATGGAAGTTGTAGGAGGAGAGAAAATGCAAGGTAGTTGTAGTTCATGGGTAGTTATCGAAGCCTAGCAAATGAACACATGGCAGCACAGCATAACCATTGGAATCCATATAAAAGTTGGGAATTCAAAGGAGAAAAGATCTTCAACAAAATTTACAACTCATGTGAAATTAGGAGTAGCATAACTTAATTAGGAGTAGTTCTTGTATTTAGAAGTAGTCTGTTTGTAATTTGGTCTTTGTAACCAAGTTTGGCTTTATCGATTGTTGTGCCTTTTGAACTTGTAATTTTAATTCTTGTCATTAAGTGACAAGTTTACTCGTTCTTCAATCGAATTTTAATTTATTTGCACTTGTTTCTTTATGGTGCAACCTCCAAAGAAGCCTTTGAAATTGTCAAGGAATAAGACACCAACCACATTGCCTAATTGAATTTTTGTTTGTGAAAGTTGGTTTTCTCTATCGATTTTTTTTTGTCGATTTGAGCTAAACCAGATTTTTGCTAACAGTACACCACATGACCAAGATGATATGGTGTCATCCTTCCACTTATTAATTGACATTTACTAATAAACGGGACCAAAGTTTGATGTAACTAAACACTTAACACTAAGCAAAAAGTAACTTTTCGGGTCCTATTTTAATCACATGTCAATTAATAAGTAAAATGGTGAATCACATCATCTTGATTACATGACGTACCCGTTATATAAAATACTTTCTCAAGCAATGAAAGAGTGAGATAGGACTAAGATTAAAAGTTAAAATAAGAAGACTTGTTTAGGATTAACGTGGTTAAATTATATAAATGTAATCCAAGTAAATGTATAATTATCAATATTTGATTAATTTAATTTTTTATTAGTAATTTATTTTAAAAATATTAAAAATTGAATGATTTGAAAAAAAAATAAAAATAAATAATAGACCCATGGTGGGCCCATAATTCCCCTACATTGGACCCTTCAATCCACTAGTCCAACAAATGGCGACCAATGACAAATTATTTTTTATCATTGTTTTAGAAAAGGAACACCTCATTTTTAATTGAAAATTTTAAATATATATACGTTATAATTAGATTATCATATTATGATTATATATATATATTAAATTATAAAATTGTAAAATAAACACCCTTAATTAAATTAAAATATCAACTATATAATAAAAGAAAGGGGATTTTTTTTTTAAGGTCCCTTATATTAAGATTTTATAGCATAAAGGACATGAAATATTTTCATGGTAGTTGGGGTCCCTTAAATTTTTACAGAAAAATTTTGAAGTAGAGAAATTTCGATCCAGAGAAATTTCAAATTTTTCTCTCTGTTTTGAAATTTCTCTGGTTTGCTCAATTTCTCTGTGTTTTCAAATTTACTCTGTATTTTTAAATTTCTCAAGTTTGCTCACAATTAGGTTACTAATTTAGGTTACTTGTTTGATTTTCACTTATTAGTTGTCTTCTTATGTGTAATTTTAGTTTGAGATGAATTTTTTCTAGCACTAAGATATCCCCTTTAGATTAATTTTCTCTGAACACATTGGACTCCCTTTTCTCTTTGTGCCTTGTTTGATTTTCTCTGGCTGGTTGTTTGTTTGATTTTCTCTCAAATTTTCTCTAGCATTTGAATTTTCACTACCCACATTAAACTCCCACTAATTTATGTTGTTTGTTTGATTTTCACTGGTTTGTTGTCTCCTTGTGCTAAATTTTCTCTGGTATTTGTATTTTCTTTGACCACAGTAAAGTCCAATTTCTTTTTATGGCTTCCTTAATTTTTCATATCTAGTTGTGCTTGTGTGTGTAATTTTCTTTGTTTTTTGAAAAAATTTCAAGGATTTGACATCTTTAATGCTATTTTATGTCCTTGTGTTGAATTTCTTGTTGACATTTTTATGTTTTCATTGTCTAAAAATGGTAAAGCGCAACAGCAGTAAAACACCTGAAACACCACAAAAGAAACATAAAGTTGTTGAGTCTTCTAGTTATGAGCTAAGATCAAAACGCAACAGCAGTAAAACACCGCAATCACCCCAAACAAAACAGAAAGTCTCTGTCATTGCCAATTATGAGTTGAGATTTAAAAGCAGCAGCAAAACACCAAAAGCACCATAAACAAAACAAAAAGTCTAAGCCCAAGAGGCAACTAGCATCAAGAAGACACCAACTCCAAAAGTCTCAAGCTCAAATGGAAAAAGAAAATTGTAGAGAAAATCTATCTCAATCAAACTACTAGCCTCAACAAGATCAAGTAAGCACATAGAGTAAAGTGAATCCAATGTGTTTAGAGAATGTTAGAGAAAATTAATCGCAAGGGAAAAATTACACAGAAGGAGACAACTAATTAGTGAACATCAAACAAGCAACATAATTTGATGGGTTAGGAAAAATTCATATGCCAGAAAAAATCAATTAAGGCACATAAGTTAATATGATTATAATTGTGGTTAGAGAAAATTTGAATTTTAGAGAAAATTCATCACATAGAAAAAACTAACTAATGAAAATCAAACAAGCAATATAATTGAAATGCTAGAGAAAATTCATCTCAACCAAACTAATGGCAAAGAAATTGCAGAGAAATTCATCTCAATCAAACTACTAGTTTCAACAAGATCAAAGCACATAAAGTAAAGTGAATCTAACGTCATCAGAAAAAATTCAGATGCAAAAGAAAATTATAGACAGAATCACAAAACAAGTTTTAAGAAGATACAAAATGCAATCGAAACCCTAATTAATTTAGATATTATTAAGAAATAGAAACCCTAATTCATTGAAGAATGTTATAAAATGCAATGAAGTGTAGATACAGAGAAAAACTAGTTCAGGAATAGAAACACTTACTAAAGTTAGGTAGTGATAATGGAACCCTAATTAGGAACGTAGATGAGTCGAGTTGAAGATAAACAGACTCAATGATGAAGGTAAATATGTCAGAGAAATTTCTAAGAAGAAATCTTAAAGACTTTTGCAGAGATGAAACCCTAACTTCGCTAAATATGATTGACAGAGCTGCCATGGCTTTGAAGATGAAGGGATCCAAGTGAAAAGCTTGAAAAAAGAGAAGGGATGTGAGATTTGGATGAGCAAATCGAATTCAAAAAGGAAAATTCTGAGATTGAAGAAGCCATTGTTGTTTGTTTCAATTTTGTTGTCGTTTTCAATTTATAGAGAAAGTTACGGTAACGGAGGAGGTAGCGGCGTAGAAGGCAGATGAGAAGGCTACGATGAGAGAGAGAAGAGAGATTGAGAAAGTGGGTGTGATATATGGGCGTGAGTGAGGGATCTTAGGCTACAAAAAAAATATTGTGACCTCTCTCATTACTAAGAGTTGGAGAGGCAAGTTAGACCAATTTTTCCTAAAAAGAATTCAACAATGACTAACCAAAAAAGAATCTCATAACATCTAAATTCAAAAAAAAAATAAATAAATAAAAGAATTTCATAACAGCATCCAAACTCAAAAAGAAAAAATAAATGAAAAATCCAAATGTTGTGTAGGTTTTAATTATATCAAATAATGTAGAAAAGTTTGTGTACAATCAAAATATAATCTATATAGAATTTGTAGTTAGATTTCACGCGAAACTCAAATTGGGCTTGTGAAAGAAGTATTTTTCAAACAAAATTCATATAAAATTGGTATTGAGTTTTTGGATTATCTAAATTTAATTTGAGTTTTTGTAGAACTCTATATATAAATAGAAAATGCATGATGATGTGCCTTTTTTTTTTTTTTTTAAAAAAAGCTGTTAGAATACGTCACCTAAAAAAAAAAAAAAATAACACTACTTTTGTATATATATATGATTTCTTACAAGATGAAAAAATAGAAGAAAAATAAAAGGAGATTTTTACCAAGGTCCATCAATGAAGAAACTCCTAGTATTAGATTGTTTTCATTATCTGATAACAAAATTATTGCTTTGAATTTGACAGTCATACGAGTTTGTTCGGTTTCCTAATGAATTCGCCCACAAAAATAATTAAATAATAAAATAGTTACCAAAGTTTTATGTATTTACGAAACTGATCTAGAGAGTGAGAGAAATTTGTATACAACAAAGCAATCAACAATTAAAACAAAAAATCAAACTTAAACCACAGTTAAAGTGCATACAAAATTTTGCAAGAACCCATCAAAACTATCTATTCTTTGTTTACAATGTAATATATTAAACAAAATATAGTAAAAAAAAAAAATATGATCATCGTATATATTATGGGTCTTGAACTTGGTATCGGCACATGGGACAAGAATTATGTGATTTCAACCATGGCACAATGCAACCATGATGGAAAAGATGACGACATGGCATAGATGTAACCTCTGTTCCCTCCCCAAACTCCTCCAAACAAACAGGACAAGTCCTAGTGCACTTTTCATCATTGAACACTTGCACTTTCTTCAACCCATCAATGGCAGCTTTCGAAACACCCATTCCCCTCCTCTGTACAGACCCACCAACATCCTCCATAATCACCACCTCATCTGCAACTGCAAACATAGACACCATCTGATCGTTACTCGTTGCTTGCTCAGAAAGCAACTCGGTTGTGGTGGTGACATTGACCCGAGCAATGACTTGAATCCCACGTAAGTTACCAAATCGCCTCCAACTAGGATCGAATATGGAATTGATGATGCTCTGCCTCAGGGGATTAAATAAATTAGGATTTAATCCCATCTGGGAGAGTCGGTGGAAAATATGGAGTTCGGAGGTACGCATGGAGAAGAAAACATGACGAGGAATCGTGAAAGACTCTTCAAAATCTGAAAGAGTGATTGTAGGATAATTGGTATTGAGATAGCCTTGAGGACTACGAAGCTGTAGTTTGAGAAGATGAGTAATGTAAATTTTGACAATAACTGGAGTTTCAGGAAGTGGGTCTATCCATGGTAATGGATACATCTGAATGTTGTAATCTGTTGATATGGTTTCCATTGACAAAATGCTTGAGAAAGAAAGAGAGAGTTGGATGAGATTGTGGGATTAATGGCGATGATGAAAAAGAGGGTTATTCTATTTTATAGCGTTTGAGTTTTCATATTTGGAAACCAAACAAGTAGTGTTGGAAGTAGGATTTTAGTTTCCTAAATATTGTTGGAATTGTAGTTTCCTAATCTGCTCTTGCATGCGTGACTATCACTCTCACGGCCGGTTTTGGCTCAAATTTGACAAAGCTACCGCTTTAGACCCCAAAAAATTGAGCTGAAAAAAGGTCCCAAATTTGTTTTAGCTATTATACTAGTTTAAATAAAAAATAAAAAATAAAAAACTCATCTAATTTGAAAGGCCCTAACAAAGTTTGGTAAAAATTCAAAATTAATAGATAATTGATGTGGTGAATTATTCAAAACAAATGATTGTTTTAATCTGTAAAAACTAAAAAGCCAATTGATATGGTGTATTATTTTAAATTAACGGACGATTGTTTCATAAATGCATGGATTACGTATAAAATACTATTAATTATATCTTATTTCTGAGAAAAGAAACTTCTTAATTTTAAAGTTGACTATATTTTACCTTCAATCAACAATGTTATAAGAAATATTGAATGTATTAGCAATTTAATCAATTAAAAATGATTTAATTAATAAGTTGAATTATACATGTTTGATTAACAAGTTTGTAATTAAAAATACAAGTTGTTCACTTTTTATTTTGTACTTCAACTTGAATTATTTTTATTTTTTTAATTGTAAATAAATTTTAATAATTATATATAGAAGTAATTTTTTCCTCTATATATGGTTAAATATTTTTTTTCAAAATACATAATCTTTTAATTATAATTTTGTTTTATAAATATATGAGAGATCCCATATTAAAGAATGCGTTTTGGACTGCAAAAACATCCGAGCTGGTCTTGATCACTCTATGGGACTTGCACACGCCTTAGATCGTGGCATATGATAAAAGAAAGTTGAAATTTTATTTTTCTAATATTTTAATTACATAAATTGTCTTCTTCCTAGAAACTAACTAAATCCTAAATCTACTATAAAAAAAAGACATCATTAATTCTCTGTGCGGTTTGATCATCAAGTCATTGTTTCTTTGAAGATGACTATTATTAGCTAGGTTGAAGAAAGTGGTGGTGTTCAATGGTGGAGGAGATGATGAAGAAAAGTGCACTACTTGTGCTGTTTGTTTGAACTGTTTGTTTGAAGGAATATGGGGAGGAAACAAAGGTTACTTGCATTTTTATGTTTTTTTATCATGGTTGCATTGTGGCCAATCTGTAATTCCAGATTAATAATATTTTTATGACTCATACTTGTTATCATCTTAGTATTAGTACTGGTTTCAGATTAGGTAGTTTTGTTTGATTCTTGAAAAAAATTGTACTACATTCGTTGGTTCATTATTAGGGTTTAAGTTTGATTTTTGTTTTAATTGTTAATTGTTTTATTGTTTTCAAATTACTTTTTCATACTGGTTTTTTAATTTCATAAAAGATTTTTGATATTCCCTTATTTTTTTAGTTTGATTATTTTTGTGTGAGACTGTTATTAACAAAGAAAATAAACAAATAAGGGGGAAACCCAAAATTGAATCAATAAGAATGTCAAAGACCAACCAATAATTTCTATATACCCAAAACCAGTAAACATACTTTTATCCTATAAAAATTTTTTTTTTAAAAAAAATCAAGAAATATAAACAACCAATAAAGATGAGAAATAGGAAACAATGAAATTAACAGCAATATACCCAGTAAACAAGATCGTGGGCAGAAAATATTCAGTACAAAAATAACCAACACAATCAGTCCATGTTGTGTTCAAATTTTTTTAATAAAGAAAAGAGGTTAGTTTTATCACAGCAACTTTTTAATAAAGATAAAATATAGGGGAAAAAAACATTTAGAAAAAAAAAGAGCTGAGTTTCATCATTTTAACTAAATAAATCCTAAATTTTTAATTTTGTCAATTTAAAACCTAAACTTTTGAATTGTTTTCAAATTAAATCATTTGTTTATTTCCATTAAAAAAACCGGTAGGAAAAAAAAATTTGTATTTTAGTTATTAAACCAATAAAAAAAATACTTTAGAGAGACTTATTGTTTAGATTAAAACAAATAAAAAATTTAGGGTTTAAATTGACAAAATTCAAACAATAATGCAACAGAACATAAGTTTTCTAAGATCATTCTTGCATTTTAGCTGCCACAGAAGCTAAATGGATAAAAAAAAATGTCACACAATTTAAGTTCAGAGTGAAGATCAACAATCAACAAGAAGATTAAAAGATTTAACATCATCCAGCAACAATTCAGACCATCGAAAATTGAGCAAAAATAAAATAAGCACAGAGAATTGCAATCTGATTATAGGATCATTATATCGATACTGAATCACAAAGATGATTGAATATACCAAGAGATAGATTATAGTAGTCAATCAAATGAATTTTACTATTACAAACATGAACAAGTCTTGGTAAACAACAAAATGAGGATTTCCTTACGTTTTTAATTAAGGGTTTCCAAGACTCAATTTCTAGAATTTGTAGAGATCTGATCTGAACAAAGGGGATAACAGATTTAATTGCTTGAAACAGTTGAGAAAACTGATGGAACAAAATCACAACTGTATACAAATCCAAGAGAATGAGGGATATGTAAAATTATGTTATTAAGCAAACTGATTGGTGTCCCACTATTCCTGCATATTTTTGGAAGCTCACTGTAGGAAGGAAACCTCAGAGAGAGACTGAGACAAGAAGTAGTTAAAAATTACAATATCTCTGTATTTTTCAATCACTCCCCTTTGATTTACACATACACGTACTCCCAGGAGCAGAGCAGGTTGGTTATGGCCTGAGCCAAGTTGGGGTAGGTTAGGGTTCAGAGCAGACTTGCATGTCAATCCAAGCCCAAACCTGCATTATGCATACTATAATATAATCTATATATACACACACATATAGAAGTAACTCCATATTTGATGGAAGAATGAATAATTGCAAGCAATGAAGCAAGAAAAAAAAAAAAACACTCTGAGATTCCAATCAAATAATGGAATAATTACATATGTAACATATGGAAAAGAGGCCACCAGCATAAGGCTTTCCACACTCTGACAGACATAAAATGGATGAAAGAGTACAAGTACAGTAGAATCTTGCAAATCTCATACATACGTCTAAGAGGTTCTTAAAATTTTAGGGGGAATCATTGCCCTTGCTTGTCCCCCTCCCTCGGCCCTTGAATACTGGAGTGAGTGAGGATATTACAGAATAGAGCCACACTAAAGCAAATCATTGAGCTTAAAACGTCTTTCCAACATCTTTCTCCGTCATCTCATAATGTTTGATCTTATTTGTTCTACAAATCAAAAGAAGAAAAAGAACCATACATTCATACATCTCTTCGTTTGTTGTTTCCATCATCTGATAAAATGTGTCGCATCAATTGTAGAAAAAGAGTGACAAAATTACACCAAATCACATTTCAACTTGAAGCTAATGGGTTTATATCAGATTGACAGTTAGGGAAAAGGAAAAAAAAAATCTTTAAATTAATTCCAAAAATATTTGTGTCATTGACCCCCAAATATTATTTATCATCCACCCATGAACATGAATTGAGTTGCCAGACTCAGATAAGTTAAGGCACCATTTGAATGCTTGAGAAGTGGAAATAACTCATGCATGTTTGTGGAAGACTTATGTGTCAACAAATTCAGTGCAAGTTATATACTTTAGCCCCTTCTTGTACAAAATCACTCTTACTGATAACATGCAGACATTCAGTGATTATCATGGGTTTGCCAAAATTCACCAGTATACCTTGCCATTAGTTAGGCAGTGTTGAGACACCAATTTCATATAACTCAAACCCACCGGGGTGTAATCCCCCCTACCCACCCACCCAAAATAAATAAATAAATATTTAACACAATATTTAATAATTTATTTAAGTTTTCTAGCGTTTATGTATTGTTCATGAGCAAATTCCAGAGTTCCTATTAGACTAGTATAAAACAAATATTTCCTATTAGTATTAAATGTATAGAACTACTCGATTTTAATTTCAAAGTTCTATCCATTTGAAAATTATCAATAAAAAATAAGTAAGAAAGTCTTTAAATGCACTTCAAAAACTAATTGTTGCCAATGCCTCATTCTTTTCGACACTTCATTTTGAAATTTTAAATTTTGTTAATATATCTTTTAATATCTCAAATAATTTTTAACTTATCCCCTACCCATCCAGCTCACCAACGCCACCTTTGCCACTCCCTTCCCTCCCTGTCCACCACTAACAATCTCTCCTCTCTCTTCCACCCCTCTCATTCGTTCCTCGATGCTCCCTATCCCTCTCATCCCCTCTCTCAAATTCTAACCCTAATCCTAACCCCACCATCCACCATTTACAGTAGAGAAAGAGAGTTGTAATGGAGAAGAGAGAGTCACGAGAGTTGTCCTATTAGCAAGATCTCGTTATTAGAATATTTTATAACCTTAAGCTAGCTTTTCAAAATGATATAATAGCGATATATAAAAATAAAATATTTTAAGTAGGATTAAAATAAATAATAATAAAAAAAAAGAACTTTTCACTTGCAGCAAAGACTGTCCAATTTCATCAGCAAAAAAACAAGTAAAAAGAAAAGGAAAGCAAATGATGAGAAAGGGACTATGGATAATGATCGTAGTAAAGATTAAAATAAAATAAAAAAACCAGTCATCATATGGGTATGTAGCCCCAACCAGCATATTGAGATGGACATGTTATAAAGTTGCAGCCACCGTAATTCCCACACTTTTTCATTGTTTTTTCTTTTCTTTTCTTTCCTTTTTTTAATTTTATTTCACCATCAAAGTACCTATTTCAAAGACCAAAAAATCATCACTATTATCCATTTGTATTAGTAGTTTGTATAATGTCTCATAGATTGGAAAATGACAAAAACTAATACATTTCAAATTTGTAGATTTCAATAGCAATAACTTGCTTGGTTTTACTTAATTCACTTCTTACATTACAATTATATTAAGTACAACATGTATCAAACATGGTAGAGCTAATGATAACTACAGACAAAGCAATTGAATCTCATTTTGCCTATGAAGCCCCATGAGAGATAAGCGTGTAACACTAATATCTAGGTGTGTGACAATAACATCTTTACCAAATACACAGAAAATTGCAGGTTGTTGGATACTATTCTCAAATTTAATGTCACATTTTCAAATCCGAAATACATGAATCCTTGACAATTTTTATTCAAGGAAATATGAACTTCATTCAATTCTTGACGAGTTGAGCTAAGGTGCCCCCATACCAATAAAAGCAATAGTCACATGAGAAGCTAACTTAACTCACCTTTTGAACTGCTGGACAAGAGACAAGGTTGGCCCCATCCCTCCCCTTTTGCACGGCTTCATTGGTCAAGAACACCATATACACAAGCCACGATGATTCTCTGGACTACTGACATATTTTCTCATCACACACTAGCTCCAAGGACATTCTCTTCTAATGTTACTCTCCTTATGCACCATTTACTGCTAATTTCAATCACCCATTACCAGTCAAACTTCATCATAATAACATTCTTTTATGGTGAGCTCAATCATGGCCTCAAAAGATAAATAAATGGCAGTCACCCTTACCTGCTTTGTCTCATTCAATCCACTTTTTCACCTACCTCTGCTGGAAATGAAAACTGATATCCCACCATTACCAGCTTATGTTGCCTGAAAAAGCAAGATCAATTGCTTCAGAGTTCGATGCTTATCCTCACTCATCAGTGTATCAGTTCAAATAATTTCATTCTATTGAAAAAATCAATTCACCTGCCCCAATACTAGCTCTTTTATCACTGAATCAAATATATTGCGTGTATCAAAAATTTATGCAACCAGAAAACCCTCTTCCATTGTAAAATCATTGTCTGATACGTACCCAACCTTCTTCATTTTCACATGAAGATCATGAATTAGAGAATAAATAAGATTAGCTTCGCTATGTGATTTATCACCAACTACAAACACGTGAACCTTGTTTCCGACATGAATCCAGCTACAACCCGGCTGCTTCTTCAACCCCTTGTCCTTCATTTTCAACCTAGGTTTCACAGCTTCTCTCCATTTCCCACTTGAAGCTTATATGTTAGACAGCAACATATAAGTACCTGCATTTTCTGGCTCTAATTCCAAAAGTCTCTTTGCTGCCAATTTCCCCATATTTGTGTTCCCGTGAACATTACGTCCAGCAAGAAAAGTCCCCCAAACAGAACCAGAAGGCTCAATTAGAAGCCGCTGAATAAAATCAAAAGCCTCCTTGACCCTCCCTGCTTGACCACAGAGATCAACCAAGCATGAATAGTGATCTTGTCGCACTTGTATTGATTTGTCTTTTATGAGCTCATCAAAGTACTTCAATCCCTCGTCCACCAAACCAGCATGGCTGCATGCTGCAAGCAACCCAACATATGTAACATCGTTGGGTTTGATTCCTAAGTTCTGCATTTCTTTGAAAAGGCTGATTGGCTCACCGCCACACCCATGGTGAGCATAGGGTGCGATCATTCCATTCCATGAGATCAAATCTCTCTGGCCTGCAAATCCATCATCGAAGATTTTCCTTGCAGTACTTAATTCTCCACATTTCGAGTACATATTTACAAGTGCTGATATCACAAATGCACCATTCTGATGTACTGTCTTGCAAATTACCTGGTGAATTTGATGTCCTTCGCTAAGACCAGCTAAATTACTACAGGCAGCCAAAACACTTATGAAGGTTCCCTGATTTGGCTTTACGCCATTGGCCGCCTGCATTCTTGAAAAGATTCTTAACGCCTCTTCACTTTGACATCTTGGATGTACCCAGTAATCATGGTTGTCCAAGAGATGACATTCTTATCGGGCATTTCATTGAATAACTTATCCGCCTTCTTTAAATTCCCATTTTGGATAAACCCTGTGATCATTGCATTCCATGAAGGAATATCCCTCTCCGGCATCCTCTCAAACAATTCAAATGCTTCTTCCAACCTTAAATTCTTTCATATCCTGTAATCATAACATTCCATGAAACCACATTTCTTTCTGGCATTATGTCAAAAAGCACCCGAGCTTCGTCAATCCTCCCATTTTTTGACAAACCATCAATCATCGCAGTCCAAGAAATCACATTTCTTTTGGGCATATAATCAAAAAGCTTCCTAGCCTCCTCAATTCTCCCACATCAACCCAACGCTGTTATAACTGCATTCCAAGAAACCAAATCCTGTCAGGCATTTTCTCAAATAGACTCAATGCTGAATCTATTAGATTACTTTGCAAATAACCCTTAATCATAGTGTTCCAAGAAACCAAATTCTTGTGAGGCATCTCATTAAATAGCTTCTCTGCCTCTGAAATCTGATTCATTCGCATGTACCCACTAACCATAGCAGTCCAAGTGACCACATTTTTCTTAGCATCCACGCAATCACATTTGGGTCGGGCATTTTATCAAACAATTTTCGTGCTTCGACAATTTGACCCTCTCTGCTTAGCTTCGTGATCATCCAATTTGTCTGTTTCACGCTTTGATATACGAACTATCCATTGAAGCTCAAGATTGCATAGTGTAAGTGCAAGAGTTCGAATAGACCTCAAAAGGGGATATATTGTAAAATCTCTACCATGTCTCGAAGCAATTGAAAGCCTAGAAAATGATTGCATAGATGACATAAATGCAACGAAACAAGTGGTTTGAACTTTGTAACGGTCATCAACGGTATTATTACTCCATGAATCAACCTGTCCCAATCTCGATCATCTTCACGGTCTCTTCTTCTTCCTAAATTTATATCATAAGGTTGTATCATAAATTTGCCTTAATAACAAAATCTTTAATTTTTAATTTTATTAATTTAAATTATAAATTTTTTATTTATTTTCAAATTAAATTACTAGTCTATTTTCATTAAGATAAATTACAAATATATCATTTAAAATTCACTTAAAATACAAATTAACTCTTATAACTAGAAAAATTATAAATGCTCACTTATCATAATTTTTTATTTAATAAAATTAATTGGAAAAATAAAATTTGTAACTGTTTTTTTATACCATGATAAAATTATTTAAGTTATTAATTAAAATAAATTTTACATATTATTAAAAATTATTAATTGAATTGATAATTTATTAATAAGGGGCAATGATGAAACAATTTTGATTAGGGAAGTTATTTATTGGACAATGGGTGGCTTTTCAAAATTTCAATACAAATAGCCCGTTTCTTTTTTTGAGTTTTTTATTTGCATTTTTGTATTGAGTAAATTACAAAGACACCATGATGGTGCATTACACACACCAAATATAAATACTAAACTATACCAAATATTTTTAGAATAATGGCAAGTCCAAATATCGATCCACAGGGACAATTGTGAAATTAAACTAATTTAAATGCTGAATTCTTAAATTAATTTTGATAAAAAGATTGAAGGATTCATAAACTAATAATAATTAAATTAAACAAAGCGAATAAACTAGCAATTATAACTAAAGATGAATTTATTGATTTGGGGAAAAACCTAGGGCAATGAGTTCACCATAGTTACATAAATAGGATTTCAAATTGAAATTAATTATGTTACGGTTCGAACGGAATAATGTTTCGCAACTACAAGTTCAAAACATTTAACAAGAAAATCATCATGTTCATTGTACGAGCACGAACTATCTCAGGAAGTACGAATCGTTCACTCTAAACTAAGATAGCAACACGACTCGTCCCTCTTAGTATGGTTCGTCTCATACCTTGAATGTAAAAGAATAGAAAACTATTATATGGAAAACATTCAACAATCACAGAAAACCGAATACTTGAAGAAATAATAAAAAATATATATATGAAACTTCTAAAACACCATACAATTGTTCAAACCTTTACATAATTAAAAATCAAAAAGAAAACCTAGCTACTCATGGAGGAGTGGGAAGAGAAAGAGGATGAAGCAGAAGCCCCCATGGAAGCCTCCTTTAAGCTTAAGAAGAAATTACTTCTTTAAAACTCTAGTGTCCATTTTCTCCAGAATAAATTTCAAACCTTAATTTTGCCTATTTTTCTTCCTTTTATTCTCCGCAAAATAGACCCAAAATTATGCGCACGCGTCCCTAGGTAGGCCGCTTGAGCGCTCATATGGGCCACTCGAGTAGTGGTGGGCCGCACGTGCGGTGGTCAGGCCGACTCAAATTTTTCACTTTTCGCTAGGAGAATCTGCTTTCACGCACTTTTTAATTGAATTTACGTGTTACATGCCAAATCTGTACAAGGGCACAAAACACATCATCTCCACTAAATAAACAATATTGAAAGACTAAAAATGTAACTTCAGTGGCCTCAATGTGGTACTTTTTAGCCTACATCACATCTCCCAACTTACATTTTGCTAGTTCTCAAGCAAAACAAAAGAAATAAGAAAAGTAAAATAACTCTAAGCCACTTTCGTAGGGATCACGATTGCATTTAGCATATGCAACAAGCCTTTAAACCAAAAGGTTACCCCCAGTAGACGAGTATAGTCTCGTGAGAGTTTTCAGAAATGATACCAACAAACATCAACATATTTATATCCACTCAACAACAATTAACCATACTACTCCCCCTAACAATCAACTTATGTGCCACTACAGTGTGATATTAAGGCATGATAAGTTATTGAAGGCACAGTGGACAAGCATGAAGGAATCTATTGAGTTAAAACCACAATTCAGTTAATACAAAAGTAAAGTCCCCTGTACTTGTGCATGCTAGTAGACACATCATCAGTACCCTCGGTGTAAAGTACAATCTCTATATTAGTTAAATGTTCACTATAATAGCCCAGTGTAACTCATAATAACACCCAACATATACAGAAAAACTAAACTGTTACAGCCAAGATTCTCAATTTTTATTTATTTTTTAATGATTGTGCAATGTCTTGGTCTATTAAGCTTTCTAATCAACCCATGTAACAAGCATTGGGTCAATGACTCCCAAACCGGACGGTTTTAGGACACTAGGTGTGAAGACAACCCAATGGGCTTAATAACTCAAGTTAAAAAGGCTATGAATCCAAACAAGTCATTCTCCTTATTTTTCCTTAACTATGCAATGTCTAAGTCCCTTAAACTTTCTAATTAACCCATATAGCAAGTATTGGGTCAATGACTCTCAAACCAGACGATTTTAGGGCACTAGGTATAGAGACACCCTTACGGGCTTAATAACTCAAGTTAAAAAGGGTACGAACCCAAACATGTCAAGTGTTTTTTTTTTTTTAAAAAGAATCTTGGCTACTCATTTGTTCTTTTCTGCAACCCTAGCCATTATCAATGATGTACACTAGGGATTATAATAAAGAGGTCACCACTATGATGGTGTGTTCTTGTGAATTAAGGGATACTCATGACAAGTGTACTAATACCACAAACACAAACAACTATCCTAGTGCATACATCGCATGTGAGTATTTACCCAATAAACCCTTTTCATACAAGCCCACTATGTTCCCTAATTAACATATGCTCATATCATTACCATATTGGCACAAAGTGAACATTAAGTGAAGTGGTGCAATCAAGTGCAGCAAGTACAAACATGAATGGTTATTATAAATACCCTCACCCCCCAACTGGGATATAACACTGTCCTCAATGTAAGCAATTATACATGAGATAGTAAAATGACAGAGAGGATCTTACCAGACAGCACGGACGCACATCCAGCAAGGTGAGAACACCCAAACACACACAAACACTTTTTTTTTTTTTTTTTTTTGAACTGTACAGTATAAAAGGAAAAAAAATAAAATAAATAAATAAATAAAACAAATAAAATATACAGATATCACTAATGTGGATCCGGTGGTAGTGGGAAATGCTTCTCAAATAGGGCATGCATCAGTGTCTGAGTCTCGAACGCCTCATCATGAACCCTAGCGCCAAGCTGATCAAATCGCTGCTCACTTGAGTCCCGGTATGCGTAGAAGTCAGTTTGCAGAGATGCAACTGACTACTGATACCTATCAAATGCCACCTGTGAGTAATCCCGATAGGCCTGATAGTCAGCTCGGAGATCAACCATTGATTGTTGAATAGCGGCTTGATTATCCAAAAGAGCCTGATATTGCACCCTCGTCATATGGAATGGTGATGCTGCTGGCGCTGGCGCTGGTGCGGCGGCGGGCTCTACCGGGGCATCATTAGGATTGGCCGAGGTATCGGGAAGGAGTAATGGAGGCGGCAAGTGAGCAGTGGTTTGGCGCCAGTGGGTTTTTCCATAAAGTGTGGGCGGCGGAAGCTAAACCTCATTGGAGTCGAGTGGGTATGTCCCTTGGGCTTTGATGAACGCGGTGATGAGGTTGGCAAAAGAAAGGGCCCATGTAGAATTGCCCCGGGTGTTGTGCACTTTGACTTCATTAAGGATTCAGTGCATCTGGTTGTAGATCAAAGTAGGGATGTCAACCCAAAACCCAAAGTCAAATCAGTGCAAGGCACGAAGGAAGTCCCCTCACCGCTCTTCCTTGTGGCCAAGAGGGATGACATTCTTTTTTAGTACCAAATTGAGGAAGAGAAGGCAGCGTGGTAAGTTAGCCTACCGGGTGCTAGTACGATTGTCATCATCCTGTCGTCCCTCATAAAATTCAGTAACCAGTGCCGGAATGGTGAGTTCCCAAGTGAATACTGGGAACTGTTCTGCATTGATAGTGTCCATAGAACAGTGGAGGACCTCGGCAATGGAAGCTCGTGTGACGGCTAACTCCACCCCGTCAACAAGGGACAAAAGTACTTCCGGGGCCTCGTCACTAGTGTACATATTTTGATAAAATACTCGCACAATGCAAGCATACACCGGTTCAATAACGGTGCAGACGCCCAAGAGGCCCCAGTCTTCAAGTTGCCGGACACTCCACGCAGTGGGTTGATGGCGTCAAAAGTATTCCACATCAAAGGATGTATCACAGGCAACTGGTTTGTTGGCCCAAGCGTCGGTTGGCACATCCCTAAACGCAATGTTGGCATTGCGAGGCCGTTTGGGTGCTCGGCGGGATGATGAAGACATATCTGCACAAAATAATTCAACCAACACAACAAAAAATGTGGAACCATTATATTAGCACTCATCAAATATGACATGTATGCACAAATTACTCAAAACCTCATTGTCATCACACCATCGGAATTTTTTTTTTAAAATTATTTATTAATTATTTTTAGTATGCTATTAAATCAACTATAGAAAATTAACTTACACTAAATTAGCATGAGACAAAATTTACAAACACACAAATGAACTACAATGAATAACTAATAAGAAAATAAAATAAAATAATCTAAGTTAGTAGAAGAAAATAAAATAAAATAAAATAAAAATTCAGAAAATAAAAATAAAAACTAAACATTTAAACTACAATTAAATCACTAAATAAAAATAAAACTACATCACTAACTAAACAATTAAGCAAAAATAAAAACAAAAACAATCCACTACCCCATTTAACTAACAAGAACCACTAACTAAACAATTTAAACTATACAACTACAGTAAATAAAAGTAAGCTAAATTATTATTATTATTAGTACCTTTTATTTCTGAGTTTTTTTTTTTTTTTTGGCCGCACGTGCGGTGGATCTGTTTGCTGCCCAGAATATATATATATATATATATATTAAAGGATGAACACTAGATCTCTATTAAACTAACCTGAAATCTCACGACAATAGAAGATTGACAAAAGAAATATAAAGTTTTAAACAAAAAGAAATGATTTACCTTTAAATAGTAAAGAAAGAGAGAAAGAAGGATGATTCGCCATAAAAAATGGTGGTCGCCGGAGATTCGACGGACAGAGAGGAAATAGGGCGCTAGCGGTGAGATGGTGGTGAGGAAGGAGGGTGAAGGTTGGTGGTGGTGGGGTTTGATGGAGTTTGTGGTGTGTGGGGTTGAGAAAGAGAGAGAAAAAGAAGATGAAGATTCTAAAGAGTGAGAGAGAGTTGGGAAACTGAGGGTCAACAAAGTAGGTCTAGGGTTTTGTTAAGAGAATTCAGTGTGTTTGGTTTGAGTTTTTTGGATTAAATTTTTTGAAAATTAAGTTTTTTGGTTTTCATATTTTTTTGTTCTTCGTGAATATTTTTAAAATTTAAACATTTTTTTTTTTACTTTTTTAGATGCACCTTACTTAGATATTTCTAAAAAGTAAAAAATTTGTGAAAAAATATTTTAAAAAATTAATAAATACATAAGAATACAAAAAATGTACTGAATTCTCGTATTTTTTTTTTTATATTTTTGATATTTAGTGAATTTTTAAAAGGTTTTTTTCACAAATTTTTTACTTTTTAGGTATATTTGTGTTAGGTATATCTAAAAAGTAAAAAAAAATGCTTAAAATATTAAAAAAAATTCAGTAAAAACAAAAAAAAAAAAAAAAACATGAAAAATAAGAAAGTAGAATTTTCTTAAAAGTGTTTTTGGAAAAATGGAACCAAGCAAAGTTATTTTCGTTTTTTTTTTTGAAATAATAAAAATAAAATAAGTAAATTAAAAGAAATAATAAAAATTAAAATAAATAAAATAAAATAAAATGTGCAGGTTTTAATTTTCTTTTCTTTTTTTATATTTTGTTGTTTTTTTTATTATTTTTATTTTTATTTATTTATTTATTATTATTATTTTTATTATTCTTATCATTAATTTTTATTTTTATTTTTTGAAAAGAGAACTAAAATAAGTAAAAATTAAATAAAGGGGATTTTTTTTAAGGTCCCTGGTATTAAAATTTTATAACATAAAGGACACCAAATATTTTTATAATGTTTAAGGTCCCTCAATTTGATCTAGAGAAATTTCATCTAGAGAATTTCTCTTGGAATTTCTCAAAGAAAATTTACACAATGGCCAAAATCCTAGAGAATTTCTCTGGATAGAAATTATCTCCAGAGAAAATAGAAGAAGAATTTATCTGGATTACTTTAAGCCAGAGAAATTCTCTCAAAATCAGAGAAATTCTCTCTAACCTAGAGAAATTTCATTTTTTGTGATTTTAAATGCCAGGTCCCTACTTATCTCTCAGACTATTTCAGAAAAAAAAAAAGAAGTGCCAAGAAAATTCAAGATCTTGAAAGTATGTTCTTATTAGTAAAGGTCTCTTTCCTCGTGTTTGTTTCCAGAGTAGTTATCACAGGACAAACAAAAGTGTGCACCATAAATTGGAGCATGGGCATGCACAATGCACATAGTCTTCCTTTTAGTCAGAGAAATTCAAGTCCAGAGAAATTTACTTCAACCCAGAGATATTCTCTCAAATCCAGAGAAATTTCATTTTTTGTGATTTTCAATGACATGTCTCTACTTATCTCTCACACCCACTTAGCAATCAACCATGTACATATATATATATATATATATATAGAGAGAGAGAGAGAGAGAGAGAGAGAGAGCAAACCAGGGGATGAGAGCTGTTTGTGAATGACATGGGAGTCTTTGTTGATCACCATTTTTTCCTTTTCATCACCATGAAACTTTGCTGCCCTCATCTTTCAACTTTCAACAAAACTAAGCTATACTTGTGACCACCACAATTCTGATCTGTTGGGCTTGAAAAGGACTTATCATCATCAACTTTGATACTCTTCATTTCATAACTATTAGTATTGTTTTTAGGTTGAGATAGTGAAGTTTCGTTCTTTTCAGATGATCGCGAGGAAGATGAGGGACTGGTGAGCCTCTGCACCAGCACCATGAAGAGCTTAGATCGTTTGTTGGGGGGGCCATGTTTGTCCTCCAAAGGGTCCTCCACCTCTAGCTTCACCGGCACCATTTTCATGCTCTAAGATTCTGATTCCGACGGAGATTTCCCAGAATTCATCAACTGAACCATCAATCTTTGTCGATTAGCTGCGAATTTGACCCCAAAGACCTCCAAAAACAGAAATTCGAAGGAAAAGTGAGTCGATTAGGAGAATATAAGATAAAGGAACCCTAGAAATCGAACCCCAACAAGTCTTTATGGAACTGATAGAGAGAGAGAGAGAGGGCTCACTGAACTATATAAATTGATCTCATGGAAAGCAGCTCACTGAGGGACCTTAGACATTACAACATAATCTGCCTGTTTGGTGCAGCTTAGAAACTGCTTATTTCAGCTTTCAGCTTAATTTAAGTTATTTTGATGTGTTTGGTTTAGCTTATAACTTATAGCTTATAGCTTTTTGGAAGTCAGAAATCAGCTTATTCTTTGAGTGGGGCAGGAGATGCTTAATTTATAAGTCAGAAATCAGCTTATATTCATAGTTATAAGCTATAAGCTGTTTAGGCATAAGCTATAAGCACTTTCCCACAGCTCTACCAAACAGGGCCAATATTGTGGATCTCTTTCATTACTAAAAATGGAAAAGGGAACTTAGACTAATTTTTCCTTAAATAAATGAATAAAAAGTAATTAAAGAAAAAGGGTGAAACTACACCTTTTTTTTTATTTTTTATTTTTTTGTATTTATTATTTATTTATTTATTTTTTAATTGGACCGCTCGTGCGCCCATGTGGGCCACACGAGCGATGAATTATAGGCTGCTCCAATGGCGAAATTGGGCCGCGCCTGCAGCGTTTGCACAGAATGCTTTTGGGCTTGAGCCGCTCGAGCGAATTTTTTTTTTTTTTTTGTGAGTTAGGCTGCACGAGCGCTGAATTTAGGCCGCTCCTGCGAGGAAAGTGGGCCACTCTTGCGGCGTGAAAGAAGAACGCTTTTGGGCTAGTCCGCTCGCGCAGCCATGCCCTTCCGCTCGTGCGCCCATGTGGGCTACACGTGCGGTCTGTTGCATTTTTTTTTTAACCCGAGTACAACCCAATTTTATTTTTTTTTATATTGTAAATAAAAACCCAATCACAATGCAAATAAAATAAAAAAAAAATTAAACCATTTATACCTTCAATGCACAACTGAAATAAAAAAAAATAAAAAAAATAGAACATCGAAAATATCAAAATGCGCAACAACGATATAATCTTCACGCGAAAACCACAAGTACTACTTTTCTCCCTAAAAGTGTGTGTAACTTTCCCCATTCTCCAACAGGGTGACAGACTAGGTTGATTCGGTATCCAGAATCGGGCGCATAATGCTAACTCAACCTATGGGGCTGCCATACAAAATTCAAGCCGTAGTGGTTTTGAAGTAATCTCCACACCCCTAGGTATTTAAACCAAACTCTAATCTCGGAAATTCCAAACCTTTGCATTCTAGGCTTTGCAATTCGAATTCTAGTTTCCACCGTCTAAGTTGGTCTCCTAGGAACTCACTACAAACACAGTTAGCTGGCTATACCAGACCGTCAGATGCTGTTCGGGCACGGCTAACACCAAAGGAATTACACCTTTAGAGGATTTAAAGTCTCTTAGACATAAATAAAGCACATCAACAATAAAGAAAAATAGAATAGAATAGAATAGAAGGGAAAGAAAAGAGAACAAGACATCAATCTCTCAATCATAGTAAAAAGGGTCCATCAAAGCAATGGACTTAATCATATCCCCATTCCCAATCCCCTCTATATATGGCTTCATTCTTTGGCCATTCACTTTGAAAGTGTGGCTATTCTTTGAATCTTGCACCTCAATGGCGCCATGAATAAATGCCTCTACAACCACAAAGGGACTATCCCATCTTGATCTAAACTTACCCGGAAAGAGTCTCAATTTTGAGTTAAAAAGCCACACTTTTTGGCCAGGTTCAAAGGATTTTCTATTAATGTGCTTGTCGTGAAATTTCTTAGTTCGAGCTTTAAAAATTTTCAAACTTTCATACGCATCATTCCGAATTTTCTCCAACTCTTTGAGTTGCAATTTTCAGTTGAGCCCAACCACGGCCATATCGAAGTTAAACTTCTTTATGGCCCACAATGCTCGGTGCTCAAGTTCAACCGAGAGATAGCAAGCTTTTCCAAACACCGCCCTATATGGTAACATCTCAATGGGTGTCTTATAAGCAGTGCGGTAGGCCCATAATGCATCAATCAAACGTTGTGACCAATCTTTCCTATCTGGCCTCACCGTTTTCTATATTATGTGCTTTACCTCCCTATTTGAGACTTTCACTTGGCCACTAGTTTGAGGGTGGTATGGAGTGCCAACTTTATGAGTGATAGAGTATTGCTCAACTACCGACTCAAAGAACCAGTTACAAAAATATGTACCCTGATCACTTATTATGGCTTTAGGAAACCCAAAACGACTAAAGATGTTTTCATGCAAAAATTTGATTACTACTTTATGATCGTTTGTTCGGGTAGCTATCACCTCCACCCACTTAGACACATAATCTACTGCCAAGAGAATATACTCAAATCCGAATGACAACGGAAAAGGTCCCATAAAATCAATCCCCCAAACATGAAAGATCTCTACTACAAGAATAAGGGACATTGGCATCATGTCACGCCGAGATATCAAACCCATTTGCTGACAGCGCAAACAAGTTCTACAAAATTGATGGGCATCTTTAAAAATTGTAGGCCAATGAAACCCGCTTTGTAAAATTTTGGCAGCCGTTTTATGCCCACTAAAATGACCGCCACATGCAGAAGAATGATATGCACCTCACTCTCCGGCATACACCATTGGATCACTTGGATGGAGCAATATTTAAACAACTCCGGATCCTCTCAAAAATAATACCTGACCTATGAAAAGAATCAGTCTTTGTCTTGCTTAGACCAATTTTGAGGAATTTGCCTAATGGCCAAGTAATTCACAATATGTGCAAACCACGGAGGGCTCGCTCGTGACACCACAAGGAGTTGTTCGTCCGGAAACAAATCATGCAAAATAAGAGGGTCACTATTATACTCAACAAGGATTCGAGAGAGGTGATCCACCACCACATTCTCAAATCCTTTCTTATCTCGGATCTCTAGGTCAAATTCCTGAAGCAACAAAATCCATCTAATTAACCTAGGTTTGGTCTCTTTCTTTGATAGTAAATATCGCAAAGCAGTATGATCAGTGAAGACTATGACCTTGGAACCTAGGAGATAGGACCGAAATTTATCTAAGGCAAAGACCACAGCTAGCAACTCTTTCTCGGTGGTAGTGTAATTCAATTATGCATTCGAGAGAGTGCGACTAGCATAGTATATAGCATATGGTGCCCTATTGACCCTTTGGCCCAACACCGCTGTAGATGGCCTGAAACTCCGCCCTACGCACGAGGGCGCGAATCGTGTTCACTAGCTATTACAGTTCAGACTCAATGTCATAGTTCTGAATCTAATCTCGCAAAGTGCAATGCAAGACCGATGAATCACCAAAGAGTCCAAATCCGGCAAATCGTTTTGGAAAACTGATTTTTATAAAGAAGTGCCAAACATGGACTGCTTTGCCAGATACAGAGTCGCCACCTAAATGTTTTATTTTGGGAAATTTAGAAAACCCTGACTCGTGCCTTAGGCCACGTGTCCGTCATCACCAAAGTTGCCTCGGCTCGGGAACTTAGGTACGAGAGGGGAAGGTCATGCAATGAGCACCCCCGCTCGCCCGATCAAAGATCGGCCTTTACTAACATGATATGTTGTTTTTGAAAACACATGCGCTCTTATTCCGGTTATTAGCCTAGGATTACTATGTGATGCGCACAGCAAACAAGTATAGACTAGATCGTCTAAATTGGAACAAAACATCTCATGTTTGTTTGTTTGAAAATGGTTTGAAGGTGCTACTCGCAAGTAGGCTAAGACGTGGATTGCTACCCTCAAGTGGGCTTAGAAAACATGATTTTGCCACTCTCAAGTGGGCTTAAAACTCGCATTTTGATGAATTGTTCCAATTCAAGTAATCCAACCTTCATCCACAGGCATTCATGCAGTTAAACACTTAAGCAGTTAGCCTCATGGCAAGCATGCTATCATGGCAAGACTCACACTCATGCAAGATGCTAAAGCGTAAACACTTACAGTGTACTCCGAGCCAAAACAGAGAACTAGTTAGAAATCATGTATGATTCTAGTTATGTTAAGATGGCTAATGCAACACATGCAGAGTGCAACTAGAAATAGGCTCGGCTATTCTAAGATGGCATATGAGATACAACTTTGATAATCATGTATTCAAGTAGGAATTGAAATACAATGTGGTTAGTTTGATGCGCCGAGCCCGGTGCATGCAATACGAATTAATGGATGCAAACATGCAGGCATAGGAATGCTAATTGAAACATGACCTAGAACTAACCATCGTAAGCAGTTAAGTAAAAGGGAGAAAGACGTGGGATTGGAAGACATTCACACACTCACGCACGCTTATTACAAAATTCGCCCTCTCAACGAAGGGTCCGAATAAATCAACTAGCTAGCTACACTACACTAATTAATTATTACAAAACCTTAACTAATTAAGCAAATTAATTAAGTTACAAAACCAACTAAGTAAGGAAGGAAAGAAGCTGAATTGAGTTGCCACAGCTCTGCCTCGGAATGATGAATGATGCATGCTCGATCGTCTCGCTCAGAAATCCGTTGCCATGCCTCATATTGCCTTTGTTTGCACTGTTTTAGACTTCTGAAAACTGTACAAATCTCCAAAACACTTCTGATCCACCTCAGGGATATGCTGAGAGGTCATCGGCCAAATGGTATGGTCATTGGCCAAGGGATAAGGGTCATCGACCACTTTTGAGTCCATCGGCCAAGTACTGATAGCCGATCGGCACACTAGATAGCCGATTGGCCATCTCTTCCTACAAACTACTCCTTTTGCTGCAGCAGAGTACAAACAGAGGCATGGTAATACATTTGTAAGAAAATGTTGTGCAACTACACCCCTTATCATGTTTAAAGCTCAAAGGAGTGTAGTGCACAACTCTTGAGCCATCAATCACACATTTCAATGCATGATGGCCAAAGAGGCCGAGTCGCACAATTTAATGTGAATGAAATGCACAAAAACACATAAGGGACCTTAACCTCTATCATGTTTGATCAAGAGGAAAGGTGACCTAGAATTGAGGCACGTTTCATCACTTCAAGTATGAAACATCCCTCGTTCCTCATGTTTGGCTTAACACCCAAACCAAACACAATGCAATGCATGCAACATGGAGATGTTATACAATGCAACATGATTGACTTATCAAAACTAAAGGCATGCCAACTCAATGCAATGCAACCTAAGCATACAAGCAAAACTAATGCAACATGAGTATGCCAACAACAATGTCATGTAATGCAACCTAAACATGCAAACATGCAATGTACCGAGCACGCAAAATGCAATGCAAAATGGTCTTAAACTAAAATGGATAGACCTCGGCCACGTCCAAAACAGTGGCCAAAATGATGAATTGATGTCATGAAATGCAAGACAAGCATACATGCCAATTGGCCCAAGAATTAAAGCATAAAGAGGACAACTCTCAAGACCACTTAAAGAGTGAAAAGCATGCAAGTGTAACAACACTACATGCTCTGAAATGATGTCAAGAATGATGCCAAATCACACACATAACACAAGTATAGCATGCATGAAGCTCAAAGCTTAAGGCTAGCAAAGGGATTTACACCATGGCCATACAAAGCAAGCCCCAAAGGGCCAAGGGCAACCAAAACAGTCCCAAGGCAAGTCAATACAAGACCAAAAGCATGCTTGAACCTAGCCAACACAAGCTAGAACAAAATATACCAAAAGCATGAAGCATGCAAGGCTACAAAGGGGTATTACACTACACCTATTACAACCAAACATGGCATGACTTAACAAATAAAAATAAGAATTATGGCATGTCAAAATAAGCCCAAAAACCCACTGAAATGGCATCCCAAAAAGCTTAAGCAATAAGACATGCATAATGGCTTATATTCAAGGCTTAAAACACAAACCTCCCAATGCATGGAAAATGTGACAAATGCGAGTGCATGACCACACTATATGGACTGAAATCACATATGAAATGATGCCAAATCATGAAAATGGTCTAAGAAATGCATGCTAGTGACTTGGACACTCAAAGCTAACAAGCTAGAATGCACTATGGCTATACAAAGCAATGCATGCATGACTAAGACAACATCAAACAGAGCTCAAGCATGGTAAAGGAAAAGGGAAAGCTTCTTGGAGTTGAGCCAAAACATGCAAGAATGATGGTCCAAACACAAGATGCATGTTATGCTAGCATGCAAGATTGCTCTATAAGTATGTGAAGCATGCGAGATGCTATCAAACCAACTTAAAACAGAGTTGAAGCATGCTAAAATGACACCAAAAAGTTGCTAAAATGGAACCAAAACATGCTAATCAAACATGCTACTGTTATGAGCCATTTATACTAGCATACAAAACACAAGGAGAGGGGATGACCCTCTCCTCTTTGGGACCTCTAAACTACCCTTCCACCACTGAAAATCCTCTAGATTTCAGTGGTGAGAAGGCCCAAACAAGGTGGTCCCAATAGCTTAAAAGGATGGTTCAAAACAAGGCCAAACAAGGCCTAAGAGGGGGTAGACTACCCCCAACACAAAAGTGACCTTAAACAAACATCACAAGCATGAAAAATCAAAACTTTTTACAGTAGAAAGTTAAGCTTAAATCAGCATGCAAATGGGTCTAAAAGCTTAAGCCAAAACAAGGGATTAAAAGATTAGTTTCCCACCCTTGAAGAACACCTTCAAGAACACAACCCCAGTAGCTTTTCTGAGTTCAAACCAACCCAAAAACACTAAAACCAACTCCTCAGTACCTCAACAACAAAAAGATGGTGTTCTAGTAGGTGTTTGTGTGCAATAGTATGAAGAAATCACACTTTTGAGCACAAACAAGAGCAAATGGAGAGAGAGAGAGGTAAAATATAGAGAGAGAGTGATATATGTTTTTTGTATCAACTTTTCAGAACCTCTGGAAAGGGAGAAGGGCCTCCATTTTTATAGAAAATCAATTCTCAAGCTTGTTGAACAAGCTTGAGTCTTGATTCAATCCCTCCATACACGTGTGTGGAGGATGAGAATTGTGCTCACCAGCTAGCACAGCTGGCACAAAAATATCTGCAAAAGTAGGTGGAAAGGTCTCGGCCAAGAAATATGGTCGATCGACCAAAAGGAGTGCCGATCGACCAAAAAGAGTGCCGATCGGCCAACACTTATGGCCAATGGCACAAGGCCTTGGCCAATGGGTTGTAGGGATGGCCAACAAGCCACCCCCTTCCCTCAGAAGCAAAACCACAAGTCCTTGGTTCACAACCAAGTACAAAACAAACAAGTTGAGAGATCCTAAGGCAAGGCGTGCAGCCGAGACCTTCAGGAACTCAAAATGAACACGAGCATGGATGATCATCGAGTGTTCAAACGATGACGTCCAAGTCTTGAGGACGGTCAAAAATGGGGTGTCTACAACAGTCCCAACAGCATAATCTGAGGCATCACACATGATTTCAAAGGGAAGTGACCAATCTGGTGATTTCATAATTGGGGCGATAGTAAGAGCCACTCTCAGTGTTTCAAATGCCTCATCAAAGATAAAAGGTGCGTCCTTAGTAAGTAAACTGCACAAAGGACGTGATATTTTACTAAAGTCTTTGATGAGCCTACGGTGAAAACCTGCATGCCCTAAGAAAGAATGAGCTTGACGCACAGAATTAGGTGGAGGAAGGCTTGCAATGAGGTCAAATTTAGCTTTTTCTACCGCTGTACCTTGAGGGGACACAATATGTACCAACACTATACCCTCACGAACCATAAAATGGCTATTCTCCCAACTCAAAATCAAGTTTGCCTCAGTACATCGTTTCAACACTCTATTCAAATTCCTAAGACATTCCTCAAAAGACAGTCCAAACAACAAAAAATCATCCATGAAAACCTCTAAGAATTTCTCCACCATATCGGAGAAAATGGCCATCATACACCGTTGAAAAGTCATCGGTGCATTACATAGCCCAAAGGGCATGCGCCTGTAAGCAAAAGTGCTGAAAGGGCAAGTGAATGTGGTCTTTTCTTGGTCAGCGGGGTACTCCGGGACTTGATTATACCCCGAGTAGCCATCAAGAAAACAATAGAAACCCCGCCCCCGTTAACCACTCTAGGATCTGATCAATAAAAGGTAAGGGAAAAGGATCATTCGTAGTCGTGGAATTCAGTTTCCTATAATCAATGCACACTCGCCACCCAGTAGTGGTTCGTGTGGGGACTAACTCTCCTCACTCATTATTAACAACAGTGACGCCCGATTTCTTGGGCACTACTTGTGTGGGACTCGTGCACTTGCTATCCGAGATGGGGTATATAATACCCGCATCTAACAATTTCAACATCTCCTTTTTCACCACCTCTTTCATATTAGGATTAAGCCTCCGTTGCATTTCACGAGAAGGTTTGGTGTCCTCCTCTAGATGTATATAATGCATGCACACAGAGGGATCCATCCCTCTCAAATCAGCTACCGACCACCCTATAGCACTCCGATATGCCACAAGAACACTCATTAATTGACTTTCCTGCTCAGCAGTTAAGTCAGATGCAATAATGACAGGTAAAGTATCCTTTGGCCGTAAAAATGCATACTTAAGTGTGGCTGGAAGTGGCTTCAACACAAGTGTAGGTGGTGTGACTAGGGATGGTATGGCAAGCCCTTTAGACAGGAGAGGAAGGGACTCAAACCAGGCTTTCCATGAAGGAAAATCAGGTGTAAAAGAAGCATTAAGTAAAGTGTTCACCTCCTCAACTGACCCGTCAATATCAAAATCCTCAAACCCAAAATGAGCTAGACAAGCCTAGATGGTCCTCTATAAGAATAGAGGGTAAAGCTTCCTCCACAATCCCATCCACAACATCCACAAACAAGCACTCCTCTCTCTCATGGGGTTGCTGGGATGCTTGGAAAACATTAAGTTTCACTTGCATATTCCCAAATGAAACTTCCATAACCCCGGTACGACAATTTATGCATGCATTGGCCGTGGCCAAGAAAGGTCGACCTAAGATTACCGTGATTTATTTCCTAGAACTGGCTACCAGTTCCATATCTAAAACCAAAAATTCAACAGGAAAGTAAAACCTATCGACCTTCACTAGCACATCCTCAATCATGCCACGTGGCATTTTGAGGGACCAGCCAGCCAACTGGAGTGTAACAGTAGTGGGCTTCAACTTGCCAAGCCCAAATTTTTCGTACACAGGGTACGGCAACAAATTGACACTAGCCCCTAAATCTAACAAGGCCCTATCAATGAAATGGTCCCCTATAATGCATGCAACGGTTAGGGCCCTCGGGTCTTTAAGCTTAGGGGGTGTGTCATTCAACAAGATGGAGCTTACTTGCTCCGTAAGTATGACCTTTTGGGACACGTGTGTCCTAGATTTACGCTTTTGCGTACATAGGTCCTTCAGAAATTTAGCATAGGAGGGTACTTGCTTAATCGCCTCCAACAGGAGGAAGTTGATTTTCACTTATTTAAAAACCTCCATCATTGCTTCCATGGATGCCGCCTTCTTACTAAAAGGGGACGGTGTATCAAGGCATTGGGGAAAAGGTGCCTTAGGCACATATGGTGCCTTAAGCTCATGTGAAGTGCTAGGGACTAAGTCATCCCTCTTAGGTGTTTCTCCCTCACCCTTGCTCTAATTGGGTGTACCACCATGGTCACCCTTCTTAGCCCTAGTTGTATTAGATGCAACTGGCTAACGCTCTAACTCTCTCCCACTTCTCAAGGTAATCATAGCTTACACCTGTTTATGGTGCTTTCCATTCTTACTCGAACCCCCTGCCCCATATTGACCCTTAGGGTGGGCCACAATCTGACTTGGTAATTTTTCCTCTTCTCTCCTATTCATGTTGTTAGCCATTTGACCTTATTAGGCTTCTAGTTTGGCAGTGGAGTGAGTATGGGAATGAACAACTAGTGCTAATCCCTTAAGTTCTGAGAGAACGTCTAATACCTGAGTCTCAAAGGCCGAGTTGCCTTGAGGAACAAGTGGGGGTTGTGGTTGCCGGTAAGGTTGTAGGGGTCGGTAAGATTGTGGTGGTCAGTAGGAAGATTGGTTGGCAAAATTATTAAAATTCTACCTTGGTGGTGAAGGGTTGTAAGATGTATCTTGTGAAGGACGTTTCCATGAAAAATTAGGGTGATTTCTCCATCCCATATTGTATGTGTTGGAGTATGGGTCATTACCTGGGTTGGAGAATCCTTGAGCCGCATTCACATGCTCTTGGACTAACTCTGGAAATTGTGATGCCAAAGGGTACTCACTCAAGTCATTAGCAAGGCTCGCACAAATAACACATGCCTCGTGAAATTGAGGCTGATCTTCCTGTGTAGGGGCATGTCTCGCAACTAATAATTGGTCCATTTTGTGGGACAATGCCTCTACTTGTTGGGCTAACTCTAGGTTTTGCCCGACCTCATAAATGCCCCCTCTCTTCGGGGCTCAAACTACTAGCTGCCGGACTTGCCGGGCTGCGGAGGCATGGTGAAGGGAATTATCACTTAGGTTCTCAAATAATTGTCAGGCCTCGACATCATTTTTGGACATGAATGTCCCACCACAAGATGAATCCACCATTTGGCGGTGAGGCTCAGTTAAGCCATAGTAAAAAGGCTGAACAAGTTGCCAATCAGGCACTTGGTGGTGAGGACACTGTTAGAGAAGGTCACGAAGTCTCTCCCATATTTCATGAAATTACTCACCATCAATTTGAGCAAAATTGGTGATGGCTCGCCTAAGTTGGTTGGTTTTACCGATGGGAAAGTACTTCTCTAAGAACCGTTGCTGTAATTGGTCCCAAGTTGTGATTGAATTAGCAAGTAAGGAATTCAACCAGTGTTTGGCTTTGTCCTTTAATGAGAATAGAAACAATCGCAACTGTAGACTACCCAGAACTCCGCTCCACGCACGACAGCGCGAATTGTAGTTCTTAGCTACTACAGTTCGGACTTATGTCACGGTTCTAAATCTAATCTCACAAAGTGCAATGTGAGACTGATAAATCACCAAAGAGTCCAAATCCGGCAAATCATTTTGAAAAATCGATTTTAATAAAAAAGCGCCAAACATAGACTGCTTTGCCAGATTTCAGAGTCGCCACCTAAATATTTTATTTTGGAGAAATTTAGGAAACCCTGACTCGTGCCTAAGGCCACGTGTTCGTCATCACCAAAGTTGCCTCGGCTCGGAAACTTGGGTACGAGAGGGGAAGGTCATGTAATGAGCACCCCCGCTCCCTCGATCAAAGGATCGGCCTTTACTAACATGAATGAATGCAAGCATGCGAGCATAAGGATGCTAATTGAAAATGACCCTAAACTAACCATCGAAAGCGGTTAAGTGAAAGGGAGAAAGAAATGGGGGTTGAAAGACATGCATCACACACACGCACACTTATTACAACAGCTGTGCCCTCTCGACAGAGAGTCCGAATGATAAGCTAACTAGCTAATCTAAGCTAATTAAACTAATTATTACAAAACGAAACTAATTAACTAATCCTAGTTAACTAATTATTACAAAACAAATGAATGGCTAAACGCATTAACTAATTAAGTACAAAACCATTAAACTAGCTAACTAAGAAAAGTAGCTAAGTAAAGCATTAAGAAGAGGTCCTCAGAGCGAGGGGTGCATCCATGCTCGGTCGCCTCACTCGGAAATCCATCGCTATACCCCAACTTGCCTCTGTTTGCATTTGATTTCAGAACACTGCAACAGCCTCCAGATAGCTTCTACTCCATCATGGAGACTTCCAAGAAGGCTGCCGACCACCTTTTGGTGGTTTAAACCACCTGCCGGCCACCCAAACTTGTTGCAGACCATAAAAAGTGGTTGGCCAGCCACTTTTTCTGGTCTGCCGACCAGAAAATCCTGCCAAGCTCCATTTTGCTGCAACAGAGAACAAGAAGGGGCACAACAGTGTATTTGCAAGATATGTGTGCACGACCACCCTCCCTATCATTTCTTAAGCTCAAGGGGGTGTGGTTCTCGACTCTCGCGCCACCAACCAAGCATCACAATGCACGATGGCCAAGGAGCCAAGTTTGCACATTTCAATGTCGATGAATGCACAAACAACAAATAAGAGCCTTAACCTCTATCATGCTTGATCAAAAGGGTCGGCGACCGAGAAATGAGGCACGTTTTATCACTTGAAGTATGAAACGTCCCTCGTTTCTCGTGTTTGGATTAACACCCTACCCAAACACAATGCAACACATCACAAGCATGATCAACCTATCAATGCTAATGGCATGCAAACACAATGCAATATAGCAACATGCAAACACAATGCAAGGTAACAACATGCAATGCTATATAACAACATGCAAACAATATGCTCCTCTATGAGTGCTAGAATGGCATGCTCAAGATCCTATCATGCAAACAATGCATGCATGGCAAACTTAAAAGCTAAGGCCTCGAGGCAAATGAAGTGCATCATACATGAAGCATGCAAGACAATACTCAAATGGACAAACCAAACATGGACAGACCTGAGATACTTCAAAATAGTGGCCAAAACTCAACAAAACCTAGGCACAAAGAGCAAGGAATGCGCATGCAACTCACGGCTCGCAAGTAAGGCATAAAGGCACAACTTTCAAACACATTGAAGAGTGACATGCATGAGAATATGACAATGCTACATGCTCTGAAATGAAGTGTTATATGATGCCAAATCATCCAAACAACACAAATGAGGCATGCTAGAAGGCCTAGAGCATAAGGCTAGTTAAGAGCAATACATAAGGAGCATGCAATACTAATCTTAAACTACTAAACCAGCTCTGGATAGAGCTTAACCATGCCAAGTTAAGGGTCAAGAATATGCTGAAATGGAGCTCAAGAGCTTAGGCAAACATGCATACACATTGGCACACAAACAAGGCATGAAGACACAACTTTCAAACACCTTGAAGGAGTGAAAAATGTGAGAGTGTGGCAATGAAATATGCTCTGAAATCATGTGAGAACTGAGGCTATACCATGCAAACATCACATTCCAAGCATGCTAGAGAGTTCGAAACTCAAAGCTAATGAGCAAGATTGTACCATGGCTATACAAAGCAAGGCATGCATGACCCAAAACACTTAAAACAGAGCTTAAGCATGGCAAAACATGGACAAAATCATGCTGGAGTGTAGTCAAAATAGGCTAGAATAATGGTCCAAAGTATAGAGCATGTTAGGCTAGCAATGTAGAATTACACTACAAGTGTATGAAGCACTCAAGAGACAACCAAACCAGCCAAAAGCAGAGTCATATCAGGTCCAAAAAGTCACAAAAACAAGCTTAAACAAAGCCACAAAAGAGTGTAAAAACATGCTCATGTGATAGGCCCTCTATGCATACAAACAAGACAAGAGGAGAGGGGACCACCCCCTCTCATTTTAGGTCTCAAAACCACATTTCTACCATTGAAAATCCACTGGATTTCAGTGGTTAAAAGGCCGAGAGAAGGTGATCTCAAAGGCTTAAAGAGATGGCTCAAAACAAGGCAAAATAAGGCACAAAAGGGGGTGGACCAACCCCAACACTAAAGAGGCCTTAAACAAGCATTTCAAACACTGGAAATTAAAGCTTTTTATAGTTGAAAGCTAAGCCCAAAAAAGCATGCAAAGATGGCTCAAAGAGTAACCAAAACAAAGCTTAAAAAAAAGGGAGGAAAATGGGTTACCCTTGACGCACTGCAACAACAGCACCTTCTTCAGCCCAAAACCAGCTTTTATGACCCCAAATACTACCTCTAAGAATCTCAGCTCAGAGATGATGGTGTGTGGCAAGGAGTTGTAGTGCAAAAGTGAAAAAACAACACACTTTAAGGCACAACTATAGAGAGAGAGAGAGAGAGAGAGGAATATCGAGAGGGAGATATATGTATAGCTCTCATCAAATTTTTCTGAACCGGGAAAAGGGAGAGAGAGCCTCCCTCTTATAGAACTCCAAGCTTCAAGCTTCTTGGAGAAGCTAGAAGTTTGGTGCAATCCCTCCATATGGAGGATGCAATTTGTGCTCTCCAGCTGGCACAGCTGGCATCCACAAACTCTGCAGAAAATGCAGGAAAGCTACTGACCAATTAAAGTGGTCGGCCAACCACTTACACTGGTCAGCCGACCAGTGAAAGTGGTCTCCAAGGAGACAAAGTGGTCAGCAGGGGGGGAAGGTGGTCTGCACCAAGAAAGCAAAGTGGTGGCATGGCTACCGACCACTTTTGGTGGTCCAAAGGCCACCAAGACCAGCTGGCCGGCTAGAAAATTGGCTGGCGGGGATGAAAATTGGCGGGGAAGAAAAGTAATTTTCAGGGAGAGAAACTGGTCTCCAACCCTCACTCCACCCTCCAAGCAAGAAAAACAAGGTTTGTGCCAAAAACAAACCAAAAAGGATGTAAGACAAGAGTCCGGGGGTCGAGGCGCGCAGCCGGAAGCGTCGAAAACTAGTCTACGGGCACCAAAAGTGGTCTACGAGGGAAAAGTGGTCTCCAAGACCTCTGTGTCCCTCTAGACCAAGGCAACAAGGCATGGTTCGAAAACCAGGCCAAAAGGAGAATGGTAAGCGGTCCCGAGACAAGGCGCGTGACCAAAGGTTTCGAAAACCGGAAACTAGTCTACAGGAGGGAAAAGTGGTCTACAAGAGACCTATCTCCCTCCAGGGAAGGGAAAACAAGGTTTGGTTCAAAACGAAACCAAAAAGGAAGCAAGACAAGGCGCACGGCCGAAGGCTCCGGAAACTGGAAACTAGCCTACAAAAGGGAAAAGTGGTGTATGACCACAAAAAGTGGTCTACAGACATCTTTCTCCCTCCAGGCAAGGGAAAACAAGGCATGGTCTACAAACCAAGCCAAAATACAAAGAGTTCAGAGGCCCGGAGGCAAGGCACTCAGCCGAAAACCCCGGAAACTCGAAACGAGCACAAACATGCGCCATCACCGAGCGCTCAATCGATGATGTCTGAGTGTTAAGGTCGGTCAAAAATGGGGTGTCTATAGTTGCCCCTCTTTGACAGAACTTGGAAGTCAAGAAGTGACGGGAGTGAATGTCAAAGCCCAGAGACGACCCATTTTTGACAAGGCTGAAGACTTAGACAAACAGGCAAGATAACAAAGAGATGCGCTCGCAGGCAGGGGCAAAATGCAAATGACATGCACAATGCCGAACGCAACTTATGATCATGCGAAGAGGAATGATCTCACCCAGAGTTCCTCTGATTGAACTGCACATACAACATTGTCTGATTGTGCCAACTTCAGATTAACCGTACATACAATATTGTGCCTGCATAAGAAAGAAACTCAACAGGTACAATATAGTAGAAACACATGTAGGTAGAACGTGCATAACAATGCAAGTGAAAAGGTGCATAACAATGCAAGCGGAACGTACGTGACAACGTAAGTGAAGAGGTACATAACAATGCGAGTGGAAGAGTGCATAACAATGCGGGTGGAAGGGTGCATAACAATGCAGGTGGAACGTGCGTGACAACACATGTGAAGAGTGCATAACAATGCGGGTGGAAGGGTGCATGACAATGCAGGTGGAACGTGCGTGACAATGCATGTGAAGAGTGCATAACAATGCGGGTGAAAAGTGCGTGACAACGCAGGTGGAGAGGTGCATAACAATGTAACTAAAGCGTGCGTAACAACGCAAGCGAAACGTGCGTGACAACGTGAGTGGAGTGCATAACAATGCAAGGGAAGTGAGCATAACAATGCATTTGAAATGGTGTGCATAATAATGCAACGAGAACATGCATAACAATGCAAGTAGAACGTGCGCGACAACGTAAGTAGTGTACATAACAATGCAAGTAAAATGTGCGTGACAATGCAAGTGAAAGAGGTGCATAACAATGCAACTAGAACGTGCGTAACAATGCGAGAAAAGCGTGCATAACAATGCGAGAAAAGTGCAACTTCAATAGTATGTTTGAGACAAAATACCGACTAAGGAAATACAAGCCTTAACAAGACCAAATCAAACGCAACCCCTGATTTACCTCTCGAAGGGGTCACAACATACTTAAAAAGGATACACGTCGCTTTTGACGAGTGACGAAGAGTCGCGCATCAAATACTTGAATTGAAGTTCCCGCGGGGACATTTTGAGCCGAAAAGTGTACTTTTCTTGCGCTTTCTCGAGAGCCAAGGACTCCAATCAATCTGAAAACACACAGGGAAGACAATGGGACCCTGAAGACCACCCCAGGAGGGCTACCGACCACCTAGGCCAGCTGCTGACCAGTTGTTGACCACTTAAGTGGTCGGTCAGCTAGAAAAACTGGTCAACCGACCATTTTACACAACTTTGGGGCAGTTTGGTCTTTTAGCCTCGGTTCTATAAGTTTACACCTCCAAAACACATTTCATTCACACCTCTAGTGCCGAAATTGACTCCCCTTCCTTCTAGACCCTTTTCCCTCTCAGATCCGAGCTTTGCACGCGTTTTCCAACGCCCCACATGAAGTTGATTCGCGAAAAACTTTCGATTCTCTTCGTTTTAAACCGATTAGAATTTGTTTTCAGAGCTTCTTTCTCCATTTTCACCACTTGAGGTATGTTTCTCTCAAAGTTTAGCATCTTTTCCTGGACTTTGACTTTCTTTGACTTTTTCTCTTCTCGAGAGTTGACTTTTGTTGACTTTTGACAATTTTGGCTCATTTCGCTCATTTTTGCTCATTTTGCACCTTCTTTTTTTCAGATGGCTGACCATGCACCACATGGCGGGGGCTCCCCGAGAGCAGAGGACAAGCCTAATGTCATGCCATTGCCTTCGAGGATTCGGCCTTTCGACCCAGAGAGGTCCTACCCTCAGGAGCACGTCCTACCCCCAAGCACCTTTCATCGTTTCACAGATTTTGCGCGATGGGCACCCACAAACTTGCTGCTACGGGAGCCGAAGTCCCACTTATCACATCACGCCCACGAGGTGTGTACTTCACTTTTACATTTTCTGCGATGTATTTTGCATTTCTTGCACACTTCATGCTTTTGCTATGTATTATACCTGCTCGTTCTGAACACATTTACATACACAGCGTTTCTGCTTGTTCTGAACATAACTCATGACACAGCATCCTGTTCATTTGGCACACAGCTCATACATAACACTCTACTCACTTGGCACACAGCTCACAACACAGCATTCTATTCATTTGGCACGCAGCTCACAACACAGTATTCTGTTCATTTGGCACGCAGCTCACAACACAGTATTCTGTTCATTTGGCACGCAGCTCATAACACAGTATTCTGGGCACACAGCTCACAACACAGTATTCTGTTCATTTGGCACATAGCTCACAACACAATGCTCTGTTCATTTGGCACGCAGCTCACAACATAGTATTCTGTTCATTTGGCACACAGCTCACAACACAATACTCTATTCATTTTGAAACTGAATACATATGTTCATTCTGAACACAGGTGGCTTCCCGTTTCACCCAGGGATACAGGTCGATCATCGTGAGGGAGTGGTACATGGAGCTCCCAGATGTTGTTTAATAGATTGTGGACGAAGCAGGGTTCGGCCCGTTTTGTATGGGGTTATTACGTCTTCCGGCGAGTAGGACCCTCATGGGCGCACTGGTAGAGAGATGGTGGGACACCACCAACTCCTTCTATTTCTATGCTACCGGGGACATGACGATGACCCCGTACGACTTTTCGATGCTGACGGGCCTCGACGTGGCAGGCCGGCCAATCCCATACGATACCGATATGGGCGAGTGAAAGGCAGCTTGGACTTATCTGCTCAGAGCCCATCCGCCGATCGACAGATCATCAGGCAGGGTCAGGTACACCTGGTTCGCTGAGCAGTAGAGGAGGACTACGCCCGAGACTGTTGAGGCAATAGAGCAGTATGCCAGGGGATTTCTGATGTTCCTTCTCGGGACCACACTGTTCTCTGACTGGGGGAACATGGTCGGGCTATATTTTCTTAGTGCTCTGGTAGACCTATCACAGGTCTGGCACTTTGATTGGGGTAGCGCTGGCCTCGCTACCGTTTACTGCTATATGAGTGCGACCTCCCACGGGCGGGGGAACATAGTAGGCGGCTACTGGAGAGCCTAGGAGGTATATTCTGCCCTCTTGATTTACATTTCTGCTTTTCAATATCTGTACACTGCACACTCCACACATTGCACACATTACATTCTGTACTCTGCATTCCGCACTCAGCATTCTGCATTTTCTGTATATTCGGTATTCTCATTACCACTATCTTGCCTTTCACAACTGTGGGTTTGCACCTACTTCCCGACGCTCGCCCCTGATCCAGAGGTCGATTCACCACTCGAGGTGCCATACTCGCGCAAATTCGAGGGTCGGTATCGGCCCAGACCCCGGGAGACTCTGCCATACCTCAAGCAGTATTTTGACACTGTACGGGCAACCAAGGTAATCTAGAACTCTCAGTTCTTCAATGCTTTCAGTTTTGATTCATCTTGCATATTCATGACATCTAATCATTTTATGCACTTGTTACCCGCAGGTCACCTGGCAGCCTTGGATAGCCATGCCAGGATATTCTCGGTTCCAGTTTGCTGGGGTATAGGGTGCCTCCCGATACAGGGTTTTGTTTAAGGGACCAATCGGCAGAGCCTGGTTTCTCGGGGAGCGCTTCATGAGCTAGACGATGGGCAATCCCGCTCAAGAGATTCCTTCACCGCCCCCATTGGACGTGCGATCCACAGAGAGTCTCACTCCCCAGGAGGTTGACGACCTTATGTTGGGTTCTGACTATAGCGATCCCGGTTTTCCCTCTCATGTTTACTGTGTTCCGGACTCGGTACCGTTGATAGTTGTTATTGTCTGTATTTCGTTTCCGTCCTCTAACTCTTTGTATTTGAGTTTAGAATTGTCTTGGGCGTGTTTCAAATAGGTTGGTTGAGCTTTTGTCCCAACTCTTGTTGCCTAGATTTTTGGTGATCCGCTCGAGCGGGTCTTCTTGTGCTCGAGCGGAGTTTGCATACCGTCAGTAGTTTGTTTGTCTGCAAAAATACTGCAGATGTGTTTTTCACGCTCAAGCGGATCTCCTTACGCTCAAGCGGGTCGCGCTCGAGCGGGTGTTCGATGTTTGTAAAAATACTGGAAGAGTGTAATCTACGCTCGAGCGGGTGTTCCTTTGTGCTCGAGCGGGTGGAGTTTTGCAGTTGTGTCTTGGCGCTCGAGCGGGTATCCTTGCACTCGAGCAGGTCCAGTTTTTGTGTTTGACGCTCGAGCGGGTCATACGTATATTAGTTGGCAGCTGGGTCATTTTAGATCACTTTTTCAACTCTCACTCTCTCTCTTACTTTTCAAAATCTATTTTGAGAGCTTCTCTCACTACATTTCACCTTCTCTCCAAGGTTTGATCTAGTTTGAGTGATCTTCTACCTTAGTTCCTTTGCAAAAAGTGTAGAGCTTGGCTTGGGCTACCTATCAATCCGAAAATCTTGGGATTTGGAGCACTTTCGATTTTCTTTTCCTTCTCCTTTGGACTCCGAATTTAAGGTAGGGATAACTACTCATATTTATGATCTTTGACATAAACTTGTTGTCATTTTGACGTAATGTTAAAGTTGGGTAATTGTGGGTGTTAGGGTTTCAAATATAAAAAGAGGGGTTTTGTTATTTTGACCAATACACTTGTGTTTTGGGTCTTAAAAGAGGGTATTGATGTTATTTGTTAATATTGGGACCTTTGGGGTCAATGTTGAGAAAAATGGGAAAAGCCCTAATCTATTATTAAGAATTAATTTGTATAATTAATTTTGGGAAAGTTATGGGAATATGAAATTGAGTTGGAAATAATGAAATTGGCTCATTATGAGGTAGAATGGTGGAGTTGGATTTATTAATCACCCACCTTGGAATTGTTGATAATTTATCTGTTGGATGTAATTATTATCTGTTTAGAAATAATTGCTTTGGGCTATCGGTGAAGGATAGTCTTGATTATTGTAGACACTGTATGTTGATTAGGGAAAACTGAAACTAATCACGTTAAATATGTCATTGAATGTGACGGTTGGAATAATACAGCAAATTTGTGTATTGATTGATTATGTATATGATAATTGTTTATATACATTGCTTTGTGTGGGAGGAGATAGGGGATGTACTCCACGGTTTAGGGGAAGATAGGAGATGGACTCCTAAACCGGATGTTATTTGGGAGGAGATAGGGGATGGACTCCATTGATACAGCAAATCTATGTATCATTTATGAAGTATGGAAGCGTTTTGATATGACATTGATACAGCAAATATGTGTATCTGTTGTGAAGTATGGAAGTATTTTATTATGAGCTATTGTCTCATTTGAAATTGAAGTATTGTTGATATGAGTTGTAGTCTCATTTAAATTGTTTGGCCAGGTTCTGAGCCATGATTGTGAATTGTAAATTTGTTAAGTAAAGGAAAATGGAATGGAGCATGGACATATGTGTCGTGGAACTGAAATGTGTTATGAGTTGATTTATATGAGTTAAACATTTATCGAATGCTCATGTTTTAGTCATTGCTCATATTATATTTAACATATCTCTACTGGGCGTTGGCTCACCCTATATGGGACATCATTTTCAGGTGCAGGTGATATGCCGCCTCCAAGGACTTAGCTTGGGAGGTTTTAGAAGCTGAAGGCTTACTTTTGTAATTATTTTGTGTATTACAGGTAATTCAAGCCAAAGGCTTATTTTGTGTTTTGAGTTAGTACTCTCTTTTTTGTAACCAAGTGTTGGCTTGGAAAGTTGTAAGCCCATAGGGCATTTACTTTTGTAGTCAACATGTAATACTTTTGGATTAAATACTCTGATGAATGGAAATATGTTTATCTCTCTTATGTTTATAGATGTCACGAATGTATGATTTATGGGTTCATTTTGAGGGCGTTACACTGACGCAGTCTTCTTCCTGGAGGAGGGGGAGTACGCGACATACGTTCACACATACCTGATGCCTCCACTAACAGGTGTCTGTACCCCCATGAGGAGAGCTGCTGACATGCCTTCCTCGAGCCGCGCCCGAGCTGCAGACATCCCTTCGACTAGCAAGGCCAGCACTTCGAGAGGTAGGAGTAAGGGGATGCCCTCCATTAGGCAGTGTGCTGGATGGCCAGATCTTCCGACCGAGCTGACAAACTGGCGGTATGGGACGCCTTACCAAATTCCACTGGAGTCTCCATTGCCTGATCATCGATATGTTAGTGACCCTGACTCACCACCGGTATGCTCCACAGTTTTCATTTATCATTCAGATATTTAGACATTCATTCATTCACTGATGACTTGAACTTGCATCTGCAGCCTCCCAGAGAATATACTGAGGGGTTGCTCGAGATGGTGGCTTCACTCGAGAGTATGGTCTTGCGAAGGGAGACGTTGCTGTACGCCTCCGGCATTCTGGTACTTTTCAATTTCCTTACATTTATCATACTTTTGATGACATATTGAAACTAAACATTTCACTATATTGATTCACTGCATGTGTAGAGCACATCTGACACATCACATTTACATACTATATCTGCATGCACACACTCTATGTACCATTCTTGCATCTGATATCTGATATACATACTCTGGCTGATGTATTAGAATTGCCTTTTCAAGTCACACCTCTGTAGGCCGGGCCATCTAGGCCTTCTTAAGCAGCTGGGAGAGGGGTTTCAACTCACGGTCGAGGGAGGCGTAAAGCACCTGCTAGATGCGATGACGAGTCCAGCGAGGGAGAGGAGTCAGCGCACCCTCAGTCAGAGACATCTGCGGGCAGAGATGATGACACCGGTTCCGATTCTGAGGGCGGAGGTGACGCCGAGGAGGATTCCGAGGATGGCAGCTCCGATTCAGACAAGGGTGCTGGCGGCGGTGGTATAGAGGCTGCTCAGCCGAAGAGGGTGAAGGGAGCCTCTCGATCTTGAGCCCAATAGCACCGACACAGATGTTTTGCTTTATTTTCTTTTTACTAGTAGTTGTAGCACATTGTATAGTGTTAGGCAGCTTTATTTTCTTTAAAACTTGTACCTTGTTGTAAAAAGAAACAATGATGGAATGAAACAGCTTTTTGTTCAAAAAGTGTTGTATTTGTATTCTGAGCATCGCATCGCACCATTTTGCACAAAAATGAAAGCGAATGGAAATTGAACATCGCGTATTGCCAAGTCAGGTAGTGAACCAACGTAACAAACTAAACAACTTAACTCAAAAACAATTCGGTAAACGAATTAACAACTCGATAAACAATGAGCAACAACTCGATAAACAAAGAGCAACAACTCGATAACCAATGAGTAACAACTCGATAAGCGAATGCATATTGGACAAACAACGCGACAGAACGCATCCGAAACAGAGGTAAACTCAGACCTTCAGCACTCTCAGCACATAGGAAGGCTAGGGACTTTCTTCTGGAGACAAGAAATAGCTGCAGACCACATTTGCGCTCATGGCCAACCACCAAAGTGGCTGGTAGACCAGAAAAAGTGGCTGGCCGACCAGAAAAAGTGGCCGGCCGACCAGTTATGCTGGGGACCTCCAGATTCTTGCCACATGTCCTCTAAACAGTGCCTTATCCTCCATAAAGGTTCCAGCTTCGTGGTTCCCTCATTCTAACTCAGTTTTGCACCAAATGGAGGCATTTCTTGTCCAAAACCTCACAAATTGGATTGCTAACTTGGATGGCTCGAAAAAGTTGAATTTTCAGGGCTTCGGCATAAATGCACTATTCATGCTGAGCCACACCCCGCTGCGTTTTCCGTTCCTTCATGCCGCGGTAAGGTGTTGGAATCCGGTAACTCACTTTTGTAGCTTTGGTGGACAAGAGATGTGTCCCACTTTCGAAGACTTCCAAGCTTTAATGGAATCTGAGCATGAGGAAAAGATCTTGCCCCAGTTCCATTTCGGCCACGTCCAAGCCTTGGGACAGATGTGCGGGCTCACTTTGCATGACGCTCGGTCATTGATTCGCAACGGAGAGCTGGACATTCCGAGCTTGATTCGTCAGTTTTCTGATGCCGGTGACCATGGCGATCATGATTGGCAGGGTTTTCGGAGGCATGCGCTTTGCTTGTGCATATTGTCTCATTTCTTGCTTGCCCCAGGCTCCGGTGGGTTTAGCGTCCGTTTGATTGAGGTTGCCCAAGGCTTAAAAGAGGGCAAGAGCTGCATCACCATGACATTAGCTGAGACATTGATGGGTTTGGATGCTTTCCATCGCCGAGAGACGACTAGATTCGCGGGGAGTCCACTACTGTTGCAGGTAATGTTTCCCACCCTATCTCACATATATTTCTCACATCACTCGGCCCTCAGGCTCTTTTTTTTTTTTTTTTTTTTTTCAAAACCCTTTTCTCACTTTTCTCTCAACGTATACCTCTCTATTTTTTAATCTCCCATTTTTTATCCCTCTCCAGATATGGTTGATGGATAAGTTGAAGGTTGTGGACTCATGCCCAGCATATTCAGCTCGCGGCTATTTCTTCCGGCGACGTCTAGTCGATGCCCCTGATAAGGGATGGTGGTGCAAATGGATGTGTAGTTTGTCTGCTACAGACATTGCTTAGCGCTGCCCTTGGCTTAATTTGCCAGCGATGAGCTACAGCATGACTCGCCAGCCTAAGATTCAGTTGATCGACCTGACACACTGTGTCCTTTACTTCCCGTTCCGATTCCGGCGCCAGTTTGGACATGATCAGACTTGCCCGGAAGAGGGGATAGAGTACCCTACCGCATTTCCAGTTTGAGGCACACAGCTAACTCGGTATGCCACAGCATGGAGGACGAGAGAGCCTCTGGCTCTCGCTGCCACTTTCAGTTGCACCCTCTCTGATGAGTGCATAGCTTGGCTTAATGAAGAGGCGCAAGTTGGGCCTACTTTGGCATCAGAGGCTTCCACAAGCTCTGGGAGGGGGCGTAGGAACACCTGACTATGCCCCGAGTTTATTGCTTTAATCAGTACTTTCAAGTTTGCTTTATGAATGTAATAAAAAGCAACTTCAATTTGTATTCAAGAGTAGGAGAACTCTGTACTGAAATCAATGTAATTGAAGGTTGTGGGTACTGAAAATTTTCCGTTTGGTCCAAAAATGGTCTAAGTCGTAAAAAGATTAATTTGAGCAAAATCAACTTTTATTAAAACTTTTCAAAACCATTTTCTATATGGATCACAACTGGACACGCCCGAGATCTATCACTGAGATGTGCAACCCCGGATCCCAGCAATTGGAAAGTTGCCCCTAGTTTGAATAGCATTGTACTGGAGATCACAACCGAGCTCTTGAATGCAGAATAGACAGAGATGACTAACAACATCACACAGACAAAGTTGATTTGGAAGTGTTTATGGCTGGACTTCAGAATGAAGTTGCCTACATATCCCGAAGATGGGAATCAAGCCTTACATAGTTTGGTTAAGGTTCACTCGTGTATTAACACTCTTCTTTTGCGCTCTAACTTTTGCCAAGGCCGCCCTTTTTGGGTTTTCAACCTTGCGAACTCAGTTTTTATAATTTCAAATTTTCTGTGCTCTAACTTTTGCCTAGGTCGCCCTTTCGGGTTTTCGGCCTAGCGAGTCACTCAGGAATAATATTTCTTCAACTTGTCCATGTTGATCGGCTGGGAGAACTCTAGGCCATATAAGTCCATCAGAACGACAGCTTCGCCCGACCAGATAGACTTGATGATATAAGGGCCAGTCCAATTGGGTCTGAACTTGCCCCTAGGGTCGTGGATGGGAGCTCGGTTGTCTGTGAGCACTAGATCCCCTTCTTTCAAATTCCTGGACTTAACTTTCTTGTTGAAAGCCCTGGCAATTCTTCGTTGATAACCCTGGATGTGATACAATACTTTCAGCCTTCTTTTATCAAAGAGCATGAGTTCTTCGAACCTGCTTTGCTACCAATCTGCCTCAGCTATCTGACACTCAGCCAATACCCGTAATGACGGAACCTCAACTTCAATAAGCAGAACAGCCTCCATCCCATAAACCAAGGAATACGGAGTTGCTCCAGTAGAAGTTCGAATTGAAGTCCGGTAGCCCCAAAGAGCAAATGGTAGCTTATCTGGCCAGTCCCTATAGGTTTCCACCATCTTCTGCAGAATGTGCTTGATGTTCTTGTTGGCAGTCTCAATTGCTCCGTTGGTTTACGGCCGATATGTAGATGAGTTATGACAAGCCACGTTGTATTTCTCCAATAAGTCGATCACCTCCTTCTTGAAGTGGGAACCATTATCTAAAATAATCTCATTCAGGACCCCATAGCGAGAAATGATGTTGTTCCTGATGAACTTAGCGACATGCGATGCCTTCAATACCGCGTAAGATTGGGCCTCGACCCACTTCGTGAAGTAGTCTATCGCTACCAAAATGTACTCATGCCCGTTGGACCCCTTCGGAGTGATAGCCCCAATTACATCAATCCCCTAGACTGAAAACGGCCACGGCGAAGTCATGTTGTACAGCTTCGATGGCGGAATGTTCATGCAGTTTGCATAGATCTAACATTTGTGGCATCGCCGGACAAAGCCAATACAATCCTCTTCTATGGTGGACCAGTAATAACCCTGTCTACGGATCTTCCGGGCTAGCATCACCCCACTCATGTGCGCTCCGCACTCTCCTCCATGGATGACCTCCATCAGGCGCTTTGATTCTTCAGCATCGACACACAGTTTATGCATCCCCAGATGACTCCTCTTGTACAGTTTACCCCCGCAGACGATGAACTGAGCATCCATTCTTCGAATTGCCCTCTTGTCTTTGGCATTTGCCCCTGGTGGATACGCTTCTTTTTTCAAAAAGTTCCAGACATCGTAATACCAGGGATTCTCATCTTGTACCTCATCTATGGCAGCAATCAGCTCGTAGGCTGGCACGAATTTCTGTTCAATGATGATCGGACGCATCCGGACTCCGAAAGGGATGTCTATCATAGAAGATAGAGTTGCTAATGAATCAGCGAACCTGTTGTTCTCTCTTAACAGATGAGCGAAATTCAGTTTCTCAAACCAAGGAATCAGAACATCCAAGGTCTGGTGGTAGATTTTCATTTTTTCTTCTTTAACTTTCCCATCTCCTTTAGCTTGAGATACAACAAGGTTCGAGTCCCGATGACATCCAACCGTTTTGTCCCTAGTTCCAGAGCTGCTTCTAGTCCAGCAATACATGCCTCATACTCTGCCTCATTATTCGATACTTTGAACCGGAGTTTGAATGCTAAGGATATGCGGGAATTGTCGGGTGCTATCAGCAACACCCCTATCCCATACCCGTATTGGTTTGACGCTCCGTCAGAGTACATTGTCCAAGTCTCTTCTTTGACATACAGAATGGCCTCGTTTGGGAACAGATACTCAACTGCTTCATCCCCTTCCACTGGGTGATCGGCTAGGAACTCCGCCACCGCTCTTCCTTTCACTGAATTGCGTGTCATGTACTTCAGATCAAATTCGAAAAGCAGAAGCAACCAACGGGCTAGCCTACCCGTAAGTGCCGGTTTCTCGAAGAGATATTTGATAGGATCTAATCTCGATACCAGTATTACAAAGTGAGCTAACAGATAGTGCCTCAGCTTCCTGGTAGCCCATACCAAAGGCTAGACAAGCCTTCTCCAGCAGAGTGTAAAGGGTCTCGTAATCCAGCATTTTCTTGCTCAAGTAATAGATAGCTTTCTCCACTTTGTCCTCAGACTCCCGTGCAAGCATGTAGTCCATTGTAGTTTCAGTCACTGAAAGATACAGAATCAACGGTTTCCCCGGCTCAAGCGGTGACAACACAGGTGGGTTCTGTAAATATTACTTGATCTGCTCAAAAGCAACTTGGCATTGGTCGTCCCACTGGAACTTCTTTTCTTTCTTCAGGAGACCAAAGAGTCGTTCACAAGTCAAGGTTAATTTTGCAATAAACCGTCTTATGAATTGCACTTTACCCAGAAAGTCTCGCGCCTCCTTTTCAGTCCTCGGTGGTGGCATTTCTAAGATGGCCTTGATTTTGGAAGGATCGACGTCGATACCTCTCTGTGTGATCAAGAACCCCAGCATTTTCCCTGCTGTAACACCAAATGTACATTTCTGAGAATTCAGCCACAACCGATACTGTCTAATCTATTGGAAGAATTTCTGCAAGGCGGTGTAGTGGCCCTCTCTTTCCTTGGACTTGACAATCATGTCGCCCACGTACACCTCAACCTCTTTATGGATCATATCATGCAAAATTGTGGTTGCAGCCCCGTTGATACGTAGCCCCAACATTCTTCAGCCCAAACGGCATCACCCTATAACAATAGGTTCTCCACGGGATGGTAAAAGCAGTCCTCTCCCTGTCTTCAAGTGATTGTAGCCTGAAAACCCATCCATGAACGAGAGGCAGCGCATGCCCAGCAGTGAAGTCCACTAATTCGTTGATATGCGGCAGAGGAAAGTTGTCCTTCGAACTGGCTTTGTTCAAATCCCTGAAGTCCACACATACTCGAATTCTGCCGTCCTTCTTCGGCACCGAAACTATATTGGCCAACCAATAGGGTATTTAGATACCAGCAGGAAACCTACGGTCAATTTGCTTGGTGACCTCTTCTTTGATCTTCAGAGCCCAGTTCAGGTGGATCCTTCGGAGCTTCTGCTTAACAGGTCAGGCCTCTGGGTCAAGAGGGATCCGGTGCTGTACAATCGCAAGTCCTTCTCAATACCAACATTAATTGTGGTGATTTCATCAACCAACGATTTTACAAACCTCTCCTACTCTTGATCAATCAAACGTTTGTAAAATCGGAGGAATTTCTTCCTCGTCGTTTTCATCAAAATTTTGAAAGTCTTGATTAATGCAATAAATTAAGGGCACAGAAAAGTACTTGGAAACCACAGCCATACCATTCTCATTAATAACATCCAGTCCGCCTGATTCCTCTGTTACAACAGACTCAAAGGAAAAAGAAAAAGACGACCTGGACAGGACAGGACAGTGGCATCCGGGTTGTCAGCCCCAAGAATACCAGACTCAGACTCAGACGAGCTGGAACCTGATTCCGACTCCACAGACTCAGTGGAATCAGATTCCGGCTCACTACCTGACCCGGTGCTGCTTGATAAAAAGCCCTCCTCGTATTGCCAGACGAAGGAGGGTGCGATGGATGCATCCAGAATGTTTGAAGATGGGCCCACAGCCGCTTCATTCCCAATCATGGACACCGAGAAGTTATCCCCCAAGCACTTCTGTACAATCTGAGGATCTGCGATGAGACAAGCCAGTGCTACCCCCATTTCAGTTTCTGTGCTCTCGGAATCCTCCTCCTTGCACTGCTCAGCCTCAGCTTGTGGGTCTGTCTGCTCCTCGGCAACATCATCCCCAGACAATTGCAAGTCAAAGAAAATCTCAAACCCCGGCAAGCGCCGTCTCTCTGCATTTAGCCATGGCTCTGGGAAGTCGCAGAACGGGAAGTCTTCCCCCTTCCGGACAAAGCATCCGTTCAGGGTACCCTAGATAGGTCGATGCATCAACTCATAATGCCTCCCGGCCTGCTTGGCTCTGGCTCTTCCGGCCATCTCTCTTTCTTTCCTCACTCAATCCTCCCTGGTAGGTAGATAACCTAAACCAAAGGTATGTGGGTTGTGCGGCACTTTGGCCGATGCTGCAATGCCTTTCCGACCATTGCGCCCTAAGCCCATCCCGGGCATGTGCTGTAACTTGTTCATAAGGTAGACAGACTGTGCACTGACGTATAGCCCCTCATCAACAACTAGAATATTCTGGACAACCCGGGTCTCAGCTAGGGTGAATCCTGACAAAAATACATCCTCCGCGCCATGCTCAATCTCCAGAACTAGTGTAGAAACCTCTGGCGGCAGATGGATTGAAAATTTTCCAAAAACGATGGCCACCCCCTTCCCGTGGGGGTATTTCAGCATCTGGTGCAGGGTAGAAGAGACAGCCTTCACCTGGTGCAGCCACGGCCGCCCCAGGAGTAGATTGAAGGTTGCGGGAACATCCAAGACATGAAACTCAATGTCCCATTGCCCCGGACCAACCTAAGTCCGAATCTGTACGGTCCCCATCATCTCTCGTCTGGTATTATCATAGGCCCATATTACCTGGGCCGTAGGCACAAAATCCATGGGCTTCAACCCGATAGCATATGTTGTTCTCGACGGACACACGTTAATAGCAGATCATATGTCAACAAGGACCACCGGCACCCATTTCTCTCTACACTCGATAGAGATATAGAGCGGTTTGTTATGATTTGAGCCCTCAGGCGGCAGTTCCTTGTCAATGAAGGTCAAGGTCGGGAAAGCTCCTCCCGGGAAAACCAACCCCACCAACTGCTCGGGTGTGGTATCAATTAAGAGTTTTGCCTTGTCTATGGCAGAAAGGATAGCCTGTCTGTGAACTCTTGAGGCCATAAGCAGTCCCTAGATGGAGATGTCTGCTTGAATTTTCTTTAGCTGTTTCAGTACAACCTCCTCTTCCAGCAATTTTTCATTCTGCCTTTCTGCCTCTTTGTCCTTCCCGGACGCCTCCGATTGGTCCAAATGTGGGGGCTTGAAGTACCGCCCACTTCTAGTCATATGGTCCACCTCCTCAACGTACCATGTGTCCTTCGGTTGGTTCTGCCCCCAATCTTTGTCAGTGTGGGCAAGACGTAAGTCGTCATCTTCCCACCACATACCGTCGGCGGCCGACAGACAGCTGTTCGGTCCCGTTGCAACTGTTCCTGTGCTCACAGCACATTCCGTCCCCTTAGGGGCTTTGGCCTTCCTAGCCCTTTCAAGATCCTCGTTCTTTTCCTGCTCAAGCCGCTTCAGTGCAGCCTGCTGTTCAGTATCTTCTGTTCTCAAACTGCCCAGATCCCGAGCAAAATTCTTAACACCGGTGCTCTCTGGCGATTTCTCCTGATTCTTGGCCATTCCGGCCACTGCTGATATCCCTGCTTCTGATTGCCCCTGTTCTAGCTGAGGTTCTTCAACAACATTCGGCTGGTCACTAAGCCACCCCGTATTCTCTACTGATCCATCTAAGTCGAACTAGTTGAAGTTGACATCCCCTGAGTCCTGCTCTTCAAAGAACTGCAGATCTGCAATGCCCTCTTCCAGCTCCGTTAGGTCATCTAACCCCTGACTGGGTCCATCCCCCCGAACCATACTGATCTCTGCCCCAACTGGCAACTCTACCATCGGCCTAACCTGATCTGTTGATGTGATATAACCACTCGGGTTGTACGCAAAGCTCTCAGACCCCTCGGGCTCTGAATCAACATTCTCATCTGCCTCCAAAGTTGACCCAATTCTATCTTCGATAGTCACCACCACCGGTTCAGGTTGGGTTTGGGAGGTGCTCAACATGCACAAGTTTGTGCTGTCTAGGATGAACACCTCGGGCTTGGGTAGGTGGGAGGGTGTGATATATATGCTAGGGTCGTATGACACAACCCCAGTTTGGATCAGGTTGATGCGTTTAGGTGGTGGAGCTTGGTTATGTGGTGGGAGAGGGTTGGTTATGACATTTGTTTTTTTTTGGAGGTGCAATCACCCTATTGTCAACGAGATCCTGGATCTCATGACGCAATCTATAGCACTGGTCGGTGTCGTGATCATGCTGTTGGTGAAAGGCCAAGTATTTGGCTGGGTTATGGGAAGCAGGAAGTTTGTCTGGTAATGGCCGCGGCTCCAGGGGCTTCAAATGCCATTTCTTGATTAAAACCCCCAGAGCTTTGGACATGGGCATGTATAGTGGAGTAAAGGTTATCTGGCCTTGGGGTGGATATCTAGCTGTTTGTGAGCTGGTACCGGACGCACCAGTGAATGGGGTTGCTATTTTTGTTGTGATGGTGGTGACCATACTCACATCGGAAGTTCTGGTAGCTGCAGCACTACTCGTGCCTGCATTCGAACTATGTGTAAATGCCCGCTTGGGCTGCTCTCTTTCGTGGTCAATCAGACCTTGCTTCACGGCATCCTCAATCTGTACCCCAATCTCGTGTAAATCAACAAAGGTAGGGAGGAGTAAGACGATCATCTTTTGCATCAGCTTGGGTTGGAGATTGCACATAATCATCCGTATCTGATCCTTATCAACTGGCCTGGTGGTCATCATAGAAGCTTTGGCTCTCCAACGGGTTACAAAGTCGGAGAAGCCCTCTTTTGGCTCCTGTCTAGTGTCTCAAGATCATGAGTTATGATCTCGATCTGCGTGTTGTAGAAGTATTGAGCTACAAAGGCCTCAGCCATCTCCACCCAGCTTCTCTTGACAGAATCTTCCAATTTCACGTACCAAATAGCAGCAACACCCGACAGGGTCCGACTGAAGAGTGATAGTTTCTGGAGTCTTGTCAAGCCCATCGGGTGCAAAATATCCGAGAACAGCCTCAGATGAACCATAGGGTTGCCCGAATCGTCAAAATGGTCTATGTATGGCATCTTAAACCGGTCTGGCAAAGTCACCGCAGAATCGGTGTATCCATCCTCTATGTCCGGAATGGAATTCACACCTTGAGCCCTCTTGAATAGCTTTTCAAGCTTACGGACCTTCAAGGTGGTTAGGTCCATCTCAGATTCAAACGGTGTATTTGTTGAGAAGGCCGGTGTCTTCGAAATCTGCGGTAGAACTGGTGGCGGGGCTTGCCCTGTTGGAGCATTCGTATCTTCCTGGACGTTTGCAGTATCCCCGAGTGTTGGAATTCTAGGTGGGGGTAGGGGTGGATACGAAGCAGATGCTCCAGCTTGTTGCGGTTGCGATTGCGGTTGCTGTTGTTGTTAAAGTCTGACAATCAGTTCTGCCTGTTGAGCCACAATCTCTGCCTGACGTGTGGCAGCCTCCACCTGGCGAGCAGCATCCCACTGCATGGCTTGCATAGTCTCTTGGAGTTGACGCATCATGTCCTCCATACTTGCCATAAGGTGCTGATCTAACTGAACAACAGGTGTATCTCTTTCTGTGGTAGGAACGGAAACCTCAACCCGACTACTCACTGGTGGGGGGAATAATGACCGCTGATCTAGTAACCACTGCACTGATACACTGCGCCTAACTGACCTCCGTCTAGCAACGGGGGGTAATGACACAAACATTGGTTGTCCGCCAACTAGATCCTCAGATCGGGAAAGTCTTCGACCTCTGGTCCAGACTGCTTGGGGAATATCTGCCTAGTCGGAAGCAATGATACTAAACTACCTGGCAAAAAGATAAATAAAGCATAATAAGGAAACAAACAACCAGAAAAACGGACAGCATTTCGACTTAAAATAAAGACAATACACAGTTGGTATTTGTAAGCTGAACACACTGTTCTCAACACTGATCACTATCCTCAAATCACTGCCTCGAATCTGATACCCTCAGGTACAACTGATTCCCCCAAAATACTGATGCCCTCAGGCCTGATACCCAGACTTGCAAACTGATGCATGCATTCCCTGTAGAGACACACTCTAAAAGCACATAGCAAGCAAGTGAGAGCCAAAACACCCCTATGGAGGGGTAGGGTTTCCCTGTCCTATTTTGTCAGGAGCTAGGGTTTCACTACGCACACAGCAGTTTCAAACAACCTACAATTGGGTAAGCAACATGTCCTAGTTTGGAATGGTCACTATGGATTCCGATATACACTAGGTCAAATGGTCAAAAAGGGTGCCCCGGTAAAAACCGAGGTTTGTGTTCCCATCGTGGAAGAGCCCGCAACCGGTCAGTCTTATGGCACGCTTTTCCAAGCAAGCCTCTGGCAAACCGTTTAGGAATAGCATACGGCAAACACGGTGTCCTAGGCGTACCAATGCAAATGCAATACAAAGAAGCACATAAGTGTAAACAAAACAACATATCATGAGTTCGAGTTCAAGTTCTCTAAATTCCAAGCAGAGTCGCCAGAAACTGTAGACTGCCCAGAACTCTGCTCTGCGCACGAGGGCGCGAATTGTAGTTCTTAGCTACTACAGTTCAAACTCATGTCACGGTTCTAAATCTAATCTCACAAAGTGCAATGTGAGACTGATAAATCACCAAAGAGTCCAAATCCGGCAAATCGTTTTGGAAAATCGATTTTAATGAAAAAAGCGCCAAACATGGACTGCTTTGCCAGATTTCAAAGTCGCTACTTAAATATTTTATTTTGGAGAAATTTAGAAAACCTTGACTCGTGCCTAAGGCCACGTGTCCGTCATCACCAAAGTTGCCTCGGCTCGGGAACTTGGGTACGAAAGGGGAAGGTCATGCAATGAGCACCCCTGTTCGCCCGATCAAAAGATTGGCCTTTACTAACATGATATGTTGTTTTTGAAAACACATGCGCTCTTATTCCGGTTAATTAGCTAATCTTACTACATGATGCGCACAGCATACAAGTATAGACTAGATCGCCTAAATTGGAACAAAACATCTCATGTTTGTTTTTCGAAAATGGTTTGAAGTTGCTACTCGCAAGTAGGCTAAGACGTGGATTTTGCCACCCTCAAGTGGGCTTAGGAAAACATGATTTTGCCACTTCAAGTGGGCTTAAAACGCACATTTCGATGAATTGTCCCAATTCAAGCAATAAAGCCTTCATCTACAAGCATTCAAGCAGTTAATCACTTAAGCAGTTAGCCTCATGGCAAGCATGCTATCATGGCAGTCATTTACACACATGCAAGGATGCTAAAGCATAAACACTTACCTAGTACTCCGAGCCAAAACAAAAGCTATGTTAGAAATCAATGCATGACCCTAGTTATGTTAAGAATGCCTAATGCAATACATGCAAAATGCAACTAAGATAGGCTCAGCTATTCTAAGATGTCATGTGAATGCAACTAGATAACACGTATTCAAATTGGTATTGAAATACAATGCAATTTGTATGATGCGCCGAGCCCAGTGCATGCAAGACAGATGAATGAATGCAAGCATGCGAGCACAAGGATCCTACTTGAAAATGACCCTAAACTAACCATCGAAAGCGGTTAAGTGAAAGGGAGAAAGAAATAGGGGTTGGAAGACATGCATCACACACACGCACACGTATTACAACAGTTGTGCCCTCTCGACGGAGGGTCCGAATGATAAGCTAACTAGCTAATCTAAGCTAATTAAACTAATTATTACAAAACAAATGAATGGCTAAACGCATTAACTAATTAAGTACAAAACCATTAAACTAGCTAAATAAGCAAAGTAGCTAAGTAAAGCATTAAGAAGAGGTCCTCAGAGCGAGGGCTGCATCCATGCTCGGTCGCCTCACTCGGAAATCCATCGCTATGCCCCAACTTGCCTCTGTTTGCATTTGATTTCAGAACATTGCAAGAGCCTCCAGATAGCTTCTACTCCATCATGGAGACTTCCAGGAAGGCTGCCGACCACCTTTTGGTGGTGTAGACCACCTGCCGACCACCCAAACTTGCTGCAGACCATAAAAAGTGGTCGACCAGCCACTTTTTCTGGTCTGTCGACCAGCAAATCCTGCCAAGCTCCATTTTACTGCAACAAAGAACAAGAAGGGGCACAGCAGTGTATTTGCAAGATATGTGTGCACGACCACCCTCCCTATCATTTCTTAAGCTCAAGGGGGTGTGGTTCTCGACTCTCGCGCCACCAACCAAGCATCGCAATGCACGATGGCCAAGGAGCCAAGTTTGCACATTTCAATGTCGATGAATGCACAAACAACAAATAAGAGCCTTAACCTCTATCATGCTTGATCAAAAGGGTCGGCGACCGAGAAATGAGGCACGTTTCATCACTTGAAGTATGAAACGTCCCTCGTTTCTCGTGTTTGGATTAACACCCTACCCAAACACAATGCAACACATCACAAGCATGATCAACCTATCAATGCTAATGGCATGCAAACACAATGCAATATAGCAACATGCAAACACAATGCAAGGTAACAACATGCAATGTTATATAACAACATGCAAACAATATGCTCCTCTATGAGTGCTAGAATGGCATGCTCAAGATCCTATCATGCAAACAATGCATGCATGGCAAACTTAAAAGCTAAGGCCTCGAGGCAAATGAAATGCATCATACATGAAGCATGCAAGACAATACTCAAATGGCCAAACCAAACATGGACAGACCTGAGATACTTCAAAATAGTGGCCAAAACTCAACAAAACCTAGGCACAAAGAGCAAGGAATGCACATTCAACTCACGGCTCGCAAGTAAGGCATAAAGGCACAACTTTCAAATACATTGAAAAGTGACATGCATGAGAATATGGCAATGCTACATGCTTTGAAATGAAGTGTTAAATGATGCCAAATCATCCAAACAACACAAATGAGGCATGCTAGAAGGCTTAGAGCATAAGGCTAGTTAAGAGCAATACATAAGTAGCATGCAATACCAAGCTTAAACTACTAAACCAGCTCTGGACAGAGCTTAACCATGCCAAGTTAAGGGTCAAGAACATGCTGAAATAAAGCTCAAGAGCTTAAGGAAACATGCATACACATTGGTTCACAAACAAGGCATGAAGACACAACTTTCAAACACCTTGAAGGAGTGAAAAATGTGAGAGTGTGGCAATGAAATATGCTCTGAAATCATGTGAGAACTAAGGCTATACCATGCAAACATCACATTCCAAGCATGCTAGAGACTTTGAAACTCAAAGCTAATGAGTAAGATTGCACCATAGCTATACAAAGCAAGGCATGCATGACCCAAAACACTTAAAACAGAGCTTAAGCATGGCAAAACATGGACAAAATCATGCTGGAGTGTAGTCAAAATAGGCTAGAATGATGGTCCAAAGTATAGAGCATGTTAGGCTAACAATGTAGAATTACACTACAAGTGTATGAAGCACTCAAGAGACAACCAAACCAGCCAAAAACAAAGTCATATTAGGTCAAAAAAGTCACAAAAACAAGCTTAAACAAAGCCACAAAGGAGTGTAAAAACATGCTCATGTGATAGGCCCTCTATGCATACAAACAAGACAAGAGGAAATGGGACCACCCCCTCTCATTTTAGGCCTCAAAACCACATTTCTACCACTGAAAATCCACTGGATTTCATTGGTTAAAAGGCCAAGAGAAGGTGATCTCAAAGGCTTAAAGAGATAGCTCAAAACAAGGCAAAATAAAGTACAAAAGGGGGTGGACCAACCCCAACACTGAAGAGGCCTTAAACAAGCATTTCAAACACTGGAAAATAGAGCTATTTACAGTTGAAAGCTAAGCCCAAAAAAGCATGCAAAGATGGCTCAAAGAGTAACCAAAACAAAGCTTAAAAAAAGGGAAAAAGGGGTTACCCTTGAAGCACTGCAACAACAGCACCTTCTTCAGCCCAAAACTAGCTTTTATGACCCCAAATACCACCTCCAAGAATCTCAGCTCAGAGATGATGGTGTGTGGCTAGGAGTTGTAGTGCAAAAGTGAAGAAACAACACACTTTAATTCACAACTATAGATAGAGAGAGAGGAATATAGAGAGGGAGATATATGTATAGCTCTCATGAAATTTTTCTGAACCTAGAAAAGGAAGAGAGAGCATCCCTCTTATGGAACTCCAACTTTCAAGCTTCTTGGAGAAGCTAGAAGCTTGGTGCAATCCCTCCATACACGTGTATGGAGGATGCAATCTGTGCTCTCCAGCTAGCACAGCTGGCATCTACAAACTCTGTAGAAAATACAGGAAAGCTGCCGACCAATTAAAGTGGTCGGCCAGCCACTTACATTAGTCGGCCGACTAGTGAAAGTGGTCTCCAAGGAGACAAAGTGGTCGGTAGGGGGAGAAAGGTGGTCTGCACTAAGAAAGCAACGTGGTGGCGTGGCTGCCGACCACTTTTGGTGGTCCAAAGGCCACCAAGACCAGCTGGCTTGCCAGAAAACTGGTTAGCGGGGAAGAAAAGTGGTTTTAAGCAAGAGAAACTGGTCTCCAACCCTCATTCCACCCTCCAAGCAAGGAAAACAAGGTTTGTGCCAAAAACAAACCAAAAAGGATGCAAGATAAGAGTCCGGAGGTCGAGGCGCGCAGCCGGAAACCTCAAAAACTAGTCTATGAGTACCAAAAGTTGTCTACGAGGGAAAAGTGGTCTCCAAGACCTCTGTATCCCTCTAGACCAAGGCAACAAAGCATGGTTCGAAGACCAGGCCAAAAGGAGAATGATAAGCGGTCCCGAGACAAGGCGCGCGGCCGAAGGCTCCGGAAATCAGAAACTAGTCTACAAGAGGGAAAAGTGGTCTACAAGACCTCTCTCTCCCTCCAGGGCAGGGAAAACAAGGTTTGGTTCAAAACCAAACCAAAAAAGAAGCAAGACAAGGCGCACGGCCGAAGGCTCCGGAAATCGGAAACTAGCCTACAAGAGGGAAAAGTGGCCTACGACCACAAAAAGTGGTCTACAGACCTCTCTCTCCCTCCAGGCAAAGGAAAACAAGGCATAGTCTACAAACCAAGCCAAAACACAAAGAGTTCAGAGGCCCGGAGGCAAGGCACTTAGCTGAAAACCCCGGAAACTCGAAACGAGCACAAACATGCGCGATCACCGAGCGCTCAATCGATGACATCTGAGTCTTAAGGTCAGTCAAAAATGGGGTGTCTACATTAAGTCCTCATTTGTGAAATTCTGGATCCTCACTGTAGAGCAAATTTCTAGAAATTCATTCAAATGTTTATAAGGATCATCATGAGCTAGTCCATGGAATGATGGGAGCATTTGTATGGTGCTGGACTTAATCTCATAATGAGCAGCAGTGGTATCGAGTAATTGGATGCATGATGGTGATGTATATGCAGTGGGTGTGAAATAATCCTTATGGGTTCAATTGGGCCCATTCGGGACATTTGGATTTTCCATCTCTAATGGTTCAAAGTATGGATATGAATATTCAAGCCTAGGAACACGGGCAGAGGCTCTAAGTCTCCTAAGAGTCCTTTCTAGTTCAAGGTCCAAACTCCACAATTCAGGGCGACAAGAACGACGCTCATGCATACACTACTCACACATATACACTAAGTTTTGACTCTGTGCACTAAGTATGAAAGCAAAATACCAATGGGAGAAATACTCATAGCAATTTAACGAAAACGCTTCACTGGTCTTGCGGGTGCTTGACGTGTAGACGTTGTCTCCAACCTCCAATTAAGCTTTGTCTTTCTTCTTAGCACTTTGGTGTTTTGCTTGCGAGTATTTGTTTCTGTTTTTTTTTTTAGCACTTTGGTGCTGCGGTATTTTTGTTTAAAAACTTGGCTGCACATCGCTTGCACTCCAGCGATGGTTCCAATTGCAAATACTCTGCACACTTAGCAACACGAAAGCATAAAATCCTAAACTAAAAATTAAAATAAGAATGTAACTTTAAATTAATTAACTTCGCCAGAAGTCCCTGGCTACAGCACCAAAATTTTGATGGTGCGTTACAGACACCAAATATAAATACTAAACTATACCAAATTCTTTCAGAATAATAGCAAGTCCAAGTATCGATCCACAAGGATAATTGTAAAATTAAACTAATTTAAATGCTAAATTCTTAAATTAATTTTGATAAAAAGATTGAACGATTCATAAACTAATAATAATTAAATTAAACAAAGCGAATAAACTAGCAATTATAAGTAAAGATGAATTTACTGATTTGGGGAAAAACCTAGGACAATGAGTTCACCACTAGTTACGTAAACAGGGTTTCAAATTGAAATCAATCATGTTACGGTTCGAACGGAATAATGCTTCGCAACTACAAGTTCAAAGCATTTAACAAGAGAATCATCACGTTCAATGTACAGGGCACGAACCATCTCAAGTAGTACGAATCTTTTACTCTAAACTAGGGTAGCTATACGACTCGTCCCTTGTAGTATGGTTCGTCTCATACCTTGAATGTGAAAGAATAGAAAACTATTGTATGGAAAACATTCAACAATCACAGAAAGCCAAATACTTGAAAAAATAATGAAAAATATATATATGAAACCTCTAAAACACCATACAATTGTTCAAACATTTACATAATCAAAAATCAAAAAGAAAACTTAATTACATAGCTAGGGTTTCATCAAAACCCTAGAAAAAAATAACCTAGCCACTCATGGAGAAGTGGGAAGAAAAAGAGGATGAAAAAGAAGCCCCCGTGGAAGTCTCCTTTATGCTTGAGAAGAAATCACTTCTTTAAAACCCTAGTCTCCCTTTTCTCCAAAATAAATTTCGAACCCTAATTTTGCCTATTTTTCTTCTTTTTATTCTCAGCAAAACAGACCCAAAATTATGCGCACATGTCCCTAGGTGGGCCGCACATGCGGTAGGGCTTGGCCGTACGTGCGGTGGTTTAGCTGGCTTGGATTTTTCACTTCTCGCTCGGAGAATCTGCTTTTGCGCACTTTTTGATTAAATTTGCGTGTTACCTGCCAAATTTGTACAAGTACACAAAATACATCATCTCCACTAAATAAATAATATTGAAAGACTAAAAATGTAACTTCAATGGCCTCAATGTGGTACTTTTCGGTCTCATCACACCTTTTAAAATTTACACTTAGTGCAGATTCTCTCCCCCCTCACATTCTAAAAATTGCAACTCCTTACTTGACATTTAAAGTCACATTACAAATTACCCCTATGTTTGGGTTTTTTTTTTTTTTTTTTTTTGAACAGACCCCCTATGTTAGTTTACTGTTAAGTCAATTGATGATTTTTGATAATATTATATTACCCTTTTCTAAATACCAAATTTACCCTTTTTTTTTATTTCCTTCTCTGATTGTTTTGTTTTTTTCATACAAACAATCAATCATCATTCTCTCCTTGCTTTACACCACCACCATGCATTACCACATCACCACCTAACAAACCAAAGCAGGCTTAGGCCTTCATGCACAAAGAAAATTACTTCTTTAAATCAATTAATCAAAAATGAAATGTGCATAAGACTTTTGATGAAAAATCCAGTGCAAAACAACTAATGCAAAATCCCAAAAACAAATGGTAAAATCAACAACCAGTCAACACACCCACAACAAGTAACAACAAACAAAAGAGCACCAAAATTTTAACATAACACATACTAATAATTATGAAATAAATAACCGTAATCATGAAGTAGGCGTTTTCTTTACTACATACAACACAACCAGTATAACACATAATACACCAACACCACACCAAACCCAATCACACAACAATCCTATCCTCAATCTCTCAAGAAACCCACCAAACCCAATCACATAATAAATCGATCAATCACACAAACCCTCCAATCTCAAATGGTTCGTCAGTGATCGTGACAGTAAACATTGACAGAGAGTTTCGCCATCTCATTTATGGAGGCTGGCACGGTGGTATGGTGAAGATTTGGGTAATGATTTGGTGGTCATGGGTTCGGCGGTTGCGGCATAGACATTCATAGATGTGAAAGATGGAGGTGGTGGGTTATGAAGGATGGTTCGAGACAGAGTGATATTAAGAAACGAAATTATAAATTATGAATCACATTTATTTTGAGTGGAATACACATTATAAATTTATAAAATACATTTAACATTAGGGATTATTTTTTAGATAAAATTCCATGGTAGATAGAATTCCCTATATACATATATACAATACAGAGTAAGAAACGAAATTCAGTTTCCAATATAATTTAGGATTTGAAATATGGAAAGCCAACCAAAGTTAGAAGCTTAAGAAACCAAATTGAAGTCCAATATTACTTAGGTTTCTAAATACTAGAACTCAACCAAAAATTAAACTCTTCTGACTAATACTATAAAATAAGGTCACTCACCCCATACCTTCATAGTCACCATTCTAAAACTCTCTGCCTTAAGCTTCATCATGGAAACTATATCAAGAAACTATGACATTGAAACATATGCGACACCACAGATCAACCCACTACCTCTAGTTCGAGTTCCAACTACAGCGCTCATCAAAATTTATGTCAACAATCTAGTTAAACTATAGCTCCGAACTTGTCAAGGCAATGTCGAATCCAATTATCCAACATTATTAATTGTTCCTGACATTCGACATGACTTCACCATTCCTCTTCAACTTCTTCCCTTCTTCTTTTCGTGGGATCCCTATGTTTTCAACCAACTTTCGTCCATGGGATTCGATCTTGAACTCTGCAGTTCCATGAAGGAACATATCATCAGTTCTCTTTCCAGTTTGATTATTGCATATAGGGAGAGTCCTGGGTTTCAAGTCATTGTGCATTTGAGGATCACCACCACGCTCAGGTTGGGTTCTGCACAATTGATAGACGATCTGATGATGAATTTATTAGCCACAAATGGGGCGATTATTGTGAGCGATGATGGTAGTATTGGAATTGTAGAGACGATAGCCACAAATGGGGCAATTATTGTGAATGATGATGGTGGTCTTAGAACTGAAGAGACGATGAGGATGAAGACGGGGAGGGGTGTTTCAAAGGCCGTCTTTGATGAGTTAAAGAAAGTGACAGTGTTCAATGGTGAAGGAGACGATGAAAAGTACACTACTTGTGTTGTTTGTTTAGAGGAATTTGGGAAGGGAACAAAGCTTACTTCCATGCCATGTTATCATATTTTTCATCATCGCTACATTGTGCCCTGGTTCGAATCACATAATTCTTGTCCTACATGCCGATCCATAGTTCCAGATTGATAATATTTTTATGATGATCATATATGGTGTTATAACCTGGTCATCGTAGTATTATTGGTTTCAGATTGGGTAGTTTTGATTGATTCTTGAAAACTATTGTATTAGGTTCACTATTAGGGTTTAAGTTTGATTTTTCTTTTTATTGTTAATGGTTTTCAAATTTCCTTTTCGTACAGGTTTTCTAATTACATAAAAGATTTGTGATATTCCCTTGTTTTGTTAGTTTAAATATTTTTGTGTGAGAATGTATTTAACAAGAGAACAAACGAACACATGGAAAACCCAAAATTTAGTCAATAAGATTGTTAAAAAAAATCAATTATTCTATATATTCAAAATCAGTAAATATAATTTTATTCCCTAAAAAAAATGAGAAACAGAAGCAACCAATATAAATGAGAAACAGGAAACAATGAAATTGATAGCAACACACAGTAAACAAGCTCTATCATGGGCTGAAAATATTCAGGGGTGTTTTGGCAACTTTCCAAAAAAGACAGTTTTTTGGCTTTTTAGGTTTTTAACACACAAAAACCAAAAAGCTACAACAAAAAAAATTCAAAAAATCAATTTTTTACCAATTTTTCAAAACACCACTCAATACCAAAATCAATAACACAATCAGTCCATGTTGTGTTCAAATTTTTTTAATAAAAATAAGAGAGTAGTAATGTAAGAAAAATTACAGCAAAAAAAAGAAGAAAAAAAAAGAGTTAATCATTCTAACAAAAGAAACTTTGAAATTTTAATTTTATAAATTTAAACCCTAATGTTTTTAATCTAAACCATAATTCTATTTTCATTAAGTAAAATCAACCGAAAATGATATTTTAATCATTAAATTTAATGTAAGTATATATAAAAAATCTAAAATACTCTTTTTTGTTGGTAAAATAGACAGATGATTTATATTGAAAACATTAGAAAATAAATTGACAAAATTAAAATTTTAAATTTTATTTTGTACAAGGTTCAAACTTTGGGCTTTTTTTTTTTTTTTTTTTTAAATTTTCCGTAAAATATTTAACCATATGAAAAAGAAAGAAAAAAAAAACAAAGAAAATAGTAGATGGTAAGTTAAGAGATTACTCCTCTAAATTGGACCCTGTCCATTGGTCCAATTGGTAAATTCGAGGGAAATCTCACCCTATCATTTTTCATATGCTTATTTTATTACTAACCAATGGGATCAACAACAAATTATTTCTCATCATTTTTGTGTTTTTTTAAAGAATACCGCATTTTTAAAAATCGCAACTTTCTTGGTATAGAATTTTTCTACTTGTTTTGAAATTTTAGGTAAAGTAAAATTCTAATTACAAATTTACTGTTTGAATTTGACTGGTTTATTTTTGGAGTTATTGAGAATGAAAGAAAAATTTAAACACAATTTGAAAAATCTAGAAACCCTAGATGTTGATTTGTGATTATGTACCAATTTTAAGCAGAATATAATAATCCCAATCAAACAATAAAAGACAAATCGACACAACGATTTTACGTAAAAAAACCACAATTTGACACCTCCAACTGTGATTAAAAAACCACGGGCAACAGCCACAAAACAATCTACTAAGAAGATTTAAAGGAATTACACAGGTATATTCTCAATTACCTAACGAATCCACGCCTAATTGAACCAATCTCTATGTGCCTCTTCCAACCCCATCTTCACCTCAGAATTGTCTTTACGATGAGCCACTCCAGAATCCACCGAAGCTTCAGGCTCGAATTCTTCAGAATCCACCAAAGAACAACTCTCTCTCTCTTGTATATAACAAACAAAACATTTGATGTACTCTCTTTAAATCATGAGTTGAATACTCAATAAAATATCAAAGAAAACTAACAAAATATCCCCAGATATAAACCTTAAGAACCAAAAAGAAGATCTGGAGGAATTAATTTAGTTTTGGGAGAAAATCAACTACTTATAGAAAACAAAAGTAATCCTAGTTTTGAAAGAAAACTAACTTCTTAAAGAAAATAAAAGTAATCCTAATTTTGAAAGAAAACCAACTTCTTATAGAAATCCTTGTCAACCGGGATTGCCAAGATTAAAACCTAACAATCTCCCCCTTTGACAATGCCGTGACAAAACACACCTAACAAATAAAATCCTAATCACCCCAACCCATAACAGGCAACAAAAGCCAACTTCTATCTCAAGGTCATGATCTGCAAAACAGTTGTTAGTGCCACAATCTCCAAAACAACTATCAGTACCACAAGAGTATATGAAAAAAAATAATAAACATATGACAAGATTATCTTGAAGCATGAGATGGAAAACATGAATAGATGCAACTTGGAGATATTAAGAACATCTGCATGCAAACATGAACAACACCTTTTTGTCACGAATTGACAAAGGAAGCTTAATCAACTAAAGCATGATCATAAACCACACAAGCAATGATATGATGATGTAAATATCAGGAGCATGCAAGAACGCAAAGCAACATGCAAAACAACTAAAGCCAATCTTCCTTACCAAACAAATCAAAGTGATCATGCGAACAAACTTTTGTAACAATAAACCAAACTCCCCCTAACTAAAAACAACCACATACACTGAAAACAGTGAACAAGAAGAAAAAGACAAAAAATAATATGGTGGAGTAGACAAGGAATTTCAAATTAGTACCTTAATACACACAAGACTATCCAAGAAGCACAATTACTTGAAAACACAATGTGCACAGCCTCTAGAAAATTCCTCATAAAAGAAAGTGATGCATTATGTGAAAAGCATAGATCCCATGATAAAAGTGTGTGTGTGACTCTTGGGATTCGACAAACACTAGATTCAAATCCTAGTAGTGATATAAAAGCTGGACTTCTAACAAGAGAATCTAAGCATAACTACGGAAAGTCAAACCACTAGGAATTAAGGGGTATTTGGTGAGTAAAAGCGGAGGCTCCCCCTCAATCAATGAATCCTTTATTTTTTTCTTTTTTTTTTCACATCTTTTTCTTTTCTTTCTTTTGCACATTTTTTTTTCTTTTTCACATTTTTTTTTTCTTTCTTTTGCACACTCATTGGCGGCTGACACGCTCAAGAGTATGGAAACCGAACCAGAGAAGCATGAATATAATAAGGATGGCCTGGCTAGTGACTCTGAGGTAGCCTTTTCCTCATGGCTGGATTACAAAGAATAGATGGGGAAAGCCGTGGAGATGCAAAAAGATAGAAGGTGGTTAAGAGACTCAACATCACCCATGATATGCTAGTATATGTCAATTCCTCTAGAAAAGCAAAAGATACAATGCCAGAAGTCCATAAAAAAAATCACCAAGGCAGAAGACTCTGATATTTGCTAATCCAAGAGTGTGTACAGAATGAGACATACTAATCAAAAAACACACACTCCAAAATGAGTAATGACCACAGAAAGCACACACATATTAACATGTAATGGATATTCTTATCAATTCCAATATGCACCAAGGACCACTCAAAAATTTCAAGCTTGCAAAACCATACTAAGAAAAACTTTTTGATTTTTTTTTTTTAATTTTTTTTTTCTTAACCAAAGCAAGACAAAAAAAAGAACATGCACACATTTTGTTTTTAAAAAAAAAACACACGGAAACCCAAAAGCTAAAACAAATAAACAAATTAACACAAGTCAAGTTTTCTCACCCAAACCGCTTTAGTATGAACAAAATTGCGAGAATTGCGGTTCTTGGGTGTTGTCTTAACGTTGTGGTTCCCTTCCCTTTCTATGAGAACCCGTCTTGACATGGTTTCCAACTTCCTATTCATAGGTCTAGGTAAATACACTCTTCCATGCAACTTATAACAATAAGGGTGAATATGACCATGTATACCACAATGATGACAAATAAAAACAGGATGTATAGGGTGTACCTTTTTTTCTTTTACCTTACCAACTCTAGGAAGTTTGAGAAGTCTATCCTCATGTTGAATTTTTTGTTCTCCTTTTCCTTGAGTTCTTGTGTCATGAGATGTAGATGCACTCTGTTTTTGCTCTTTGTTATCACCAAAGCCAATGCCACTCTTGTCACAACTCATTTGTTGAGACCCAATGATATCCTCCAAAGTCTTTGATCCTTTGTTCCAAAGACCAATGGTAGCCATAGCACACTTGAGCTCTTCCTCTTTCTTGATCATTAGTTCTTCCAAAGCAACTTGAGACATCTCGAGAGATTCAATCTTTTCTTCATATGTTGCATAGATTTGTTGTAGCTCATTCCTCTCTATCTCACAAGTCAAGAGTTTTGCACAAAGAGCTTGTCGATCATTAGAAATCTTAAGGGCATCATTCCTAGCCTCGGAAATCTCTTTTTTTAACTTGACATTCTCACTTTCACATGTTTTGAGTTTCTTTGTGAGTTTGTCATTCAATTTGAATAAGTTAAGAGACTCCTTATACAACTTTTGATATGCTTGCTGAAGTTCTTCATCTTCACTCCCCGAGGATTCGTCAAATAGGGGTGGTCGAACCATAGAATTTCCCTCACGAATTGAATCCATTATCACAAATCAAACAAGATCTCGTTCTAAAAGAATTTTTTTGAAAAAAAAAATAGAACGACCTGCTCTGATACCAATTGAAAAATCTAGAAACCCTAAATGTTGATTTGTGATTATGTACCAATTTTAAGCAGAATATAACAATCCCAATCAAACAATAAAAGACAAATCGACACAACGATTTTACGTGGAAAAATCACAATTGGACACCTCCAACTGTGATTAAAAAACCACAGGCAACAGCCACAAAATAATCCACTAAGAAGATTTAAAGGAATTACACAAGTATATTCTCAATTACCTAGTGAATCCACGCCTAATTGAACCAACCTCTATGTGCCTCTTCCAACCCCGTCTTCATCTCGGAATTGTCTTTACAATGAGCCACTCCAGAATCCACCGAAGCTTCAGGCTCGAATTCTTCAGAATCCACCGAAGAACAACTCTCTCTCTCTCTTGTATATAACAAACAAAACCTTTGATGTACTCTCTTTAAATCATGAGTTGAATACTCAATAAAATATCAAAGAAAACTAGCCAAATATCCCTAGATATAAACCTTAAGAACCAAAAAGAAGATCTGGAGGAATTAATTTAGTTTTGGGAGAAAACCAACTACTTATAGAAAACAAAAGTAATCCTAGTTTTGAAAGAAAACCAACTTCTTAAAAAAAATAAAAGTAATCCTAATTTTGAAAGAAAACCAACTTCTTATAGAAATCCTTGTCAACCGGGATTGCCAAGATTAAAACCTAACACAATCAAACAATCAACAATTAAAACAAAAATCAAACTTAAATCATAATAAACGAGCATACAAAATTTTGCAAGAATCTATCAAAATTATCTAATTTTTTGTTTACAACGTAAGAATATAGGAATATCCTAATAATTAAAGATCTCGAATTTCATATCCTCACATCGGACAAGAATTATGTGATTTCAACCATGGCACAATGCAACCATAATGAAAAACATGAGAACAGGGCATGGAAGTAACCTCTGTTTGCTCCCCAAACTCCTCCAAACAAACAGCACAAGTCCTGAACTTTTCATCATCTACTCCACCATTGAACACCACCACTTTCTTCAGCCCATCAATGGTGGCTTTCGAAGCTCCTCTCCTCCTCTGTACAGACCCACCACCATCCTCCATAGTCACCACCTCCTCTGCCAACATCTGATCGTAATTCATTATGGTGGTGAGTTTGAACCGAGCAGTGACTTGAATCCCACGAGGATTCCCAAATCGCAACCAATCAAGATCGAATATGAAATCGATGATATGCTGCTTCAGGAGATCGCATAAACTACGATCGAATCCCATGTCGTAGAGTCGGTGGAAAATATAGAATTCGAAAGAAACGACGGCGGAGAGAAAGTGATAAGGAATGGTGAAAGAATCTTGAAAATCTGGAGCAGTGAATGTGGGATAATTGGTATTGATATTGCCTTGAAGAACTGGAGTTTCAGGAAGTGAGTCGATCTATGGTAATGGATACATCTGAATGTTGTAGTCTGTTGATATAGTTGCCATTGACAATTGACAAAATCTAGAAAGAGAGAGTTAGAATGAGATTGTTGGAATGGAGATAATGAAGATCAAGATTACTTGATTTTATAGCCGTTTTGAGTTTCCATATTTGAAAACCCATTTTAGTTTCCTAATTTCGGTTGGGTCCCCATATTTGGAATCCTAAGTCATATTGGAAAGTTAGATTTGTGGTTTCCTAATGTGCTAAGGGGTGACTATCTGGGAAAAGTTGGATTGTTTTAAATCCCAAATCCAATAGAACTAAGGTTTCTACATATGAGAACTCAATCAAAAATTAAAACTCTTTGACTACTACTATAAAATAAGGGTCACTCATCTCATACCTTCATAGTCAACATTCCAACTCTCTCGCCATAGCTTCATCATGGTAACTGTATTAAGCAGCTATGACATTCGAAAGTCCAAACCCAAAGGTGAGCCCCTCCATACTCATTGTGCCCACTCACATTCAAAAAATACATGTTCAATTGTCTCCTCTTCATTGTGACATCGAGCGCATCTAGTACTAACATGGACTCCATGTTTTTTTAATTCCCATTGTACAGGAAGAATTTGGTGGAGACATTTCCAAATAAAGACAGCCCACTTTGGAGGTAAGCCTATTTTCTATAACTTTTTCCATAACCCTTGAGTAGAACAAGTCCTATAAAACATAGGGTAAGTACGAATCAAGGCCTGTTTATACCCAGATTTTACAGAATAAACACCATTTTCAATGGGACTCCAAACCAGTCTATCTTCACAAGGATAATTGGGTATGTGAATTGATATAATAGCACGAGAACAAGCTGGTGGGAAGAATAATCGTAGCAAATTTTCTCTCCAACAGCCTTGATCCCTGTCAATAAAATGTGCAACTCGCATATCTGGAAGCAGTCTTGTGATTTCTCTTCCTCGCAAGGGGTTAAGCATAGATGGAATCCATTGATCTTCGAACAGCCGAATTTGTTGCCCATTCTCCGTTATCCAATATAGGCCCGACTTCAATAGATCCCTACCCCATAAGATACTGCACCACCCCCAAAAAGAATTGGAACTCATAGTAACATGAAGGAAAGATTGTCTATTACAATACTTACTCAATAAGACCCTTGTCAATAACCCATTTGGATTAGAAATCAACCTCCACGCCTGCTTTGCAAGTAGGGCTTGATTAAAACACGCTGAGTCTCTAAAACCCAAACCACCCCAATCTTTTGGGAAACATAAATGCATCCATTTTTTTCCAGTAAATGCCCCGCTTACCATTGGACTTCCATAGGAAATTTATGATTGTGTTAGATAGTTTGGTCAAAAAGGTGTTTGGCATTCAGAATACCGACATTAAGTATACCGGTATCAAGTGCAATACATGTCTAACCAAAACCCCTCTTCCTGCAAAGTTTAACAACTTACATTTCCACCCTTGAAGTTTAGTTGATATTTTTTCTAAAATAGAGTTGAAAATAACCCCTTTGGATCGGCCCATAAAACCCAAGTTGGCTCCTAAATAAATGCCCAAGTGAGTCCCAACTTTAACACATAAAATTGATTGGAGACTCTGTTGATCTAAGTCCGACATATTTGGGCTGGGGAAAATTTCCGACTTTTGAAAGTTAATACGAAGCCCTGTTTGTGAGCAAAAGCATTCAAGAACCATTTTAAACACCATACATGGGAAAAGTCAAAGGTTTGAAAAATGAAACAGTCATCTGCAAATAAGAGATGATTGACGATGGGGGTTTGTCCACAGATAACTATCCCTTTACATATTCCTTGATTTTCAAGATGAGCAAAGCCATCTGATAAAGCTTGCATTACCAATAAAAACAAATAAGGAGACAACAGATCCCCTTGCCTAAGGCCTGCAGATGGGTGGAAAAATTCAGAGTGACTCCCATTGATTAACACAGAAAAGGAAACAGTATAGACACATTGTTTAATCAACCTAATCCAGTGTGGAGAAAACCCCATTCTTCGCATGATTGCTAATAAAAACTCCCAACTGACTCTGTCATAGGCCTTGTTCATGTCAAGTTTCATTCCAAACACAGACTTTCTACCCTTTTTGTGTTTTTTTAATATATTCTACAAGTTCATAAGCCAATAAAATATTGTCAGATATCAACCGCCCTTTTAAAAATGCACTTTGATTAGCAGAAATCAAGTTAGGCAGAATATCTCGAAGTCTATTAGCTAGCACTTTGGCCCCGATTTTATACAACACATTGCACAGACTTATCGGACGGTAATCATTTACGGTGAGTGGAATCTTCTTCTTGGGTATTAAACATAAAATTGTTGAATTTAAAGACTGAATTAAGTTTCTGGAATTTAGAAAATTAAGCACACATTCCCCCACGGATTGACCCACTTCATCCTAGTAAGATTGATAAAAACCCGCTATAAACCCGTCAGGATCAGGAGCCTTTAATTTTCCTATTTGAAAAACCGCATTTTTAATCTCTATCATTGAAAACGGTTGATCAAGTATCCCAATTTGTTCAACATTTAAATGACTTTTGACAACAGTTAAAATATTTAAATGAGGAGGGAAAAAACTTGGAATCGGGACATCCCCATACAATGTTGGAGCTGGTGCGAACAATTTCTTAAAACGTGCCACAAAACTGTTTTGGATTTCGGCAGGCTCCGTGATGATGTTGCCATTGTCATTTTGGATGCAAGATATATGATTCCGTAGCCGGTGCCATGATGCCATTTGATGAAAAAAGCGATTGTTTCGATCTCCAAGTTGTAACCATACTTGTTTTGACTGCTAAGCCCAATAGAGTTCTTGCTTGCGAAGAAGCAAATCCAATTGCTGCCTCAATGCCCATTCTTTGTCAATCCGCCCAATTTGATTAAGATTGACCTGGACCTGTTGAAGTTCATTTTGGACATCTACAATCTGGCCCTGAATGCTTCGAAAAGAGAGGGAATTCCAATTTCTTAAGTGCTTCATCAAAATAGCCTATTTGTGCTCTACTGAACCAATGTCACCACTCCATACCTTGTGAAGAATTTGCTTTGTGGTCCTGTCCGTTAACCAAGTCGCCTCAAATCGATACCACTTTGGCCCTTGCAAGGTATAGGACTCCGTGTCGAGCAAGATGGGACTATGGTCAGAACGTGGTATGGGGAAAGTTATTAGTGAACTGTGAGTAAAACTTGCAACCCATTGCGCCGATGCTAAAACCCGATCCAATCTTTCATACACCACGGCGCCATTTTTTCGATTATTACACCAAGTAAAATGTACCCCCTTACTCGGTAAATCAATCAACTGATTTCTAAAAATTAACTCATTAAACTGTATTGCTCCTTGGATAGGTCTGTGATTGTTGCTAAGCTTTTCTGTCCAACCCTTAACCTGGTTAAGATCTCCCATGATTTCAAAATTTCAATACAAATCACCCGTTAGTCTTTTAGTTTTCAATTCATATTTTTGTATTAGGTAAATCATACTAACACCCATTAAGATTTACACTTAATACAGATTGTTCCTTCTCACATTCTAAAAATTACTGTCACGACCTAACCCCAAGGGCTTAAGGTTAGAATCGCAACTTATTATTTGATTCTATTCGTAGCAAATTAAACTGCGAAAGCCGAAATAAAAATAATTAAACAGGAAATTACTTCATTCTACTATTTAAAAAAAAAAAAATACATTCATAGGCTTTTATCATTTTATTATGCAATGACCGACCATCAGAAAAAAAAAAAAAAAAAAAAAGAAAGACAGGAAGAAAATAAAAGAAAAATAATTTAACGGATCTGCATAAATTTCTTGCACAGATTCCACTACACGAGGTTATGGGTCTTTCTTACATCTCATCACCTGAAAGGGTAACTGCTATAAGCACACAACAGAGTGAGAAATATTATGCCAAGAGTATAAGGAATACAAAATAACCATGGATAGTTAGTTAAGCCAAAACATTTACATAACTCAATTTGGTAAGTAAATCATTTAAGTAGCATAAACTAAAATACAGAAATTATGTAAATAAATAACCATAGCCACGGTACAGAACAAAACAGAACAAAGGTCACAGAAGTGATAGTCAGAACAGAGGTCAATGGATCCATGACAAACAGAGGACCACAAAGTGGTCAAACAGAGGCCAATGGTTATTTAAGTCCCCAAGGCATGGGACTCCCGTAGTGGTACTTACAAAACATAATTGTTTATAAGGTTATAGGAAAATATTCTTTAAAATTTAAACAAACATATTCATGGGTTTCATTTTAAACAAATAGAGTTCAGAAATTAATCCACGTAATTGAAATATTTATAAAATATAACTTGTATTAATATAACTAATAAAATATAACTTATATAAAATAAATTATGGTAAGTCAAAACATAGGTAAAATATATTATTGTGACTCAATGTATAATATAACTCACCTTAAGATTGACCCTTAGCCTTTACTTTTCACTATCACAAAACTTCTTACTTCTTAGTTTCCTATCTCCACTACCCTTGTGTTTTTCTTCTCTTTTTTTTTTTTTTTTTTTTTTCCTCCTTCTTCTTCTTCTTCTTCTTCTTCTTCTTCTTTGATCTTGATATCCTCCCCATTTATAGGGAGGCAAGCCTTTCCGTTACCTTCCACGTGTCCATAACAATCTTCTTTAGATTTGGATTGAAATCTTGTTAGATCTATAATTATCTTATTAACTTGAGGTAATTATATTTTGGCCCCAATTCTTTAAATTAATTATATTCTCCCTTCATTTGATAAAAACACAAACTAATCCCTAATTAAATGACACTTTATTGCATACCGACAGAAAATTAATTATTTTATTTTACTATCACTCCCACTAGTATTAATATTATTATCATAATTAATTGTGGTATTAATTAAATATTTAGGGTGTCACAATTACAACCCCTACCTGACATTTAAAGTCACATTGCAAATTACCCCTATGTTAGTTAGTTTTTTTTTTTTATTTGAACAGACCCCCTATGTTAGTTAACAGCCAAGTCAACTGGTGATTTTTGATAATATTTGCCCTTTTTCTAAATATCAATCAGTCAGTTTAGTTTTGATTTTTTAAATTTAGTTTTTTAAAAATTGAGTTTTTTATTTATTTTTATTTTTTTGTTTTTAGTGAATATTTTTTACATTTTAAGCAATTTTTTTACTTTTTAGATGTAACTTATTTAAATATATCTAAATAGTGAAATATTTGTGAAAAAATATTTTAAAAAATTAATAAATCCACAAAAATACAAAAATGTACTGCATTTTCATATATTTTTTTGTATTTTTTGGTATTTGATGTATTTTTTAAAGATTTTTTTCACAAATATTATACTTTTAGGTGTATTTATGTTAGGTGTGTCTAAAAATTAAAAAAATTACTTAAAATATTAAAAAAAATTCATTGAAAATATTAAAATACAGAAAAATGAAAAAGTAAAATTTTTTGACGACTGCTTTCTGAAAATCAAAACCAAAAAAACTGAATTTTATCCCCTTTTTTTATTCCCCTCTCTGTTTGTTTGTTTGTTTTGTTTTTTTTCATACAAACAACAATCAGTCGTCATTCTCTCCTTGCTTCACATCACCGCCATGCATTACCACATCACCAACTAACAAACCAAAGCAGGCTTAGGCTTTCATGTTCAGAGAAAATTACTTCTTTAAATCAATTAATCAAACATGTAATGTGCATAAGACTTCTGATGAAATAATCCAGTGCAAAACAACTAATGCAAAATCCCAAAAACAAATGGTAAAATCAACAACCAGTCAACAACCAGTATAACACATAATACACCAGCACCACACCACACCACACCAAACCCAATGACACAATAAATCGATCCATCGCACAAACCCTCCAATCTCAAATAGTTCGTCGGTGATCGTGACAGTAAACATTGATAGAGAGCTTCGCCATCTCATTTATGGAGGCCGGCATGGTGGTGTGGTGAAGATTTGGGTAATGATTTGGTGGTCATGGGTTCGGCGGTTATGGTATAGACATTCATAGATGTGAAAGATGGAGGTGGTGGGTTATGAAGGATGATCTGCCACATAAAAAGCAGTGAGAATCCTATGAGGTTTTTTTAGCAGCACTAGCACCGGAATAATATAAATTGTTTAGCACTATGCTATCAAAATTAGTAGTGTAAAGAGATGAAATAGTTAGTTTAGGGTTAATTTTGATAATATATTGGGGATGTAATGAGAATTACATTTTTTTTTAATGGCGTAATGAGATGGAGGGTGTGAAAATGTTAAATAGTGGTGTAAGTAGAATCACCCATTTATATTAAATTCAAACCTGAAGGGGTGTGTTAGTGTAATTTACCCTTTTGTATTTTTAATGGTTTTTTAAAATATTTTAATCAATTTTTAAAATTTTTAGATCTACTTAATCTTAATATACTTAAAAAGTAAAAATTTGGTACAAAAAAATTTAAAAAATCATTGAATCTAACAAAATATGAAAATGTATTAAATTTTTTATATATGTTTTTTATATTTGGTGAATTTTTTTTAAAAAAAATTTATAAATATTATACTTTTTAAATATATTTATTAGGTGTATTGTATCTAAAAATAAAAAATAAAAAATTGCATAAATATTCAAAAAAATTCACTAAAATAAATAAATAATCACTGACTTACTCGAGCCCACTCCCTTTAAAATAAATAAATAACTTTCACTATATAAATTCGATTTTTATAAAATTAATACCATTCAAAAGGTATCGTTGATACTTTTAAAATAACACTAATGTCAAATATATAATTTTTATATTTTTTTATATTTAATTTTAGGATTATTTTTTGAATTGATTATTTTAATTAATTTTTTAATTTTTTACGAAAATACATATAAAAAAATAGAGAGAAAAAATAATTTTTTTTTATAGTGACTTCTTGACTATTGGCAAAACAACCATTAAAATGCAATAATGCTATGACCACTATATTTTATTATCAAGTTTTGTCTACTATCTGATACATCAACAAGTTATTATATATTGAGTAGTTTCGAAGTATCATGTAACACCTAGGGACGAAGTCAAAAAATTTATTACGGGGACTAAAATAAGTATTGAAAAGAATCCTCATGTGCAAAGTTTCCAATGTTAGGCAAGGTAAGTGTAAAAAAACATAAAATAAAATGAATTTCTCACCTAATTATTTTCAAAAAAATAAAAAATAAAAAAATATTTAAATTTTTTTATATTTATGAATCACGTTTATTTTGAGTGGAACACATATTTTATCAATTATAAATTCATAAAATACATTTAACATTAGGAATTATTTTTGAGGTAAAATTCCATGGTTGATAGAATTCTCTATATACATATAAGAAACGAAATTCAGTTTCCAATATAATTTAGGATTCCCAATGTGGAAAGTCAACCAAAATTGGAAGCTTAAGAAACCAAATCGAAGTCCAATATTACTTTAGGTTTCTAAATACTAGAACTCAACCAAATATTAAACTCTTCTGACTAGTACTATAAAAGGTCACTCACCCCATACCTTCATAGTCACCATTCCAAAACTCTCTCTCTCAAGCTTCATCATGGAAACTATATTAAGAAACTATGACATTGAAACATATGCGACACCACAGATAGACCCGCTACCTCTAGTTCCAGGTCCAACTCCAGCGCTCATCAACATTTATGTCAACAATCTAGTTAAACTACAGCTCCGAACTCGTCAAGGCAATATCGAGTCCAATTATCCTACATTTTTAATTGTTCCTGATATTCAATATGACTTCACCATTCCTCTTCAACTTCTTCCCTTCTTCTTTTCGTGGGATCCCTATGTTTTCAACCAGCTTTCGTCCATGGGATTCGATCTGGAACTCTGCAATTCCATGAAGGAACGCATCATCAGTTCTCTTTCTGGTTTGATTATCGAATATGGGGAGAGTCTTGGGTTTCAAGTCATCGTGCATTTGAGGATCACCACCACGCTCAGGTTGGGTTCTGTACAATCGATAGATTTGATGATGAATCTATTAGCCACAAATGGGGCAATTATCGTGAATGATGATGGTAGTATTGGAACTGTAGAGACGATGAGGACGAGGACAGCCACAAATGGGGCGATTGTTGTGAACGATGATGGTGTTAGAACTGAAGAGACGATGAGGACGAGGACGAGAACGAGAACGAAGAAGGGTGTTTCAAAGGCCGTCATTGATGGGTTGAAGAAAGTGACGGTGTTCAATGGTGAAGGAGATGATGAAAAGTGCACTACTTGTGTTGTTTGTTTAGAGGAATTTGGGAAGGGAACCGAGCTTACTTCCATGCCATGTTCTCATCTTTTTCATCGTCGCTGCATCGTGCCCTGGCTGGAATCACATAATTCTTGTCCCACATGCCGATCTATAGTTCCAAATTGATAATATTTTTATGATGATATGGTGTTATAACCTGATTAAGGTAGTATTATTGGTATCAAATTAGGTAGTTTTGATTGATTCTTGAAAAGTATTGTATTAGGTTCATTATTAGAGTTTAAGTTTGATTTTTCTTTTAATTGTTAATTGTTTTCAAATTTCCTTTTCGTATTGGTTTTCTAATTACATAAAAGATTTGTGATATTCCCTTGTTTTGTTTGTTTAATTATTTTTGTGTGAGAATATATTTAACAAGAGAACAAACAAATACACGGAAAACCCAAAATTTAGTCAATAAGATTGAAAAAAAAAAAAAAAAAAAAAAAAAAAAAAAAAAAAGAAACAGAAGCAACCAATATGGATGAGAAACAGGAAACAATGACATTGACAGCAACACACAGTAAACAAGCTCTATCATGGGCTGAAAATATTCAGCGGTGTTTTGGGAACTTTTAAAGAAAGAGTCAGTTTTTTGACTTTTCAATTTTTTACACAAAAAAGTTATTTTTTTTACACAAAAAAACCAAAAGTCACAAAAAAAAGTCAAAAAATAAGTTTTTTACCAATTTTTCAAAACACTACTCAATACCAAAATCATTAACACAATCAATCCATGTTGCGTTCAAATTTTTTTAATAAAAATAAGAGAGTAGCAATGTAAGAAAAATTACAGCAAAAAAAAAAAAAAAAAAAAAAAGTTAATCATTCTAACAGAAGAAACTTTGAATTTTTAATTTTATAAATTTAAACCATAATGTTTTTAATCTAAACCATATTTCTATTTTCGTTTAATAAAATCGACAGAAAATGATATTTTAATCATTAAATTTAATGTAAGTATATATAAAAAATCTAAAATAGTATTTTTTGTAAGTATTATTCTTTTTTTTTTTTTTAATTTTCCATAAAATATATAACCATATGAAAAAGAAAGAAAAAAAAAAAAAAACAAAGAAAACAGTAGATGGTAAGTTAAGAGATTACCCCCCTAAATTGGACCCCGTCCATTGGTCCAATTGGTAAATTCGAGGGAAATCTCACCCTATCATTTTTCATATGCTTATTTTATTACTAACCAATGGGATCAACGACAAATTATTTCTCATCATTTTTGTGTGTTTTTAAAGAACACCTCATTTTTTAAAATCGTAACTTACTTGGTATAGTTTTTCTACCTGTTTTGTAATTTTAGGTAAAGTAAAATTCTGATTACAAATTTACTGTTTGAATTTGACGGGTTTATTTTTGGGATTATTGAGAATGAAAGAAAAATTTAAATACAATCAAACAATCAACAATTAAAACAAAAATCAAACTTGAATCATAATAAAGGAGCATACAAAATTTTGCAAGAATCTATCAAAATTATCTTTTTTTTTTGTTTACCAGGTAAAAATATATGAATAACCTAATAATTATAGATCTCGAATTTCATATCGGCACATCGGACAAGAACTATGTGATTTCAACCATGGCACAATGCAACCATGATGAAAAACATGAGAACAGGGCATGGAAGTAACCTCTGTTTGCTCCCCAAACTCCTCCAAACAAACAGCACAAGTCCTGAACTTTTCATCATCTACTCCACCATTGAACACCACCACTTTCTTCAGCCCATCAATGGTGGCTTTCGAAGCTCCCCTCCTCCTCTGTACAGACCCACCACCATCCTCCATAATCACCACCTCCTCTGCCAACATCTGATCGTAATTCGTTGTGGTGGTGAGTTTGAACCGAGCAGTGACTTGAATCCCACGAGGGTTCCCAAATCGCAACCAATCAAGATCGAATATGGAATCGATGATATGCTTCTTCAGGAGATCGCATAAACTACGATCGAATCCCATGTCGTAGAGTCGGTGGAAAATATAGAATTCGGAAGAAGCGACGGAGGAGAGAAAGTGATAAGGAATGGTGAAGGAATCTTGAAAATCTGGAGCAGTGAATGTGGGATAATTGGTATTGATATTGCCTTGAGGAGTTCGGAGCTGTAGTTTGAGAACATGGGTCATGTGAATTTTGACCAGAACTGGAGTTTCAGGAAGTGAGTCGATCCATGGTAATGGGTACATCTGAATGTTGTAGTCTGTTGATATAGTTGCCATTGACAATTGACAAAAGCTAGTAAGAGAGAGTTAGAATGAGATTGTTGGAATGGAGATGATGAAGATCAAGATTACTTGATTTTATAGCCGTTTTGAGTTTCCATATTTGAAAACTAGTTTCCTAATTTCGGTTGGGTCCCTATATTTGGAATCCCAAGTCATATTGGAAAGTTAGATTTGTGGTTTCCTAATGTGCTAAGGTGTGACTATCTGGGAAAAGTTGGATTGTTTTAAATCCCAAATCCAATAGAACTAAGGTTTCTACATATGAGAACTCAATCAAAAATTAAAACTCTTTGACTACTACTATAAAATAAGGGTCACTCACCCCATACCTTCATAGTCAACTTTCCAACTCTCTCTCTATAGCTTCATCATGGTAACTGTATTAAGCAGCTATGACATTCAGACATATGCAACACCACAGATCAACCCATTACCTCTAGTTCTAGCTCCAACTCCAACGCTCATCGAAATACATGTCAACAATCTAGTTAAACTAAGGTTGCAAACTCATCAAAGCAATGTCGAATCCAATTATCCCCTTCTTTGCTTCGTGGGATCCCTATGTTTTCAACCAACTTTCGTCCATGGGATTCAGTCTCGAACTTTGCAATTCCATGAAGGAACGCATCATTAGTTCTCTTTCTGATTTGATTATTGAATATGGGGAGAGTCTTGGGTTTCAAGTCATTGTGGATTTGAAAATCACCACCACGATGGAGTTGATTTCTGCGCAATCGATAGACGATATGATGATGGATATGTTAGTCGCAGATGGGGTGGTTATCGTGGAGGATGGGGGTGGTGTTGATGAAACTGCAGAGGCAATGAGGACGAGGAGGGGTGTTTCAAAGGCCACCATTGCTAGGTTGAAGAAACTGGTGGAGTTCAATGGTGAAGGAGACGATGAAAAATGCACTACTTGTGCTGTTTGTTTAGAGGAATTTAGGAAGGAAACAGAGCTTACTTCCATGCCATGTTCTCATCTTTTTCATCATCGCTGCATTGTGCCATGGTTGGAGTCACATAATTCTTGTCTCATGTGCCGATGTGTAGTTTCAGATTGATAATATTTTTATGATGATCGTCTATGGTGTAATAACGTGATCATCATAGCATTGTTGGCTTCAGGTTAGGTAGTTTTGATTGATTCTTAAAAACTACTGTATTAGATTCATTATTTGGGTTTAAGTTTGATTTTTCTTTTAATTGTTGATTGTTTATTGTTTCCAAATTTCCTTTTCATACTAGTTTTCTAATTACATAAAAGATTTGTGATATTCCATTATTTTGTTAGTTTAATTGTTTTTGTGTGAGAATGTAATTAACAAGAGAAGAAACGAATACGTGGGAACCCCAAAATTTAGTCAATAAAATTGTCAAAAACAAATCAATAATTCTATATTAAAAAAAAAAAAAAAAAAAAAAAAAACCTCAAGAAACTAATATAGATGAGAAACAGGACACAATGAAATTGACAGCAGCAACAAAGTATCATGGGTTGAAAATATTCAATATAAAAATCATCAAGACAATCGGTCCATGCTGTGTTCAAATTTTTTTAATAAAAATAAGAGAGTAGTTTTATGTAACACCCCCAAAAAAAAAAATGCAAATTATAATTTTATGAATTATCTATGTGTTAATTGTGAATTATATGATTTAATTCGTGTATATTTGTCCAAATTGGCAAATTATTTGTTGAGAATACAACTTTGGAATTGAAATTGACGACATAAATGGGTTCAAAAATTAAAATTGAGTACAAGGATATGTTAATTGGAATTTTTAGAGTTATCCGGGAAGTTTAATTAAAAATTGATTCCGTCTGATTCGCTAATTTTAATAGGTTGGAATTAAATAATTAAATAGGAGTTAGAGCTTAATACACATTAGTATAATTTAATTTAGTGTAATTAAGATTATAAGGATGAGGATTGAATTAATTTAAGTGAATTCATATAATTCCTAACTTTTGTTTTAATTAAACCCAAACTAGGTAGAATCAAAAGGATTAGTGTGTGGCCATAAATTGAATAGAAAAGAAAAAGAGAGTTTAGTGGGTCTTGTTGGGTGTCATACAAGTTATACACGTAGAGAGAGAGGGAGAGATTGTGCTGCAGAGTTCAAAGAGTAGAAGAGAGAAAAGAAAAGAACACCAAGAGGAGGAAAAGAAGAACTTAAGTAGAAGAGTGCCTTGAGTTTTCATAATTCATCAAGTAAGGTAAGCATTCTCTCTCTAATTTCTTGAAATTGAGATTTACACATGCAACATCTTTAAAGATTAAGGCTGAAATTAAGAAGAATTGATGATCAAATGAAGGTTTTGCTCATATTGCTAAGGATTAAGACATGCATGTATATATATATATGAAAGAATTGAATGAATTAGTTCATAATCCTTACATGCATGACATATTTTCAAGAGAACAATGATTCTAAACTTATTTTCAAACATGATTCATGGAGTTTAAGGAGAGATTAAGCATGAATTAGAGCTTGGGTTCAAAAAAATGGATATTTCATGAAATTGAGTTTCAAAAATGGAAAATGGGTTTAATTTGATATTTAGAGCCTTATAAGAATTCAATTAAGCATCTAATTTAGGTTCATAGAATTAGATGTAGTCAAATTAAGCCTTAATTGACAATTAATTAAATTTAATTGAAATTGAGTTAGGCTTAAAATTATGTTTTAATTGAAATTGAGTTAGGCTTAAAATTATGTAAATAAATGTGAAAATTAATTATTTGGGCCTTGATTTGCTTGAAAATAGAGTTGAAATTGCAAAATGTGCATATTTATGAGTTTCTGATTCAGCAATTTAAACATGACTGAATAATTATAATTTAATGTGTATGAACCTAATTTAAGTTTAATTGTGAAATTAGTGAACTTAATAAGAGTTAGTATATGATTAGATTATTTATATTTAATTAGTTTAGTTAATACATGACTAAACATGTTTTAATTAGAAGTTAAAGGAAATTAATGATCTAATTAATTCCTAATTCTAGTCATCTATATTAAAAGCTTAAGTGAACTAAATATGTTTAAGACATGCTATGCATATTTGTGATTGTAGGTCACGAGTCAAAGACTGCTTGACCAACCGTTCTGAAAGCCTACTGTGAGTAACATTTATGTAAAGATATGTTGATATGAACTATGTTTCAACTATTATGCGATAAGTTATAATTTCTGAAATGCTATTTTGATTATGTAAACGAATGTCCTAATTGCGAATCTATTATGGCATCCACAGATAATCCCAAATCATGGGGGACAGCATGTAAATGCGGGTCCATGACATATATGTGATACGAGATCTCGTTAGCTACTTCATTGTGGTGATATGTGTTTAATCGGTATCCGGAACCGATTACTCTAGTCGGAAGACGATATGCGATATGTTCTGTGAGATGTACCATTATGTTATATTCTGATATGAGACTGATATGAATGATTGTGTCATGATTTGTTTTACGGATATGATATATTTGGAATTCGTTCACTAACCCCTTTATTTTAATGTTATTCACTGGGCTTTAACTCACTGTTTATATATATATGTATAGGTGAGCGTTCTGGAGGACAAGTCTAGAAGGAGTCTTTAGCCGAGTCACCGTTTTGAAGCCTACCGCGTGGTTTTAAGTGCCTTAAAGTTGAGGCTAGGCCTAGAAGGCCGTTGTCAAGCTTTTAATCGTGAAATAAACTTTTATTACGTGCATATGTTATGTATAAGATGTTAAGTTATAAGTTATGTCTTGAATGTGGGTGAATTAACGTTTTTGCATGTAAATATTTGTTCATATAGATGCACAGCTCATTGGACTATTGGTGTTTTTTCATATTGCTTTCGCTAGCCCTGATTATTTATGAGTGTACAGTAAGGCCTTTGGTAATCTCAGATTACTGGCCGGTTATGACGCCAAACTTATAGGGGCAGGTTTAGGTCGTGACATTTTATCACAGTCGCTTGTTAATAAAGATAAAATATAAGAAAGATTACACCTAAAAAAAAAAACTCGAGTTTGACCATTCTAAAAAAGATATTTTGAGTTTTTAATTTTGTAAATTTAAACCCTAATATTTTCAATCTAAATTATAAGTCTACTTTTGTTAAATAAAACTAACCGAAAAATGATATTTTAATCATTAAATTTAATGTAAGTATACATAAAAAATCTAAAACTCTTTTTTGTTGGTAAAATAAACAGAAGGTTTATATTGAAAATAGGGAAAATGATGCAAATAGTCCTTATAGTTTACACGATGTATCAATTTGGTCCCTGTAATTTCAATTTGCTCGATTTTGGCCCTTAATTTAATGGATTGTGTCATTTTAGTCCATTAAATAACGGTTGTTAAGTTAATTTAACGTAAAATCAAACAATGTGTCAATTTGGTCCTTGTATTTTTGCACAATATATCAATTTAATCCCTATCAAAATCGAGAAAATTGAAACTACAGGAACCAAATTGACACATCGTGTAAAGTACAGGGACCAAATTGACACATTGTTTGACCTTCCGTTAAATTAACTTAACAACCGTTATTTATTGGACTAAAATGACACAATCCATTAAATTAAGGGACAAAATTGAGCAAATTGAAACTACAGGGACTAAATTGACATTTCGTGTAAACTACAGGGACTATTTGCATAATTTATCCTTGAAAATATTAAGATTTCAATTGACAAAATTAAAAACTCAAGTTTTATTTTGTACAAGGTTTAAACGTTGGGCCCTTTTTGTAATTTTTCCTAAAATATATAACCATATGAAAAACAAAGCAAAAAATCAAAGAAAACAGTAGAAGGTAAGTTAAGAGATTAGTGCATAGCCGGATTGAAATATTAGAAGGTATGCTGTGAATCTAGTTATAAAAGAATGAGAAAGTTAATTAATCCACACAATTATGCAACAGAACAGAAGTTTTCTAACATCATTCTTGCACTTTAGCAACCACTGAACCTGCTGAATGGTAAAAAAAAAATTTCACTAGTTCGGAGTGAAAGTCAACAACAGGATTAAAAGATTCAACATCATCCAGCTACAATTCAAACCATGGAAAATTGGGCCAAAAGAAAATAAGCAAACAGAAGTACAATCTGATTACAGGATCATTATATGATTACTGAGTCACAAAGATGATTGAATATATCAAGAGATGATTATAGTAGCCAATCAAATGAATTTTACTATTACAAACATGAACAAGCCTTGGTAAACAACAAATCGAGGATTTCCTGACTTTATTACGGGAATCCAAGGCTCAAATTTCTAGAATTTGTAGCACAAAAAAGGTTGGGAAGGAGATTTGAACAAAAAGGATGGAAGATTCAATTTCTTAAAGCAGTTGAGAAATATAATGGAAGGAAATCATATATGACAAATCCAAGAGAAGAGGGAGAGAGACCGAGGCAACAAGAAGTGAAGAATTACAATGTCTCTGTATTTTTCAATCACTCCCCTTTGATTTGTGCATACAAATACTCCGAGGGGTAGATCAAGGTTGGGTATGGCCTGTGCCGGGTTGGGGTCGGTTAGGGTTCGAAGCAGACTCTCATGTCAATCCAAACCCAAACCTGCATTATGCATACACAAGCTACAGGGCCGGCCCTGAGTTCGTCGGGGCCTAAGGCGAACTTTAGAAATTAGAGCCCTTTTGTATTGAAAAAAAAATTCATGAATAAAACGATAAGTTACAACTTTTTTATTTGCTTGTAGCCATAAAAAAATTTACTTACACATATAATCATTAAAATTTTAAACAAAACAATTTAATAAAACAAAATTAGAACAAAAAAATTAGGAAAAAATTATTCAATTAAAATTGATAAAGACCTAGGTAAAAAAATTTGAACAAAATTATTTATTCCACTAAAATCTAATAGATAAAGAAGGTAAAAATAAAAAATAAAAAAAAATAGGGCCCATATATTGTATGTATTATTTTTCTTGAGCCCAAACACTTCTTTTTTTTTTAATATATATTTTCATTTTAATAAATATGGACCAAACTACACTTATAAATAAATATGGAGTAAATCATACATGGACCCAAAAAAATATTTTGGGGGCCCTTTAAATTGATCCTAAAACCAAAAAAAAAAACATTGAGCCTATAATATTTTACCAAATTTAGGGGTTCTATTTTTGGGCCAAATTTAGGGGCCCTATGTTATATATGTTTATATGTTTTACCAAATTTAGGGGCCCTATTGTTTTTTTTTTATATATATATATTTTTATTTTAATAAATATGGGCCAAACACATTTATAAATAAATATGGGCTAAATTATACATGGCCCAATAAAACATTTGGGACCCTTTAAATTGGTCTTAAAATCAAAAAAAAAAAAAAAAATTAGACCTATAACAATTTTTTAAATTTGGAGACCCTATTTTTGGACTAAAATATGGGGCCTAAAGCACAAGCCTTACCTGTCTTAGGGCAGGGACGGCCCAAACAAGCTATTTATAAAGCTATATATATAATATTCACACACATAGAAGTAACTCTATATTCGATGAAAGCATGAATAATCACAAGCAATGAAGCAAGAAATTGAGGTTCCAATCAAACAATGAAATAATTATATATGTCATGTATGGAAAAGAGGTCACCAGCATGAGGCTTTCCGCATTCTGACAAAGACATAAAATGGAGGAAAGAGCACAACTACAGTAGAAGAAATCTTGCAAATTTGTTGCATGCATATATATATATAAAATATTTAAAAAATAAAATAAAATATTTCAAACAAAAAAAATAAAAAAATATTTAAAATAAAAACTATATATTTAAAATAAAAAATAAAATTTTTTTAAATTGTAAATATTTAAAATATTTAAAAAAAATACAACACACAAATGTAGTAATACAACACACATTAAAAAAATAAATAAATATTTACAATAAAAAATATTTATCATAAAAAAGTTTAATTAAGAAAATTTTTAAATATTTAAAAAAATAAACCTAATAAATTACAAAATACAATTCAAAACTCTAAAATTCAAAACTCAAAATACAGCTCAAAACGTTTTTTAAAATTTTTTTCAAAACTCATAACTAAACAAATTTTCTCTTTTCATCATTTCGAAAGTTCAAAATTCAAAATATAACTCAAAACTCAAATCATGATTCAAAAACAAAATCAAATAGAGTTTTGATTTTTAATTTTTTTTTTGACGTTTTAGAACCAGGTTCACTGGTTATTCTAAAGATAAATACTAAAATGTAATTGCAAAGCAAAGCAAAAATAAAAATTGAAAAAATTAAAATAAAAATAAAAATTGATGATATATTTGTGTGCAAGAAAAAATTGATATGGTCTAATTCCCAAACATGTAATAAACTTCTGAACAACGTAATATATTCTATTTGAAAATAACAAATAAAAATGATGATGTGTATTATGTTGTGTAATGAGTCCACAGTTGAGATGATGTGATATATTCTTTTATTTATTAAGTTACATTAGTAAGTGGGAGAGATTTTATTATAGAAAAATGGTTTAGAGCATTAAAAGATGAGTACTAAAAGAGTATTTTAGTTAGTTTTTTTTTTTTTTTTTTTTCGGTGAGGTGCATGCCAGCTTAGTAGTCTATATCATATCTGTTTATTATAATGGGTATGCCATATATGCCCGAGATGACGTGGTGTCACGTTTCAACTCATTAATTGACATTTACTGAAAAATGAGATCAAAGTATGATGCAATTGAACACTTAGCATTTTACCAAGTAAAAAGTAACTTTTCATGTCTTATTTTAATCACATGTCAATTAATAAGTAAAATGGTATATTACGTCATATTGATTACATGATGCACCTCTTATATAAAATACTTTCTCAAACAATGAAAGAGTGAGGGGGTGTTTGGCATGTACTAAAATAGTACATGTTATTTTAACATATTATCTTATTTGGGTCACAATTATCTCATTTGGATTACATCACCTCTCTACTATATCACTTCAAACCTAATCTATATTTCATTTTTTTCATAAAAAGACAAAAAAAAATCTACTAATTTAGCACATGAATATAAGAAGATTTGTTTGGAATTGATGTGGTTAAATTATATAAATGTGAATCTCACATTCACGTGAGATATTTGATAGAAAATTTAATAAAATTTTTAGAATGTTTAGCATTACTCCACTAATCCAACTAGGGAATTGGAGAGAAATCTCACCCTATCATTTTTATATGCGTATTTTACTACCAACAAATGGTGACCAATGATAAATTATTTTTTTTATCACTTTTTTAGGAGAAGAACACATCATTTTAAAAGAAAATCGTTTTAAATTGTTTAGATTTTTGAAAACTATACACATGATATGAATATATATATATACATATATTATAAAAATGATAATGTTTTCAAACTTTATTATTTTTTACTATCAGTCGACTCGTGTAATACAATTGCTATTTTTTTTCAAAATATATTTGATGGTATGATATATGTTACAAAAGAATAATTTAAATTTAAAATTAAAATTAAAGTATAATTTTAATTATTTATTTTGATAATATTAATATTATCGTTTTATAAAAATGTTACTTAAATACTTATAGATATTAATTTTAGTTAAATAAACTCTTTTTAGAAGAAAAAAATAAACTCTTCTCCATATATATATATATTAATAGTTGACTTGTGTAATGCACGTGCTATTTTTCTTCAAAAAAATATTTGATTGTATGATGTGTGTTATAAAACAATAATTTGAATTTAAATTTAAAATTCAAGTATGATTTTAGTTATTTACTTTGATAATATTGGCGTTATCATTTTATAAAAGTGCTAGAATTTCTTTGGAGGAAGAAGATGATGAAGGCTTGAGTTAAAAATTTATCTAAGAAGTCTAGAATTTATTTGGAGAAAAATTTCTCTAGAGAGAAATTTCAATTTTCTCTGAACAAAGTCAAAGAAATTTATGAATAAAGCCAGAGAAATTTCAATTTTCTCTGCCTTATTTAAAATTGTGAACAACACAGAGAAATTTTTCTCTGGTTTGATTAAAACAATTTCTCTAAACTCACTCTTCCCAGAACCCATTTTCTTTGCTAAGAAAAGAGTTTATCTCAGTAGCCTCACTGTATAACTGAGACTCAGATCCTATTGAAGCCTTCTCTACCATATTGGTTAGAGTTCCTAATTTAGAAAATAATCAGAATGCATTCTCAGCCGCGGTCTCCAAATTGAGTAATGCTTCTTTGCATGCCATGATTGTATTTTGCTTCTCACATCCCTCAAAATTAGAATCCGGTTGGTTTATGATATTTTCAAGTTCAAGGTTCCCTGAATTGTCCATGGCAAAGCAAAATTGGCTGAATCACTTTGCAAGATAACGCTAGCCGAGCTCTGCAACTTTGGCATCAAGTTCTTTATGAAAAATGACATAGGAGCAAGCAAGTAACCCCCCCTCCCTCCCAATGTCACTATCATCACTCTCTCTCTGTCCTTCTCTGTTTAATGGCGACTTTGTGGCCTCCCTTCCTCTCCTTCTCTATTTAATGGCAACTTTGTTGTGGCCTCCGTTCCTCTCATTATCACAATCTCACACCCAAAAGAAAAAACCCATCTCAATCTCATCATTAATCTCTTACTATTATATATATATATATATACCCACATAAATAGACTTACCCAATTCTTTTCACATGAATGAATCGCTAGAAGGATTCTTGACTAGGGTTTTGGATTTTTTTCAGGTTGGGTCTTTGACTTAATTGTTGGTTATTATGTACATACGTATACGAAGATATGAAAGTATTTATATGATTGAAAGTTGGGAATTGGGTGTATTGGACCGAAAGAGGAGACATTGTCCAGGTGTTTTTAGTGAGTGAAAGCCATGAATTTCAGTTGCTTTGGAGGATTCAAAATTGAGAGAGGAGGCTCGCAAGATCAATGGCGATGAGATCAGGGAGAGAGAGATAGTAGTGGGATTGATTTGGAAATTTCTGTGTGGTATATATGATTGTGGAGGTGGAGGACCTTATACATAATAAAATAATATTGTGGATCTCTTACATTATCAAATATGGAAGAAGGACCTTAGACTAATTTTTCCTAAAAAGAAATTCAATAACAACTAACCAAGAAAAAATCACATAACAACATCTAAACCCAAAATGAAAAAATAATGAAAACATCCAAATGATGGATACATCTAAGTGTGTGAAATGATTAATCATCTATAATATGATATTAAAACATAAAAGAACTAATTGTTCAATAATTAAGAAATTAACTTAAGTAGTAAATCTAAATTTTAGAGATTCCTCAAGAATATCATTATTGTGCAGGTTTTTCCTCATGTGAGTTGTGATTATATAAAATAATGTAGGAAATAAATTATAATTTCATATAGAGAATCACTATAAAATTTAAACAACAAATCCATAATATAGAATAACATAGAATTGATATTGGAAATAAAATAATGCACAAGAAAATAAGAGAGAGAGAAAAAAAAGAAGACGAAGAAGAAGAAGAAGAAAAGGGGGAACGCAAAATTGGTATTGGATTTGTAGATTATCTCAATTTACGATGAAAAATATATGGAAAAAATATTTGTCAAATAAAGTCTATATTAAATAGGTAAAGTTAGTATAATTTAAATTAGTTTATGTTTGTGTAGAACTCTATATGTAATTAAAAAATACATGCTGACGTAACCCTGTTAAAAAAAAGTAAATTCTTATAATGTGCCACCTAAGCATGAGAAAAACACTACTTTTAATAATATACTAGCAGTTGAACCGTGCAATGCACGTGCTATTTTTTTTATTTTTTTTTAAAAAAAATATTTGATAGTACAATGTGTGTTATAAAAAAATAATTAGAGTATGATTTTAATTTTTTATTTTAATAATATTGACGCTATCGTTCTATAAGATTGTTACTTGAATACTTATATATATTAATTTTAGTTAAATTATTTCTGTATTTTAATAATGTTAGTTCTATCGTGTGAGGAAGTGGTTTGGAAATACTCCTCAAATCCTGGAAGACGCCAATGATCCTCAGCTAGTCACCTGCAAAGATACAAATACTCCGGACGGGGGTGCTGGAATTAGCACTCCGACGGACAAGTTAGTTCCTGTACTCAAGAAAGCTTGTTCACTAAGTTTTTAGAAGTGATTCTTACATACCTTTACCAATCTGACGCTCTTGTATTTATATCCACTCTCTGGACCTCGGGGCCAGAGTCTACTTTTTTTATTTATTATTCTTTCATTCGTCCTGATATGCCTTCTCAAGTCTATTCGGCCTTAAGAACATATTCGGCGTCCTAGTTGAGCAGAATGGAGCCGTTCAGTTCCCGGCTCCTCGGGTGTACCAGATTTCGTTCCTCTATTTATTCGGCTCCCACAATTGCCCCCCAAGTGTTCCGTCAATGACAATTGGGTGAAATGCTTGGTTCCGATTTTCAAATACTCTGAACCGAAGTTTGGGGGTTAGACTTATCACGCGGACGTTTAATTACTCCCCCTTTAATCGTCGTCTCAACTTCCCGCCCCTTTGTACACGCCTAATTATTATGATTTGAAATCTGATGTCCTTTCGAATCCGTGTTCTATGATGCTGGTTGCTGGGTTGCTCTTCGAATCGCTCTTGCAATTCTTCCATCCGTGATACTCTCTTTGTTTTTGTAAGTTTTCCTCTCCCCTGCTCTGAAGCTTTTCCTAGTTTGTTTATTCCATCGTATGTTCTTATAGTCAGTAGGTTATGGCGAAACATTTGAAAGACCTCCTTTCGTCAAATCGAATTGCTGGCTTTAGACGCCATTTCTCTATCCCTGACGATGTCCACCTGTCGTTTGTGGCTGACGGCACTCTTGACATGGAGAGGGAGGACGAATCCACGATTGTCTTTCCCCTTTTGTCAATCGCAGAGGGTGGAGTCCGCTTTCCCCTTCACCCGTTTCTGAGGGCTGTTCTTCGCCATTGGGATTTGATCCCTTCCCAGCCCAATGTGAATTTCTTTAGAATTATAATGGGGGTCATAGCGCTGAACCGTTGCCTTGGAATTAATCTTGGCATTCCTGCCATTCGGCACTGTTATGCTTTGGCCAAGTCCTCTGGTCGGCACGGGCGTTACTTCCTCAGAGCTAAGGATACAGATCATCAGTTGATCACTATGCTTTCCAGCTCCGGGAAACGAGTTGATGACGTCATGGTCGTTGTCTGCGGCAACTGGGAGTTCGGCGAAGGGGAGGATCGTGTCGATCCTATTCCTAGACGTAGGGGCGAACTAGGTCACCGAATGCCCTCTTGCTCGTATTATGTGTTCATATTTGCCATACCCTGTTTTCTTGAGTCTTACGGCTTGTCTTGTGCAGGGAACGATTTGAAAAAAGTCCAAGCTTCAACTGACGACGCCGTCCTTTCGGACATTAGGATTGCTCTTAGTTATTTCGGCCGTCGCAGTCTTCATAAGCAGGGAAGAGCGGCTCACGTTCTGCTTTGCTACGAGCCTACATATACAACCTTTTCAGCTGCGGAAAACATACCGATTCCAAAGGGGGAGGATTTTCTCGTCGCTCGTATTTTATCCGACTTCAAAAACTTGAGACAAGTAGGTTTTGAAGGGTCCGATTCGGAGAATATCGAAGTATCCCATACTGCCGAATCAGATCAGTCCGAGGCCGAATCTGAGGAGGTATTGGATTCTGCCGATCCTACCTCTACTTCGGGGCGGGGGAACCTTTCTGTTGACGACGTTCCTCAGCGTACAGACAATCTTCCCATCTCGGGCCCCACTAACATGGCTGGGTTAAGCCTGACAAAGCTTGCTAAGAAGGCGAATGCGGAGAGGTTAGCCGCACGGCGGAGAGCGGAGGGCCTTTCGACCGAACCGCCCACCAGTGAATCTCAACATTTCCTCCCAGTTACTGAATCGAGATCCTTAGGAATTGTTGAGGAGGCGGCAACAAATAAGTATGCTGAATCCGCATCGGTTGGGAAAGCCGTTCAGGATGTTGAGGGAAAGGCGGAGAAACGCGCTCGGGATCGTGAGGTCGGTTTAGAAGATCACGGCGGCAAACGTCCTCGAATGGAGGGATCGAGTGAGGTTGTGCCCTTTGTGATTCGACTGATGGTAAGAAACATGCCGGTTCCTTCGGATGCCTCGGCGCTTAAAGACCCAGAAGTCGCGTTCGACGTGACAACGTCTTTGTCGTTGCCGTCTGATATGGAGGCTTTCCAATTGGAACCGGATCTGAATGCGACAATGTTAGCCGCGCAATCGGCCCTTTTGGTGCGTATTCTGATTTTTCTTTTACTTCATCCAAACATTGTTCGCGTTACGTTTTTTGTTTGAATTTTTCTTTTGCAGACCGTTGGTAGGATAGCCGATGTAGGCCGACGCCATCTCGACGCCGTCAAGCAGATTAGTCGTTTACGAAAGCAAGTTGAGGGCCAGAGGAAAAGGGCCGAGGACGAATTTTTAAGAGCAAACCAGGAGGCTTCTCGGGCAGAGGCCGCGGTAGAGAAAGCTCGTGATGCGGATAAGTTGAGAGCGGAGGCCGAGAAGAAGGCCGACGATATGGAAGCTGCACTTGGCTTGTCCCAAAAGGCAGTTATCAGCCTGGAGGCTGAGTTGGCTGGAATGAAGGCGGCGAAAGTGCTTGCCGATTCAAAAGTTTTCGAAGCCGGGAAGGAGGCTGGGCTCGCCGAGTATGTGGACCAGGTTTCTCGGTTTGAGAATCGGGGCTTCAAACATGGTTGGGACAAGGCCCTTGCTGCAGCTGGAGTTTCGCTGGATATGCCAATACCATATGAGCAAGTGGACATCGATCCGTTGGAGACTGATTCCGAGGGTTGATCTTTACGATACACAATTGTTATGATTTCGAGAAAGTACTTTTGCCGTTTGTTTTTGTTATTTCGTATGTGTTTATCAGACATTTTTCATGCGGGCTGATTATAAAATGTTATGATACAGAAATGGACGTCGATATTCTTTTGTAGTTATAAAATGTTATGAATTCTGCTCAATGTGCTGATATTTCCGTCATTTTATGGTGATATTTCTTAATGGATCTATAATCTGCCCTTGCCTTGGCCAGGGCGCGAGCGTGAAGAGCCGAATGGTTCACACGTGGGCTGGCCGAGGCATCTTTGAAAAGACGGCCGATTAGATTAATAAATCTGCCCTTGCCTTGGCCAGGGCGCGAGCGTGAAGAGCAGAAGGGTTCACACTCGTGGGCTGGCCGAGGCATCTGTGAAAAGACGGCCGATTAGATTAATAAATCTGCCCTTGCCTTGGCCAGGGCGCGAGCGTGAAGAGCCGAACGGTTCACACTCGTGGGCTGGCCGAGGCATCTTTGAAAAGACGGCCGATTAGATTAATAAATCTGCCCTTGCCTTGGCCAGGGCGCGAGCGTGAAGAGCCGAATGGTTCACACTCGTGGGCTGGCCGAGGCATCTGTGAAAAGACGGCCGATTAGATTAATAAATCTGCCCTTGCCTTGGCCAGGGCGCGAGCGTGAAGAGCCGGACGGTTCACACTCGTGGGCTGGCCGAGGCATCTTTGAAAAGACGGCCGATTAGATTAATAAATCTGCCCTTGCCTTGGCCAGGGCGCGAGCGTGAAGAGCCGAATGGTTCACACTCATGGGCTGGCCGAGGCATCTGTGAAAAGGCGGCCGATTAGATTAATAAATTTGCCCTTGCCTTGGCCAGGGCGCTAGCGTGAAGAGCCGGACGGTTTACATTCGTTGGCACGTGGATCGTCGTCCGACGTTTGGCGTTCGGTCATACTGACGCTGCCTTGGGGGAGCTGCGCGTGTCGCAGAATAAATGGGGTAAGTTCGTATCGAGGGTCCTATTTATTTGGGTACAGGGTTGAGCCAATACTGGGGAAGAACCGAGATTGGCTGAATTCAAACGTCGAAATGTATCGCAGCAGCGAGCCCACTGGTATGGGAAGAAGAGCATCCAAGGATCGGGAAAAATAGCAGCGCCTTAGTCGTCGAAGCAGGTCCCCTCAAAGGGACGTTCAACGGGGAGGTTCCCCACGCCCGCGACCGGGAATCGAGGTGGACGTGACGCCGCAGCCATTGAATTTTGCGATTTTTGTGAAGAATAAACCGATGACAGAGGCGGATTCCATCATTAAAGACCCAGATGTGGCAGTCGAGTTTGCTCGACAGATTTTTCCACCGGAAGTCCGACAATCGATGGTTGGTCGTCGTGATTTCGAAGTGTTTCGGGACGGCATACATGGGGCTGTAAAGGGGTTGTATAATGCTTATGAGATTGGCATGCGTCTGCGTGCGATGAGACGTGACATTGAGAAAAAGGACGAAAGGAGTCGCAGCCTGGAAGCTGGCGCGAAAAAGGCCGAGAATGAGCTTCGGGAGCTTCAGAAGGTTCGAATGGCTGAGCCGGCGACGGCCGGTCAACTTAAAGTGGGCGGAAATACGTCCCAAAAGGACCCGGGTTACGAGAAAGGATATCAGGACGGTTTCAAGGCCGGGGTTAAGAAAACCCAGACCGACCTTGCTGAGGAAGTCTGCCGACGCGAAAATCGCGGTTTTAAGCATGGCTGGATCAAGGCCCTTCAAACCGTGGAGGTTCTTGGGTCCCTAGGCATAGATTCAGCTTCACCCCTATATCACCGACGTTACCTTCCCTATTCCAAACTTGAAATCGAGAAGAGCGACGATGAGGAGGCCGATTAACTAGACTGTAATGCAACAACAGACTTCACTACGAATAAATAGGCTTTCATTTTCAATGTCCGTCTTTGATTGTAAAATATTTTGATTGTAAAACGTTTCTAGTTCAAACGTGTCGATTCATTTTATGGGAATATTTGGATTTTGATTAGAATATTTTGCACTGCATGGTATAAACGTTGAGAAATGCATTAGTGGGCCCCAAGGCGTCATGCCCTAAAGGGCGCTCCGAATCCGGAAACTTGTTCTGGTCAATCGTGACATCCACGAAGGGCGCTCCGAATCCGGAGACTTATTCGGCCCTAAGGCGTCATGCACCAAAGAGAGCTCCGAATCCGGAGACTTATTTGGCCCTAAGGCGTCATGCCCCAAAGGGCGCTCCGAATCCGGAGACTTATTCGGCCCTAAGGCGTCATGCACCAAAGGGCGCTCCGAATCCGGAGACTTATTCGGCCCTAAGGCGTCATGCCCCAAAGGGCGCTCCGAATCCGGAGACTTATTCGGCCCTAAGGCGTCATGCATCAAAGGGCGCTCCGAATCCAGAGACTTATTCGGCCCTAAGGCGTCATGCCCCAAAGGGCGCTCCGAATCCGGAGACTTATTCGGCCCTAAGGCGTCATGCACCAAAGGGCGCTCCGAATCCGGAGACTTGTTCTGGCCAATCGTGACATCCACGAAGGGCGCTCCGAATCCGGAGACTTATTCGGCCCTAAGGCGTCATGCACCAAAGGGCGCTCCGAATCCATAGACTTATTCGGCCCTAAGGCGTCATGCACCAAAGGGCGCTCCGAATCCGGAGACTTATTCGGCCCTAAGGCGTCATGCACGAAGGGCGTTCCGAATCCGGAGACTTATTCTGGCCAATCGTGACATCCACGAAGGGCGCTCCGAATCCGGAGACTTATTCGGCCCTAAGGCGTCATGCACCAAAGGGCGCTCCGAGTCCGGAGACTTATTCGGCCCTAAGGCGTCATGCACGAAGGGCGCTCCGAATCCGGAGACTTATTCTGGCCAATCGTGACATCCACGAAGGGCGCTCCGAATCCGGAGACTTATTCGGCCCTAAGGCGTCATGCACCAAAGGGCGCTCCGAATCCGGAGACTTATTCGGCCCTAAGGCGTCATGCACGAAGGGCGCTCCAAATCCAGAGACTTATTCTGGCCAATCGTGACATCCACGAAGGGCGCTCCGAATCCGGAGACTTATTCGGCCCTAAGGCGTCATGCACCAAAGGGCGCTCCAAATCCGGAGACTTATTCGGCCCTAAGGCGTCATGCACCAAAGGGCGCTCCGAATCCGGAGACTTGTTCTGGCCAATCGTGACATCCACGAAGGGCGCTCCGAATCCGGAGACTTATTCGGCCCTAAGGCGTCATGCACCAAAGGGCGCTCCGAATCCGGAGACTTATTCGGCCCTAAGGCGTTGAGCTCAAACATGTAAAAACACGAAATCTTGCATTACAACGACATGGGTACAAGTATCAAGCCCACAGGTCGGGTCATTGATAAAATTTACGTAGATGTGTTGAATTCCACGGCCGTGGCAGGCTTCTTCCAGACATGTCTGAGAGCCGATATGCCCCTGTACCTGCAACGGAATCTATCTGATAGGGGCCGTCCCAGTTCGGACCAAGCTTTCCATCGGCCGGCCTCCGGTCGGCTGGTAGTACCTTTTTTAGGACTAGTTCTCCTGGATTGTAGCGCCGCAACTGAACTCGCCGATTGTATGACTTAGCGAGCTGCTGCTGATAACGTGCCATGGATGCTAAGGCGCGGTCTCTTCGTTCTTCAATTAGAACCAGGTCCAGGGCGAGCATCATGTCATTTCGGCCCGTGTCAAAGGCTTGCGATCTGAGAGTTGGTAAGCCGATCTCTAGGGGTAAGATTGCCTGGGTTCTGAAGCATAGGGCAAACGGCGTTTCTCCGGTAGATCGCCTTGGCGTTGTACGATGGGCCCATAGTACACTCGGCAACTCTTCAACCCATCTGCCTTTGGCACTCTCCAGCCTCTTTTTGATGCCGTCCAAGATGGATTTCTTTGAAGCTTCCGCTTGACTGTTACTTTGGGGGTAGGCTGGCGTAGAGAAGTAAGGCTCAATACCATACTTGCTGCACAATTCTCGGTATACGCCACAATCGAACTGAGTACCATTATCCGAGATCAACGCTCTTGGAATGCCGAATCGCGTAATGATATTCCTCCACACAAAGCGCTTAATGTCGGAATCTCGTATATGGGTTAGAGCCTCCGCTTCGACCCACTTTGTGAAGTAATCTGTTGCTACAATTAGAAATCGCTTGTTCCCTGGGGCCCTCGGCAATGGTCCTACGATATCAAGTCCCCACTGAGCAAACGGCCAGGGGCTTGTGATAGAATTCAAAGCTTCTGCCGGCTGATGAGTTAGTGGGGAGAACTTTTGGCATTGTTCGCATTTCTTGACATAATTTTGTGCGTCGGCTCTCATCGTCGGCCAATAATATCCCTGTGTTATCGCTCGATGGGCCAGGGAGCGTCCCCCCGAATGGGCACCACAGCTGCCCTCGTGTATCTCAGTGAGCAGCTTCTCCACTCTGTCCGGGTGCACGCATTCCAAATATGGACCAGAGAGGGACTTTTTGTAAAGCCCTCCTTGTGGATCTAAGTAGTACCGCAGGGCCTTGTTTCGCAGCTTGTGTGCTTCTTTTTTGTCCTCTGGGAGTTGCTCAGAAGAAAGGAATGCAGCGATGGGGTCCTTCCAACTTGGAGCGGATTCTGTAATGTTGATGTGGGTTTCCTTCGGAGGGCCGATACTTGGTTCCAGGACGAAACCTACTTCGATGGTACGCTTGAGCTCGGAGTTGATGGCGGAGGCTAAGCAAGCCAGGGCATCCGCGTGTGTATTTTGATCGCGTGTTATTTGGTTTAATTCATGATGGTCGAATTTCGCCAGCAAGGAGTTAGCCGTTTTCATATAGGCCGCCATACGCTCGTCTCTTGCCGCGTACTCCCCCTTCAGCTGGTTGATTACCAATTTTGAGTCACAAAACACCAACAGCCGCCGCGGGCCGAGCAGATGTGCGTTCCGCAGTCCGGCTAAAAGGGCTTCATATTCGGCTTCGTTATTTGATGCTTCGAAGCCGAGCTTGACGGCCTGCTCAATTACTGCGCCGTCTGGAGACATAATTACGATGCCGGCGTCGCTGCCCCGTTGATTAGACGATCCATCACAGTATAACTGCCAAATGTCCCCAACATAAATTCTCCAATCTGGCTTTGACCGAACTTCGGCCTTTGGCTGGACGTCATTAGGCTTGAGGTCGGCAAGCCCTCCTGTGAATTCGACAACAAAGTCGGCAAGCACCTGCCCCTTGATTGCAGTTTTGGGTAGAAACTGAATGTCGTACTGGCCGAGTTCGAGAGCCCACTTCGAAACACGTCCTGATGCTTCTGCATTCCGTAGTACTGATCGAAGGGGATATTCTGTTAGCACCCTAATGCTGTGTCCTTGGAAGTAATGCATCAGTTTTCTTGCTGCCATGACCAAGGCTAGGACGAGTTTTTCCAGTGGTAAGTAGCGTGTTTCGGCGTCCACCATTGCCTTGCTCACATAATACACTGGCTGTGGCTGCCCTTCCTCCTCTTTTAATAATACGGCACTGACGGCCCTGTCGGAGACTGCCAGGTATAGAATGAGGGGGTCACCGGCGGCGGGTGTTGTTAGAAGAGGTACTGTCCGGAGGTAGGTCTTGAGCCCGTTAAAAGCTGCTTCGCATTCGGCGGACCATTGGAAAGCTCTGCCCTGACGTAGTGTCTGAAAGAATTGTCTGCAGCGATCTGTAGATCGACTGATGAACCTGTTGAGTGCAGCAGCCATTCCCATCAACTTTTGGACTTCTTTCACTGAACGGGGGGAACTCAGTTCCAAAATTGCTGTGACTTGCCTCGGGTTGGCTTCGATTCCTCGGTGGTTGACGATATAACCCAGGAATTTGCCGGAGCCGATCCCGAATGCGCATTTGGAAGCGTTTAGCTTCATTCTGTATTTGCATAGGGTGTTGAATGTCTTTTCCAGATCGGCTATATGGTTTTGTTCTTCTTTGGATTTGACCACCATGTCATCGATGTATACTTCCATAGTGTGTCCGAGCTGTTCTTTGAACATCGTGGTGACCAGTCTTTGGTAAGTTGCCCCTGCATTCTTCAGTCCAAAAGGCATAACCCTGTAGCAGTAGGTTCCTCTTGGAGTGAGGAATGCAGTTTTGTCCTGATCATCCGGATTCATGGCGATCTGATGGTAGCCTCTGTAGGCATCGAGGAAACTCATGCGCCGGTGGCGTGCCGTCGCATCGACGAGTTGGTCAATTCTAGGTAAGGGGAAGCAGTCTTTGGGGCAAGCTTTGTTCAGATCCGTGAAATCGACGCACACTCGCCAAGTTCCATTTTTCTTTTTCACGACCACTGTGTTGGAGAGCCACGTGGGGTAGGTGACTTCTCTAATTGCCCCGGCGTCAAGCAATTTGTCAACTTCTTCTACAACGGCGGCGGTGTGTTCTGCGGAGGATCGCCGGCCTTTCTGAATGATCGGCTTACACCGGGGGTCGACATTGAGGTGGTGCTGTGAGACTGACGGGTCTACTCCCGGCATCTCGTATGGAGTCCACGCAAAGACGTCGAGGTTGCCGAGTAAGAAAGTGATCAGCTGCTGTCTGTCGACCTGGCTCAAAGAGGCGCCGATCATAAAAAACTTTTCCGGGCTTCCATCGATGTCGACCCGGTCTAAACCTTCCGTGGCCTTTTCGTTTGGTTGATGCCCGACGTCATCCAGGATCGCTCGACTGGGCACTTCAATGGAGTTTACTTGCAGTTCCTTCGGCGTCTTGGCGGCGAGAAGGTAACATGCTTGCGCCGACTGTTGAGAGCCACGAATCTACTCAACGCCGTGTTCCGTTGGGAAACGTAGCAGCTGGTGGTAGGTGCTTGGAACGGCCTGCAGGGTATGCAACCATGATCACCCCATGATGAGATTGTACGGCGACGATAGCCTAACGACCAAGAATTCCACATCCACCGTTCTAGAGCCAGCTCGAACGGGTAGACTAATCTTTCCCAATGGGTACTCCGGGTTGGCGTTGAAGCCGAATAGTGGATAAGGAGCTGGAGTCAGATCCGAATCGTTGAACCCGAGTTTGATGAAGGTTTTATAGTACATAACCTCTGAAGTGCTTCCCTGGTCGATAAGGACGCGTTCCACGGTGAACCTGTTTACGCGTAGCGCAACAACCAGAGGATCTACGTGAGGGAGTGTTACGCCGCTCAAATCAGAGTCGTCAAAGGTGATGGTTAGCGCTTCTCGGAGCCGAGGTCGCTTTGTTGGGGTGAGCTGATGCTGGGGGCTTGGAAGTGACTGGATTGCATGTACAGTCGGGGCTATCGGCAGGCTGTATATCATATGCACGGTGTCAAGCGGGACGCCTCTTGGGCGACGTGCGTCCTATGTTACCTCCTCAAGGTAATCGGTTAAGGCGCGGGTACTGTCGGCATTATGCTGTTGGCCTCGAGGTCGTTGAGGACCTGCCCGTGGGAATCGCTCAGGAACCTTGAGACCTGCCCCTTTGGACTTTGCTTTTTCTAAGGCCAGATCGCAGCGAAGGCGTTCGTTCTCAACGATGATATTATCCAAACTCTGTTTGGTTTGTCTGGCTTGTTCTATGGTCACTTGCATTGTCTCCGTCGTTGAAGTCGTTGGTGAGTTGGAGTTCGAGGCGCGTCGCTGCGCGACGGTTTCCTTTCTGAGCGTATTGGCCGGAGTGAAGTCGTCTCTCTGTGCGGTCTCGCCGGTGGCTATCAGAGGATCTTCAGTCACGTCTTTCATGGATATATTCGAGTATTCCCACAGACGGCGCCAATTGTCAGGAAGTGGTTTGGAAATACTCTTCAAATCTTGGAAGACGCTAATGATCCTCAGCTAGTCACCTGCAAAGATACAAATACTCCGGACGGGGGTGCCGGAATTAGCACTCCGACGGACAAGTTAGTTCCTGTACTCAAGAAAGCTTGTTCACTAAGTTTTTAGAAGTGATTCTTACATACCTTTACCAATCTGAAGCTCTTGTATTTATATCCACTCTCTGGACCTCGGGGCCAAAGTCTACTTTTTTTATTTATTATTCTTTCATTCGTCCTGATATGCCTTTTCAAGTCTATTCGGCCTTAAGAACGTATTCGGCGTCCTAGTTGAGCAGAATGGAGCCGTTCAGTTCCCGGCTCCTCGGGTGTACCAGATTTCGTTCCTCTATTTATTCGGCTCCCACATATCGTATTATAAAAGTGTAATCATTCTATAATAATTTTGTATGATATATATTAAATTATAAAATAATAAAATAAATAGTTATTTTGATATTAAAAATAATAGTCAAATTAGAAGAAGAATTACTAATATAAAATTAAAAGTAGATCTAATTATTTAATTTTCTTTTATATTCATTTGGAAAATAAAAATATGTAGAAATATAAATTATATAAAATTTATTAAAAAAATTAAATATAAATATGTTATAATTAGGTTATCATATAATGATTTTATATGATATATATATATATATAATTATAATATTGCAACATAAACACTTTTACTTAAATTAAAATATCAACTACTATATAAAAAGAAATTTAACAATAACTAGCTAAGAAAGAATCACATAACACTATCTAAATCCAAAAAGAAAAAATAATGAAAACATCTAAATGATAGATACATGTCAGTGTGTGAAGTGATTAATCATCTGTAATCAGTAGCGAAGCCACATGAGGCCTAGGGGGGCCACGTGCCCCCCTGGATTTTTGAATTTTTTTTTTTTTTTACATATGTATATAAATAAAATTTTAAACAAAAATAATATTCAAAATAAAATGTCAAGGGCATTTTAAATTTATGAAAACAATAGTGATTGTTTTACTGAAAATGAAGTGACTAGCACAAATTATATTTTTCTGTATGAAAATTTTATAAAAAAATCTCAATATAAAGGTAATATCCATCATTATTGATATGCAAATATAATTAATCTCACTATATTTATGTAAAAATTGCTACAGTGCTAGTTATATTTGCATGTGAAGTTCACTCTTCATATATTGTTTTACTATTGATTGGTGATATCATATGTCAATAATGACGTAATATCACTATTATATAAAATTTTTACTCAAATTTTGTAAAAATTTAATTTATCTTACCATTATAATTTATTTTAAGACTTAAATATGTAACTATTTTTACATTGTTCATGATACACTAGTTACACGCAATACTTTCTTTTCGATTTTACTCGAAGTTAATTGTAAAATTTTATGTGAAATACTTTTGTAATAATTTATTTAAGTTTTTGTACTTAATATTAATTCAAAAATTATTATTATCTTCTTATTGTTGGTTATAGGGAAAAAAATTAAAGTTGTAATCAGAAAGTGCCTCTTCTGATTTAGTTCCTGGCTCTGCCGCTATCTATAATATGATATCAAAATATAAAAGAAATTACTATTCAACAATTGAAAAAATAATTCAAATAATAAATCCAAGATTTCCTAAGAGTATCATTGTTATGCCGATTTTTACTCTTGTGAGTTGTGATTATATAAAATAATATAGGAAATAAAGTATAATTTCATATATAAAATCATCATAAAATTTAAACGACAAATCCATAATATAGAATAATATAAAATTGATATTGAGTATAGAATAATACATGGAAAAAAAAATCTTAATACCCTTGAAAAAAATTAAGAAGAAAAATGTGAAACGCAAAATTGGTATTGAATTTGTGGATTATCTCAATTTACTATGAAAAATATATGAAAAAATAAATATTTGTCAAATAAAATCCGTATAAAATTGATAAAGTTAGTATAATTTAAATTATGTTTGGATTTGTATAGAACTCCATAGGTAATTAAGAAAATACAAGTTGGCGTAACTCTCTTAGAAAAAAAAGTAAGTTCTTATAATATACCACCTAAGTATGGGAAAAACACTACTTTTAATAATATGTATATGATGTAGGAAAGATTTTGTACAATCAAAGTATAATCCATATAGAATTTGTAGTTAAATTTCATGTGAAACTCAAATTGGGCTTCTGAAAGAAGTATTTTTCAAATAGAATCTGAATAAAATTGGTATTGGGCTTGTGAATTATCTAAATTGGGTTTGGGTTTAAGTTTGTGTAGAACTCAATATACAAATGGAAAATGCATGATTGTTTTTTTTGATCGGCAAAGAAAAATTTCATTAAACAGTAAGAAATTAAAAGTACAGGAAGATGAAATGCATCGAGAGAGATTCGGAAGTATAAAAATACCCCTACTACTGCTACTCGCAATCATACAACCAACCCCTAAGCCTCTCGATTTTTTTTTTTTTTTTTTTAAAAAGTTAAGAAGAACTTAACTAAAAAAATTAAAATACATGAATCTCTACACATCCAACCCACCAAAACACCGAAACCAAACTAAATAAACTACACTAAACTAAACACCCAACTAAACAACGCACACGGCTCTGCCAAGGCCCACCAACTATTTTGAAAACAAAATCATTACACCTACGCTGCTAAACAACTCCCAACGCCTCTGCCACCCTTCTACAGCCCCGACGCCTGCTACACGCCATACCCACGCCTGCAGCACGCCAACTGCACGCTCCGCTGCACCACGCTAGCTGCACTCTGGTCGGAAAACTCCATAGCCACCCGCTCGACAGTTGAAGGACCACCCCTGGACAGCTGAAGGATCACAACACCTGACTACACCTATGCTGCTAACAACACCCAACGCCTGCTAACAACTCCCAACGCCTCTGCCACCCTCGCTGCTCCACACCAGCAGCACTCTGACCGGAAACCACCAAAGCCACCCGCTCGACAGCTGAAGACCCACCCCTGCACAGCAACCACAGATCCAAAAACTCCCCTGCAGCCCACTCCACACACCCACCAATCACCGATCACCCGCTGGGACACAGGACAACACCCCTCAAACTCTCAACCGAGAAGGAGCGCACGAGTGCATGCTGGAAAGAACTAAGTCGCCTACAAACCCGAGTGCACCCCTCCAACTCCTCCCCGTCAAAAGCGCTCGACTGAAAACCTGAACTCCCCTGATGAAACAGCTATACCGGCAAGGTTGAACACAAGAGGCAACCGCAGCAACCAAAACAATCACACCCCCTGAAGACACACCGAAAAAACACGCCTAGGTGGGGAAGATGGAAGACTCAAATTTATTGAACAAACGCTAAAAAGACAGCCGCCAAAGCAAGCTAAGCCAGCCGACCGCCATAGCCAAAGGCGGCGGCCGGCCAGCCCAAAAAGAGGCCGGGGAAGGAGGTTTTTAGAGAGAAGAGGAAGAGAGGTTTTTAAATGGAAAATGCATGATAATGTGACTTTTTTAGGGAAAAAAAATAATAAGTACTTAAAATGTGTCACCTAAAAAAAAAAAACTACTTTTCTATATATATATACGATTTCTGAAACGATGCAAAAAATAAAAGAAAAAGAAAAGGAGATTTTTACCAAGGTCGATCAATGAAGAAACTCCTAGTATTAGATTGTTTTCATTATCTGATAATAAAATTATGTAAACAACAAAACTATCAACAATTAAAGAGCATACAAAATTTTGCAAGAATCCATCAAAACTATCTATTCTTTGTTTACAATGTAATACATTAAAAAAAATATTGTAAAAAATATATATATGATCATCGTAACGGTATATATTATGAGTCTCGAACTTGGTATCGACACATGGGACAAGAATTATGTGATTTCAACCATGGCACAATGCAACCATGATGGAAAAGATGACAACATGGCATAGATGTAACCTCTGTTCCCTCCCCAAACTCCTCCAAACAAACAGGACAAGTCCTAGTGCACTTTTCATCATTGAACACTAGCACTTTCTTCAACCCATCAATGGCAGCTTTCGAAACACCCATTCCCCTCCTCTGTACAGACCCACCAACATCCTCCATAATCACCACCTCATCTGCAACTGCAAACATAGACACCATCTGATCGTTACTCGTTGCTTGCTCAGAAAGCAACTCGGTTGTGGTGGTGACATTGACCCGAGCAATGACTTGAATCCCACGTAAGTTACCAAATCGCCTCCAACTAGGATCGAATATGGAATTGATGATGCTCTGCCTCAGGGGATTAAATAAATTAGGATCTAATCCCATCTGGGAGAGTCGGTGGAAAATATGGAGTTCGGAGGTACGCATGGAGAAGAAAACATGACGAGGAATCGTGAAAGACTCTTCAAAATCTGAAAGAGTGATTGTAGGATAATTGGTATTGAGATAGCCTTGAGGACTACGAAGCTGTAGTTTGAGAAGATGAGTAATGTAAATTTTGACAATAACTGGAGTTTCAGGAAGTGGGTCTATCCATGGTAATGGATACATCTGAATGTTGTAATCTGTTGATATAGTTTCCATTGACAAAAAGCTTGAGAAAGAAAGAAAGAGTTGGATGAGATTGTAGGATTAATGGAGATGATGAAAAAGAGGGTTATTCTATTTTATAGCGTTTGAGTTTTCATATTTGGAACAGTAATGATAGGTATCATGAAAAACATTTCATGAAAATAATCATGAAAGCTTTGTGACCCTTGGATTACACTTAGAATAAAGTACCACACACTAATCAAGGTAATCCAAGGATCATAAATTTTTCATGATCATTTTCATGACAAAATTTTCATGATGCCTAACCTTTCCCTATTTGGAAACCAAACAAGTAAGAGAAATGTTAGGGATCATGAAACTTTTCTCATGAAAATGATCATGAAAAATTTGTGACCCTTAGATTACTTTGATTAGTGTGTGCTACTTTATTGTAAGTGTAATCTAAAGGTCACAAATCTTTCATGACCATTTTCATGAAAGACTTTTCATGATACCTAGCATTGCTGAACAAGTAATGTTGGAAGTAGGATTTTAGTTTCCTAAATATTGTTGGAATTGTAGTTTCCTAATCTGCTCTTTGCATGCCTGACTATCACTCTCACGGCCGGTTTTGGCTCAAATTTGACAAAGCTACCGCTTTAGGCCCCAAAAAATTGAGCTGAAAAAAGGTCCCAAATTTGTTTTAGCTATCATACTAGTCAAAAAGAAAAAAAAAAAAACTCGTCTGAATTTGAAAGGCCCTAACAAAGTTTGGTAAAAATTCAAAATTAATAGATAATTGATGTGGTGAATTATTTAAAACAAATGATTGTTTTAATCTGTAAAAACTAAAAAGCCGATTGATATGGTGTATTATCTTAAATTAATGGATGATTGTTTCATAAATGCATGGATTACGTATAAAATACAATTAATTATATCTTATTTATGAGAAAAGAAACTTTTCAATTTTAAAGTTGATTACATTTTACCTTCAGTCAACAATGTTACAATAAAGATTGAATGTATTAGCAATTTAATTGATTAAAAATGATTTAATTAATAAGTTGAATTATACATGTTTGATTGACAAATTTGTAATTAAAATTACGAGTTGTTCACTTTTTATTTAGTACTTCAACTTGAATTATTTTTATTTTTTTAATTGTAAATAAATTTTAATAATTATATATAGAAGTAATTTTTTCCTAAACTTGGTTAAATATTTATTTTTTTAAAAAAAAAACATAATCTTTTAATTATAATTTTTTTTTAAAAAATATATGAGAGATCCCATATTAAGAATTCGTTTTGGACTGCAAAAATATCCGAGCGGGTCTTGATCACTCTATGGGACTTGCACACGCCTTAGAGCGTGGCATATGATAAAAGAAAGTTGAAATTTTATTTTTCTAATATTTTAATTACATAAATTGTCTTCTTCCTAGAAACTAACTAAATCCTAAATCTACTATAAAGAAAGAGATCATCAATTCTCTGTGCGGTTTGATCATCAAGTCATTGTTTATTTGAAGATCACCATTAGCTAGGTTGAAGAAAGTGGTGGTGTTCATTGGTGGAGGAGATAATGAAGAGAAGTGCACTACTTGTGTTGTTTGTTTGAATTGTGATGTAGGTTGAAAGGTACCACATTAAGGTCACTTAGGTCTCGTTTGGTAAGTGACTTTTTTAGCCAAAAAGTTAAAAAATTACTAAAAAAAAATTAAAAGGCCAACAACTTATACCAAAAAATCAAATATTCTCTTTTCTCTCTACTTTTTGCATATCTTTTTATAAAAAGTTAAAAAGTTATCCCAAATATACTAGTTTTTTTTATATCATATTTTAGCCAAAAAGCTAAAAAATTACTAAAAAGCATATTCCCAAATGAGGCCTTAAGTTACATTTTTAGTCTTTCAATTTTGTTTATTAGGTGAAGATGATGTGTTTCGTGCACTTGTACAGATTTGGCAGTAAATACACAAATTCAATCAAAAAGGGGCGCAAAAGCAAATCCTCCGTGCAAGAAGTGAAAAATTCGAGCCAGCCAGACCATCGCACGTGCGGCCCACCCGGACGTGTGCACAGAATTTTGGGTGTGTTTTGCTGAGAATAAAAGAAAGAAAAATAGGCTAACCTAGAGTTCGAAAATTATTTCTAATGAAAGAGAGGCTCGGGTTTTAAAAAGGTGATTTCTACTCAAACTTGAAGGACAACTTCCATGGAGGCTTCTTTCTCATCCTCTTCCTCTTCCCATTCCTTCATGAGTGGCTAGTCTTCTTTTCTAGGGTTTTGATGAAACCCTAGCCTTGTAATAGGATTTTTCATAAGCTTTGATTGTGAATCAGTTTGAATCAATGTATGGATAATTTAGAAATTTTTAATAATTGTTCCTTCCATCTCTTCTATTTTACTCTCTATGATTGTTTAATACTTTCCATACATTAGTTTTTTTTGTGTTTGTATTCAAAGTATGAGACGAGTCATACTACGAGAGACGGATCGTGTTGCTACCATAGTTTAGAGTAAACGCATCGTGCTACTCAGGATGATTCGTGCATGTACGTTGAATGCGACAACCCTCTTGATCAATATTTCAAACTTGTAGTTGTGAAATATTGGGTATTTCAAACCGGATTACAATCGATGGCCGATGTTAAATTTCATTTATGTAGTTAGTAGTGAATTCTTTACCCTAGGATTTTTTCCAAAAATTAATATCTCATACCCTAATTTTAATTGTCAATTTAATTTCTCAATTTCATTTAATTCTTGTTTAGTCATAAAATCTCTCAATTTTTTTAATCAAAATTAATTTAGAAATTTAACGATTGAATTAGTCTAATTTCACATTTGTCTCTGTGGATCGATACTTAAGCTTGCCATTATTCTACAAGAATTTGGTATTGTTTAGTGTTTATTTTTGATGTGTGCAATGACCCATCAAACTGTTTGTTTGAAAGAATTTAGAGAGAAAACAGAGGTTACTTGCATTTTCATGTTTTTCATCATGGTTGTATTGTGGCCAATCTGTAATTCCAGATTAATAATATTTTTATGATTCATATATGTGATCATCTTAGTATTAGTACTGGTTTCATATTAGGTCGTTTTGTTTGATTCTTGAAAAAGATTGTATTACATTCGTTGGTTCATTATTAGGGTTTAAGTTTGATTTTTCTTTTAATTGTTAATTGTTTTATTGTTTTCAAATTTCTTTTTCATACTGGTTTTTTAATTTCATAAAAGATTTCTGAAATTCCCTTATTTTGTTAGTTTAATTATTTTTGTGTGAGAATGTAATTAACAAAGAAAATAAACAAAAAATTGAATCAATACGAATGTCAAAAACCACGTTTGCAATTTTATACTGTAGGGTCCACATATCCCCATGTTTACATTTTTTTTTTTTTTGTTAAAGAGGATATCATATATTATGGGATTGTATATCCCCCAAATTGAAGGATATACAATACCACCATCCTCCCGTTATATCATATCCCCTAGGTTGGGATATGATTTAAAAAGTCTAATTGACCCTCTTGTCTATCTAATATATATATACACTAAGGCTCAAGAAAACATATGCAGCTCAAACATCAGAGAAGAAGAGCTCTGGTTTAGCAAGTGTAGATCTACTTAATTTTCTGATCGATTTCCGTTGTCAAAGCTTCTTTCCGATGATAATTATCGTTTCCTTCTACTTTGCTCTCTTTTTTTTGATTTTTTGATTTTGGGTTTTCCTTGTATGATTTTTATCTAAAGCATTTGTGATCCTTCCACTAATTTTTGTTCAATCTAAACCCTCTTGTCTATGATTTTTACCCTCTTGTCTATGATTTTTGGAACTTTCTAAACCCACTGATTTTTGTTCAATCTAAATTTTCTAAACCCTTTTTTTATTTATACAAGGGTTTGTTTAATTTGGTTTTTTATTTGTTCAATCTGGTTTTGATGGACATAAGGGCAATATGGGTATTTAAAATATATTATGAGGGCAATTTTGAAAATTACTTGTTTATATCCCACAATATATTTTGTAAAACAAACATGGATAATATATATATGGTCTCATATATCAAGTCAACAAACATGATTTGGGAGATATATTATTCAATATATATCCCATTCATTATATATCCTGACTAAATCATGCATCATATTATATCCCCCATTTTATATCGTGAAACAAACAGGGCCTAAAAGATCTAACATCATCCAGCAACAATTCAGACCATTGAAAATTGATCAAAAATAAAATAGGCAAAGAGAACTACAATCTGATTATAGGATCATTATAAAATAATGAATCACAAAGATAATTGAATATATCAAGAGATAGAATATAGTAGTCAATCAAATGAATTTTACTATTACAAACATGAACAAGCCTTGGCAAACAACAAAGGGAGGATTTCCTTGTGTTGTTAATTAAGGGTTTCCAAGACTCAATTTCTAGAATTTGTAGAGATCTGATCTGAACAAAGGGGATGGCAGATTTAATTTCTTGAAATAATTGAGAAAAATGATGGAACAAAATCATAACTGTATACAAATCCAAGAGAATGAGGGATATGTAAAATTATGTTATTAAGCAAACTGATTGGTGTCTCACCATTCCTGCATATTTTTCATATTTTTTGAAGCTCACTGTAGGAAGGAAACCTCAGAGAGAGACAGAGACAACAAGAAGTTAAAAATTACAATATCTCTGTATTTTTCAATCACTCTCCTTTGATTTGCGCATGCACGTACTCCCTGGAGCAGAGCAGGTTGGGTATGGCCTGAGCCAAGTTAGGGTTGGTTAGGGTTCGGAGCAAACTTGCATGTCAATCCAAACCCAAACCTACATTATGCATATTGTAAGAAGAGCTAATTTGAGCCCACTAAATTAATTAGGCCCAATAGTCCAAGATTGGTTGGGCCCAGATTTATTGCCATCAAACGGGCTAAATCACTCTAAGTCTCGAAAGGGTTCAAATCCACGAACTTAGAGACTTACTCGGGCCCGGACTCGAAAGGGTTCGGATCCACGAACCTAGAGATCCAAAAGACTTGGCTTCGAACAGATTCAGATGCAATCTAGAAGCCGCTCCATTAATGAGTCACAGAACACTTGCGAACTAGGAGCTTTCCGGGATCTACGTACCAGAACCATGGGCGTAATGAAGTCCGAACAAAAGACCCGATCCCGAGGACGGTGAATGGAGATAAATTCACTCTTCAGTTAAACTAGCCTATACCCGGGTCAAGTTGGCACGATCTAGGGGGTCCTTGAGACTCGGCAATATTTGCGGCAAGGCTTCCTCTAGGACTACCCCTGACCCTTTGGGATAATTGGGGATCATTGGTTAGGTGTGGCTAAGAAGAAGGGTTCGCCGAGAGGTTGATCTCCTCTTCGAGGTTTTTTTTCTCATCCTCAGAGAGGTCACCTCCTCAGACAATGTGGTTAGAGAGAATATTCCCCATGTGCCTTGCACAGGGCTCCATCCTACATCATGAGGTGCCTATAAATAGCACCCACCCATAGCTTTACAAGTGATGGATTTTGGAGGGATAACTCTTGGGAAAGAACTAATTTTCCTTCTCCATTATCTACTTTGAGAGTGAAAGTGGAAGATCCATGAGAGAGCCTTACCATTATTCTCTCTCTAACTGATTTGCCTTTTTCTTTACCCAATCTCTTATCTCCATCATCTCTTTACTTTTGTGTTACTATTGAAGAATCTAAGCCTCTTATCATCTTCTAGAAAATTCGAATTTTCTCTTCAAAGATCTTCGAATTTTCCAACGACGTTCTTGAACCTTCTCATGCACATACTAATATAATCTATATATATACACACATATAGAAGTAACTCCATATTTGATGGAAGCATGAATAATTGCAAGCAATGAAGCAAGAAAAAAAAACACTCTGAGATTCGAATCAAACAATGGAATAATTACATACGTAACGTATGGAAAAGAGGCCACCAGCATAAGGCTTTCCACATTCGACATAAAATGGAGGAAAGAGTACAACTACAATAGAAATCTTGCAAATCTCATACATATGTCTAAGAGGTTCTTAAAATTTTAGGGGGAATCATGGCCCCTGCTTGTCCCCCTCCCTCGGCCCTTGAATACTAGAGTGAGTGAGGATATTACAGAATAGAGCCACACTAAAGCAAATCATTGAGCTTAAAACATCTTTCTCCCTCATCTCATAATGTTTGATTTTATTTGTTCTACAAATCAAAAGAAGAAAAAGAACCATACATTCATACATCTCTTCGTTTGTTGTTTCCATCATCTTATAAAATCACACCAAATCACATTTCAACTTGAAGCTAATGGGTTTCTATGAGATTGAAAGTTAGGGCAACTCCACCCAAGAAAGAAGAAAAAAAAATCTTTAAATTAATTCCAAAAATATTTGTGTCATTGACCCGCAAATATTATTTATCATCCACCCATGAACATGAATTGAGTAGCCAAACTCAGATAAGTTAAGGCACCATTTGAATGTTTGAGAAGTGGAAATAACTCATGCATGTTTGTGGAAGACTAATGTGTCAACAAATTCAGTGCAAGTGATATACTTTAGCCCCTTCTCGTACAAAATCACTAGTACTGATAACATGCAGACATTCAGTGATTATCATGGATTTGCCAAAATTCACCAGTGTACTTTGCCATTAGTTAGGCAGTGTTAAGACACCAATTTCATAAAGCACTTCATCTCTCTAGGTCACCCAATGGGGTGTAATTCGCCCCCCCCCCCCCCAAAAAAAATGTAAGAAATTAATGTATTGATGTTATTGATTGATATAAATATTTTGATTTTATGAAGACCATATTACACTCCTTATATAGGAGAGAACAAGAGCTACTATTTGTGCCACTAAGAGCCACTATCACCACTAAGAGCCACTATCTATATCCTTACATATTATATACATCCACTACATCCACTATCTAGATCACTAACTACATCCACTATCTAGAATACATTACATATAATATACTAACAGCCCCCCTCAAACTGAAGGAGGATAGAGACTAGCCAACTTGAGTTTGGAGAGAGTAACAAAACAGGAAAATAAACTGAAAATAAAATAAAAGTGGATAGGAGACACTGTATGGTCGTGTCAGACCGTTGTAGAAGACCGTATGGTTATGGCAGACCGATGTAGAAGCCAGTTTATGGGGTCATGTTGGACCGTTGTAGAAGATAGTTTATGGGGCCATATCGGACCGATGTAGAAAACAGTTTACGGGGTCATGTCGGACCGTTGTAGAAAACAGTTTACGGGGTCATGTCGGACCGTTGTAGAAGACACTATATGGCTGTGTCGAACCGTTGTAGCAGATAACCGAAATCAATGTCGGAACAGTTTACCGAGTCTTGTCGGACCCATATAGGAGCTAACCGGAATCAATGTCGGGACAGTTTACCGAGTCTTGTCGGACCCATATAAGAGCTAACCGGAATCAATGTCGGGACAGTTTACAGAGTCTTGTCGGACCCACAAAAGTCGCACCCTCAAAAGGCGTGCCCAATCTTATCAAAAGGCGTGCCATCAAAAGGCGTGCCATCAAAAGACGTGCCATCAAAAGGCGTGCCCGACAGCCATCAAAAGTCAAGCCATCAAAAGGCGTGCCCGACAGCCATCAAAAGTCGAGCCATCAAAAGGCGCACCGAGCGGCGCGCGATACGCGTGTCTGCTATGCCTATTTAAACCAAGGCGAGGCTGCCGCTGATGCAGAGCAAACCAGCTGAAAAAACTCTTCGTTCTCTCTGTAACACTTCTGAGAGAGATAATCTGTAACACGCTGTTGCTCTGAAAATGGCTTCTTCTTCCCGCCCCGTTACCCAGAACATAGCCTCTTCGTCCCGTGGTCTTACTTTCTTTCCCGACCTCAACGAGGCCACAACCCAGAATATAGCCCTTGAACCTCAACCAAGTGCCCCTGGACCAAGCGCCCCTGATTTTACGCCGTTGAACTTTCCAATGTTGTCAGTTGAGCAGAAAATGGCTGCTCAATCTGATATTGAAGCCAATCATTATACTTTGAGGTCTTGTGTTGAGACAATGACGGCGGTCAACAACCTGTCGCACCGGCTTCAGAGTAGAACAAATGAGGTGCAGCAGGTAAAAGCCCAACTGGCTCTGCTCCAGAGCATGTATACGAATGCCCGAGCAGAGATATGTGTGCTGAAGGCAGAAAATAAGGAACTGAAGCGGAAGGCCACCGTGATGCTCAGATTTGGAAGGCCGCCATATGTGACAGTTGAGGAGCAACGGGAAGTGAACGTGCTCGGCGGCGTGGGAAACACGGAGGCAGCACCGGAAAGGGCCGCCCAAGACAAAGGCAAGAAGAAGAGAACAGCTGAAGAGGCGAAGAAGTGAGGCCGGTTGTTTGTGTTGGTTATGGGTTGTGGTTGTTTTGTTGTTGTTGGTTTTTTTTTTTTTTTTTTAAATGGTGATCGGGTTTGATTCCCGGCATGAATAAAATAAGGTTGGTGACATTACTGCAATTGCTTTCTCTTTTTGGATGACCCAGATTTTTTCTGAGTATTCCAATTCTTGGAGAAGAAATCAAAGCCAAATGGCCCCCCAGATCCAAATCCCGACAAACTGATGGAAGCAGCTTTTGCAGCCAAAGGGTTAAACTGAGGCGTAGGCTTTGTGTGGGACTACACATGAAATGTTAAACCCACGGTAAAGACCAGCAATACCATCTCCAGTAGCCATCACGGTCTTTCTTGAAGTTGAAAAGCCTCTTAAAGTAATCCTTGAATGCAAAGTTCAAGGCCTGAGTGGGGAAATAACGGATGACATTAGCAGTATAAAACCAGCAGAAAGAGTGTTGTTACTCCACCTGATTCATCTGCCTCTGAGAATAGAGTCATGAAGATCATCTTAAGCAACAAATGCTTATTGATCATCTTGCTTCTGTTCATATCTGGTGCAATACAAATCCAGGCTGAAACCACCACCTGCAATAAACCCAAGAACCCATGCTTTCTCAAGGAGCTGCCATGCCCAAGTGAGTGCCCGACACCATATCCAAGCGACCCAAAAGCTAAAGTTTTCTACTTCCACGGCAAGAGTAACGAGCATTTCAGCTTGGTTTCAGATCCCAATCTCCAAATCAATGCCCGCTTCGTTGGCCAGCTGGTCAACCCAGGGACTACACATGGATTCAAACACTAGGAATCCTTCTCAACTCTCAAAGTTTCTCTGTCAAGGCCACCAAGGCAGCAACATGGGACGATGAAGTAGACCATCTAAAATTCTCTTACAGTGGCAAGGAGCTGGTCATACCTGAGGGCTACCCATCGGTGTGGAAATCCCCAGAAAATGATCTGAGAGTGGAGAGAACGTCAAGCAAGAACAGTGTTGTAGTCACTCTCCCAAAAGTTACAGAAATTTTAGTCAGTGTGGTCCCTGTGACCAAGGAAGATGACAGAATCCATAACTACCAGACACCTTCAGATGACTGTTTTGCACACTTGGAGGTACAGTTCAGACTCTATGGCCTCTCCTCAAAGGTCGAAGGTGTGCTTGGCTGGACTTACCAGACAGATTTTAAGAGTCCAGTGAAGCCAGGTGTTGCAATGCCGGTAGTAAGAGGAGAAAATAATAACAGAACCACATCACTTCTATCTGCAGATTGTGATTCTTGTGTGTTCTCTCTAGTTGGGGTTGTTAACAAGGACGAGTCTCAAGTTATGAAATATGGAATACTGGATTGCACTGGTGGAGCCGGCAGTGGGAATGGAATTGCTTGCAGTGGGAAGGGAGTGGAAGGAACAATATAGGAAATCCCACAAGGATTGCAGCAGCAACACTGACTAATACAGTTAAAGCAGTGAAAAACCACAGAGCTGAAAGCATCGGCAATCATACCCATTGTATAAGCACCAGCTGCAGCCGCCCCTCCAAGCATTGTAATGGTCACGAGAAGATAATTAAGTGGTGGTGTGGATGGTGACATTGTGGTCGCTTTGTCACTGGAGACTGGTCAAAGGCTGCTCACCGCAGTCATGCATCAGAGAGGTCTTGCTGGAGTTGATAGAGGTTTCAATTGGTTGAGGTCCGGCGGGCGGTCAAGGCAAAGTTGCCGCCCGCCGGAAGGCGATGAACACCAAGAGCTTAACTTGGCTCTGATACCATGTAAGAAATTAATGTATTGATGTTATTGATTAATATAAATATTCTGATTTTATGAAGACCATATTACACTCCTTATATAGGAGAGAACAAGAGCTACTATTTGTGCCACTAAGAGCCACTATCACCACTAAGAGCCACTATCTATATCCTTACATATTATATACATCCACTACATCCACTATCTAGATCACTAACTACATCCACTATCTAGAATACATTACATATAATATACTAACAAAAAAAAATAATAATTAAATATTTAACACAATATTTATAAAATATTTAATAATTTATTTTAGTTTTCTAGCGTTTATGTATTATTCATGAGCAAATTCCAGAGTTCCTATTAGTATAAAACAAATATTTCCTATTAGTATTAAATGTATAGAACTACTCGATTTTAATTTCAAAGTTCTCTCCATTTGAAAATTATCAATAAAAAATAAGTAAGAAAGTCTTTAAATGCACTTCAAAAACTAATTGTTGCCAATGCCTCATTCTTTTAGACACTTCATTTTGAAATTTTAAATTTTGTTAATATATTTTTTAATATCTCAAATAAATTTTAACTTATCTCCTGCCCATCCAGCTCACCAACGCCACCTTTGCCACTCCCTTCCCTCCCTTTCCATCACTAACAATCTCTCCTCTCTCTACCACCCCTCTCATTCATTCCTCGATGCTCCCTATTCCTCTCATCCCCTCTCTCAAATTCTAACCCCAATCCTAACCCCACCATCCACCATTTACAGTAGAGAAAGAGAGTTGTAATGGAGAAGAGAGAGTCATGAGAGTTGTCCTATTAGCAAGATCTCATTATTAGAATATTTTATAACCTTAAGCTAGCTTTTCAAAATGATATAACAGCGATATATAAAAATAAAATATTTTAAGTAGGATTAAAATAAATAATAATAAATAAAATAAAAAAAGAACTTTTCACTTGCAGCAAAGACTGTCCAATTTCATCAGCAAAAAAACAAGAAAAAAAGAAAAGGAAAGCAAATGATGAGAAAGGGACTATGAATAATGATCCTAGTAAAGATTAAAATAAAAAAACCAGTCATCATATGGGTATGTAGCCCCAACCAGCGTATTGAGATGGACATGTTATAAAGTTGCAGCCACCATGATTCACACACTTTTTCATTGTTTTTTCTTTTCTTTATTTTATTTTATTTTATTTTATTTCACCATCAAAGTACCTATTTCAAATATCAAAAAATCCCATCACTATTATCCATTTGTATTAGTAGTTTATATAATGTCTCATGGATTAGAAAATGACAAAAACTAATACATTTCAAATTTGTAGATTTCAATAGCAATAACTTGCTTGGTTTTACTTAATTCATTTCTTACATTACAATTATAATGAAGGCCTTGTATTAAGTACAACATGTATCAAACATGGTAGAGCTAATGATATCTACAAACAAAGCAATTGAATCTCACTTTGCCTATGAAGCCCCATGAGAGACAAGCGTGTAACACTAATAGCTAGGTGTGTGACAATAACATCTTTCCCAAATACACAGAAAATTGCAGGTTGTTGGATTCTATTCTCAAATTTAATGTCACATTCTCAAATCTGAAATACATGAATCGTTGATAATTTTTATTCAAGGAAATATGAACTTCATTCAATTCTTGACAGTTGAGCTAAGGTGCTCCCATACCAATAAAAGCAATAGTCACATGAGAAGCTAATTTAACGCACCTTGGACTGCTGGACAAGAGACAAGGTAGGCCCCATCCCTCCCCTTTTGCACGGCTTCATTGGTCAAGAACACCATATACGCAAGCCACGATGATTCTCTGGTCTACTAACATATTTTCTCATCACACACTAGCTCCAAGGACATTCTGTTCCAATGTTACTCTCCTTATACTCCATTTACTGCTAATTTCAATCACCCATTACCGGTCAAACTTGATCATAATAACATTCTTTTATGGTAAGCTCAATCATGACCTCAAAAGATACATAAATGGCAGTCACCCTAACCCGCTTTGTCTCATTCAATCCACTTCTTCACCTACCTCTGCTTGAAATGAAAGCTGATATCCCACCATTACCAGCTTATGTTGCCTGAAAAAGCAAGATCAATTGCTTCTGAGTTCGATGCTCATCCTTACTCATCAGTGTATCAGTTCAAACAATTTCATTCTGTTAGAAAAAATCAATTCACCTGTCACAGTAGTCGCTCTTTTATCACTGAATCAAATATATTGCGTATATCAAAAATTTATGTAACCAGAAAACCCTCTTCCATGGTAAAATCATTGTCTGATACGTACCCAACCTTCTTCATTTTCACATGAAGATCATGAATTAAAGAATAAATAAGATTAGCTTTGCTATGTGATTTATCACCAACTACAAACACATGAACCTTGTTTCCAACATCAATCCAGCTACAACCCGGCTGCTTCTTCACCCCCTTGTCCTTCATTTTCAACCTAAGTTTCGCAGCTTCTCTCCATTTCCCACTTGAAGCATATATGTTAGACAGCAACATATAAGTACCTGCATTTTCTGGCTCTAATTCCAGAAGTCTCTTTGCAGCCAATTTTCCCATATTTGTGTTCCCGTGAACACTACATCCAGCAAGAAAAGCCCCCCAAACAGAACCAGAAGGCTCAATTGGAAGCCGCTGAATAAAATCAAAAGCCTCCTTGACCCTCCCCGCTCGAACACAGAGATCAACCCAGCAAGAATAGTGATCTTGTCGCACTTGTATTGATTTGTCTTTTATGAGCTCGTCGAAGTACTTCAATCCCTCATCCACCAAACCAGCATGGCTGCACGCTGCAAGCAACCCCACGTATGTAACATCATTGGGTTTGATTCCTAAGTTCTGCATTTCTTTGAAAAGGCTGATTGCCTCACCGCCACATCCATGATGAGCATAGGCGGCGACCATTCCATTCCATGAGATCAAATCTCTCTGGCCTGCAAATCCATCATCGAACATTTTCCTAGCAGTACTTAATTCTCCACACTTCGAGTACATATTTATAAGTGCTGATATCACAAATGCACCATTTTGATATACTGTCTTGCAAATTACCTGGTGAATTTGATGTCCTTTGCTAAGACCAGCTAAATTACTACAAGCAGCCAAAACACTTACGAAAGTTCCCTGATTTGGCTTTACACCATTGGCCGCCTGCATTCTTGAGAAGATTCTTAACGCCTCTTCACTTTGACCATCTTGGATGTACCCAGTAATCATGGTTGTCCAAGAGATGACATTCTTATCGGGCATTTCATTGAATAACTTATCCGCCTTCTTTAAATTCCCATTTTGGATAAACCCTGTGATCATTGCATTCCACGAAGGAATATCCCTCTCCGGCATCCTCTCAAACAATTCAAGTGCTTCTTCCAACCTTAAATTCTTTGCATATCCTGTAATCATAACATTCCATGAAACCACATTTCTTTCTCGCATTATGTCAAAAAGCACCCGAGCTTCGTCAATCCTCCCATTTTTTGACAAACCATCAATCATCGCAGTCCAAGAAATCACATTTCTTTTGGGCATATCATCAAAAAGCTTCCTAGCCTCCTCAATTCTCCCACATCGACCCAACGCCGTTATAACTGCATTCCAAGAAACCAAATTCCTCTCAGGCATTTTCTCAAACAGACTCAATGCTGAATCTATTAGATTACTTTGCAAATACCCATTAATCATAGTGTTCCAAGAAACCAAATTCTTGTGAGGCATCTCATTAAATAGCTTCTCTGCCTCTGAAATCTGATTCATTCGTATGTACCCACTAACCATAGCAGTCCAAGTGACCACATTTTTCTTAGCATCCACTCTATCAAACAAACTCCTTGCTTCTCTAATCATTCCGCGATGTATATAAGCCGACATAACACTCGCCCACGCAATCACATCTGGGTCGGGCATTTTATCAAACAATTTTCGTGCTTCGACAATTTGACCCTCTCTGCATAGCTTCGTGATCATCCAATTTGTCTGTTTCACGCTTTGATATACGAAACTATCCATTTTGGGTATCGATAATTCGGCAATTCTGAATTGATTTGCTGAGTGATATAGATAGGATTGAGATTCCCATTGAAGCTTGAGATTGCATAGTTTAAGTGGAAGAGTTCGAATAGGCCTCAAAAGGGGATACATTGTAAAATCTCTACCATGTCTCAAAGCAATTGAAAGCCTAGAAAATGATTGCATAGATAACATAAATGCAACGAAGCATGTGGTTTGAACTCTGTAACGGTCATCAACGGTATTATTACTCCATGAATCAACCTGTCCCAATCTCGGTCATCTTCACGGTCTCCTCTTCTTCCTAAATTTATATCATAAATTTTATCAATTTAAATTATAAATTTTTATGTATTTTCAAATTAAATTACAGTCTATTTTCATTAAGATAAATTACAAATACATCATTTAAAATTCACTTAAAATACGAATTATCTCTTATAACTAAAAAAAATTATAAATGCTCTCTTATCATAATTTTTTATTTCACAAAATTAATTGAAAAAAATAAAATTTCTAACTGTTTTTTTATACAATGATAAAATTACTTGAATTATTAATTAAAATAAATTTTATATATTATTAATTGAATTGATAATTTATTAATAATGGGCAATTACAAAACAGTGTTGATTAGGGAAGTTATTTATTGGACAATGGTGGCTTTTCAAAATTTCAATACAAATTGCCCTTTTCTTTTTTTGAGTTTTCAATTTGTATTTTTGTATTGAGTAAATTACACATCCTTTAAAATTTACACTTAATACAGATTATCTCCCCCCTCACATTCTAAAAATTGCAACTCCCTACCTAACATTTAAAGTCACATTACAAATTACTCCTATGATAATTTTTTTTTTTTTTTTAAACAGACCCCTATGTTAGTTGACTGTTAAGTCAACTGATGATTTTTTATAATATTATATTACCCTTTTTCTAAATACCAATTTTACCCCCTTTTTTATTCCCCTCTCTGATTGTTTTGTTTTTTCATAAACAACAATCAACCATCATTCTCTTCTTGCTTCACATCACCACCATGCATTACCACATCACCACCTAACAAACCAAAGCAGGCTTAGGCTTTCATGTTGAGAGAAAATTACTTCTTTAAATCAATTAATCAAACATGTAATGTGCATAAGACTTTTGATGAAATAATCCAGTGCAAAACAACCAATGCAAAATCTCAAAAACAAATGGTGAAATCAACAACCAGTCAACACATAACACACATACAAACAAAAGAGCACCAAAATTTCAACAAAACACATACTAATCTATACGTCGTTTTGGGAAAGGCTTCCGGGCTAAATTAGCCACTAAATGTCAAAAGAGGCTAATTTAGCCAGTAAAGGACAAAAGAGCCACAGTTGGTTGGCAACAATAAACGGTCAAGGGAATTTACGAAACTACCCCTCATGAAGAGGGGCATGCGGCAGCACAAACAAAAAATAAAAAAATAAAAAATTTCCCAAAAAACACATTTTTCCAGAAAAAACAAAGTTGAAAAAAAAAATTAAAAACATTTTTTTTGTTTTTTGTTAAAATATTTTATAAAAATAAATTCAAACTCTATTTTATAAAAATAGTTTTAAATATTTCAATTTTTTTGTTATGTATTTGGTTATGATTTGAGTGTAGAGTTGTGAAAGTACTGTGGAGTTTCAAGTTATGTGTTTAGTTATGAGTTTTAAAATTAATTTATTACTTAAGTTTTATTTTATGTGTTTGGTTATGATTTGAGTGTAGAGTTGTTTTTAAATTTAAAATATTAACATTTTAAATTATTTAAATTTTTACGATTTCAATTTTGTGAATATTTATTTTAATTTTTTACTTATTCAATTTTGTAGATTATTTACATTATTTAAATATTTAAAATAAAATATTACGATTTAACATATTATGATTTGAGTGTAGAGTTGTGAAAGTAGTATAGAATTTCGAGTTATGTGTTTGGTTATGAGTTAACTCAATAATTTATTAATTGAGTTTCATTTTATGTGTTTGGTTACGACTTGAGTGTAGAGCTGTTTTTAAATTTAAAATATTAACATTTTAAATTATTTAAATTTTTTGAATATTTAAATTATTTAAATTTTGTTGTTAAAATAAATTTTTTATTATTTAAATTGATTAAATTTTTACGATTTACATATTTTTGAATATTTAATTTAAATTTTTGCGCATTAAATTTTTTAGATTATTTACATTATTTAAATATTAAAAATAAAATTAAAATTAAAATTAAAATTAAAAATGTGAAAATATAAGGAAAAGGAAAAGGAAAAAAAAAACAGAAATTAACATTTGTCACGTAATTTACAAATACATAAAATACATGAAAATCCATTTTTGAAATATAAAAACAAATTAATGTGGGTGAATAAAAAAAAGACCAAATCGTAAATTAAAAAAAAAATAACGACAAAGATACGGCTCATTGAAATTTTTTATAAAAAAAAAAACATGAAAACATAAATTACCATTCGCCACGTAATTAAATAAGGCAATAAATATAAAAATAAATAAGGCAAAAAATAAATAATTAATGTATAAAACAATAAATAAAAATAAATATGGCAAAAAAATAAATAAATAAGGCAAAAATTAAATATTACGATTTAAGTTTAAAATATTACGATTTTTTTTTAAAATATTATGATTTAAATTTTAAAATATTACGATTTAAATTTAAAATATTACGATTTCAATTTTTTTAATTTTAAAATTTTTTATAAAAAAAATTCAAACTCTATTTTATACAAATATTTTTAAATATTTTAATTTTTTTGTTATATATTTGGTTATGATTTGAGTGTAAAGTTGTGAAAGTAGTATGGAGTTTCGAATTATGTGTTTGGTTATGAGTTTTAAAAATAATTTCTTAATTAAGTTTTGTTTTATGTGTTTAGTTACGATTAGTGTAGAGTTATTTTTAAATTAAAATATTAACATTTTAAATTATTTAAATTTTTTGAATATTTAAATTATTTAAATTTTTACGATTTAAATTTTTAGATTATTTAAATAAAATTAAATATTATTTAAATATTAAAAATAAAATTAAATTAAATTAAAATTAAATTATTTAAAATACACAGGACAATAAAATAAAACCTCACTTTTTATCATTTTACAGAAAATGAAAACAAATTAAAATTAAAAAATAGAATAAAAATAAAAACCACATGAAAAACTATTTGTTTAAAAAAAAAAAAAAATACACTTAGCCTGGGTTGGTGACGTCACTGTCAAGACAGCCACCCTAATAAAAACAAAATTTAATACCAGGGGCAGTTTAGTAATATTACATATGGACACCTCACCAAAAAGCCAAAAAGCCCTTCCCAAACCAGACTTTTTAGCCCAGGCTAAAATAGCCAAAAAAGTCAAAAAGCCAACCCACTTCCCAAACGAAGGCTAAGTGAGGCTTGAATTTGGTCTATTGAAGCCTCTGCCATATGCTGCCACGTGGAATTTAAGTAATTTGGGAAAAAAAACAAAAAAATAGATCCCATAATTTTCCACTTTCTTCCTTTCAACTACCCAATACTCAATTGGTGAGAAACGGTTTTGATTTCCCTCTCTCTCTCACACACAAAAACACAAACACATCAACGATCTCTCTCTCCGTTTCTTCTTCATTTGTTTTCGTCTGCACTTTCTCTTTGTTTCTCAGCAAAATTTGTCGGTCGTTTCGTTCCTTCTGGGTATTCTTTGATGGTGGTTGTTCTACATATTTGACTCTCTCTCTTCCATTACTTTCATTTGTGGGTATACGAAGAGAGTTTTAGAGAGAGAGAGAGAGAGATGAAGATAGAGAAATATGGACGAGAATAAGCAAATGGGTTCTCCTTCATCTTCCTCATTCACTTCTGATCTTTTCGGTTCCAAGGAGTCCTCTGCTTCATCATCTTTGGAATTTTTGGGTCTATCTTTGAGCCTTCTTCCAAGGTATTCATTCCTTTTTCCCACCACTTTGAATTGTGGACATTTGGCGAGTTCTTTGCATTTTCTTAGAATTATTTGATTCAATTTTAGTTTTTATGTCATTGGGTTTTGTGCATTTTTCTCTGAGTTTTGTTAATAGGCATCAGTTTTTGTGATTCTGTTCTTTTGTGGATTCGTTGTTTTGAAACTTTTTGAAGACTTTGAAGGTTGTGTGTCAAGTTCTTGCTGTGAATTTTTAATGGGTTTTTGTGTAACTTCATCAAATTGCGTAATAGGACATGCAGATTAAAGAGAACTATAAACAATTTGATGTAGTATATAGGTTTTTCTTGAACCTCACCATATTTGTGTAAAGACACAATCGGGTATTTTTCAGTCAGTCAATAAAAGAAATAGGAAATCAAAGTAAAATCTTGCAACAGAACCTATTAAGTGAAGCTCTTAAAGCTTTTGTCACCTGTAAATTATATATTTAAAAAAAAAAAATTTAAATCTCAACTGCCCTACACGTTCTACTCCCTCACATTTTATTATTTCACACCTATATATCTTCTCTCACTTTAACAGCCCAATTATATTTTTTTACTTCATCCCTCATGTTTGTTCCCTCATACTTTTTACTTCATCCCTTTGCACAAACTTTTCAAAGGATGTCCAATCTCTCTCTCAACCAATTCAATCAATTCGTCTGACAGTTTGAAGTCAAATGAGTCGGATTTGAATAGGTTCAACCATGGTTGGAAGATTGGCGGTGGATTTGATTTTAAGGAATGTGGCTCTATTATTGTTTTTATTTTTAATCTCAATTATTTTGTTAATTTTGGAAGCGACTACTACTCAAGTAAAAATACAAAAATAGATATTGTCAGGTATATTTTCTTTATATAATTTATTTTTATGTTATTAGTATGTAAAATACAGATTGCATACTGTAAAGTTTTTTTTTCTTCTTCCAGTTCTCTCTAAAAAAAATTAATGGAAACTCTTTTCTTCAATTTTTCTCAATTTTTTTTTAAAATTTTATTACTTTATTATGATGTATCATAAAAATTCTAATAAACCAATTCAGATGGGGGTATTGTTCTATTAGCCTGTTGCTTACTGAATTTTGTAGAAGTACATAAGAACCTGAGAAAATATGAATACAAAATAATTGTTCCTCCTAGGCCATCAGGTTCAATTTATTTGTTTATTTTTTATATTTATTGATTAGCAGTTTATTTGTAGATAATAAAAAGATTCCAAAAAATATTTAAATTAAAAAAAAAATAAGAAGAAAGAAAGAAAGATATAGGATATCTTGAGAAATTATGTACAAATATAATTTTAAATTTGGTTAAGCAAATAAAAAATAAAAAAATTATAGATAATAAGGAGGACACCAAAATATATTAAAATTAAAAATAAATATTTAATTTTTTTCATGATCATTATTGTAACAACCCAGATTTTTAATTATTCTGTAGAATTTATACTAATATTATTTAATCTCAGTTCGAAAAATATATAATTTATTATATATTATTATGTATAATTTTGTAAAATAATATAATTATTAAAAGTTTAGGGGTCAAAATATAAATAATAATAATATAGATAATATTAATAATAATAATAATAATAATAATGAGTGTAGTAGTAAAATAAATAATTAATTTTCTGTTAGTATATAATAAAGTGTAATTTAATTAAGAATTAATTTATTTATATAATTATATTAAAATATTAAATTAAAAAGTAATTATTCTAAATGTTTATTAAAGATAAGAATGAATCTTTGTAATTATTATCGAAATCTGTCACGCATCAACTCTCTCCTATGAGAGGAGGAGGCTTCCGCTGTAAAGAAGGGAGGAAAGAAACAGAAAGAAAAGAGGGAAAGAAAAGAAAGAGGAAAGGAAGAGAAGAGAGAAAGAAAGAAAAAATAATGGAAGCTGAAAGGGTTTTTGATAGTGAAAAAAAAGAGTAAGATATTAAAGTTAAGGTGAGTTATATTATACCTTGAGTCACCAAAATATATTTTACGTATGTTTTAACTTACCAAAATATGTTTTATACAAGTTATGTTTTTAATAAAAGTTATGTTTTATAAAGATTTCAGTTACGTGGTTTTATTTCTGAACCCTATTTGCTTAAAAGGAAATCCATGGATATGTTTGTTTATATTTTAAAGAATATTTGACTATGACCTTATAAACAATTATGTTTTGTAAATACCACCACGGGAGTCCCACGTCTTGGAAAACTTAAATAACCATCGGCCTCTGTTTGGTTACCTTGTGGCCCTCTGATCCATTGACCTCTGTTTTGTGCGAAACAAAGTGCTGTGCGGAGCTAAGTGCTACACTATTGTGGGAGCCACCTCTAGAATCCGTATGAGCCACCTCTTGAATCCGTACCTCTGTTCTGACTGTCACTTCTGTGACCTCTGTTCTGTACCGTGGTTATGGTTATATATTTATATAAAATCTGTATTTCAGTTTCTGCTACTTAAATGATTTCTGCTACTCAAATGATTTGTTTATGTTAATGTTTTGGCCTAACTAACGATCCATGGTTATTTCGTGTCCCTTATACTCTTGGTATAATATTTCTCACTCTGCCATGTGCTTATAGTTTTTTTACCAATTTTCAGGAAACAACACAATTCAGAAATAGTTTTTGGATAGTCTTAGACACGGGGCTGCGGAATAGACACACACAACACTTTATTGATATTTTTATATGTAAATGTTGGCCTTTTGGTCAATATATTTTGTAATAAAAATAGAAAATATTTCTTCTGCTTGCGTTTATTAATTTGTTTTAGAATTGGCTGGAGGTAATCTCAGTTACTGGCCATCACGATGCTTAAACCCTTGGGTACGGGGAGCGGGTCGTGACAAGTGGTATCAGAGCAATGGTTTTTTTTAGAAAAAAAAAAAATCTTCATTGGAGCATAGGATACATGCACATTTAAAAAGTATGATAACGGGTAATTAGTACCTAAATATTACATTTTGTTAGTCGATTTAATTATATTATAATTTTATATGATTATATATATTATAATTTTTTTTTTAGTGTGCCTAATTTGTGAAAAATATTAGATATAATTTATATTGTTATAGTAAAAGAAGGACAAGAACAGAAGGATGTCGGGTTCAATCACCTACCAAAATTATAATATAATTAAATGCATATAATTTTCAGTTCAGTATTAAAAAAAAAAAATTTATTTTTATGTTTTTTTTAAAAGTGAGTACAAATTATAAAGATACTAATTTTGAAACTATTTCTCATCAATGAAAAGTTCATCTCAAATTTTTTCAACTCCTGCATATGATTCTGTCATTGTGTTCTCATTTTATTTTTTTTTATTTTTTTTTATCGTAAACAAAACGAATGAAGAGTTTTTAAAGTCACCTATTATTTCTCATTCTGGACCAAATCAATTTTGACAACTAGACAGTGAGTTATTTTTGGTAAAATTTTTTTGAGGTACTATTTTCTATCAGATTAATCATCTAATATATATTTATCAAAGTGCGCAGCGGATAGCTTACACATGGCAAATTTCGAGGACGAAATTTTTAAAATGAGGGAAGATTGTAACAACCTAGATTTTTAATTATTCTGTAGAATTTATACTAATATTATTTGATCTCAGTTCGGAAAATATATAATTTATTATATATTATTATGCGTAATTTTGTAAAATAATATAATTATTAAAAGTTTAGGGATCAAAATATAAATAATAATAATATAGATAATATTAATAATAATAATAATAATGAGTGTAGTAGTAAAATAAATAATTAATTTTCTATTAGTATATAATAAAGTGTAATTTAATTAAGAATTAATTTATTTATATAATTATATTAAAATATTAGGTCAAAAAGTAATTATCCTAAATATCTATTAAAGATAAGAATGAATCTTTGTAATTATTATCGAAATCTGCCTCGTATCAACTCTCTCCCTATGAAAGGAGGAGGCATCCGCTGGAAAGAGGGGAGGAAAGAAACAGAAAGAAAAGAGGGAAAGAAAAGAAAGAGGAAAGAAAGAGAAGAGAGAAAGAAAGGAAAAATAATGGAAGCTGAAAGGGTTTTTGATAGTGAAAAAAAAGAGTAAGGTATTAAAGTTAAAGTGAGTTATATTATATCTTGAGTCACCAAAATATATTTTACGTATATTTTAACTTACCAAAACATGTTTTATACAAGTTATGTTTTTAATAAAAGTTATGTTTTATAAAGATTTCAGTTACGTGGTTTTATTTCTGAACCCTATTTGCTTAAAAGGAAATCCATGGATATGTTTGTTTATATTTTAAAGAATATTTGACTATGACCTTATAAACAATTATGTTTTGTAAATATCACCACGGGAGTCCCACGCCTTGGAGAATTTAAATAACTATCGGCCTCTGTTTGGTTACCTTGTGGCCCTCTGATCCATTGACCTATGTTTTGTGCGAAACAAAGTGCTGTGCGGAGCTAAGTGCTACACTATTGTGGGAGCCACCTCTAGAATCCATACGAGCCACCTCTTGAATCCGTACATCTGTTCTGACTGTCACTTCTGTGACCTCTGTTCTGTACCGTGGTTATGGTTATATATTTATATAAAATCTGTATTTCAGTTTCTGCTACTTAAATGATTTATGCTACTCAAATGATTTGTTTATGTAAATGTTTTGGCCTAACTAACGATCCATGGTTATTTCGTGTCCCTTATACTCTTGGTATAATATTTCTCACTCTGCCATGTGCTTATAGTTTTTTTACCAATTTTCAGGAAACAACACAATTCAGAAATAGTTTTTGGAAAGTCTTAGATACGGGGCTGCGGAATAGACACACACAGCACTTTATTGATATTTTTATATGTAAATGTCGGCCTTTTTGGTCAATATATTTTGTAATAAAAATAGAAACTCCAATGATTATTTTAGTACCCTTACTCAAATATTTCTTCTGCTTGCGTTTATTAATTTGTTTTACAATTGGCTGGAGGTAACCTCAGTTACTGGCCATCACGATACTTAACCCTTAGGTACGGGGAGCGGGTCGTGACAATTATAACAAAGCTATTTGGATTGTTCGTAAAAAAAATTAAAAAATGAACCTTAGAAAAATAATTGAAGACAAATCAAAATTTTAAATTTATTTGTTATAGCTCGTAAGGTTCAATTTATTTGTTTATTTTTAATATTTATTGATTAGTAGTTTATTATTTGTAGATAATAGAGAGAGAGGATACCTTGAAAAATAATATTAAAATAATTTATATTATAATTTTTTTTGAGTTGCACACGCATTGCGTGTGCCCAACCGCTAGTAATTATGAAATAAACAACCATAATCATGAGCTGGGCGTTTTCTTTACTACATACAACACAACTAGTATAACACATAGGTGCTGTTTGGTGTAGCTGTTAAAACAGATTATAGCTTATAGCTTAACAGATTATAGATTATGACTTTAATCAGAAGCTGTTAACCTGTTTGGTATAGCTGTTGGATTATAGATTTAAGTTGCTGAGTAGTGTTTGTTAAATAAGCTATGAAGTAGCTTTTTCAATTAATTTTTATTTTTTATTATTCACTATTTATCTACATTTTTCATAAAAAATAATAATAATATTTTATAGTCCATTTGGGACTTTTTCTATTTTTTAAAAAATAAAAAATAAAAAAATCTAAGAGTATAACCGTGAATTAATATGTCCACAGCAGAAGCTGATAATCAGAAGCAAGGGGTGAGCAGCTTCTCAGAATCAGCTTTTTTGACTTAAAATAAGCTGTTAGAATCAGAAGCTGTTTGAAATAAGTTTAACCAAACAGTCCAAAATAACTTTTTTAAAGCCAGAAGCCATAAGCTGGCTCAAATAAGCCCTACCAAACACCCCCATAATACACCAACACCACACCAAACCCAATCACACAACAATCCTATCCTCAATCTCTTAAGAAACCCACCAAACCTAATCACATAATAAATCGATCAATCGCACAAACCCTCCAATCTCAAATGGTTCGTCGGTGATCAAGACAATAAACATTGACAAAGAGCTTCACCATCTCATTTATGGAGGCTGGCACGGTGGTGTCACTACAAAAAAAATTAACTTTTTGCGACGGTAAAATACCGTCGCTAATACTCCTAATGCCGTCGCTAATACTTTTTGCGACGGCAAAATGACTTTTTGCGACGGCAAGAGGGGGTCGCAAATGCAGGGGTCGCAAAAGAGTTTTTGCGACGGTATAGTGCCGTCGTTAATGTTTTGCGACGGCACTGTGCAGTCGCTAATAACGTTTGAATTTTCTTGACTTTTTTGCGACGACACTATTTTACCGTCGCTAAAAATGTTATTTGAGAGGGCAAAAAATACCGTCGCTAATAATCTTTTTTTTGCAACGGCAAAAACACTATTTTTGCGACGGTGTGGTACCGTCGCAAAAAGCATTTAAAATATAAAAATTTCTATTTTTTGCGACAGTGTAATGCCGTCGCAAAAAGTATTAAAAAATAATAAAATTTCTATTTTAAATAATAAAATTTCTATTTTTTGCGACAGTATAATGCCGTCGCAAAAAGTAAAACCTGTAACAAAATTAATAAAAATATTAAAATATTCTATTTTTTGCGACGATGTAATGCCGTCGCAAAAAAGAAAAAAATATCCTACGATAAAAATATTAAAAATATTAAAATTTCTCCATAATAATATAAAAATAACAATTTCTTCATAATAAAATATTTTTCCATTCATATAATTACACATCAACAAAATTATCCCACTACATAATGTTCCATAATACATATATAATGTTTAAATACATGATTTTGTTCATAATTCAAAATAACATAAACCAAATTTCATTACTAAAATAATAAAACAAATTGCATTTAAATTCTCACTTTCATAAATAAAATTGAGGTCTAGACAGGATGAGCCATTTACTTTGGGACCCATATTATTGGTCATTACAAAAATGTTATTTTAAACCTGTTAACACATAAAAGCTAGCTAACTAAAATGATGGAAGATATTATATTCAATGAATTTACAGCTGAAGATCACAATTAATATCGACCAAACATGCTGAAGTCCACCAACACCATCTGTTGCTAGAAGGGTTATCATTCCATAGTCTGAATGAGCAGAAGCACCAAAAATTTCTTCATCAGAAAGCCCAATTCGCCTGAAATCAAGATTGAGAGGCAAAAGAGCTTTGGTTAAATAGCCATTCTTTTTAGTTCCTACAAATCAATAATCATTTCCTTAAAAACAGCTTCAATCCAATCCACAACTGTCAAATTAAAGCATAATGTTTCAGATAAAGTGCACGCAGAGACATTGAGAAAATAGTATTTTTTATCTTGTCAATTTCCAATTACATTTTCATATGCATCCTTAATTTTCTGGATTTCATCCTGCTATCGCAAAGTGTTGCAATTTTACTGACAGTAAGACATACAAACAGAATGCTATGCTCCTTTCATAAACCACACATCATACAGATTCCTGAATCCGTCCATGTATGAACCCAGATAATGAAAAGAAAGACTATATAGACAAAGCAGATAAAGCCAAATTTTGATTCAACCAGGATAGTGTAGAAGACGAAGAAATGGCATTGGTCGATTGAAAGCCCCAACTTTCTCAAAGAAGTCTTCATCCAAGTATAAAGCCAGAGCAATTAAAGACATCAACTTTTTTCCAGCAGTCCTGAGGCAGCAAAAATCAACACCAGCCAAAAATCACACACAGCCTTGTTCTTATCAACATAAGGAATTACGAGCAATTTGATCAATCAAAATTGCTGCACCACTTTTTACTAAGGCATCTTTATATAAAAGCCATCTAAACTATTCCAAGCATTAAGTATCACATCTCAAGCCCAAAAATTAGTTAAAAAGACAGAAGTTTTTCAAAATCATGTAAATGCTTAAGAAAGTCATAGAATTAACATGAGCAAAACTTCTGATTTTGTATGAAGAAATTAACGTTGATTGAAGGAAATGAACTTACTAGGAAGACACAGTTTAAGTGAATAGATCTACTATGATTTCTGATAACTTTCGACTCTCTTTTCAGAGTGTGACACAGGAATAAACAATGGGGAAAACTTACAGGACTCTTTCATAGTAAGATTCAATAGTAGGTCTCCAAGATGGCAAAACTTCTGGAATTTCCTAGCCAGACAACACCAGAAATAATGTTTTCACCTCAGGAATCATGTACCCATTGTACAAAATGTATGCTAAATGACAGATCACAAAATGCAGAAGAAATGAAATTGTTATATGAGGACACATTAAGAGAACATAAACAAATGAAAGCACACGAAATTATTAAAATACCTTCTGAAGGCCATTGATTCAGATTACTATGACTTGAAATGCTTTCTAGGGGGCCAATATAGAAACTCTCTTTTGAGTCACCTGTACTCCAATCAGTAGAAGACAGTCAACCCTAAGTTCTTTTCTCCATTACACCAATGAAATATGTATTAATGAGAAAGAACCGATTAGAGTTTCTCCATTGTAGACGTCCCCGAACGCATCCCGGGGAAGGAGCGCGAGTCCCCCCCGTTTTTGGTTCGATATTGGGTCTACTACAGTTCGAAGGACTCAAATGTCACAGTTCTTAATCTTGAACCAAAGAGTCCAAATCCGACAAATTGTTTTGAAAACAGATTTTTTTTGAAAGAAGTGCCAAACATGGACTGCTTTGCCAGATACAGAGTCGCCACCTAAATATTTTTTAATGGGGAAATTTAGGAAACCCTGACTCGGTGCCAAAGGCCACGTGTCCGTCATCACCAAAGTTGCCTCGGCTCGGGAACTTGGGTACGATTGGGGAAGGTCACTTCGTGAGCACCCCCGCTCGCCCGGTCAAAGACCGGCCTCTACTAACCATGATATCTTATTTTGAAAACATTGTATGTTCTTATTCCGGTTATTAGCCTAGGTTACTATGTGATGCGCACAGCATACAAGTATAGACTGGATCGCCTGAATTGGAACAAAACATTTCATGTTTGTTTGTTTGAAAATGGTTTGATGGTGCTACCCGCAGGTAGGCTAAGACGTGGATTTGCCACCCTCGGGTGGGCTTAAGAAAACATGATTTTGCCACTATCTAGTGGGCTTAAAACAAACATTTGATGAATTATTCCAATCTAAATAACCCAACCTTCACCCACAGGCATTCAGGCAGTTATATCACATAAGCAAATAGCCTCATGGCAAGCATGCTATCATGGCAGTCACTCACACGCATGCAAGGATGCTAAAGCATAAAAACTCACCGAGTACTCCAAGCCAAAACAGAAACTTATTAGAAATCATGCATGATCCTAAGTATACTGAAATGCTTAATGCAACACATGCAAAAATGCAAACTATAGCAGGCTCGGCTATTCTAAACATGGCATATGAGGTGCGACAGCTATCAAGTATTCAATTTGGAATTGAAATACAAATGCAGTTTGTATGATGCGCCGAGCCCGGTGCGTGCAAAACAGATGAATGATGCAAACATGCTGTCATACTGTATGCTAATTGAAATATGCCCTATATCTAACCATCATAAGCGGGTAAATAAAAGGGAAGAAAGACGTGGGGTTGGAAGACATGCATCACACTCACCCACACTTATTACAATTATGCCCTCGCGCAGAGGGTCCAAAAGAATATACAGTCCCAAATGAAAGAATAATACAGTCCAAATATTACAGTCCGAATAAAATACAAATCCCTAATTAATTAACAAATTAACTAAGAAAACCGTAAACTGGCATGCAAGCCAGGGACTGCCTTGCTTCTGATGAACGATGTATGTTTGGGCTTGCCTTGCGCGGAAATCCACTGGAATGCCCCAATTAACCTCTGTTTCGCAATGTTTCTCGAAAAGCGCGCCAGGCCTCGGAAGACTACTGATTCTTGATAAGCTGCAACAGAGAGCAGGAAAGGGGCATAGCAATGTATTTCACAGATATATGCATGTCTCGATCCTCGTGCCACCAATCACGCATATCGATGCATGATGGCCGAGGAGCCGAATTGCACAACTCAATATGGGATGAATGCATATGAATGCTACAACAAAACCTAACTCCATCACGGATAATCCGGAGTGTCGGTGACTTGGGAATTGAGACACATTCCGTTACTCGGAGTACGAAACGCGCCTCGTTTCCCGTGCCCCGGGCTAACTCCTATCCCGAACACAATGCAATAGGCATGATATGTATGAAATGCAACTAAGATACAATCCTAACGTACTCAATGCTATGAAGATGAGATGTCTCGGAATGCGTGCACACGGGCACGCAAACCGAGAAAATGATCCTAAGGCATAAAATGGCATACGCAATGCAATTGGACTTACACTAACATGAGTGGACCTCAGCCACACTCACATAAGAGGCCGTGAGATGAAAATGAAGTGCCTCGAAATGCGTGCACACGGACACGCAAACTGAGGCAATGGCATACGGAATGCAATGATGCTGAAATGACATAAACAATACAATATGGGCTTACACTAACATGAGAGAGCCTCAGCCACACTCACGTAAGAGGCCGAGAGATGAAAAATGAGATGCCTCGAAATGCGTGCACACGAGCACACAAACCGAGGCAATGGCATACACGATGCAATGAGACTAAAATGGCATACGGAATGCAAAATGGACTTACCACTAACATGAGTGAGCTCAGCCACACTCACGTAAGAGGCCGATGGATGAAAATGAAGTGCCTCGAAATGCGTGCACACGGGCACGCAAACCGAGGCAATGGCATACAGAATGCAATGAGACTAAATGGCATACGGAATGCAAAATGGACTTACACTAACATGAGTGAGCCTCAGCCACACTCACATGAGAGGCCGATGGATGAAAATGAAGTGCCTCGAAATGCGTGCACACGGGCACGCAAACAGAGGCAATGACATTAAGGCATGAAATGACATGGAAAATGATATGCAAACATGCCAATGGAATTTCAGCGCTGAAATATGGGGGAAAACAGTCCCGAAAGATGGCGAAATGACACCAAATGCAAGGAATGATCCCGAAATGCGAATTTAGGCATCCGAAATGGCCTATAGCTATGCAATGCATGCACAATATGGACATGGAATGAAAATACAGTAGTAAGACAGCCCCAAAACAAGCATTTTCAAGTCTAAAACATGGCCAAACAGCAAGCATAGATAGGGCAACAATGGCATGCAAAAATAGGGGCCAAGAGAGGGGTATTGAAGTAGATGGTAAATGCAAAGCCCAAACAACAAAATACCCTTCTACAGCACTGAAGAGGGACCAAAAATATGAACATTTACAGTAGATGACATGCCTCAAATCAGTATGAAAACATGCTAAAAATGCCATGCAAGATGAGGCTCAAAAGAGGCTATAACATGAGGTATACAAAATAAACACCAAACAGCCAAAGACCCTTAATAAGATATGCCGAGAAGGTCAAAATATGGCCATTTTCAGTTCTGATCATGGCCCAAAAACAAAGGCAAGGTAGGCTAACAAAGCATGCAAAAGTGGGGGCCAAAGAGGGGTATAATGGTAAGTACAACATGGAGGCCCCCAACAGTGTTGAGCCCTTCTACAATGTTGTAGAGGGACCCAAAATAAGCCTACTCACAGTTCATGGCACACTCCAAAACAATTTACATATAGGCCAAACAAATCATGCAAATTTACGGTAAATAGGAGGGATTATGAAGTAAGTGCAAGATAGGGGGCCCAAAAAGGGTTGAACCCTTCTTCAATGTTGAATAGGGGCTCAAAATAGGCCCACTTACAGTTTACATTATGCTCGAAAACAGATCACACATAGGCTAGAAATACCATGCAAAAAATGTGGACATACCAAGGGGTATTGAAGCAAGTACCAAATGGAGGGCTCAAACAGGGTTGAGCCCTTGAACAAACATGAAGAATGTCTCAAAAAAGGCCTTGTTTCAGTTAGGGTCGGAGCCCAAAACAGTAAGAAAATAGCCTAAGAAATTGGTGCAAGAAAGTGCTAGAAAAGAGGGGAAATGGACTTACCTTTGAAGACCAAAGCTTTTGGTGATTCTTGGACCAAGTTGCAACACCTTTAGGCCTTTGAAAAGCTTCTCCTTGCTGCTGGAATGGAGTGGTGGTGGTAGAGCTTGAAGATGATGAAGAAATGGTACCAAGCTTGAGAGAAATGGAGAGATAGAGTGTGTATATGCTTGAAGCAATTTTTCCAACCCTTTCTCTAGAGTTGGGAGGCCCCTCTATATAGACAAGAGAGGGAGAGGAGAATCAAGGCCAAAGTGGAGGGAAATGAGCCCTTATTTCCCTCCAAAAAGGGTCCCCCGGATAGAGATATTTTGGGAGAAAACAGCACACAGCTGTAAAGCACACCCCCCCAAGGATCATGGCCGGCTGGGTGTTTTTGCTGCAGGTGGCCGGCCGGCCACCCCCCTATGGCCGGCCGGCTAGGGGGTCAAAAGGGTCAAGTTGAGTTAATGGCCGGCCACCAGATATTGGTGTCCTCCCAGGTCCCCTCAACACAGCCATGTGGTTCAAAATTGGCAACTCTAAAACAGGGGAGAGAACAAGCCACTTTTAGGAGGGGTTCAAAAGGGTCAGGTGGAATTTCTGGCCAGCCATGTGATATTAGGGTCCTCCCATGTGTGTACAACACAAATATGTGGTTTGGGGTTGAAGAAGGTGGCCCTAGGGTGGTCAACATTGGCTCGGAAGTGAGAAAAACGGGCGTCGGAGGGCGCCGGAGGAGCATAACTGGTTGCTGAGACAATTGATGGCCTCCCACCCTTCAGTGACCTTCCTGATGATAAAACAGAGGTACCTGCCAAAAATGAACGAAAACCGATGCAAAACGAATGCTCGAGGGCCAAAACACGCAGTTCGGGGTCCCGAAAATAGGCCGTTAAGCACCGAAAGTGGCATTCGGCCACGAAGTGGGTCTCGCAGACCTCAGTGTCCCTTGAAAGGGAGTAAATGAGATGCATGCCAAAAACGGAGGAATCGGAGATGGTTAGGTGGTCCCGAACCGAGGCACACGGCCTGACGGCTCCGAAAACCGGGAACCGGGCTCCGAAATGGGCAAAATGGCCTACCCGGCCGCGAAAATGTAGCCCACGGCCACTGAGAGATGGTCTACTGGACCTCTCCCTCCCTTCAGGAAGAAAAACAGAGAAAACCGAGCCTGGCTCGCAAACCGAGACAAGGTACAAAAGAGGGTTCGGAAGTCCGGAGGCAGGGCTCACGGCCGCGACTCTGAGACTTCTGAACGAGCACAGAATGCAACATCACCGAGCGCTCAAACGGTGACGTCTGGGTCTTAAGGTCGGTCAAAAAATGGGGTGTCTACAGTTGCCCCTCTTTGACAGAACTCGGAAGTCACAAGTGACGGGAGTGAATGTCAAAGCCCAGAGACGACCCATTTTTGATAAGGCCGAAGACTTAGACAATCATACAAGATGAACAGAGACATGTGCCCGCAGGCGTGCCCGCAGGCAAGGGGCAAAATGCAAAGCGGTATGCACAGAGCCAGATGTAATTCAATGATCATGCAAATGCAACAAGCTGTAATGAAGCAAGTATTCGCAAATAGATGCAACAGTTTTAAGCAAGAATGCAAAGCAACAACTACATTTCATGCAGTTGGGAGTGCGGAGAATTATTCAATTCTCGTCGCGTCTCACACGGAGAAGATACGATACTTGCGCGATTCGTCTGGTCGCACCAGCTTCAAATGAACCGTACATACAATATCGTGCCTGCAAAAGAGAGAAATTGAACAAGAACAATATGCTAACAACATATATTCAATGTGACTCCTGTGATTCCGAAAGTTTGACACACGCAGTGTCGGCGGGTGAATGCATCGCAATGCAAAAAAGAGAACGTGCGTGACAACGCATGCTCAGGCACAGAGGTATGGTACTCCAAGAAAACATGCATAACAATGCAAAATGCTCATGAGAATGCAAGTTACATGCACAACGAGCATAAATCAGGGTGCCCGTTTGTTGCGAAATAACGAGTCAGAAAACGCGCACTTCGGCGAAGGCGGCTCGATCGCGGCCTCTGGTTCACCTCCCGGAGAGGTTACAACATGTTCAAAAAGGATACACCTTGATTTTGATGAATGATGATGAGACACATGTCGGAAATTGCAGCTGAAGTTCCGGCGGAGCAATTTCGCGCCAGAAAGTGCGCTTTTCTTGAACTTTTTCAGGTCCCGGGAACTCCGATCTTCCTCAAAATTTGCAGGGAGCTAGGTGAGCAAGTGGGGAACACCACCGGCCAGGTGGTTGCCCTAGGGGAGGTCACCGGCCAGGAACCAAAAAGCAAATGGCCGGCCAGCCAGAAAAGGTGGCCGGCCGGCCACCTGTCCAAAACAGGGGGCAGTTTTGTCTTTTCGCCTCATTTTCTTTATATTCCTTCACCCATTCAATCCGAGATCACACCCACAGCTGCGATTTCTTCTCCCCTTGCTTCCCAAACCATTTTTTCCTTCAGATCTGCACTTTATACGCGTTTTTCAGCCTCCCACGCAAGTTGTTTTCGCAAAAACATTTGATTTTAAGCACTTTGGACCGATTAAATTTTGACTTCGGGGCTTCTTTTCTCATTTTCACCACTTGAGGTAAATTTGTCTCAATATTTGGAAGATTTTCTCGGGAGTTGACTTTTGTTGACTTTTTCCAATTTTGGCTCATTTTCGCTCATTTTCACTCATTTTTGCAGATTTTCTGAAATTGCGGGTAATTTCCCTCATGGTGGAGGTCTTCCAGGTGCCGGGGATGATTTTGATGCTATGACGCTCCCCCCGAGGGTCCGACCTTTTATTCCCGAGAGAAATGCCCCATCGGTACACATTCTTCCGCGGGCGATTTTTCGTCATTTTACCGACTTCAATGATCGGGTACCCAGGGATCTACTCCTGCGAGAGCCAAAGCATCACCTCTCTTACGAGGCACGAGAGGTATTTTACTTCATTTTCTGTATTTTTCGCGCATCTCGTACCTTTGCCATGCTTGAACACACAGTTTAGCTCATGACATAGCACTTTGCTTGCATTCTGAACATGTGGCTTGAACACTTGAATTTCTGAACACTCGGCTCATTGATTGATTGTGAACGCACGGCACACACTAGTTAAGAATTGAACACACGGCTCAAACACTGATTTGTCGAACACATAGCCTGAATTTGAAGGTGAACACACGGCACACACTGACTAAGAGTAGAACGCACAGTCCCAAACTCTGATTTTCTGAACACACAGTCCAAGTTGATGGTGAACACACAGCCCACACTGATTAAGAGTAGAACACGCAGCCCTAATTCTGATTTTCTGAACACGCAGTCCAAGTTGATGGTGAACACACAGCCCACACTGATTGAGAGTAGAACACACAGCCCTAACTCAAATTTTTTTGAACACGCAGTCCAAATTAAAGTGAACACACAGCCCACACTGATTAAGAGTAAACACACAGCCCTAACTCAAATTTTCTGAACACGCAGCCCAGATTGAAGTGAACACACAGCCCACACTGATTAAGAGTAGAACACACAGCCCTAACTCAAATTTTCTGAACACGCAGCCCAGATTGAAGTGAACACACAGCCCACACTGATTAAGAGTAGAACACACAGCCCTAACTCAAATTTTCTGAACACGCAGCCCAGATTAAAGTGAACACACAGCCCACACTGATTAAGAGTAGAACACCCAGCCCTAACTCAAATTTTCTGAACACGCAGCCCAGATTAAAGTGAACACACAGCCCACACTGATTAAGAGTAGAACACACAACCCTAACTCAAATTTTCTGAACACGCAGCCCAGATTAAAGTGAACACACAGCCCACACTGATTGAGAGTACAACACGCAGCCCTAACTCAAATTTTCTGAACACGCAGCCCAGATTAAAGTGAACACACAGCCCACACTGATTGATAGTAGAACACGCAGCCCAAACTCAAATTTTCTGAACACGCAGCCCAGATTGAAGTGAACACACAGCCCACATTGATTTAGAGTAGAACACGTAGTCCCAAACTCAAATTTTCTGAACACGCAGCCCAGATTAAAGTGAACACACAGCCCACACTGATTGAGAGTAAAACACGCAGCCCTAACTCAAATTTTCTGAACACGCAGCCCAGATTAAAGTGAACACACAGCCCACACTGATTAAGAGTAGAACACACAGCCCTAACTCAAATTTTCTGAACACGCAGCCCAGATTAAAGTGAACACACAGCCCACACTGATTGAGAATAGAACACACAGCCCTAACTCAAATTTTCTGAACACGCAGCCCAGATTAAAGTGAACACGCAGCCCACACTGATTGAGAGTAGAACACACAGCCCTAACTCAAATTTTCTGAACACGCAGCCCAGATTGAAGTAAACACACAGCCCACACTGATTTAGAGTAGAACACGCAGTCCCAAACTCAAATTTTCTGAACACGCAGCCCAGATTAAAGTGAACACACAGCCCACACTGATTGAGAGTAGAACACGCAGCCCTAACTCAAATTTTCTGAACACGCAGCCCAGATTGAAGTGAACACACAGCCCACACTGATTTAGAGTAGAACACGCAGTCCCAAACTCAAATTTTCTGAACACGCAGTCCAAATTGAAGTGAACACGCAGCCCACTGAACACAACTCATTCATTTCATTTCATTTGATTTGCACACAGCTTATTCATTTCATTTGCACACAGCTCATTCATTTCATTTCATTTGATTTGCACACAGTTTATTCATTTCATTTCATTTGATTTGTACACAGCTTATTCATTTCATTTGCACACAGCTCATTCATTTGATTTCATTTGATTTGCACACAGCTTATTCATTTCATTTCATTTGATTTGCACACAGCTTATTCATTTCATTTGCACACAGCTCATTCATTTGATTTGCACACAGCTCATTCATTCTGATTGCAGGTTGGCGCTCGTACAGTGCGAGGATATGGCTCCACTGCTGCGAGGGAGTGGTACACTGAGCTTCCAGAGGCTGTCCGGGATTTAGTTGATCTAGCAGGGTTCGGGGCCTTCTGCGTAGGGTTATCACATTGTCCTGCCAGTAGGACACTGTTAGCCGCTTTGGTGGAGAGATGGTGGGACACCACCAATTCCTTCCACTTTTCTGCTACCGGGGATCTGACCATGACCCCGCTAGATTTTGCTATACTCACCGGCCTAGACATAGGAGGTTGGCCCATTCCTTTCGACGAGGATATGGGCGAGTGGGAGGCCGCTTGGGTACATCTGTTAGGGGCCCCGCCCACCTGTGGACAGAGCTTCTGGGAGAGTCCGGTACACCTGGTTCTCTTCCCATTTTCGGAGGCCGGAGATGGACCCGAGTCTCCTGAGGAGGCTGAGCAGTACGTCCGCGGTTTCCTTATGTTCCTCTTTGGCACCACTTTGTTTGCCGATAGGGGGAACACTGTCGGGTTATATCTCTTGAGTGCCCTAGTGGACCTATCACAGGTCAGTCGGTACGACTGGGGTGGCGCCGGCTTGACTACCCTCTATTGTTACATGAGCGCTACCTCCCGCGGGCAGGGAGACTTACTCGGCGGCTATTGGAGAGCCTGGGAGGTACGTTCTGTCCTCTTGATTTACATTTCTGCTCCTCATTACTTGTTCATTGCACACACGGCGCACTTTACATCCTGTATTTTGCTCTTAGCATTTTGTATTCACATTCTGCACTGTTTTCCACAGTTATGGGTTTATGTATATTTTCCGACGTTAGCCCCGGAGATGGAGGTGGCAGGGCCCCTTATGACCCCGTATTCCTTGGTATTCGAGGGCCAGCACCGACCGAGACCTCGAGAGACTCTCTTCTACCTACGACAGTACTTTGACACTGTGCGGACGACAGAGGTATTTCAGAACTCTCAGTTCCTTTCCGTTTTCATCTTTGATCTGCCTTGTATATTCCCGATTTCTGATTGGTTTATGCACTGGTTATCCGCAGATTACATGGCAGCCTTGGGCGATCTTGGGCGATGGTCTCCGATTTCAGTATGCCGGAGGATCAGGCACCTCCCAGTGCAGGATCCTGCTTGAGGGACCGGTTGGTAGAGCATGGTTCCTGGGGGAACGCTTTCTGCGTCAGGTGTGGGGATACATTTCTCAGGACCCTCCTGCAGCACCTCCAGCCACTATGCGGACCGCCGATAGACTCTCTACCCATGAGGTCATTAGCGCTATGTAGGGCACTGATGCTTTGCTTCATCTTACAGAGGGAGACTACGCTACCTATCGTCACACATATCTGATGCCTCCCTTGACAGGAGTGCGCGCTCCGCCACTGAGGCCCACTGATGTACCATCTTCGAGTCGGGCTCGTGCTACGGATATCCCCTCCTCCAGCAGGGCTGGTACGTCTCGAGGTGGGGGCGGATTCATTCCTCCGATCCCTCCGACTTTTCATCATCCCGGGTGGCCAGACATGCCGACCGAGTTGATGGGGTGGCAGTATGGGACTACTTCTCCGATTCCGATCCCTATAAAGCCTCCGATGCCTGGTCACAGATATGTTAGTGATCCTGACTCACCACCGGTATGTTCCATCATTTTTCCCTTATCACACAGACACTTTGGCAGTTGCTTATTTGTTGATAACTTGAGCTTGTATTTGCAGCCACCCCGGGAGTATATGGATCAGGTGCTCGAGATGGTGGCCTCACTTGAGGGGATGGTCCTGCGTAGAGAGGCGCAGTTGTCTATCATGGGCTTCCAGGTACTCTTTAGTTTTCTGGTATTTATCATACTCCTGATGATATGCTAATTTTGAACATTCTACTGCATTGATAGGCAGTTTGTGTAGAGCACATCTGACACACACCCCATTCTCATACTGTACTTGCATCTGATTCTCATATTTGAACTGATATATTGAACTCTTCACTTTCAGATGCCTCCGGTATATGCTCCACCGCAGGCCGGGCCACCCGGGCCTTCTCAGAGAGGTTGAGGTGCTGGGCCATCTGGGCCTTTTCGAGGAGCTGGGCCATCCAGGCCTTCTCAGGGAGGTCGAGGTGCTGGGCCATCTAGGCCTTCTCGAGGAGCTCGAGGAGCGGGGTCGTCTCGCAGGCATAGGGCACATGTTATAGAGGCAGAGCCTGATGAGGAGGAGGAGGAGTAGGAGGAGGTCGCAGATCGTGAGTCAGAGACATCTGCTGAGGAGGAGGGCTCCGGCCTTGGTTCCGGGAGTGGAGACGAGGCTGAGGGGGATCCTGAGGATGACAGCTCCGACCCCGATGGTGATAATGGTGCAGAGGTTATCCCGCAGAAGAGGATGAGGGGACCTCCTCACTCCCGCTCTCGAGGATATTGATGCTATTTCCTGCTTTATTCTACTTTTTGCTAGTAGTTTGTAGTACTTTGCATTTTGTTAGGCAGTTTTATTTTCTGTAAAACTTGTACCTTCGTTTTGTTGTAAAACATGATGGCATGAAACAGCTTTTGGAAAAGTGTTTGTATTTGAAATTCTCAGCATCGCATCGCATCATTTTGCACAAAAATGGAACTGAATGGAAATGTGCCTTGTGTATTTACCGGGTCAGGTAATGAACCGACGCAACAAATTAAACAAATCGACTCACTAAGAAATAACAGAATCTCAGCAAGTTTACAACTCGATAAGCAAAATACAACAATGTTAACGACTCGATAAACAAGACTTAACAAAATTGCGTAAACAAAGAGTAACGACTCAAAACACAAAATGCGACAGCTCGACAAAACTTACAACTCGATAAACAAAACGACAACTCGATAAGCAAAATACAACACAGCGTACATCGGACGATCTGGGTGCTGGGACGTATCCGAAACTGAGAAAAATGGAGGCCGTCGACATCCCCGATGCATAGAAATGCCTCAAACTTCCTTCCGGAGGGCAAAACGGGACCGATGCATGGCCGGCTACATTTTGCATCTGGGGACTGAAAGGTGGCCGGCCTGCTAGAATAGATGGCCAGCCGGCCTGCTAGAATAGATGGCCGGCCGGCCACCTTTCTGCAACTCCTAGAATTCTGACACTTGTCCTCGAATAGTGTTTTACCCCCCCTATAAAGCTCCAACTTTGGAACTCATTCATTTCATCACTGCTTTGCACAAAAATGGAGGCATTTCTCGCAGAAAATCTCACATCTTGGATCTCTTCTTTAGATGGCTCGGAAAAGTTGAACTTCCGGGGTTTCGGCCTGAATGCACTATTCACGCTAAGCCAGACTCCACTGCACCTTCCTTTCCTCCATGCGGCGGCGAAATTTTGGAACCCGGTGACGCACGTTTTCAGCTTCGGAGGGCAAGAGGTATGTCCCACTTTTGAAGATTTTCAAGTCTTGATGGAGTTTGAACGCTCAGAAGAGATCTTGCCTCAGTCTCGTTTTGGCCACGCTCAAGCTTTAGGGCGGATGTGCGGTCTCAACGCGCATGATGCTCGATCCCTGATTTGTAACGGGATGTTGGATATCCCGAGCCTGATTTACCGATTCTCCGATGCCGGTGACCGCGGTGACCATTATCGGCAAGGTTTTCGACAACATGCCCTCTGCTTGTGCATGCTATCTCATTTTCTGTTCGTCTCGGGCTCCGGGGGAACCAATATCCGTTTGATTGAAGTTGCTCAAGGTTTGAGGGAAGGGAAGAGCTGTATCGCCATGACATTGGCTGAAACACTGCTGGGTTTGGATGCCTTCTACCGCCAGGAGACAACCAGGTTTGCGGGGAGTCCACTACTGCTGCAGGTAATGTTTCCCACCCAAGCTCACATATGTATTTACTTACATCGCTCGGCCCTCAGGCTCGGTTTTTCTCGCAAAACCCTCATCTTACTTTTCTCTCATCGCACATCTCTCTATTCTTTATTCTCTCATTTTTCATCCCTCCCCAGATATGGTTGATGGATAAATTGCAAGTTGTGGACTCTTGCCCTGCTTACTCAGCCCGCGGCTACTTCTTTCGACAACGTCTGGTTGACGCCCTTGATGAGGGATGGTGGGTTGAATGGATGTGCAATTTGTCAGCTGAACGCATTGCTTGGCGTTGTCCTTGGCTTAACCTTCCGGCGATGAGCTATAGCATGTTCCAGGATACTGGGATCCGGTTGATTGGCCTAACCCATTGTGTATTCTATTTCCCATTCCGCATTCTGCGCCAGTTCGGCCATGATCAGACTTGCCCTCTAGAGGGGATAGAGTATCCGGTCGCCTTCCCGATCCGAGGTGCACACCTCGCCCGACATACTACGGCTTGGAGGACTAGAGAGCTCCTGCCCCCCGCCCCTATTTTCAGTTGCACTTTGTCTGATGAGTGCTGGGATTGGCTCAATGAAGAGGCACAGATTGGGCCTAGGTCGGCATCGGAGGCTTCGACTAGCTCTGGGAGGGGGCGCAGGGACATCTGACTTGACTATGCCCCAGATTTATTGCTTTATTAGTACTTTCAAGTTTTCATTATGAGTGTAATAAAAAGCAACTTCAATTGTATGCAAGAGCAAGAGAACTCTGTTTTGAAATCAATGAAATTGAAGGTTGTGGTACTGAAAATTTTCCGCTTTGGTCCAAAAATGGTCTTAGTTGTGAAAAGATTAATTTGAACAAAGTCAACTTTTATTAAAACTTTTCAAAACTATTTTCGATATGGATCAGAACTGGACACGCCTGAGATCTGTCACTGAGATGCACAACCCCGGATCCTAGCAACTGGAAAGTTGCCCCTAGTCTGAATGGTACCACAGCACCTCCTGGCAACGGAAAGTTGCCCCTAGTCTGAATAGCACTGCACCGGAGATTACGATGAATGCTGATGGACAAGGATGCCTGAGATGATCAAAATGGACAAAGTTGATCGGGGAAAATGTTTATGGCTGAACTTCAGGATGAAGCTGCCTACGTATCCCAAAGATGGGAATCAAGCCTTACGTAGTTCAGGCTTAGGTTCGCTCGGGTATTTTTACTCTCCTTTTGCGCTCTAATTTTTGCCAAGGCCGCCCTTTGCGGGTTTTCAACCTTGCGAGCTCAGTTTTTATATTTTCAAATTTTTTGTGCTCTGAGTTTTGCCTAGGTCGCCCTTTCGGGTTTTCGGCCTAGCGAGCCTCTCAAGGATAGTATTTCTTCAACTTGTCCATGTTGATCGGTTGTGAAAACTCTAAGCCATCCAGATCCATCAGAACCACAGCTCCACCTGACCAGATAGACTTAATGATGTAGGGACCAGTCCAATTAGGTCTGAACTTGCCCCTAGGGTCGTGGATGGGAGCTCGGTTGTCCTTGAGTACCAAATCTCCTTCCTTTAAATTCCTGGACTTAACCTTCTTGTTAAAAGCCCGGGCAATTCTGCGTTGATAGCCTTGAATGTGGTACAGTGCTTTCAGTCTTCTCTCATCAAAGAGCATGAGTTCCTCAAATCTGCTCTGTTGCCAATCTGCCTCAGCTATTTGACACTCGGCCAACACTCATAAAGACGGAACCTCAATCTCAATAGGTAGAACGGCCTCCATCCCATAAACCAATGAATACGGAGTCGCTCCAGTAGAAGTTCTGATTGAAGTCCGGGAGCCCCACAGAGCAAACGGCAGCTTATCTGGCCAGTCCCGGTAAGTTTCCACCATTTTCTGCAATATACGCTTGATATTCTTGTTGGCGGCCTCAACTGCTCCATTGGTTTGGGGCCGATAGGTAGACGACTTATGAAAAGCCACATTGTATTTCTCCAACAAGTCTATCACCTCCTTCTTGAAGTGGGAACCGTTATCTGAAATTATCTCATTTGGGACCCCGTAACGACAGATGATGTTGTTTCTGATAAACTTTGCAACATGCGAAGCCTTCAACACCGCGTAAGATTGGGCCTCAACCCACTTTGTAAAATAATCTATCGCAACCAGGATGAACTCATGCCCATTCGACCCCTTTGGCGTAACAGCCCCGATCACATCAATTCCCCAGACTGAAAATGGCCATGGTGAAGTCATATTGTACAACTTTGTCGGCGGGATATTCATGCGATTTGCATGAATTTGACACTTGTGGCATCGCCGGACGAAACCAATACAATCCTCCTCCATGGTGGACCAGTAGTAACCCTGTCTGAGGATCTTCCGTGCCAACATTACCCCATTCATATGTGCTCCACACTCTCCCCCATGGATGGCTTCCATTAGGCGCTTCGACTCTTCGGCATCAACACACAGTTTATGCATTCCCAGATGACCTCTTCTGTACAGCTTACCCCCGCAGATGATGAACTGAACGGCCAATCTTCTTATTGCCCTTTTGTCCTTGGCATTCACCCCTGGCGGGTATGCTTCTTTTTCCAAGAAATTCCAAATGTCGTAATACCAGGGGTGTTCGTCCTGAACTTCATCTATGGCAGCAATCGACTCATAGGCTGGTGCAAACTTCTGGTCAATGATGACTGGACGCATCCGGACTCCACACGGGATGTCTATCATGGAAGATAGAGTTGCTAAAGAATCTGCGAACCTGTTGTTCTCTCTTAGTAGATGAGTAAAACTTAGCTTCTCAAACCGAGGAATCAGTAAATCCAAGGTCTGGTGATACATCATCATCTTTTCCTCTTTTACTTTCCAGTCTCCTTTAGCTTGAGACATAACAAGGTTCGAATCCCCAATGACATCCAATCGTCTTGCCCCTAGTTCTAGGGCTGCTTCTAGGCCAGCAATGCACGCCTCATATTCTGCTTCGTTGTTTGAGACTTTGAATCGGAGTTTGAAGGCTAGAGGGATACGGGCATTATCGGGTGCTATCAGCAACACTCCTATCCCATACCCATATTGATTTGACGCTCCGTCAAAGTACATCGTCCAAGCTTCGTCGTCGATATGCAAAATGGCTTCATCTGGGAACAAGTATTCAACTGATTCATCCCCCTCAACCGGATGGTCGGCAAGGAACTCTGCTACTGCTCTTCCTTTGACTGACTTGCGTGTGACATACTTCAAATCAAATTCGGAGAGCAACAGCAACCAACGAGCTAGCCTACCCGTAAGTGCTGGTTTCTCGAAAAGATATTTGATGGGATCGAGACGTGAAACCAACATTACGGAGTGAGCTAGTAAGTAGTGCCGCAGCTTCCTGGTAGCCCATACCAAAGCTAAGCAAGCCTTCTCCAGCGGTGTGTACCGAGTCTCATACTCTAGCATCTTCTTGCTCAGATAGTAGATGGCTCTCTCCACCCTGTCTTCAGACTCTTGTGCAAGCATACAGCCCATCGTGGTCTCAGTCACTGATAGGTATAAAATCAACGGTTTCCCTGGTTCTGGTGGTGATAAAACGGGCGGGTTTTGTAGATATTCTTTGATCTGCTCAAACGCTGCTTGACATCGGCCGTCCCATTGAAATTTCTTGCCTTTCTTCAGGAGACCAAAAAGTGGTTCACAAGTCAAGGTTAATTTTGAGATAAACCGTCTTATGAATTGCACTTTACCCAGAAAGCCTCTCACCTCCTTTTCAGTCCTTGGTGGGGGCATTTCTAGGATGGCCTTGATTTTGGAAGGGTCGACTTCGATGCCTCTTTGTGTAATCAGAAACCCCAGCATTTTTCCCGCTGTAACACCAAATGTACACTTTTGAGGGTTCAGCCACAACCGGAATTCCCTGATCCTTTGAAAAAACTTATGCAAGGCGGTGTAGTGGCCTTCTCTTTCTTTGGACTTGACAATCATGTCGTCCACGTACACCTCAACCTCCTTGTGGATCATATCATGTAATATTGTGGTCGCGGCCCGTTGATAAGTAGCTCCAGCATTCTTCAATCCAAACGGCATGACTCTATAGCAGTATGTCCCCTACAGGGTGGTGAATGCAGTCTTTTCCCGGTCTTCTGGTGCCATTACTATCTGGTTGTAGCCTGAGAAGCCATCCATGAATGAGAGCAAAGCGTGCCCTGCTGTGAAATCCACCAACTCATCGATATGCGGTAAGGGAAAGTCGTCCTTCGGACTAGCTCTGTTCAAATCCCTGAAGTCCACGCATACTCGAATCCTGCCATCCTTCTTCGGCACCGGAACAATGTTGGCCAACCAAGTCGGATATTCAGATACCAGCAGGAAGCCTGCGTCGATTTGCTTGGTGACCTCTTCCTTAATCTTGAGAGCCCAGTCCGGGCGGATCCTTCTGAGTTTCTGCTTAACAGGTCGGGCCTCGGGGTCAAGGGGGATCCGATACTGTACAATCTCAGGATCGATTCCAGGCATGTCTTCGTAGGACCACGCGAAAACATCTTTGAAATCTTTTAATAAAGCGACTAAGCGCTCGCGTTCCTCCGAAGACAACGTGGACCCGATCTGGACCAGCCGCGGGTCCTCCTCAGTACCAATGTTCACGGTAGTGATTTCGTCCACTAGGGGTTTAACAAATCTCTCCTGCTCTTGCTCAATTAATCGTTGCAAAACCGGAGGAACTTCGTCCTCGTCGTTTTCAAAATTTTGAAAGTCTGAATTGATGCAATAAATTAAAGGCACAGAAAAGTACTCAGAAACCACAGTTGCTTGATTCTCATTAGGCGCATCCAAATCGTCCAATTCATTTACAACAGACTCAAATGATAAGGAAAAAGACGACCTAGACAGGACTGTGGCATCCGGGTTAACATCCCCAGGAGTACCAGACTCAGACTCAGTCGAGCTGGAATCTGATTCCGACTCACAAGACTCGGTGGAATCAGATTCCGGCTCACTACCTGACCCGGTGCTGTTGGACAAAAATCCCTCCTCGTATTGCTAAGTGAGAGAGGGTGCGATAGATGCATCCAAGATAGCTGCTGGTTGGCTCACGGCCGTTTCATCCCCAATCATGGAAACCTCGGAGTTATCCCCCAAGCACTTATGGTCGATCGGAGGATCAGAGAGTAGACATGCCAGCGCTACCCCCATTTCAAATTCTGTGCCCTCAGGATCCACTGTCTTGCCCTGCTCAACCTCAGCTGATGGGTCCGTCTGCTCTTCGACAACATCCTCCCCGGATAACTGCAGGTCGAAGAAGATCTCAAAACCGGGCACGCGCTTCTTCTCCGCGTTTATCCACGGCTCTGGGAAGCCGCAAAACGGAAAGTCTTCCCCCTCCCGGACGAAGCGTCCGTTCAGGGTACCCTGAATGGGCCTATGCATCAAGTCAAATGACTTCCCAGCCTGCTTTGCTCTGGCCCTTCTGGCCATTTCTTTCCCTTTCCTCACCCAGTCCTCTTTGGTGGGCAGATAACCCAGTCCAAAGGTATGCGGGTTGTGTGGCACTTCGGCCAATGTTGCGACGCCTTTCCTGCTGCTCCTTCCTAATCCCATCCCGGGGATGTGTTGTAGCTTGTTCATGAGGTAGACGGATTGAGCACTGACGTACATACCTTCATTCACAGCCATAATGTTTTGCACAACCCGGGCCTCGGCCAGAGTAAATCCTGATATAAACACGTCCTCCATGCCGTGCTCTATTTCTAGGACTGGTGTAGACACCTCCGGAGGGGGATGGATCGATGAATTCCCAAACACAATGGCTACTCCTTTTCCATAGGGGTATTTCACCATCTGATGCAGAGTGGACGAGACGGCCTTCACCTGATGCAACCACGGTTGCCCCAGAAGTAGGTTGAAAGTTGCGGGAACCTCCAAGACATGGAAATCTATCTCGTGTTGTCCAGGTCCAACCTTTATCTGAATCTTGACGGTCCCCATCACTTCCCTGCTGGTATTATCGTACGCTTTGATCACCTGAGTTGTCGGGATGAAGTCCGCGGGCTTCAACCCGATTGCATACGCTGTTCTGGCTGGGCAGACATTGATAGCAGACCCGGTATCAGCAAGTACCACCGGTATCCACTTGTCTCTACATTCCACGGAGATGTAGAGAGGTTTGTTATGATTCACGCCCTCAGGCGGCAGTTCTTTGTCTGAGAAGGTTAAAGCCGGGGAACCTCCTCCCGGAAAAACCAGCCCAACCAGCTGTTCTGGTGTAGTGTCGATAGAGAGTTTGGCCCTGTCCATAGCAGATAGGACAGCCTGTCTGTGCACCCGCGAAGCCATAAGCAGTCCCCAGATGGAGATGTTTGCTTGTATCTTCTTTAATTGTCTCAGCACAGCTTCTTCTTCAATCTGTTTCTCTCTCTGTTTCTCAGCTTCTTTGTCTTTTCCAGATGCTTCGGGCTGGTCAAGATGTGGGGGCTTGAAGTACCGCCCACTCCTGGTCATATGGTCCACCTCATCGAGGTACCAAGTGCTGTCTAGTTGATTTACTCCCCAATCTTCGTTTGTGTGGGCAAGACATAAGTCGTCGTCTTCCCACCACATCCCGTTAACATCCAAAAGACACCTGTCTGGTTCTGGCAAATGTGTACTCTCAGTACCTTCATCCCATATGCTCACAGCATTTTCCGTTCTTGTGCCCACAGCACTTTCAGCCCCTTCGTGGGCTTTTGCCTTTCTGATTCTCTCGGAATCCCAAAACTTCTCATGTTCTGTCTGCGTCGTTGCAGTTTGTTGTTCCACTGTCTTTGCATCCACAATGCTTAGGTCCTGAGCGAAATTCTTTATACCGGCGCTCTCCGGCAATCCATTCTGACTCTCGACCCTTCCGGCCACCATTGATACTTTTGCCCCTGCCGGGCCTTGCTCTGGCTGAAATTCCACAACGTCTGGCTGATCATCCAACCACCCGGTGGCCTCCGCCGACTCCTCATATTCAAACCAGTTGATCGTTGCATCTCCTGATTCTTGGTCGTTGAAGAACTGGAGGTTGGCGAAGTCCTCTTCCACTGTTGTCAGATCATCTGCCCCCTTTTCAAGTCTGTCCCCCTGAATCATGCACAGTTCGGCTTTTTCCGGCAGTCCCACACTCAGCTCAGACTGTCCCACTGCTAAGATGTACTCGCTTGGATCATAGGCTCCCCCAGTACAATTTCCGGGCTGTTCCATCCCAGACTCAACAACTCTGTTCTCCTCTGAAACCTGCCCTGTTCCATCTTCAGTGGTCACCACCTTTGACTCAGATTGGGTTGTGAAGGTGTCCATCATGCACAAGGAATCGGTGCAATCAGGAAGGATCACCTCCGGCTTGGGTAGGTGAGAGGGAGTAATATAGACACTAGGATCGTAGGATACGACCCCAGTTTGGATGAGGTTGACTCTTTTGGGTGGTGGATCTTGGTTATGGGTAGGGAGTGGATTGGTTGTGACGTTAGGTCTATCTGGAGGTAGAATAATATTTTTGTCAATGAGGTCCTGAACCTCGTGATGCAGCCGGAAACATTGGTCTGTATCATGGCCATGCTGCTGCTGGTAGGCACAGTACTTGGCTGGGTTGTAAGAGGGAGGGAATGGATTTGGTGGCGGCCTCGGCTCCAGGGGTTTTAGATGTCCCTTTCTAATCAAGACCCCCAGAACCTTGGACATAGGCATGTATAGTGGAGTGAAGGTTCTTTGGCCTCTGGACTGATATCTCGAGGCTTGGGTACTGCTCCCGGGTGTACTGGAAAAGGGTGTGGCCGCCATGGGCCTTGGCTGGAGAGGGGGATTAGTGGTGACCATACTGACCTCCGAAGTTCTGGTGTTTGCAGCGCCACTCGGGCCTGCGTTGTTATTGCGGTTAAATGTCCTCCGGGGTTGCTCCCGGTCCTGGTCAATCAGACCTTGCTTCATCGCATCTTCGATCTGTACCCCCATCTCGTGTAAGTCTGAGAAGGTGGGAAAAGGGAGTACGATCATCTTCTGCATGAGTTTTGGTTGGAGATTGCGCACAATCATCCTAATTTGATCTTTGTCTGTAGGCCTCAAGGTCATCATCGATGCCTTTGCCCTCCATCGAGTCACAAAATCGGAGAAAGTCTCCTTGGCCTCTTGCCTCGTCGTTTCGAGATCACGAGTTGTAATCTCGATCTGTGTATTGTACGAGTACTGTGCAACGAAGGCTTCACCCATCTCATCCCAGCTTCTCTTTACCTCATCTTCTAGCTTCGCGTACCAAATGGCTGCCACACCCGACAAAGTTCGGCCAAACAGAGAAAGCTTTTGTGGTCGGGTTAGGCCCATTGGCCGCAGAATGTCTGAGAATAGCCGAAGGTGGACCATAGGATCTCCGGACCCATCAAAACGATCAATCTGTGGCATCTTAAATCTGTCTGGCAATGTTACGGCCATATCGGTGTACCCATCTTCGATGTCTGGGATGGCCTTCACCCCCTCGGATTTCTTAAAAAGCTTCTCCAGTTTGCTCAATTTCAGAGCTGTATGGTCTATCTCGAACTCGAAGGGAGAGTCCGGATGGTTGGCAGGTGTATGGGTCTTGGACAGTTCAGGCATAAGCGGGGGCGGAGCCAGCCCCGTTGGATGGCCTGTGTCCTCTTGAATATTCTGGACATTGGGTAGGGTGTTCTGGGTGTTCAGGGGGGTATTCTGGGGGTTCGGCAGGGCATTCTGACCAGTGGATGCCTGCTCGGGTAACGGAGCTCCGGGTGGAGGAGGAGCCTGATGCGAAGCAGATGCCGCATTCTGCTGTTGCAGCCTAGTGATCAGCTCGGCCTGCTGGGCCATGACAGCGGCCTGCTGCTTGGAGAACTCCGCTTGGCGGGTGGCATCTTCTTGCATTTGTTTCATGCTCTCATGCATTTGGCGCATCATCGCCTCCATCCCTGATGTATTCGGCGGATCCATCTGAATAACCGGTAAGTGTATCTCTATAGCGGAAACAGAAACCTCAGTCCGACTGTTTGCTGCTAAAGTAGACTGCTGCCCCGGTAATCTCTGCTCTGACACACTGCGCCTCCTTGGCTTTCTTCTAGCAATCGGGGGTAAGGAGTGGAACACTGGATGTCCGTCAACCAGATCCTCGGATCGAATGAGTCGGCGACCTCGTGTCCAAAGTGCTTGGGGTATATCTACGGGTTCAGAAGTAATTGTGCTACAAACCTGCCCTAGCAAAAAGATAAATAAAGCGAAAAGGAAATAAATAACCAGATAAACGGACAGCATAACAGCTTAAATTAAATACACAACACACAGTCGGGCATACAACACACGGTTGATAAGCTGGGTATACACTGTCCTCAATCACTGATTACTATTCATGTATCACTGTTCCCCAAAACTGAATCCGGTATCCGCAGACAAATGATTCTCAGATACAGACTGATGCCCGCAGGCGTGATGCCCAATCTCAAAAACTGATGCCCGCAGGCCTGATGCCCAAACTCAGAAACTGATACATGCATTCCCTGTAGAGACGCACTCTAACAAGCACATAACAGATAAGTGAGAGCCAAAACACCCCTATGTTGGGGTAGGGTTTCCCTGTCCTATTTTGTCAGGAACTAGGGTTTCACTACGCACGCAGCGGCTTCAAACAACCTATAAACGGGTAAGCAACCTGTCCTAGTTTGGAATGGTCACCATGGATCCGAATATGCACTAGGTCGAATGGTCAAAAGGGTGCCCCGGTAAAACCGGGGTTTGTGTTCCCATACTGGCAGAGCCCGTAACCGATCAGCCTTATGGACATGCCTTGACAAGACAAGCCTCCGGCAAACCACTCAGGAATAGCAGATGGCAAACACGGTGTCCTAGGTGCACCAATGCAAATGCAATGCAAAGAAACACACAAGTGTAGTCAAAACAAGATGTCACGAGTTCGAGTCAAGTTCTCTAAATCCCCAGCAGAGTCGCCAGAAACTGTAGACGTCCTCGAACGCATCCCGGGGAAGGAGCGCGAGTCCCCCCCGTTTCTGGTTCGATATTGGGTCTACTACAGTTCGAAGGACTCAAATGTCACGGTTCTTAATCTTGAACCAAAGAGTCCAAATCCGGCAAATTGTTTTGAAAACAGATTTTTTTTTAAAGAAGTGCCAAACATGGACTGCTTTGCCAGATCCAGAGTCGCCACCTAAATATTTTTTAATGGGGAAATTTAGGAAACCCTGACTCGGTGCCAAAGGCCACGTGTCCGTCATCACCAAAGTTGCCTCGGCTCGGGAACTTGGGTACGATTGGGGAAGGTCACTTCGTGAGCACCCCCGCTCGCCCGGTCAAAAACCGGCCTCTACTAACCATGATATCTTATTTTGAAAACATTGTATGTTCTTATTCCGGTTATTAGCCTAGGTTACTATGTGATGCGCACAGCATACAAGTATAGACTGGATCGCCTGAATTGGAACAAAACATTTCATGTTTGTTTGTTTGAAAATGGTTTGATGGTGCTACCCGCAGGTAGGCTAAGACGTGGATTTGCCACCCTCGGGTGGGCTTAAGAAAACATGATTTTGCCACTATCTAGTGGGCTTAAAACAAACATTTGATGAATTATTCCGATCTAAATAACCCAACCTTCACCCACAGGCATTCAGGCAGTTATATCACATAAGCAAATAGCCTCATAGCAAGCATGCTATCATGGCAGTCACTCACACGCATGCAAGGATGCTAAAGCATAAAAACTCACCGAGTACTCCAAGCCAAAACAGAAGCTGATTAGAAATCATGCATGATCCTAAGTATACTGAAATGCTTAATGCAACACATGCAAAAATGCAAACTATAGCAGGCTCGACTATTCTAAACATGGCATATGAGGTGCGACAGCTATCAAGTATTCAATTTGGAATTGAAATACAAATGCAGTTTGTATGATGCGCCGAGCCCGGTGCGTGCAAAACAGATGAATGATGCAAACATGCTGTCATACTGTATGCTAATTGAAATATGCCCTATATCTAACCATCATAAGCGGGTAAATAAAAGGGAAGAAAGACGTGGGGTTGGAAGACATGCATCACACTCACCCACACTTATTACAATTATGCCCTCGCGCAGAGGGTCCAAAAGAATATACAGTCCCAAATGAAAGAATAATACAGTCCAAATATTACAGTCCGAATAAAATACACATCCCTAATTAATTAACAAATTAACTAAGAAAACCGTAAACTGGCATGCAAGCCAGGGACTGCCTTGCTTCTGATGAACGATGTATGTTTGGGCTGCCTTGCGCGGAAATCCACTGGAATGCCCCAATTAACCTCTGTTTCGCAATGTTTCTCGAAAAGCGCGCCAGGCCTCGGAAGACTGCTGATTCTTGATAAGCTGCAACAGAGAGCAGGAAAGGGGCATAGCAATGTATTTCACAGATATATGCATGTCTCGATCCTCGTGCCACCAATCACGCATATCGATGCATGATGGCCGAGGAGCCGAATTGCACAACTCAATATGGGATGAATGCATATGAATGCTACAACAAAACCTAACTCCATCACGGATAATCCGGAGTGTCGGTGACTTGGGAATTGAGACACATTCCGTTACTCGGAGTACGAAACGCGCCTCGTTTCCCGTGCCCGGGCTAACTCCTATCCCGAACACAATGCAATAGGCATGATATGTATGAAATGCAACTAAGATACAATCCTAACGTACTCAATGCTATGAAGATGAGATGTCTCGGAATGCGTGCACACGGGCACACAAACCGAGAAAATGATCCTAAGGCATAAAATGGCATACGCAATGTAATTGGACTTACACTAACATGAGTGGACCTCAGCCACACTCACATAAGAGGCCGTGAGATGAAAATGAAGTGCCTCGAAATGCGTGCACACGGACACGCAAACCGAGGCAATGGCATACGGAATGCAATGATGCTGAAATGACATAAACAATACAATATGGGCTTACACTAACATGAGAGAGCCTCAGCCACACTCACGTAAGAGGCCGAGAGATGAAAAATGAGATGCCTCGAAATGCGTGCACACGAGCACACAAACCGAGGCAATGGCATACACGATGCAATGAGACTAAAATGGCATACGGAATGCAAAATGGACTTACACTAACATGAGTGAGCCTCAGCCACACTCACGTAAGAGGCCGATGGATGAAAATGAAGTGCCTCGAAATGCGTGCACACTGGCACGCAAATCGAGGCAATGGCATACAGAATGCAATGAGACTAAATGGCATACGGAATGCAAAATGGACTTACACTAACATGAGTGAGCCTCAGCCACACTCACATAAGAGGCCGATGGATGAAAATGAAGTGCCTCGAAATGCGTGCATACGGGCACGCAAACCGAGGCAATGACATTAAGACATGAAATGACATGGAAAATGATATGCAAACATGCCAATGGAATTTCAACGCTGAAATATGGGGGAAAACAGTCCCGAAAGATGGCGAAATGACACCAAATGCAAGGAATGATCCCGAAATGCGAATTTAGGCATCCGAAATGGCCTATAGCTATGCAATGCATGCACAATATGGACACGGAATGAAAATACAGTAGTAAGACAGCCCCAAAACAAGCATTTTCCAGTCTAAAACATGGCCAAACAGCAAGCATAGATAGGGCAACAATGGCATGCAAAAATAGGGGCCAAGAGAGGGGTATTGAAGTAGATGGTAAATGCAAAGCCCAAACAACAAAATACCCTTCTACAACACTGAATAGGGACCAAAAATATGAACATTTACAGTAGATGACATGCCTCAAATCAGTATGAAAACATGCTAAAAATGCCATGCAAGATGAGGCTCAAAAGAGGCTATAACATGAGGTATACAAAATAAACACCAAACAGCCAAAGACCCTTAATAAGATATGCCAAGAAGGTCAAAATATGGCCATTTTCAGTTCTGATCATGGCCCAAAAACAAAGGCAAGGTAGGCTAACAAAGCATGCAAAAGTGGGGGCCAAAGAGGGGTATAATGGTAAGTACAACATGGAGGCCCCCAACAGTGTTGAGCCCTTCTACAATGTTGTAGAGGGACCCAAAATAAGCCTACTCACAGTTCATAGTACACTCCAAAACAATTTACATATAGGCCAAACAAATCATGCAAATTTACGGTAAATATGAGGGATTATGAAGTAAGTGCAAGATAGGGGGCCCAAAAAGGGTTGAGCCCTTCTTCAATGTTGAAGAGGGGATCAAAATAGGCCCACTTACAGTTTACATTATGCTCGAAAACAGACCACACATAGGCCATAAATACCATGCAAAAATGTGACATACCAAGGGGTATTGAAGCAAGTACCAAATGGAGGGCTCAAACAGGGTTGAGCCCTTGAACAAACATGAAGAATGGCTCAAAAAAGGCCTAGTTTCAGTTAGGGTCGGAGCCCAAAACAGTAAGAAAATAGCCTAAGAAATTGGTGCAAGAAAGTGCTAGAAAAGAGGGGAAATGGACTTACCTTTGAAGACCAAAGCTTTTGGTGATTCTTGGACCAAGTTGCAACACCTTTAGCCTTTGAAAAGCTTCTCCTTGCTGCTGGAATGGAGTGGTGGTGGTAGAGCTTGAAGATGATGAAGAAATGGTACCAAGCTTGAGAGAAATGGAGAGATAGAGTGTGTATATGCTTGAAGCAATTTTTCCAACCCTTTCTCTAGAGTTGGGAGGCCCTCTATATAGACAAGAGAGGGAGAGGAGAATCAAGGCCAAAGTGGAGGGAAATGAGCCCTTATTTCCCTCCAAAAAGGGTCCCCCGGATAGAGATATTTTGGGGGAAAACAACACACAGCTGTAAAGCACACCCCCCAAGGATCATGGCCGGCTGGGTGTTTTTGCTGCAGGTGGCCGGCCGGCCACCCCCTATGGCCGGCCGGCTAGGGGTCAAAAGGGTCAAGTTGAGTTAATGGCCGGCCACCAGATATTGGTGTCCTCCCAGGTCCCCTCAACACAGCCATGTGGTTCAAAATTGGCAACTCTAAAACAGGAGAGAGAACAAGCCACTTTTAGGAGGGGTTCAAAAGGGTCAGGTGGAATTTCTGGCCGTCCATGTGATATTAGGGTCCTCCCATGTGTGTACAACACAAATATGTGGTTTGGGGTTGAAGAAGGTGGTCCTAGGGTGGTCAACATTGGCTCGGAAGTGAGAAAAACGGGCGTCGGAGGGCGCCGGAGGAGCATAACTGGTTGCTGAGACAATTGATGGCCTCCCACCCTTCAGTGACCTTCCTGGTGATAAAACAGAGGTACCTGCCAAAAATGAACGAAAACCGATGCAAAACGAATGCTCGGGGGCCAAAACACGCAGTTCGGGGTCCCGAAAATAGGCCGTTAAGCACCGAAAGTGGCATTCGGCCACGAAGTGGGTCTCGCAGACCTCATTGTCCCTCGAAAGGGAGTAAATGAGATGCATGCCAAAAACTGGAGGAATCGGAGATGGTTAGGCTGTCCCGAACCGAGGCATACGGTCTGACGGCTCCGAAAACCGGGAACCGGGCTCCGAAATGGGCAAAATGACCTACGGCCGCGAAATGTAGCCCACGGCCACTGAGAGATGGTCTACTGGACCTCTCCCTCCCTTCAGGAAGAAAATTAGAGAAAACCGAGCCTGGCTCGCAAACCGAGACAAGGTACAAAAGAGGGTTCGGAAGTCCGGAGGCAAGGGCTCACGGCCGCGACTCTGAGACTTCTGAACGAGCACAGAATGCAACATCACCGAGCGCTCAAACGGTGACGTCTGGGTCTTAAGGTCGGTCAAAAAATGGGGTGTCTACATCCATCTAATATCAATCATACCATCAATCAATGAAGTTTCAACCCTGGCTTTAAATTCATGAATTGGAAAAAAGTATTTTTAGGACCATATCTTGTTTAGACTGAATCACAAAATCTTTGTAAAATCATTGACAAACTTGCTATTATTTGTCAATTTATGCTTCCACCAAAATTTGAGAGCATTCATTCAAATTTTCAGCATATTCAATCTCGATACTATACTGATACACTTTTCTGAATTTTTTTTTTATAATCTGAAAATTTTAGCTTACATCGGCACATTTCCCACTTTATATACAATTTGAAAGCATCACAAAATTTGTTAAAAGTGAGAGAACAGTAAAACCTTTAGAACTTGAAGAAGGGTTGAGATTCTCGGCATACAGTGGCGTATAACCTCTATTTTCTTTGTGAAGCAATTTCATCTTCTCTTCAAGGGGGAGTGAGAAGAATCTTTTGCTCTCATCAAACACTTGCTTAAGCAGTTCTTGCTCTACCCCATAGTTTATGAGGTAAAAGAAACCACATTCTATGCATGCCTACACCACACATCCGAATACTAATGAATTTGGGAACAACATGATGAGTCATTCTAAAAAACAAATCAAATTAATATCATCATTGTGACAGCTTCATACACATTACTGGCCCATTTCTAACAGTTTATAAGCTTTCTAGTTAATTGGCTTACCTTAACAATTAACAACCATATGCTTATCACAAAGAATTCTTTAGACTGTGTTTGTGGAGAAAAAATAAAAAAGGAAAGAAAATGTGGAGGGGAAAAAAAAATAAAAAAAGAAGCTTAATTCAAATTTCCCTTCCCTTTTCCTTTCCCCATGTTACAAAATAAGTTGTTTGGATAACCCAAGAAATTTAATGATATCACTGCACCATTCATAGCTTTTAACATCATAAACTGACATTGCATAATTAATGAGTTTATCTATTCTATTATATAATGCGAGCGCCCAAGTTGGCGTGAACACTGTCGCCCATTTTACCATTCCCAAACTGCCCCTATACAATTACCTCAGTTGATTTTCAATACACACCATCTAGTTAAGCAAATGACTTCCCAAATGACACTATATCACTTATCCACTATAACACTGCTACTTTTCTAAGCTGAAATATAACTAAGTATGTAAACATTCAAGTCCAATAGGATGTCCAAACACGCCCTAAATGCACAAACATGTAACTTGATTTTAATTTCTGGGTACTTTTGTCTTGATTTGCATATATAATATACCAAATCTGAAAAAAAAAAATTAAATTAATTAAAAACAAAAACACACACCTGGTGAAGAAAAACGTAATTCTTGAAAATATTCTATTGATGATAAAATAAAGCTGATATATTGGGCAAATATGCAAATACAGGTTTGTATATATATATATATGCAATGATAAGGTGTGAAGAAAAGAAATAAACAATGAAAGGAAAGCAGTGAACATACATGAAGATCAAGCATCAGCACCCTGATTCAACTCATCCGATTCACTATCACCGACTGATTCCGATTTCCTACTTCTACGCCTAGAACTCCTGCTCTTCCTCTTCATCCTTGACCGTGAATCATCCGAATCAGCATCTGAAACAAATTGAGACAGAGAGAGGGAGAGAGAGAGAGAGAGAGACGTAAGAAAGATTAGGGATTTTGAGATTGGGGGTTTTGGGTTTGGGTTTGGGTTTGGGATGGGGGGAAACCCGAGCGGGAATGGAAAAAGGGGGGGAAAGAGATTAGGGATTTTTGAGATTGGGGATTTTGGGTTTGGGATGGGGGGAACCCGAGCGGGAATGGAAAAAGGGGAGGGGGGGAACGGAAATTTTTTTGGATTTTTTTTTTTCATTACAAATGAATATTTAAATAATAAAATGATTTTTTTTTTTTTCGCAACGAAGGATGTCGTAGTCAAAAAAAAAATATTTTTTATTAAAATAATTTTTTTTATAGTTAATGAATTTTTTTTTTTCATTTAGTAAGGTTAAAAATTTATTTGTTTCATATTTATTTTACTGAATAAATTTTTTTTTCTTTAATTTGATAGAAGTAGGGATAATATTTTTCATTAAAATAAATTAATTTTTTGTGGTCAATGAAATTAATAAAATTAATTTGATAGTAGTGGTGAATGTGGTAGAGAAGATGGGTGGTGAGAGAGAGATGAGTGAGAGACAGATAGAGAAGAGAGATAGAGAGAGAGAAAGAGAGAGAGACAGACAGACAGAGACAAAGTGATGATCGAGAGAGAGACAAAGTGGTCGTGAAAAGTGCATTTTCTTGTAGTGGAGAGCTCGATAAATAGAGAAGAGATGAGGGAGAGAGTGAGCAAGGTGAACACAATGGGGAAGAGAGACAAATAGACAGACAGACACATAGAGAGAAAGAGAGAGAGAGAAGAGTGAGAGGCAGACAAACAGACGCAGAGAGAGAAAAAGAGAGAGAAGAGTGATAAGTGAGAGAGAGACAAAGAGAGAAAGAGATATAAAAAGAGAGAGAGAGAGAGAGAGAGAGAGACAGGGAGACAGAGAGAGAGAGAGGCATATAGAAAAATCGAGAAAGAAAAAGAGAGATGATAGAGATAGAGAGAAGAGAGATGAGCGAGAGACAAAGAGAGAAAGAGAAAGAGACAGAGACATAGACAAAGACAAAGACTGACAGACAGAGAAGAGTGATGAGTGAGAGAGAAAAGAGAGGTAATATTTTGTGGTACAGGAGAGGAAGCGGCAGTAGTGGTAAAGGTAGTGGATAAGAGATGATGGTGGTGGTGGTGGCAGCGAAGGAGATTAGTGGTGAAGTTGTAGTAGTGGTAGAGTAGATAGAGTGGCAAGGGTGAAAGAGAACTAATGGTAGTAGTAGTAGTGGCAATAGTGGTAGTGGTGGTAGTGGAGTGGTGGCGATGGTAGTAGTAATGGTAGTCGTAGAGGTGAAATGGCGACCGTGGTAGTAGTGGTGGCAGTGAAATGGCGTTTGCAGTAGTGGTGAAGGTGGTAGAGGAGATGGGTATTGAGAGAGAGAGATGAGTGAGAGACAGATAGATGAGAGAGAGAGAGAGAGAGAGAGAAGACGGAAGGGAGAGAGTGAGCAACGCGAACACAGTGGGAGAGAAAGAGATAGAGAGTGAAAGACAGAAAAAGAGATAGAAAGAGAAGAGAGCTGAACGAGAGAGACAGAGAGAGAGATAGAGAGAAGAGAGATGAGCGAGAGAGACGTAGAGAGAAAGAGATGAACGAGAGAGACAGAGAGAGAAGCGAGAGAGAAATAAGAGAGATAAAGAGAAGAGAGATGGGTGAGAGAGATAGAGAGAAGAGAGATGAGCGAAAGAGACAAAGAGGAAAAATAGATGAGAGAAGAGATAGATGAATGAGAGACACAGAGAGAGAGAGAGAGAGACAAATAGACAGATAGAGAGATAAGAGTGATGAATGAGAGAGAGAAAGAAAAGAGAGAGAAGAAGATGAAAAAATGGGTGAAAAGATATAGACAAAGAGAGAGAGACAGAGAGAGAGAGAAAAAAAATAGCGAAAAGAGATAAACGAGAGAGAGAGACAGAAAGAGATGAGCGAGATAACGAGACAGAAAAAAAAGAAGAGAGGGAGAAGAGAGACATAAAGAGAAGATATATGAAAGAGATAGAGAGAAAAGAGATGGACGAGAGACACAGAGAAAAAGAGACAGACAGACAGACAGACAAACAGAGAAGAGTGATGAGTGAGAATGAGGAAGAAAAGAGAGACAGAGACACAGAGAGAAAGAGAGAGACGGACAGACAGAGAAGAGTGATGAGTGAGAAAGAGAGAGAGAGAGAAGAGAGACATAGACGCATAAAGAAAGGGAGAGACAGACAGACAGAGAAGAGTGATGAGCAAGAGAGAGAAAGAGAAGAGAGACAGAGACAAAGACAGAGAGATAGAAAGATGAAAAAATAGGTGAAAAGAGAAATGTTCAAAAGAGTAAGACAACGTCGTTTATAGTAGATCGATAAATCGAGAATGAGCTCGATAAATAGAGAAGATGAGAGTAAGAAAGTGAGCAAGGCGAACATAGTGAGGGAGAAATAGACAAATAGACAAGTAGACAAAGAAAGAGAAAAAGAGAGAAGAGTGATGAGTGAGAAAAAGACAAGGAGAGAGAGAGAGAGAGATAGACAAAAAAAGAGATAGAGAGAGAGAGATAGAGGGAGAGATAGAAAAAGAGAGAGAAACAAGAGATGAGCGAGAGATAGACAAAAAGAGAGAGAAACGGAGCGAAAAGAGAGAGAAACAGAGAGACATAGAAAAAGAGAGAGACAGAGAGAGAAGAGAAATTGACGAGAGAGATAGAGAGAGATAGAAAGATAAGAGAGAGAGAGAGAAAAGAAATGAGAGAGATAGAAAGAAGAGAGATGAGCGAGAGAGACAAAGAGAGAAAACAGATGAGAGAGATAAAGAGAAGAGAGATAGGCGAGAGACACAGAGAGAAAATGAGAGAGAGAAACAGACAGACAGAGAAAGAAGAGTGATGAGTGAAAGAGATAAAGAGAAGAGAGAGAAATAGAGACAGAGAGACAGGAAGATGAAAAAATGAATGAAAAGAGAAATGTTATATCAAAAGAGTAAGATGACATTGTTTTTTTTAATTTTTTTTTGCGACAAAAAAATACCGTTAAATTTATTCAAACCATTTTGTGACTATATATATATGAAGCTGTCTCAAAACCACAATCACTATGCTAGGTTAGAGTTTTCCAAAAACTCTTTTGAGAAAATTATACTTTCTTGTTTTCCGTGTTATATTGTTTTTACTGAATTTTTTTAATATTTTAACTATTTTTTTTAATTTTTAGACACACCTAACATAAATACACCTAAAAATTAAAAAAATTGTAAAAAAAAATCTTTTAAAAATTCACTAAATACTAAAAATACAATAATTCAATACTTTTTTTTTGTATTTTTATGTATTTATTAATTTTAAAAAAAAAGATTTTCATAAATTTTTTTTTTAAAGATACATCTAAGTAAGGTGTATCTAAAAAAAATATTTAAAATTTTAAAAATATTCACTAAAAACAAAAAAAAAAACACGAAAGTCACTTTTTGCGACGGCATGCCGTCGCAAATACTCTCATTTTTTGAGACGACAAATTGTGCCGTCGCAAATGCTCTACTTTTTTGAAACGGCAAATGGTGCCGTCGCAAATACTCTGCTTTTTTGAGACGGCATTTTCTGCCGTCGCAAAAAGTGACTTTTTGAGACGGCAAGTGTGCCGTCGCAAATAGTTCCGTCTCATAAACTCACTTTTCTTGTAGTGTGTGGTGAAGATTTGGGTAATGATTTGGTGGTAATGGATTCGGCGGTTGCGGCATAGACATTCATAGGTTATGAAGGATGGTCTAAGACAGAGTGATATTAAGAAACAAAATTATAAATTATGAATCACATTTATTTTGAGTGGAACACACATTATAAATTTATAAAATACATTTAACATTAGGGATTATTTTTGAGATAAAATTCCATGGTAGATAGAATTCTCTATATACATATATACAATACAGAGTAAGAAACGAAATTCAGTTTCCAATATAATTTAGGATTTGAAATATGGAAAGCCAACCAAAATTAGAAGCTTAAGAAACCAAATTGATGTCCAATATTACTTAGGTTTCTAAATACTAGAACTCAACCAAAAATTCTTCTGACTAGTACTATAAAATAAGGTCACTCACCCCATACCTTCATACTCACCATTCTAAAACTCTCTCTCTCAAGCTTCATCATGGAAACTATATCAAGAAACTATGACATTGAAACATATGCGACACCACTGATCAACCCACTACCTCTAGTTCGAGTTCCAACTGCAGCGCTCATCAAAATTTATGTCAACAATCTAGTTAAAATATAGCTCCGAACTCGTCAAGGCAATGTCGAATCTAATTATCCTACATTATTAATTGTTCCTGATATTCGACATGACTTCACCATTCCTCTTCCACTTCTTCCCTTCTTCTTTTCGTGGGATCCCTATGTTTTCAACCAGCTTTCGTCCATGGGATTCAATCTCGAACTCTGCAATTCCATGAAGGAACGCATCATTAGTTCTCTTTCCGGTTTGATTATTACATATGGGGAGAGTCTTGGGTTTTTAAGTCATTGTGCATTTGAGGATCCCCACCACGCTCAGGTTGGGTTCTGCACAATCGATAGACGATCTGATGATGAATCTATTAGCCACAAATGAGGTGATTATCATGAACGATGATGGTAGTATTGGAACTATAGAGACGATAGCCACAAATGGGGCAATTATTGTGAATGATGATGGTGGTCTTAGAACTGAAGAGACGATGAGGACGAGGACGGGGAGGGGTGTTTCAAAGGCCGTCATTGATGGGTTGAAGAAAGTGACAGTGTTCAATGGTGAAGGAGACGATGAAAAGTGCACTACTTGTGCTGTTTGTCTAGAGGAATTTGGGAAGGGAACAAAGCTTACTTCCATGCCATGTTATCATCTTTTTCATTATCGCTGCATTGTGCCCTGGTTGGAATCACACAATTCTTCTTCCACATGCCCATCCATAGTTCCAGATTGATAATATTTTTATGATAATCATATATGTTGTTATAACCTGGTCATGGTAGTATTATTGGTTTCAGATTGGGTAGTTTTGATTGATTCTTGAAAACTATTGTATTAGGTTCATTATTAGGATTTAAGTTTGATTTTTCTTTTTATTGTTAATTGTTTTCAAAATTCCTTTTCGTACAGGTTTTCTAATTACATAAAAGATTTGTGGTATTCCCTTGTTTTGTTAGTTTAATTATTTTTGTGTGAGAATGTATTTAACAAGAAAACAAACAAATACATGGAAAACCCAAAATTTAGTCAATAAGACTGTTAAAAAAAAAAAAAAAAAAATCAATAATTCTATATGTTCAAAATCAGTAAATATAATTTCATTCCCTAAAAAAAAAACAAGAAATAGAAGCAACCAATATAGATGAGAAACAGGAAATAATGAAATTGACAGCAACACAAAGTAAACAAGCTCTATCATGGGCTGAAAATATTCAGGGGTGTTTTGGGAACTTTCCAAAAAAGTCAATTTTTTGGCTTTTTAGATTTTTAACACAAAAAAACCAAAAAGCTACCAAAAAAAAAAAGAAGACAAAAATCAATTTTTTACCAATTTTCCAAAACATCACTCAATACCAAAATCATTAACACAATCAGTCCATGTTGTGTTCAAATTTTTTTAATAAAAATAAGAGAGTAGTAATGTGAGAAAAATTACTGGAAAAAAGAAAAGAAAACAGTTAATCATTCAAACAAAAGAAACTTTGAATGTTTAATTTTATAAGTTTAAACCCTAATGTTTTTAATCTAAACCATAATTCTATTTTCATGATGTAAAATCGATCGAAAATGATATTTTAATCATTAAATTTAATGTAAGTATAGATAAAAAATCTAAAATACTCTTTTTTGTTGGTAAAATATGCAGATGATTTATATTGAAAACATTAGAAAATAAATTGACAAAATTAAAAGTTTAAATTTTATTTTGTACAAGGTTCAAACTTTGGGCTTTTTTCTTTTTTTTTTCTTTTTTTGTAATTTTCAGTAAAATATATAACCATATGAACACCTACCATTTTTCATATAACCCTGTCCCTGGTCCAATTGGTAAATTCGAGGGAAATCTCACCCTATCATTTTTCATATGCTTATTTTATTTCTAACCAATGGGATCAACCACAAATTATTTCTGATCATTTTTTTGTTTTTTTTAAAGAACACCTTATTTTTAAAAATTGTAACTTCCTTAGTATAGAATTTTTCTACTTGTTTCGTAATTTTAGATAAAATAAAATTCTGATTACAAATTTACTGTTTGAATTTTACTAGTTTATTTTTGGAGTTATTGAGATTGAAAGAAAAATTTAAACACAATCAACAATTAAAACAAAAATCATAATAAACGAGCATACAAAATTTTGCAAGAATCTATCAAAATTATCTATTTTTTTGTTTACAACATAAAAATATATGAATATCCTAACAATTATAGATCTCTGTACGGGAAAGGGATTCACCTTCACGTATAATCCTATTGATCAAGCCTGTGTTCTTCTGCACGTCGTCGTTCTGTCACCTGAAAACTCAAACTTGAACTGGCCGGCGGGTGTGTGCCGGAAAACCCCTCCGATGCCTAAGTCAGTAAGCAAGACAAATAGGCAAAAGCTCAATGTAGTCAGGGAACAAAAATTGCATTACCTCTTCATAGGTGATATTGGTGAGCTTATATAGGTTTCGAGTGGCACAATCCTAGTGGGACTCTAACTCCTCCATGTAGAGTCCTCCTAGGATTCAAATTCCTGGAAGATAATGCTTATCCTCCAACACCCCCCTCACTGCTTAAACCAAGTGAGATGGTCCTTCTATGGCCGAACTCCAAACGACCGGAGTACCTGTTAGTTCGGCCCTTACTATACTCTCCCTTACCTCGGCTTTCCCATACCAAGACCGAGCTATCCATAAGGGAGTTGAGGCGAACTACTTTCAGAACCATGGTTTACCTCGGTTTTGCACACGCTCCGACCGAAGTAACCGCTTAAGACCGAGCTACCCACTGTTGTACTAAATAGGCAACTATAGACGAACTAACTCTTAGTTCGGCTCTTCATTTTCTCACTCCTACTCCGGCTTCGTATGCCAAAACCAGACTTCCCATAGAAGTGACTGACCGAACTAACGCATACGGTTCTGAAGACGCGGCTTTCATACTCCGGTCGGAAGACGTGACCGGACTAACCACAAACCAAGCTACACATGTAAATATGGCAACCGGACTACCGCAACAATCCTTCGACCGGTGTACGTGCTATCATTCGCATTTGGGCTTATCTCGGCCCAACTACCAGCTCGGCCCAATTTAGTATAAATTACCCTCTCAATTGCCCCTTAATTCCATCTGCAAAGCATGATAGGGATTATTCGTCTTCCTGCCGAGCTACAGTTTCAATCACTCCAGCCGAGCTAAAACCCAGTTAACTTATCCAGCCGAGCTAAAACTAAGCCCTTTTCAGCCGAGCTAGATTCAAGCCGAGCTGTGCCCGTCCGGTCAAAACGTCTCTTCAATTTACAGAAACTGAATCGATTGTCCTTCCAGTGACACGTGGTGTGCTTTGATTGGTCAATCCCAGCTGTCGCGCCGCCCTCGTACTCCGAAATTTTTGAACAGTTCCCGCCTTTTCCCTTTCTACCAAAATACAAAACCCTTTCAGCTTATCCGATTAAACACCATACTATTCACTTCTCGTGCACTCTCTCTCTCTCTGTGCTTTTGCTTTCTCAACTTCTCAGCTCGTGTTCCTCATCGTTGCTCCTCCTCCCTTCCCCAGTTCTTCCAGGTAAGCATATGAATCTGTTTTTGTTTTCCTCTTTTCTGCTTTCGTTTAGTCTACTGCAGTTTGTTTGGTGTTTTTGCAAAACACTCTATTCTCATTTGCGTTTTTCTGGAAAAATCCTCGCACATGAATTTCATGGGATAACCAATAGAACGCCATTTTGATCTAAAAACATGCCCCAACCGAACTAGGATACTGTTTGTGCTGTATGTAGATTCAAGCATACCAAAACCGAACCAAAACTTGTGCATACAACAGTAGTTTCAATAGATAACCAACAGAACCACATTAGCCGAAATAAAAACGCACCGAACTAGAAAGGTTGGTCTTCGACCGAGCTAAGCCTTGGGGGCTAAGCCAGCTCTCTCAGTTTCTAAACCGAACTTAGAGAGCTGCCCCTTGACGCTTAACCGAAGTAACAAAACCTCTAGTAGAACCGAACTAAGCAAACGCCTCGGCCGAACCGAGATAACACACACCAGCTTTGGCCGAGATAGATTCCGTGGCACCCTGTGTAGCCGAAGTAAAACTCCTTTTTCCTGCTTTGTTTTTGTAGCACGGTCGCAGATCTGTGCTTAACATCTTTTTTCTCCACATTGCAGACTTAGGTTGCCAGGCACTCCACTGCGCTCAGCCGAGCTACCGAGTACACTTTCCAAACCGAAGTAGATTATACTTAACTTATACGATTAAATGGGGAAGTACAGATTTTTAGTAGAAACCCCAGGTGGTCTGGCCGAATTCCGCCAGGACCACCATATACCAGATGATGTACACCTTACCCTAGCCAACCGAGGTGTAGACCCATGGAATAACGAGGGTTTTGTCCCTTTCACCATTCAATCAATAAAAGAGACCGGACTACGATTCCCAGTCCAACCCTTAATCTGCGAATTTCTTAGGCAAACCAGACTTTGCCCAACCCAACTGTCCACCAACACTTACCGTATAATAATGGGTGTAGACGCCCTGAACCGTCAAACCGGTCTAAACCTAGGCTTAGCCGAAATATTCCACCAATACTCATTAGGATCCAAGAATGAAGGCTGGTGCTATTACTTGAGAATACGCCGTGGCCGAGAAAAAATAATCAAACACACACCGGACAAAGACTTGAATGACGACGACTTCTTCTGGGTCTCTGGGAATTTTGAAGACCTTCAAGCCCAGATTCCTGGCTGGAGAATAAACTGGAAATTCGGAGAGCCCGGTATACATACTTCGGTTGCATTTCATATTGTTTCTCTTCTTTACTTCGGCTGTCTACTCTGAACCGAACTAACACTTGTTCCCTTTTTGCAGATAAAGCTCATCTCCTCTCGAACTACAACTACCCCAACCTCGGTCTTTTACGCGCCGCACTACGAGTTCGGGAAAGGAGTTGGGCTAAACTTCTCAACTTTGAACCGACTTACCGATACTCCGGTCGCCGAAAAGCAAAGGTGACCGACTTCCTGCTTGAAGAAGCACCAGAACCGGACCCAAACTTGCCTCAAGTCAATTTGGTGCCACTCACTGCCGAACAAGAGATGGCCAAGAAGAACAAGCTGAAGGCAATGCTGGTCGCAACGACCCAAACCGAGGTGCCACAAACCGGTCTACCAACTCAGACCGTGGTGGCTCTTCCATCGCAACAGCCATCCTCATCTCGCCAACGAAAACGTGCCCGGACTAGCCAAACCGAGCAGCGACTCGTCGATGAGGACCAGACCATTTTGCCACCCAGCCCTCCTCCAAGCCCTCAACAAAGCCTCCATCCAGAGGAGACTGACCGAACTGCCCCTTCTTCCAAATGGGCTCCTGCCCTTTCCTATGACAACCGAGATATCACAGCTGAAGACTCGGTCGTCGCTGACAAGGACCACTTGTTGGCTCACAACCTTGCCAAAAGTGTGTGCCTTCCGAAGGACATGGAGCACCATTACAAGCAGCTCAACACCGAGCTAAAGTCAATCCGGTCCTCCACTAAGTCCATGATCCTGGTGAGCAGCTTTCCCCTTACTATGTAAGATTTTTACTTGGAGTTCGGCTAACATTTCTCTTCCTTTGCAGGCCATCCAGAAAAACCAAGTCACTCACAGGAGGGTCATGGAGCTTAGGAGGAGTACAAGGGAGGCCATGGCAGAGGCCGAATCAAGAAGGGCCGAGCTGGAGGAGGCCAAAAAGCGAATGGCCGAACTCCAGGAAGAGAAGGATCGGCTGACCGAAGTTGCCAATTCGGTCGAAGATGAAAAGAAGAAGGTTGCCGCCGAAGCAAAAGACAAGTACTTGCGCCTTCTGGCCAAGATTGAGAAGAAAAAGGACGCCGAAATAACACAGTTGAGGAAGGACGTCAAGTCCGCCAAAAAACAAGGCTTTACAGAAGCAGAGGATGCATACACCCTTCAGTGCGACGCCGCGAAGGACCTGTTCTTCAAGTGCGGCTGGAGGAGTGCGGTGGAGAAGCTCGGCTGCGGGCCTGAAACCGAAGTCTTCAATGCCCCTCAATACACTATCCCAGCTTCCCTGGCGCAGTATGCGGCCGATCTCCAACAACAATTCCTTGAGGGGGCTGGAGATGATGATGATGATGACGATGATTCTGATGAAGATGAGCCGACTCTCACCCCGGTCGTCAATGAAGAACCGAGCAATCAAACAGTTCGGTCGGGGCCGATCATTGAGGACTTAACTGACGAGCTGCTGGTTGACAACACACAACCACCAGAAACCGAAGTTCGAGCCGAGACCGAGCTTCCCGATCAAACCGTACTCCCTGCTGACACCGGGCTTCAGACAAATGAAGATGCAGATTTTGATGCCGAACTGGATGCACTTCTTGGCTGATTTTTTCTTTTTCTTTTATTCTGAACTTTTGCAACCGGGCTGTGACCCCATAATTGTACTTCCTTTGTTTTTCAATGAAAAAACCATCAACTCTCGTTTCGGTTCTGGATGTCTGCCTGTACTTGAATTGAATTTGTTCATGAACTTCAATTTGCCCAAACTGTGATCTCGGCTTTAACTATTTTACTTTACTAGCCAACCACTCTTCAGCCGATATAACTTACTTCGGCTGAAGAGTATTCAGTGTTGGTTTAATCCAGCCAACCACTCTTCAGCCGATATAACTTACTTCGGCTGAAGAGTATACAGTGTTGGTTTAATCCAGCCAACCACTCTTCAGCCGATATGACTTACTTCGGCTGAAGAGTACAAAGTGTTGGTTTAATCCAGCCAACCACTCTTCAACCGATATAACTTACTTCGGCTGAAGAGTACACAGTGTTGGTTTAATCCAGCCAACCACTCTTCAGCCGATATGACTTACTTCGGCTGAAGAGTACACAGTGTTGGTTTAATCCAGCCAACCACTCTTCAGCCATGCCCATACTTCGGCTGAAGAGTATAGGGTGTTGGTTTAATCCAGCCAACCACTCTTCAGCCATGCCCATACTTCGGCTGAAGAGTATAGGGTGTTGGTTTAATCCAGCCAACCTCTAAGTTGGTTTTTTCAGCCAACTTAGAATAAAATGTTTGGTTATTCCGGCCAAACGTCCTGCAGCCTGGATCGTTATCCTGGGCTTAGGAAGGGTGTTGGTTTAATCCAGCCAACCATTCTTTAGCCGTACCCATACTTCGGCTGAAGAGTATCCAGAGTTGGTTTAATCCAGCCAACCTCCAAGTTGGTTTTTCTAGCCAACTTAGAATAAAGTGCTTGGTTTTTCCGACCAAACGTCCTGCAGCCTGGATCCTTATCCTGGGCTTAGGAAGGTTCATAGTTGGTTATTCCGGCCAACTATGTTTACAATGTTCCTAACTCACTAAAACTACCTTTTACATGAAAACAAACAACCATGCTGAAAAGAATCGACTTGTTTTATTGAGAAAGGAAAAAATTACACATTCGTGAAAGAGAAAAAACTAAAAATAAAATAACTTAAGGTTTGCAGTGTTCCATGGCCTTGGGATTGCTTTGCCGTCCTTGTCTTCCAAGTGGTATGCCCCTTTGCCTGCTAAGCCGACCACTTTGTAAGGTCCTTCCCAATTCGGTCCCAACTTGCCATCTCCTGGAATCAGGGTGTTTCCCATCACTTTGCGAAGTACCCAATCGCCGATCTTGAACTGTCTGGGATGCACTGTTTTGTTGTACTTTCTAGACAACTCTTGTTGGTAGGAGGCGATGTGAACCAAAGCTCTGTCTCTTCTTTCTTCCGCGAGATCAAGTTCTAATGCTATTGCTTCGGCGTTTAAGTCTGAATCAAAGTTTTCACTCCGAATTGTGGGGAGACCAACTTCTAATGGGATGACTGCTTCCATGCCATAAGCTAAGGAGAATGGGGTCTCTCCTGTTGACCGCCGAGGTGTAGTGCGGTAAGCCCATAAAACATGAGGGAGTTCTTCTGCCCATCTGCCTTTAGCTTTCTCTAGTCTTTTCTTCAGTCCATCCAAGACTACCTTGTTTGAAGCTTCTGCTTGTCCATTCGCTTGGGGATACGCCGGTGTAGAATTGTAAAATTCTATCTTGTACTCCTCACAAAAGCCTCTGAAAATTCTGCCATCGAACTGCGTGCCGTTGTCTGAGATCAGTGCTTTTGGTATGCCGAAGCGAGTAATGATGTTCTGCCAGACAAACTTCTTCACATCTTTTTCCTTGATTGATGCCAAGGCTTCTGCTTCTACCCACTTTGTGAAGTAGTCTGTTGCCGCTAGAAAGAACTTCCTGTTGCCTGGTGCTGTTGGGAGTGGTCCCACTATGTCCAAGCCCCACATTGCGAAAGGCCATGGACTAGTGAGAGGTAGAAGTTCTCTGGCAGGTTGGTGTATTTGATGCGCAAACTTCTGACACTTTTCACATTTTTTAACATACTTCTCTGAATCCGCTTGCATGTACGGCCACCAGTATCCTTGTGAAATAGCTCGATATGCCAATGATCGTCCTCCTTGATGGCTGCCGCATACACCCTCATGTATTTCGAACAGGAATGCTTCCACTTTGCTGGGGTGCACACACTTTAAGTAAGGTCCTGTGAACGACTTCTTGTATAATGCCAAGGATGGAGAGAGCCAAAATCGCTGCGACTTTGCTCTGATTCTGTTGGCTTCCTTCTTGTCTTCTGGTAAGGTGCCGTCTTTCAGGAACAAGATAATTGGATCCATCCAAGAAGGACCTAGATCGGCGCAGTATACTTCTCCTGCTTCTGGGTCTTCAATACTTGGTCTAGGCAGATAGTCGATCAAAAGAGGATGTGGGATGGAGGTATCCGCCATTGAGGGCGAAACCTGCTAGTTCGTCTGCTCTGCTGTTCTCCTCCCTACCGATCTGTTCTATCCTCACCACTTCGAATTTCTTGATCGTCGGTTCTGACTAGCTCTTGGTACTTAGCCATTCTGTCATCCTTTGCTTCGTAGTAATCGCCAGAAATTTGATTTACCACCAACTGTGAGTCGCTGTAGACCATAAGTTCGGTGGCCTTCATGTAGGCTGCTGACTTGAGTCCTGCAAGAAGCGCTTCGTACTCCGCTTCATTGTTTGACGCTGGGAAGCCAAGGTTGATTGCCTGCTCCACTACCAGGCCGTCTGGAGAGATGAGGACTATGCCAAGTCCTGCTCCATGTCGCATGAGCTCCATCCACAAAGAGCTTCCACATCTCCCCAACGAACAACTTCCAACAAGTGGAGGGATCGGATGATGCCTTCGGATCTTCCATGTTGCTAATTTCGCCATCTAAGTCCAGGCCTGCTGCCTGCCCCTTGTCATCTTGTTGCACCAAGTTTTTCTTCGTTGGCGAGTCTGGACTTGGTGTAGCATGGTTTACTTCTTCCTTGTTTGTATTACTCCGGTCTGCCTTAGGACTTGGTTGAGTAACCAATACCAGGGGTTGCGTTATTCCGACGTCAACTTCTGTCCCTAGTTCGGTTGCGTCAGTCAGGTCGACTGGGCAGATATGATGACTTCCAGGAGTGAACTCTGCGACAAAATCCGCCAATGCTTGAGCTTTTATTGCGGTTTTGGGTTGGAACTTGATGTCGTATTGTCCCAACTCTACTGCCCATTTCAGAATTCTCCCAGAGAAATTCGCCCTTTCAAACAAAGCCTTTAGTGGGAAGGCTGTAAGGACAACTACAGTGTGGGCGTGAAAGTAGTGCGACAACTTTCTTGAGGCCATCATCAAGGCCAACGCCAGTTTCTCCAGTGGCAAATACCTTGTTTCGGCGCCCAGCAGTGTCTTGCTAACATAGTAGATGGGAAGATGTTGGACTCCTTCTGCACGGACCAACACCGCGCTGACTGCGTGCTGTGACACTGCCAGATATAAGAAGAGTTCTTCTCCAGGAATTGGTGTTACAAGTAGTGGTGGAGAAGACATGTATTCCTTCAAGCTTTGAGCTCGGTCACATTCTTCGTCCCACTCAAACTTGGCCTTGAGTGCATGGAAAAAGGGTCGTAGCCTATCTGACGATCGGCTAATGAACCGATTGAGCGCGGCTGCCATTCCGGTGAGATGCTGCACTTCTTTCACTGAGTTCGGTCTCTCCAGATCTTGTATTGCCTTGATCTGAGATGGGTCTGCTTCTATACCTCGGTTGGTCACCAAGAAGCCTAAGAATTTGCCTGATCCTACCCCGAAAGCACACTTCGACGCGTTGAGGCGTAACTTATGCTTCTTCAGGATCTCAAACATCTCGCTTAGGTCCTTCAAGTGGTCATTCTCATCCTTGCTCTTGACCACCATATCATCGATGTAAGCCTCCATTGTTTTGCCTAACAACGGCTCAAACATCTTGGTAACCATTCTCTGGAATGTCGCCCCTGCGTTCTTTAGGCCAAAGGGCATGACCTTGTAGCAGTAGAGTCCCCTTGGTGTGGTGAAAGATGTGACCTCCTGGTCCGGTTCATGCATTGCGATCTGGTGGTAGCCTCTGTATGCATCCAAGAAGCTTAGTCGGTTGTGCCCTGCCGTCAGGTCTACCAGTTGATCAATTCGTGGTAGCGGAAAGCTATCTTTAGGGCATGCTTTGTTGACAGTTTTATAGTCGACGCAAACGCGCCACTTGCCATTCTTCTTTGGCACGACGACTGTGTTGGAGATCCATCTGGGGTAATGCACCTCTCTGATTGCCCCTGCTTCCAACAAGTTTCCCACTTCTTCCGCCACTATCTCGGCGTGGTGGAGTGCCGATCTGCGGGTGCGCTGAATGATTGGCCTGGCTGATGGGTGGACATTGAGTTGGTGGCAGATGAAGTTGGGATCAATGCCTGCGCATGTCGTATGGAGTCCAGGCAAACACTTCGATGTTAGAGGTCAAAAATTCCAAGACCTCTAACCTCTCAGCGCCGGACAACGACGAACCAAGCAGAAAGAACTTATCCGGGTTCTTTTCATCTATTCTGACTTCCACCAAGTCTTCCACAGCTTTCTGGCTCGCTGCTTTGCCGACGTCTGCGAATAGTTCATTACTCTCCGGTTCTTCCACCGAATGAACATACCCCTTCGCAGCGCGGCTTCCGTTCGCTGTGACGAAACATTGCTTGGACATAATTTGGTCTCCATAAACTTCCTCTATTACTCCGGTGTCATTTGGGAACCGCATCACTTGGTGGTAAGATGACGCCACCGAGCGCATGGCGTGCAGCCATGTTCTGCCCAGGATGATGTTATAGGTGGATGGGACCTTTAACACCCAGAACTCTACTTGCTTCGTCACACTCCCTGCTCTGACTGGAAGGATGATCTTGCCAACTGGCCATTCTGGCATCGAGTTAAATCCAATCAAAGGTGACACTGCAGGTGCTAAGTCTTTATCTTGCAACTTCAATTGTTTGAACGTCTCATAATACATGATTTCACACGAACTACCCTGGTCAATCAGAATCCGCTTGACGTCAAAATCCTTGACTCGGAGAGTGACGACCAGGGCATCATTGTGGGGGCAATATATTCTGTCCAAGTCTTTATCCGAAAAGGACATAACATTCGTGGCCTCTGTCCTCCCCTTCTTGACGACAGGTTGGGCACTTAATACCTCCCTCAAGTGCTCAGCCTTTTTGATTGAACCTTTGAGCTCACATACACGCTCGGGCTCGAACACTCCATGTATCACATTGATAATGCCTTGTGGTGGAGCGTCGATTGGCATTCCGTTGGGGTTATTACGGTCCTGGGGGGCTGGCTGTGCCCCTCCTTCAATGTATTTGTCCAAGTGGCCTGCCGCCACCAACTCCTCCAAATGCTGCCTCAACGGGTTGCAGTTCTCAGTTCGGTGCCCCTTTTCTTTGTGGAAAGTGCACCGTGATCTATCGTCATAGTCCTTCTGTGCCTCGCCTAACTTGGCTGGCCACTTGACGAAAGGTTCGTCTCGAATTTCGCTAAGTATTCGGTAGATCGGCTTCTTGAAGACCGTGGTGATGGCAGTGCGGACTCTCAACCACCTCTCGTCTCGGTCTTCTTCGTTGTCGCGTCTTCCACGCCCATTTTTGTTCGGCCGATTTACCGCATTGACCTTCGCTGAGGCCTTCTTTTCTGGTGCTGCGGTCGTGCCAGACTTTGCTTTGGCAACGGGCGCCATCCTCTTCCACCCTGATGTGCTGATGCACTCTTTCCATCAGGGCTTCCATGGTAAGAGGTGGCGTCATGGTGATAGAATCCCTCAGTCTGTTCCCAACTGGGAGTCCTCTCTTGTATTGCGCAATGGCGAGATTGGTTGGGCAGTCCCCAATCTGGTTGAATGTCTCCCAATAACGGCTGTTATATGACCTCAGGGTCTCTTTTTCGCCCATGTCGATGGAGAGGAGCTGGTCGATCTCCACCGGAGTCTTAGTGTTTGTTCTGAACCTTGTGACAAATGCTTCTGCCAATTGCGCCCAGGAGGCTATGCTGCCCTCTGGGAGTTTCTCAAACCAAGTCAAGCCTAGGTCACCAAGGCTCGAGGGGAACAAGATGCACATTAAGGCCTCGTTCCGCCGGTATACAGCCATGACCTGGCGGAAGTGGCTTAAGTGTAAGTAGGGGTCCGTCTTTCCCTCGTATGTAGTGAACTTCGGCTGTAAAAAGCCTGATGGTAGAGGCGCGTTCTCAATTGCTGGGACAAATGGTGAGGTCTGCAGCCTTGCCAATACTTTGTCCGTTGGTTCGTAGGCCGGGCGCGGTTGTGGCATTCCAACCTCGACGCTTCCATGCGTCCGAGGAGCCAACCGCTGTAAGGCCGAGACTCTATGTGGATCACGCGCCCTGGCATCCTCCCTGCGTCGTGCCTTTTCTTCTAGCACGGTTCGTAGGTCGGAGGACCTGGGTAACTCCGTTTGTCTGGACCTTGTTTGGTGCATATGCGAAGGCCAATATGTGCTTCCTTCCGTGTAAGACCTTTCAGATCTCGCCCTCTCAGACCTGGAGTGACAAGTTCTGGAAGATCTTGATTGCGTATCGCCTGTCCTGAGGCTTCTCCCTTCTGCTTGGGAGGGTGTAGAATTCCTACTACGACCCTCTGAGTGGCGAGGGGGCGTCTTGTTTGTGCGCCCCTCTCCTGTCGCCACTTCTTTTCCTTTCACCTGGCGTTTGAGAGATTCCATGTCTGCCGCCATCCGCCGTATCAACTCGTCTTGTGCTTTGACGCGTTCCTCCAAGGCCTGAGGATCAACACCCTGCGCCTTTGCCTTTCTGGGCTTTTGCGAGCGAGAGAGATGAGGGCTGCTATTCCTCCTTCGTCCCCTTGCATCCCTCCTGGAATTTTGCCTTTGTGGTTCCAGGTTCGCCATGGGAGGGACCAAAGGTAGGCCTTCGCGCCTTGCACCTCCGTCCGGAGTTTGTCCGTCAATGGCGGACTGCGGCAGTTCTTCATTGTTGGCCATCGAATTTTGAGAGAAAAACACTTGATCAAGAGGTTGTTCTTGTCTGTTCTTCCCACAGACGGCGCCAATTGTACGGGAAAGGGATTCACCTTCACGTATAATCCTGTTGATCAAGCCTGTGTTCTTCTGCACGTCGTCGTTCTGTCACCTGAAAACTCAAACTTGAACTGGCCGGCGGGTGTGTGCCGGAAAACCCCTCCGATGCCTAAGTCAGTAAGCAAGACAAATAGGCAAAAGCTCAATGTAGTCAGGGAACAAAAATTGCATTACCTCTTCATAGGTGATATTGGTGAGCTTATATAGGTTTCGAGTGGCACAATCCTAGTGGGACTCTAACTCCTCCATGTAGAGTCCTCCTAGGATTCAAATTCCTGGAAGATAATGCTTATCCTCCAACACCCCCCTCACTGCTTAAACCAAGTGAGATGGTCCTTCTATGGCCGAACTCCAAACGACCGGAGTACCTGTTAGTTCGGCCCTTACTATACTCTCCCTTACCTCGGCTTTCCCATACCAAGACCGAGCTATCCATAAGGGAGTTGAGGCGAACTACTTTCAGAACCATGGTTTACCTCGGTTTTGCACACGCTCCGACCGAAGTAACCGCTTAAGACCGAGCTACCCACTGTTGTACTAAATAGGCAACTATAGACGAACTAACTCTTAGTTCGGCTCTTCATTTTCTCACTCCTACTCCGGCTTCGTATGCCAAAACCAGACTTCCCATAGAAGTGACTGACCGAACTAACGCATACGGTTCTGAAGACGCGGCTTTCATACTCCGGTCGGAAGACGTGACCGGACTAACCACAAACCGAGCTACACATGTAAATATGGCAACCGGACTACCGCAACAATCCTTCGACCGGTGTACGTGCTATCATTCGCATTTGGGCTTATCTCGGCCCAACTACCAGCTCGGCCCAATTTAGTATAAATTACCCTCTCAATCTCCAATTTCATATCGGCACATCGGACCAGAATTATGTGATTTCAACCATGTGACGATGCAACCATGATGAAAAACAAGAGAACAGGGCATGGAAGGAACCTCTGTTTGCTCCCCAAATTCCTCCAAACAAACAGCACAAGTCCTGAACTTTTTATCATCTCCTCCACCATTGAACACCACCACTTTCTTCAGCCCATCAATGGTGGCTTTCGAAGCTCCCATCCTCCTCTGTACAGACCCACCACCATCCTCCATAATCACCACCTCCTCTACCAACATAGACACCATCTGATCGTAATTCGTTGTGATGGTGAGTTTGAACCGAGCAGTGACTTGAATCTCACGAGGGTTCCCAAATCGCAACCAATCAAGATCGAATATGGAATCGATGATATGCTTCTTCAGGAGATCGCATAAACTACGATCGAATCCCATGTCGTAGAGTCGGTGGAAAATATAGAATTCGGAAGAAGCGATGGAGGACAGAAAGTAACAAGGAATGGTGAAGGAATCTTGAAAATCTGGAGCAGTGAATGTGGGATAATTGGTATTGATATTGCCCTGAGGAGTTCGGAGCTGTAGTTTGAGAACATGGGTCATGTGAATTTTGACAAGAACTGGAGTTTCAGGAAGTGAGTCGATCCATAGTAATGGATACATCTGAATGTTGTAGTTTGTTGATATAGTTGCCATTGACAAAAGCTAGAAAGAGAGAATGAGAATGAGATTGTTGGAATGGAGACGATGAAGATCAAGATTACTTGATTTTATAGCCGTTTTGAGTTTCCATATTTGAAAACCCATTTTAGTTTCCTAATTTTGGTTGAGTTCCTATATTTGGAATCCCAAGTCATATTGTAAAGTTAGATTTGTGGTTTCCTAATGTGCTAAGGTGTGACTATCTGGGAAAAGTTGGATTGTTTTAAATCCCAAATCCAATAGAACTAAGGTTTCTACATATGAGTACTCAATCAAAAATTAGAACTCTTTGACTACTACTATAAAATAAGGTCACTCACCCCATACCTTCATAGTCAACGTTCCAACTCTCTCTGCATAACTTCATCATGGTAACTGTATTAAGCAGTTATGACATTCAGACATATGCAACACCACAGATCAACCCATTACCACTAGTTCTAGCTCCAACTCCAACGCTCATCGAAATACATGTCGACAATCTAGTTAAACTACGGTTGCAAACCCATCAAGGCAATGTCGAATCCAATTATCCTACCTTTGCTTTTCCTGATATTCAATATGACTTCACCATTCCTCTTCAATATCTCCCCTTCTTTGCTTCGTGGGATCCCTATGTTTTCAACCAGCTTTCGTCCATGGGATTCAATCTCGAACTCTGCAATTCCATAAAGGAACGCATCATTAGTTCTCTTTCCGGTTTGATTATTGAATATGGGGAGAGTCTTGGGTTTCAAGTCATTGTGGATTTGAAAATCACTACCACGATGGAGTTGATTTCTGTGCAATCGATAAACGATATGATGATGGATATGTTAGCCGTAGATGGGGTGCTTATCATGGAGGATGGGGGTGGTGTTGATGAAACTGTAGAGGCAACGAGGATGAGGATGAGGATGAGGATGAGGAGGGGTGTTTCAAAGGCCACCATTGATAGGTTGAAGAAAGTGGTGGAGTTCAATGGTGAAGGAGACAATGAAAAGTGCACTACTTGTGCTGTTTGTTTAGAGGAATTTAGGGAGGGAACAGAGCTTACTTCCATGCCATGCTCTCATCTTTTTCATCATCACTGCATTGAGCCATGGTTGGAATCACATAATTCTTGTCCCATGTGCCGATCTGTAGTTCCAAATTGATAATATTTTTATGATAATCGTATATGGTGTAATAACGTGATCATCATAGTATTGTTGGCTTCAGATTAGATAGTTTTGATTGATTATTGAAAACTATTTTATTAGATTCATTGTTAGGGTGTAAGTTTGATTTTTCTTTTAATTGTTAATTATTTTATTGTTTCCAAATTTCCTTTTCATACTGGCTTTCTAATTACATAAAAGATTTGTGATATTCACTTATTTTGTTAGTTTAATTATTTTTGTGTAAGAATGTAATTAACAAGAGAACAAATGAATACATGGGAAACCCAAAATTTAAGTCAATAAGATTGTCAAAAACAAATCAATAATTCTATATTTAAAATAAATAAATAAAAACCACAAGAAACCAATATAGATAAGAAACAGAACACAATGAAATTGACAACAGCAACACAATAAACAAGCTCTATCATGGGTTGAAAATATTCAATATAAAATTCATCAACACAATCAGTCCATGTTGTGTTCAAATTTTATCACAGTAGCTTGTTAATAAAGATAAAATATAGGAAAGATTACACCCAAAAAAAAAAAAAAACACCTGAGTTTGACCATTCTAACAAAGAAATTTTGAGTTTTTAATTTTATAAATTTAAACCCTAATATTTTCAATCTAAATTATAAGTCTATTTTTGTTAAATAAAACCGACCAAAAAATAGTATTTTAATCATTAAATTTAATGTAGGTACACAAAAAAAATCTAAAACTCTTTTTTGTTGGTAAAATAAATAGAAAGTTTATATTGAAAATATTAAGGTTTAAATTAACAAAATTAAAAACTCAAGTTTTATTTTGTACAAGGTTTAAACTTTGGGCCTTTCTTTGTAATTTTTCCTAAAATATATAACCATATGAAAAACAAAGTGAAAAACAAAGAAAACAGTAGCTGGTAAGCTAAGAGATTAGTGCATATCCGGATTGAAATATTAGAAGGCTGTGAATCTAGTTATAAAAGAATGAGAAAGTTAATTAATCCAAACAATTATGCAACAGGACAAAAGTTTTCTAACATCATTCTTGCATTTTAGCAGCCACTGAACCTGAATAGTAAAAAAAATTTCACAAGATTTAAGTTCAGAGTGAAAGTCAACAACATGATTAAAAGATTCAACATCATCCAGCAGCAATTCAAACCATGGAAAATCGCGCCAAAAGAAAATAAGCAACAGAATTGCAATCTGATTACAAGATCATTATATGATTACTGAATCACAAAGATGATTGAATATATCAAGAGATGATTATAGTAGTCAATCAACTGAATTTACAAGCACGAACAAGTCTTGGTAAACAACAAAATGAGGATTTCCTGACGTTATTACGGGAATCCAAGACTCAAATTTCTAGAATTTGTAGTGTAAAAAAGGATGGGAAGGAGATCTGAACAAAAAGGATGGAAGATTAAATTTCTTGAAGCAGTTGAGAAATATATTGGAATGAAATCATATATGACAAATCCAAGAGAAGAGGGAGAGAGACCGAGGCAACAAGAAGTGAAGAATTACAATATCTCTGTATTTTTCAATCACTCCCCTTTGATTTGTACATACAAATACTCTGAGGGGCAGATCAAGGTTGGGTATGGCCTGAGTTGGGTTCGGAGCAGACTCGCATGTCAATCCAAACCCAAACTTGCATTATGCATACTAATACAAGCTATTTATAAAGCTATATATCTAATATACACACAAATAGAAGTAACTCCATATTCGATGAAAGCATGAATAATCACAAGCAATGAAGCAAGAAAAAAAAAAAAATCAAGGTTCCAATCAAATAATGAAATAATTATATATGTCATGTATGGAAAAGAGGCCACCAGCATAAGGCTTTCCGCATTCTGACAAAGACATAAAATGGAGGAAAGAGCACAACTACAGTAGAAGAAAACTTGCAAATTTGTTGCATACATATATATATATATCTAAGAGGCTCCTACCTGGTAATTATGTTATCAAACTCCTTTCTTCCTCATCTCATAATGTTTGATTTTATTTTTTCTACGATTCAAAAGAAGAAATGAACAATACATTCATAAATCTCTTTGTTAGTTGCTTCCATCATCTGATTAAATGTGTTGCATCAATTGTAGAAAACGAGTGATAAAATCACACCAAATCGACATTCCAACTTCAAGCTAATTTATAGGGCTTATATCAGATAGACAGTTGAGGCAACTCTACCCTAGAAAAAGAAAAAAGAAATTCTTTAATTAATTCCAAAAATATTTGTGTCATTGACCCCCAAATATTATTTATCATCCATTCATGAACATGAATTGAGTTGCCAAACTCAGATATGAGTTAAGGCACCATTTCAATGCTTGAGAAGTTGAAATAACTCATGCATGTTTGTGGAAGATTAATGTGTCAACAAATTCAGTGCAAGTTATATACTTTAGCCCTACAAAATCACTATTGTTGATAACATGCAGACATTCAGTGATTATCATGGGTTTGCCAAAATTCACCAGTATACTTTGCCATTAGGCAAGAGAGTAGAGAGGCCACTTCATGCGACTCAAACTCGCACCACAGTGCTCAGAGCGGAAAGCACTAGCCATCACTCTAGGTCACGACCTCTATACTTCGCCTTTCGGACCAAATAAATCTATTCTTACAAATGAAATAGACATAGTCACAAACAAAGAACTAGGAAGTATCACAGCAACCAGAAAACTAGCCTGCATCAATTACCCATCCTAACAGTAATTCAATCAAACATCTCATAAGTTTCCCTAATATGTGGTACAAGTATATAAAACAAGTGTTGAAATTGTGAATGCAAACCGACCAATTTATCAAAATTGCATCAACCAGAATCTTAACAAATCATCAGGAAAATTATATTATCTATTCTATTATAGAAAGCACACACCTTTCTTGGTGTGAACTATCACACTATTTCAGATTTTTATAATTTTTTTTACATCTAAATTGTTGATTTTCACAGCACACTCTGGTGTGCAAACCATCTACTCACTTCAAAACTTACCCCAAACATAAAATTCAGACCCAGTTGAGCAATCTTTTGCGTTTGTGTGTGTGCAAGTCCAGTTGAACAATTGGAATCAAATCACTCTCATTCATCAAGGATAATTGGAATTCAAATCATCCAGGCATTCAACTCTTCAGATCAGATAAATACAAACTTTGATTGGACAAAAAGAAAATAAAAGATCAAGCACTACCCAGAAAATTCACAGGGACAAACCAGAGAGTTGGCTTAATTGACTGTACAAATTCTTCAATCAACCAACATGAAAAGGACCAATATCACCAGTTCTGAAAGAGCCAGCGATCTCATCAGCCACAGTCAAGCAAGATGTGACCCAACCACTCAGAGCCAGCCACACCATCCTTGCCATCCAAAGGGTCACACCCCATGGCACTGCCATGGCCAATCTCTTCTTTATCTCTCAAATCTTCAAATTTCTTGTTCAGACTGAGAAAGTAATCAAGACCCAGTACCTCTTTTCTGATTTCAAAGAAAACCCATTTGAGGATCAAAGCTCAATTGTCAAAATTTACCTTGTTTGGTAATATTCGAAGGAAGGAATTGAGCATAAAGGATAGATTTGGCTTTGTTGTTGGTTGGTGCTTTTCGAGGGTTCTTGAGCACCGATGTTGGACCGGAAGCATTGATGTGAAATAAGTCTACGGCCGTGGCCCGGCCCGAAATTCAGCTTGATGTAACCCCAACCTCGGTCGTTATCCATTCAATAAAATTACAAATTAGAAAAATTATGCACAAATAAATTAATAATCAATTATCATTGTGAGTATGACTGAGGCTATTTTCAATTCTTCATAAAATGTTCATTAAATTTAAATTTACTAAAAAATACTTTAAAACTTTAAATTAATATTAAATGAAGGGAGAACTAAATCTTTCATCAAATTAGGAGATTTTTTATCTTTTATCAAATTTTGCAAGTAATTCGTTAAGCCGAACGTTTTCTCGAACAACTAAACTTTCTTTATCTTAGCATCAATTTTTACTCATAGCTGGACATCAACATAAACAATTGGGCTTGTAACAAGATCTGATAAATTTTTTGAATTTATCATTAGAATGCATCGTATTATATCAAACTTTTCATCAAATTTATATTTAAATTTGATAAGAAAATTGATACAGCATTGGAGATGCTCTCACATCTCAATAATTTTAAATTTATAATACATACTTATTTTTAGAATAAGATTTAAAATATATTTTCATGATTCATAACAACATTTTTGTTATCCATTATTAAAAGGAAAATTGACTTTATTGTAACAAGACCTATTTTGTTTGAACAAAATATTCTATTTTATTTTTAACTTTTTGTCATTAGTAATTTTTTTTTAAAAAAATTAGGCTTTTCTAATTTAGAAAGATCTAAGAAGTAATATATATATAATATTAAAAAAGTTTACTAAAGAGAGAAAAAAAAAATACCAACCTGATAGTCTTTTCCAATGGTAAAAAACACAAAACACAAATTTTAAACATTTTTTCACAAACGTCAGATTAACAAATTAATTTTCAAAAAAATAAATAAAATTACCAAATGAGCCCTAAATTTGAAAGAATCAATTAGGAATATGATTTTTTCTGCCCCACCCCGGCCAACACGGATTTTCCCCTCCTCGATGAGAAAGTGAAATGAGGATGAGTTTTGATCCCTGACCTCATTGTACTTCGCCACATCTCCATTTTATTTATTAAATATATTTATATATAATTAAAAAAATTTATTATAATAAGATTAAAATATTAATATTCATTTTTACTTATTTATTTATCATCTTATGTCATTTAACTCTAATTAATTATAAATTATTATCCGAAATATACTATATTATTTGTTAAAAATTTGTTTGACAATAGACTAAATTAGTCAACAAATAAAAAATCACTAAAAAGTTAAAAAATTATTAGCAAAAAAAAAAATTTGTTTCCTATTATCTCTATTTTTTCCACCTTTTTTTTCTTTTGTAAAAAATAATTTCTGAATACTTCATTTTTTTTTAATCACAATTTAATTTAAAAGTAAAAAATCACTTCCCAAACAAATCTTAAACTTTAATCAGTGTGTTTAGTTTTAATTTTCTAAATTCAATTTTTATAGAAATTGAGTTTTTTATTTTTCATAATTTTTTATTTTTAGTGAATATTTTTAAAATTGTAAACTGAGAGAGTAATTTATAAATAAATAGTAAACCGAGCTACAATCCTGTTCTGGGCCAGGCTAAAAGCCGGGGTATGGATTTCAAGTGGCTCGGTCCCATTTTGTCTAAGTACCGTACTGGGCTGAAGGGTTGACCGAGCTAACTGAAACTAGGCTTGACAGCTGGCCGAGGTGTTTTATAGAAAGGAGGCCGAGCTAGGTATAGCTCGGTCAATGCCCTCTACATCATTGCTTAGTTAAGAGCATAACCGAAATAAGACAGCTAGGCTAAACCAGCCTAGACAAAGGAAAAAAGTATCTTACTTGGTTGGTGGTAAGTAGAGTGTTATTAAGATAGATACTCTTCACTACGAATGTGATTCCTAGCAGGACTCTACTAAGGAGAGTTGGAATCCTACTAGGACTGTGCCAGGCGGAATCTATAAAAGCTCATAACAGAACCTATATGCAGGTATTACAATTCTCATCCTAGAATACACAGAGCTTTTGTGTCTATTGTCTATTCGCTGACTTAGGCATCGGAGAGGTTTCCGGCACACACCCGTCGGCTAGCTCACTTTGTGTTTTCAGGTGACAAAGCGATGACGTTTGGAGGAGTGCAAACTTGATCAACAGGATTATACGAGAAGATTATTTCGTGCTCGTACAATTGGTGCCGTCTGTGGGAAGACACAAAGAACAAAACCTTTTGATCGAGTTTTTCTCTCTAGTTGAAACCAATGGCACACAATGAAGATTTGTTGCAATCTACTATCGATAGGCAAACCCCGGAGGGGGGCGGGAGGTGCGAAGGTTTACCTTCTATCCCACCTATGGCAGAATTAGAACCCCAGCGACGGAACTCCCGAAGGGACACACGCGAAAGACGGGGCACCAGTCCCCGTCGCTCTCAAAGTCCTGAAAGACAGAAGCGGAGGTTGGATCCTTAAGTTCTGGAGGATCGCGTGAAGAAGCAAGACGAGTTAATAAGGAGGATGACGGCAGACATGGAGACAATGAAGGGCCAGATAAAGGAAAAAGGGGTAGCGACGGAAGAGGGGCGCAAAGGCAACGCGCCCTCTTACCACTCGGAAGATTGTGACAGACATGTCACGCCATCGCAAGCAGAAAGTAGGAGCCTTAGAATAGGCGACACTCAATCAAGGACTTCCAGGACTCGTTACTCTAGGTCTGAGAGAACGAGGACTAAAAGGTCGTATACAGAGGGAAGCAACTATCGGCCCTCGCATAAGCACCAAACGACATCTAGGCACACGGAGTTACCTAGGTCAGCGGATCTGCGAACAGTGCTCGAGAAGAGGGCCCAATGGAAGTAGGACACCAGGGCTCGCGACCCTCGCAGAGTTTCAGCCTTATAGCGATTGGCCCCTAGAACACATAAGAGTGCCGAAGTAGGGATGGCAATACCGCGCCTTGCTTATGAACCAGCAGATAAAGTATTAGCAAGGTTACAGAGTTCGCCATTCGTTCTGGCAATTAAGAACGCACCACTACCCTCAGGCTTCTACCAGCCCAAATTCACCACTTATGAGAGGAAATCAGACCTCTACATGCACTTAAGCCACTTTTGCCAGGTTATGGCAGTATACCGGTGAAATGAGGCTCTAATGTGCATCATGTTTCCATCCAGCCTTGGCGACCTAGGTCTAACCTGGTTCGAAAGGCTGCCAAAAGGTAGCATAGCCTCATGGGCACAGTTAGCAGAAGCATTCATGACTATATTCAGAACGAATACCAAGACACCAGTGGAGATTGACTAGCTACTCTCTATTAACATGGGCAAAAATGAGACATTGAGGTCTTATAACAGTCGATATTGGGAAACTTTCAACCAGATTGGGGATTGCCCTACAAATCTCGCCATCGCGCAATACAAACGGGGTTTACTGGTCGGTAACAAATTGAGGGACTCAATGACAATGATGCCACCCCTCACGATGGAGGCCCTAATGGAGAGATTGCATTAACATATCCGAGTAGAAGAAGATAGCGCCCGTGCTAAAGCAAAATCTGGCACAACAGTGATGCCAGATAAAAAGACTACAGCAAAATCAACACGGTAGAACAACCAAGCAAGAATGGGCGAGGCAGGCGAGCCAACAGAGAGGACCTAGAAAAAAGGAAGTTAAGAGTCTGCACTACCATTACCACAGTATTCAATAAACCTATCTACCGGATTCTCAGCGAGATACGTGATGAACCCTTCGTTTGGCGGCCAACCAAGTTAGGAGAAGCACAAAAGGGCTATGATAACAGGTCTCGTTGCACCTTCCATAATGAGAAGGGGCACCGCACTGAAAATTGCACACCATTGAGGCAATATCTAGAGGAGTTAGTGGCTGCTGGATACCTGGACCAGTATATAGAATAGGGAACACAGCCAACCCCCCAAGACCTCAACAGACCAAGCAGAATGCCAGTCAACGATACACCCCAAGGCATAATCAACGTTATACATGGGATCGTCGAACCTGAGCGGGTATGTGAACTCAAGGAGATAATCAAAAAGGCTAAGCACTTGAGAGAGGTATTAAGTGCACAACCTACCGTCAAAAGAGGCAGAACAGAGGCTACGAACGTCATATCCTTTTCAGACAGGGATCTAGCAAGGCTACATTGCCCTCACAATGACGCACTGGTGGTCACTTTGCGCGTCAAGAATTTCGACATCAAGCGGATTCTGATTGACCAAGGAAGCTCATGCGAGATAATGTACTACGAGACCTTCAAACAACTGAAATTGGAGGACAAAGACTTGGCACCTGCAACATCTTCCATTGTTGGTTTCAACTCAATGCCAAAGTGGCCAGTGGGCAAGATAATCCTCCCAGTCAAGGCAGGAACCATGACAAAACATGTGGAATTCTGGGTATTGAAGGTCCCTTCTACTTACAACATAATATTAGGAAGGGCATGGATGCATGCCATGTGCTCAGTGGCGTCAACCTACCATCAGGCATTACGATTCCCTAACAAAACCGGCATGATCGAAGAAGTATTAGGAGACCAAATCATGTCGAAGCAGTGTTTCATCACAGTAAAAGGCAGCCATGCTGCAAAAGGGTTTATTCAGATGGTGGAAGAGCTAGAAAGCAACGAACTACTTGTAGATGTCGACAAAGCAGCAAAGCAGAAGGCAGTGGAAGACTTGGTTGAGGTAACGATAGATGAAAAGAACCCATAAAAGTTCTTTTTGCTCAGCTCGTCTTTGTCCAGCACTGAGAGAATAGAGGTCATGGAATTCTTAACCTCTAACATCGAAGTGTTTGCCTGGACACCATACGACATGCCTGGCATTGACCCAAATTTCATCTGTCATCAACTTAATGTCTACCCAACTGCCAAACCAATTATTCAGCGAACTCGCCGATCGGCACTCCACCACGCAAAGATAGTGGCAGAAGAAGTAGGAAACCTGCTGGAGGCAGGAGCCATCAGAGAAATACACTATCCCAGATGGATCTCCAACACTGTAGTAGTGCCAAAGCAGAACGGCAAGTGGCGCGTTTGTGTGGACTACAAAACGGTCAACAAAGCATGCCCAAAAGACAGTTTTCCCCTACCACGGATAGACCAACTAGTGGACCTGACGGCAAGGCGTAATCGACTTAGCTTCTTTGATGCGTATTGAGGTTACCATCAGATCGCTATGTATGAACCAGACCAGGTGGTCACATCATTTATAACGCCCAGAGGATTGTACTGTTACAAGGTCATACTCTTTGGCCTAAAGAACGCAAGGGCTACATTCCAACGGATGATCACCAAAATGTTTGAACCATTGTTAGGCAGAACAATGGAGGCTTACATAGATGACATGGTGGTCAAGAGCAAGGATGAGAAGGACCATCTCAAGGACCTAGATGAAATGTTTCAGATTTTGAAGTCCCACAAGTTACGTCTAAACGCATCTAAGTGTGCATTCGGTGTAGGATCAGGCAAATTCCTAGGCTCTCTAATGACCAACCGGGATATAGAAACTGATCCCTCTTAGATCAAAGCAATCCAAGATCTTGATAGGCCCAACATAGTGAAAGAGGTACAGCATCTCACTAGCCTAGCAGCCTCGCTCAACCGGTTCATAAGTCGGTCGTCAGACAGATGTCGACCATTCTTCCAAGCACTGAAGGCCAAATTTGAGTGGGATGAATAATGTGATTGCGTCCTAGAAAGCTTGAAAGACTACATGACCTCTCCTCCGTTATTAGTAACCTCGGTACTAGAAGAAGAGCTTTTTTTGTACTTAGCAGTTTCACAACATGCAGTCAGCGCAGTGTTGGTCAGAGCGGAAGGAATCCAACACCTACCTATCTTTTATGTTAGCAAGACCTTGTTGGGCGTTGAAACAAGGTACCTACCATTGGAAAAACTTGCGTTAGCTTTGATGATGGCCTCAAGAAAGTTGTCACACTATTTTCATACCCACATCGTGATTGTCCTAATGGCTTTTCCATTAAAGGCCTTGTTTGAGAAGGCGAATTTTTCTGGACGAATCTTGAAATGGGCAGTAGAGTTGGGGCAGTTTGATATCAAGTTTCAAACCAGAACCGCAATAAAAACCCAAGCTTTAGCAGACTTTGTGGCTGAGTTCACATCAGGAAGTCATCACATCTACCCAGTCGATTTGACCGACTCAACCGAAGTAAGGGGGGAAAATGCCGCGGGAACTGCGCAGCCCCTAGTGCAGGATGCCCAGCTACATTACAAGCCATACATGATTGAGGACAGGAAGGAAGGAACAAACCATGCTATTCCCGGTAAGGACTTATCAAAAAGTAAAGACTTGAGGCAGTCAGACAGTGAAGATCAAACCCCAACAGCAGGCATGGACTTAGAAGAACACACCAGCAACACCCATGATCCCAAGACATCATCCAATCCCTCTACTTGCTAGAAGTTATTCGTCGGAGAGATGTGGAAACTCTTTGTGGATGGAGCATCCAATAGGCACGGTGCAGGACTTGGCATAGTCCTCATTTCACCAGATGGCCTAATAATTGAACAGGCAGTCAACCTTGGCTTCCCAGTATCCAACAATAAGGCGGAGTATGAAGCACTGTTAGCAGGCTTAAAATCAGCACTTTTCATGAAGGCCACTGAGCTGATGGTTTACAGTGACACCCAACTGGATGGTAGTAAATCAGATTTCAAGCGACTACGAGACAAAATATGAGAGGATGGCTAAGTACCAAAAGTTAGTCAAAAAGGAGATCATGAAGTTCGAAGTAGTTCGGATAGAGTAAATCGGCCGAGAAGAAAATAGTAGAGTAGACAAGCTGGCAGGATTTGCTTCAATGGCAGATATATCTATCCCACACCCATTATTGATCGACTTCCTACCTAGACCAAGTATTGAGGAACCCGAAGCAGCCGAGACATGTTATGCCAAACTAGGCCCATCATGGATGGATCCCATTATAGTATTTTTAAAAGATGGCATCTTGCCTGAAAAAAATAAAGAGGCCAAAAAAATTAGAGCAAAATCAAAGCGATTTTGGCTCTCTCCATCACTGGCATTGTACAAAAAATCCTTCATAGAGCCTTACCTGAAATGTGTCCATCCCAGCAAGGTCGAGGCACTTTTGTTCGAGATACATGAAGGCGTATGTAAAAGCCACCAAGGGGGAAGATCATTGGCCTACAAGCAATTTTACAAGGATATTGGTGGCCATACATGCAAGCAAATTCAGAGAAATATGTCAAGAGGTGCGAGAAATGTCAGAAGTTCGCACACCAAATACATCAACCAGCCAAAGAACTCCTACCACTAACTAGTCCGTGGCCCTTCGCAATGTGGGGCCTGAACATAGTGGGACCACTTCCAACTGCACCCGGCAACAAAAAGTTCTTTCTTGCAGCAACGGACTACTTCACAAAGTGGGTTGAGGCAGAAGCACTCGCATCTATAAAGGAGAAAGACTTTAAAAAATTCGTCTGGCAGAACATCATTACTCGATTCGGCATACCTAAGGCTCTAATATCCGACAACAACACTTAGTTCGATGGCAAAATCTTCAGGGGCTTTTACGAAGAATACAAGATAGAATTCTACAACTCTACACTAGCATACCCTCAAGTGAATGACCAGGCAGAAGCATCAAACAAAGTTGTCTTAGATGGTTTGAAGAAAAGGTTAGAGAGAGCAAAAGGCAAGTGGGCTGAGAAACTTCCTCATGTTTTATGGGCTTACCGTACCACACATCGGCAGTCAATTGGAGAAACGCCTTTTTCCTTGGCCTATGGTATGGAGGCAGTAATCCCACTAGAAGTAGGCCTCCCCACTATTAGAAGTGAAAATTTTGACCCAAACTTGAATGAAGAAAGCCATAACCTTGGAACTCGACCTTGCGAAAGAGAGAAGGGAAAGAGCACTAGTTCACATTGCCTCATACCAGCAAGAGTTATCCAGAAAATATAAAAAAACAGTACATCTGAGGCAGTTCAAGATTGGAGATTGGGTACTGCGCAAAGTAATGGGCAACACCTTGGTACCTGGAGATGGCAAGTTAGGACCTAACTGGGAAGGACCATACAAAGTAGTCAGGTTAGCAGGAAAATGGGCATATCACTTGGAAGATGGAAACAACAAAACTATTAACAGGCCATGGAACACTGCCAATCTCAAACTATTTTATTTTTAGCTTTTTCTTAAAATACTTGTAATTTTTCTTTTTCAAATAAAACAAGTAATTTCTTTTTTAGTATAATTCTTTCTACTGTAAAAGTTGTTCTTAGTCAGTACCAGCTAGGGGCAATAAAAGAAGTTGGCAGGTATGACCAACATTTAGCTCTTTTCAGTCGAGATAAGGATCTAGGCTGAAGAAGGTTGGCAGGTATGACCAACATTTAGCTCTCTTCAGCTGAGATAAGGATCTAGGCTGAAGAAGGTTGGTAGATATAACCAACATTTAGTTCTCTTCAGCCGAGATAATTAAGGATCTAGGCTGAAGAAAGGTTGGCAGGTATGACCAACATCCAGTTCTCTTCAGCCGAGATAAGGATATAGGCTGAAGAAGGTTGGTAGGTATGACCAATATTTAGCTCTTTTCAGCCCAGATAAGGATCTAAGTTGAGAAGGTTGGCAGGTATGACCAACATTTAGTTCTCTTCAGTTAAGATAAGGATCTAGGCTGAAGAAAGGTTGGCAGGTATGACCAACATCCAGTTCTCTTCAGCCGAGAGATAAGGATTTAGGCTGAAGAAAGGTTGGCAGGTATGATCAATATTGAGTTCTCTTCAGCCGAGATAAGGATCTAGGCTAAAGAAAGTTGGCAGGTATGACCAACATTTTTCTCAGCCAAGATAAGGATCCAGGCTAAAGAAAGTTGGCAGGTATGACCAACATTTAGCTCTCTTCAGCCAATATAAGGATCTAGGCCAAAAAAAGTTGGCAAGTATGACCAATATTTAGCTCTCTTCAACCGAGATAAGGATCTAGGCTGAAGAAAGTTGGCAGGTATGACCAACATTTAGCTCTCTTCAACCGAGATAAGGTTCTAGGCTGAAGAAAGTTGGCAGATATGACCAACACATAGTAAAGTTAACAGATTACAGGGCTCTTGGACCGAGGTGGCTACCTCGGCCAGAAAATATTAAGACATCGCAACCAAGCAAAGAGTTCAAGACTGATGCAATTAAAGTTGAAGGGTAATTACAAGTAAGAGTGAAACCGAACAAAAAGATAGGAAAAATTACAGATTTCATTCAAGATTTAAACGAGCATTACAAGATGAGGGGCGTAAGCCCTATTACAATTTCATCAAAAGGAAAAAGGAAAAATCAAGTGAAAAGATTGTCCAAGTCAGCGTCCAAATCGAACCAGACTTCACCCAAAGGTAGCTCAGCTACAAGATCAGCCCTCTAGTTGGGCTCGGTCGTAGGCACCTCATTAGTTGCAGCACGCAAGGGCGGGCTGGAGTCCACTGGAGTAGGAGAGAGACTGGCGGCCGAGCTGAGCATTGGAAACATTCTCAGGAGTAGGGACCTCATCCTCTTCCCCCTCCTGAAGGAACTTTTGTTGGACCGCGTTAGCATAGTCCGCTATATAGCCCGGTATGAAGTAGGGAGGGGGATTCAAAAAGACCTTGGAGTCGTGTCTGCAACCAAGCTTTTCAGCAGCGGCTTTCCCACCGCACTTGAAGAAAATATCCTTGGCGGCTTCGCATTGCTGGACGTACGTCTCTTCTCATTTCTTGAAGCCTCGGTCTTCTACGTCCTGTATTTTTTTCTTCATGTCTTCCAGCTCGGCATTCTTCTTCCTCTCCAGCTTGGCTAGCTCACCTAAATAACGGTCTTTTTTCTCGGCTAAGGCCTTCTTCTTGTCAGCCTCGGCCGTGCTGACCAGTCCGGCAAGCCTCGAGTTTTCGGTCTATATTCGGCCAGCTTGGCCTGAGCGTCTTTTAGCTCGGCTGCCTTGGATTCTGCCTTGGTGACGGTTGACCGCGCCATCTTCCGAAGCTCAAGTACTCGTTTATGAGTCACTTGGCTCTTTTGCAGGGCCTGCATAGTTCAGAGCGGTTAGAGGACAACCAATGCACTGAGACCATAACAAATGTTTGTTCAAATTTGAGGGGATTTTTGGGGCTTACCAGAATCATCGATTTAGATGCCGAGCGAATGGCCTTCAACTTGGTTAAGCCCTCATGCCGCTCCATGTCGGCGGGAAGGCAGACACTCTTTGCTAAGTTGAAGGCCAACAGGTGGTCTTTCTCAGCGTTGACAGAGTCAGAGGCCGTAACAGTGCGACCTCTAAATGTGGCTATTGGTGCCCACGCCGGCGGGGTGGAAGGATTTGAAGAGCTAGGTTGGTTACGACCCTGGGAGAGTGTTGTTTCTTGAAGCTCAGTTTAGGATGGCTCATCCTCATCTCTCAGGCTTTATGTGTGCGGCCGTTTACTTGGCCGAAATGACGAAGCTCAGGTTGTGGGGAGGGCTACCATTGCTTTATGTGTCTGACCGGCCCGTGGCATCTCGGTCTGAACCTCGTTAATTGGAGTGGTGGTTTATTCGGTGATTAGGGCTCGAATAGCTCGGCGCTTGGCCATTTCCTGTTCTTCAGTAAGAGGAATGAGGTTGATTTGTGGCAAGTTTGGGTTCAGTTCTAGTGATGGTTCTAGAAGAAATTCAGTTACCCTGACCTTCCTCCTTCCACTATACCGGTAGGTCGGCTCGAAGTTTAGCAGCTCGGCCCAACCTCGATTACTGTATCGAAGCGCGGCACAAAGAGCGTCTTGATTGGCGTATTGGCATTGTGATTTTAGCTAGTTCAAGTCTACACAAAAAGAAAGGCAACGGTTAGCACGGTGAAAAATTATAAATAATAGAGCAAAAACAGAAAACTAAACCGAGGTATTCATACTGGCTATCGCTTTATTCCATTTAATATTGTAGCATGGTATCTAGGCTTCCTGGTCCTCAAAATTGCCAGAAACCCAGAAGAAATCGTCATCATTTACGTCTTTATTCGGTATGTTTTTTATAATTTTCTCTTGGCCTCTTCGTACCCTTAAATAATACATCCAACCGTCATCATTTTGGCTGAGCGAATATTGGTGGAATAGCTCGGCCAATCCGAGATTGAGGCCGAGCCGACGGTTTAACTCGACGATGCCATTTATTATCCTATATGTATTTGTGGAGAGTTGGGTGGGGCAGAGTCTTGTTTGCCTAAGGAATTCGCATATCAGAGGCTGAACAGGAAACCAAAGGCCGATTTCAACGATTGATATCACGGTAAACGGGACGAAGCCCGGTTTGCCCCATGGTGTTGTTTCTAGTTCGGCTAGGGAGAGGTGAACGTTGTCAAAAATTTGGTAGTCCCTTCGAAATTCAGCTATGGCCCTAGGAGAGTCCACAAGAAACCGGTATTTACCCATGATAACTTATTAGTTGTCCAAATTGTTCACAGTGGCCTAGCTCGGCTTATTTGAGGCTTTGGTTGGCTCGGTTGAGCAAAACCGTCTAGGGGCAAGGTGCAAAGGCGTGCTTGGCCAACCTAGTTGAGTCTGCAAAGTGACAATAAAGTGTTATACCCAGATAATTGGACCGGGCTAAAAGAAACAGGCAGAAGCAAAATAAACCTAGCTCGGCTACATCTGGGTTACGGTCAGTTTTCAGTTCAGTCGTAATGCAGGACCGAGGTTCGTGACTCGGTCAGGAATAAACCTAGAAGTCATAAGCAAGTACCTAGTTCGGTCTCAAAACAACTTTGGATACACAAACAAGTACTTACTTCGGTCTCAGGGCGATTTTGGATCAAAGCAAATTTTTTGAAAAATAGTTGGTGAGCCTTTATGTTTGGGAGTAAGGTTTTTAAGTTCATAAGTGTTTGTTCAAGCGTTTTTAACACACGTATATGGAGGTTAAATACTAAAGATGCAAGTATAGAAATGGGTACAAAGGAACATCAGGAAAAGATATTGAACAAACTTACGAGTTTAAGCATGAGAGCAAAATCCAGCCAACAAGGCAGCAACTGAAGAGATAGGAACTGGAGTGCAAGACGCACAAGAACAGGCTTCAGAAGTGAAAGGGGGGAAGAAGGTGAACAGTGAGGATTTGATTTGAGTAATGGGTTTTGTGGAGGCACGAAAACGGCGGGACTTTTCAAATATTTTTGGGTAAGTGTGTGACGACTGTCGCAGGACAAAGACGCAATGGATGGGTGCCACGTATCATGGATAGGACATGATGTCAGGTACGTGAAACGATAGGCTGGGGGAGGCATGGTGCTACAGACCGAGCTAACACAACTCGGTGGGATTGAATAACTTAACCATGGTTGTGTTGTTTATTTTAGCTCGGTTGGTTGGAATCATCAGCTCGGCCAGAAATTCGTAATCCCAAACATGCTTTGTAGATGAAATTAAAGGACAATTGAGAGGGTAATTTATAAATAAATAGTAGACAGAGCTACGATCCTGTTCTGGGCCGGGCTAAAAGCTGGGGTATGGATTTCGAGTGGCTCGGTCCCATTTTGTCTAAGTACCGTATTGGGCTGAAGGGTTGACCGAGCTAACTGAAACTAGGCTTGACAGCTGGCCGAGGTGTTTTATAGGAAGGAGGCCGAGCTAGGTGTAGCTCGGTCAATGCCCTCTACGTCATTGCTTAGTTAAGAGCATAACCGAAATAAGCTAGCTCGGCTAAACCAGCCTAGACAAAGGAAAAAAATATCTTACTTGGTTGGTGGTAAGTAGAGTGTTATCAGGATAGACACTCTTCACTACGAGTGTGATTCCTAGCAAGACTCTACTAAGGAGAGTTGGAATCCTACTAGGATTGTGTCAGACGGAATCTATAAAAGCTCATGACAGAACCTATGTACAGGTATCATAATTCTCATATTAGAATACACAGAGCTTTTCTGTCTATTGTCTATTCGCTGACTTAGGTATCGGAGAGGTTTCTGACACATACCCGTCGGTTGGCTCACGAGAAGATTATTTTGTGCTCGTACATAAACAATTTTTTTTAAATTTTTTTTAAATGCACCTTACTTAGATGTATCTAAGTAGTAAAATATTTGTAAAAAAATTAATAAATACATAAAAATAGGAAAAATGTACTAAGTTTTCGTATTTATTTTGTATTTTTGGAATTTAGTAAATTTTTTAAAGATTTTTTTCACAAATATTATATTTTTTAATTGTATTTATGTTAAGTGTGTTTAAAAATTTAAAAAATTGCTTAAAATATTTAAAAAATTCAATGAAAACAAAAAATTTAAAAAATAAAAAAATAAATTTTTCTAAAAATAAATTCTGAAAATAGAAATCAACGGAGCGATTAGTGATTTTTATGCTTTGAAAGTTACAAAACTAACTAAACACCTCTTGATTTGTCCCGTTATGATAGGGGATATATGGATAAAACACCAAACCAGCCCATCAAATTTGAAAACTCTATAATCCCCAAAATGATCTAAATTATATATATATATATCCTATCTCTCACACATGAGTGATCTAAATCATTTTGAAAGTCATGAAAATCCAAAAAATTGAGAGTCTCAATCATTGGGAGTTGGGGTTCCTGCTGTGCCTGTTGTGAGGCCCAATGGAGGCGTGTCCCAAGTATTTTTCGATAATTCGAACTGTTTATATTGTAAGGTTCGTTGAATAGATCATTCATGCAAAAAATCAAGTAAATTGGACATTTATAACCTTATAATGAGAGCACATTTGTTTTTAAAAAAATAAATGGTTAATATGATTTTAATAAATTTTTTAAAACAATTAGGACTTAATCGTGGAGTTACAGTTGTCCGATTAATTTTATTTTTTTTAAATAATATACTTGATAAATCTTACAATATAAACGATTTAAATTATCAAAATACAATAAAAAACTACCTCTATAAGACCTCACAGCAGCAATCCTCAGTCCCAATCATAGTTGCATTGCCTTGGACCGACCTGACAATAGATCCATTTTCGATACAGAACAACCCGACCCATTAAAATTGAACGACAAACGTTCCCGCTTCTTTATTACCTTCGCTTCATTTCGAATTCTCTCTCTCTCTCTCTCTCTCCTGATTTCATAACACAGAAAACCCCATCTCTGCATATTTCTCTCTCTGCAAATCACATAAATCTGTTCCTTTCTCTCTCTAAAAATCCCTCTCTCTCTCTCTCTCTCTCTCTCTCTCTCTCTCACATGGCTTCACAGTTCGTCTTTCCCCCAAATCTCCACGCTCTCGAAGACGACTACGACGATGGTCGCCTCTCGGCCCAGAACCCTCCCACCATCTCCTCCCTCCGCCCCTCAGAACTCGAAGAATTCGTGAAAGGTCAGCTTTTCCACTCCCCAATTTCCCCAATTTTCTCAAAACCCCCCTAATTCTCTCTCTCTCTCTCTCTCTCTCTCCCTCCTATCCAAACAGGTGTGTCGTTCGATCTCTCAGACAAGGAGCTCTTCTGCATCGAAGAGCAAGACATTTTCGATCGGGTTTACTCTCTGGTTAAGGGCTTTGCGAGCCTCACTCCGTCTTGTAAGTTCAATCTCGTTGAGAGTCTTCGGTCCAATCTCAGTGTTCTGCTCCCAAATGTTAACTTGCTTTCGCGGTCGTCTCAAGCTCCCGAGGATGATGGTGATGAGGTTCCTGTACTTGATCGGGTCGCTTCGCATCGAAACGCCTTCAAAATCTACAGTTTTTTTCTCTTCCATATTGTCCTTGTTGAGGAGTCTAAAATTAGTTCCAACAACAGTTCCAAGGTACTCTCTCTCTCTCTCTCTCTCGATACATATATGCTACTGCTGTTGCCATTAGTTGAAGGTTTTTGTATCAATTTAACTCTCCAATCCTTATGCTTTTGGTCAAATTGAGTAGATGTTTCAGTAAAAGGGTTCATTTGATATGAAGCACACCAACGAATAAACTCAAAATTCAGTAGAAATTGCCAAGTGTCAAGTTTTGAGTGGATTCTAGGAGTTACAGTAGAGCAGAATTTAGAAAATTTGGGTAGAAGTATGTACCTATGTGTCAAGTTTTGATTGGAATAGAAATTTGAGTAAATGAAATGGGTATCCCTTGATTTGAGTCAAAATTTGAGTAAAATTACATTTGGTGTAGGTTTGAGTAAAGGATTGAAGGGGATTTTAGTGGCTTTTTATTCAAATTTAAGTTCGAGTCAAGATTTGGGTAAGGGTGGAGATGCCTAATGTTGAGTTCTTCATGTATTATGTGTGCGAGTTCATTCGTATTATATACATGTGTATATAGATGAGGTGTGTTATTGATGCTACTGTTGCTGAACTTTAAATGAACATAGATGATTTGTTTATGATTTTAGGTGGCGGCAAGTAGTCGGAAGAAACAGCTTGTAAATTCATGGAACTGGGAACCCCAGAGGGGTCGGATACTAAACTTGATTGCTAATTCATTAGAGATCAACCTATCCATGCTCTTTGGATCATCAGACCCAGATGAAAATTATTTGTCTTTCATTGTGAAGTGAGTTGAATTTAGTTCCATTAAGCCTGGATTATCTGTTTTTGTATGTTTCCTTTTAGTAACATTTTAATTTCTCTGTGCTCATTGGGTTATTGTAGAAATGCATTCTCACTTTTTGAGAATGGGACTCTGTTAAAAGATTCAGAAACAAAAACTGCTTTATGTCGTATAATTGGGACTTGTGCCACCAAATACCACTACATGGCACAATCATGTGCTTCAATTTTGCACCTCATTCACAAATATGACTTTGTGATCACCCACTTTGCCGATGCTGCTGCTGGGGCTGAGAAAAAGTATGCTGATGGAAGCCTGGCCACCTCCCTTATCAGAGAGATTGGAAGGATTAACCTGAAAAACTATGTGAAGGACACAGTTGGGGCTGAAAATATTGGTCGTTTTCTTGTGGAGCTTGCTGACAGGCTGCCAAAGTTGATTTCAACTAATATTGGTGTTTTGGTCCCACACTTTGCTGGTGAATCTTATAAGATCAGGAATGCCCTTGTTGGGGTTCTGGGGAAGTTGGTTTCTAAGGCATTTAAGGATGTTGAGGGTGAAGTGAGTTCCAAATCCATTCGCCTTCGAACTAAGCAAGCAATGTTGGAGATTTTGGTGGAAAGGTGCCGAGATGTTTCAGCCTACACTAGGAGTCGGGTTCTTCAAGTTTGGGGTGAACTATGTGAAGAACATTCCATACCAATTGGTTTGTGGAACGAGGTTGCAGCAGTAGCAGCTGGAAGGTTGGAGGACAAAAGCGCAATTGTTAGAAAGTCAGCATTAAATTTACTTATAATGATGTTGCAGCATAACCCTTTTGGTCCACAAATTCGAATAGCTTCTTTTGAAGCAACCTTGGAGCAGTACAGGAAGAAGTTAAATGAGCTAGAACCAAATGCCGCTTCAGAGACTGTTTTGGATGGCATATCATCAGATAATGATACTTGCAATGGAGATGGTGAAGTTGATAATGTAGATGCAGAAGTTGTGTCCAAGGAGCAGCAAGATAGTCTAACTGATAGCTGTTTGCCTGATATAGAAGATGGGATTAATCAGAAGGATATTTCTGTGCCAGATCTGGGGAATTTGGAGCAAACCAGGGCCTTGGTTGCGTCACTAGAGGCAGGCTTGAGGTTTTCCAAATGTGTATCTGCCACAATGCCAACCCTTGTTCAACTGATGGCTTCATCTTCTGCAACTGATGTGGAAAACACAATTCTATTATTAATGAGGTGCAAGCAGTTCCAAATTGATGGCTCAGAAGCCTGCCTCCGCAAGATGTTGCCACTGGTAAGACTTTACTTTTGATTATTTGTTGGGAGTTCAGGCACAATCCAAATTTCCAGCTTGAGAATGATATTGGATGTCTATCAGGTTTTTTGCTCATACCTTTCAGTAGATGTTTCATGTAAATAGTGAATTGTGCATATTTGCTGGCTGCATACAGGTATTTTCACAGGACAAATCCATTTATGAAGCTGTGGAGAATGCATTCATCACAATATATATAAGGAAGATTCCAGTAGAAACTGCTAAAAACCTTTTATATCTTGCTATAGATTCAAACATTGGTGATCTTGCAGCTCTGGAGTTCATAGTTGGTGCCTTGGTATCCAAAGGTGATATAACTGCAAGCACGGTATGCTCCGCTCCTCGTCTTTCAATAATCTCGTACAAATCATAAGTTAGTTGAAATCTTTTGGTCGAGCTATTTTGGATCATATTCATGGGTGGACAAAGAACTACATTTTTGCCATACTATTCATGCATGCTTGGAGCTTAAGAAGTCTAGCTCTTGCCAAGATAGAGCTAGGGTTGCAACTGACCTGAGTTGAACCAAATATTTGACAGTTTGAGTAAAAATCCTTTTTCATATTTTTGTTTTTGCAGATATCAGCATTATGGGATTTCTTTTGCTTTAATGTTAGTGGAACCACGGCAGAGCAAAGCTGGGGTGCTTTGTCTGTTTTGTGCATGGCAGCAAAATCATCTACTGGGGTTCTTGGTTCGCACTTACAGGACATCATTGATATTGGGTTTGGTCGTTGGGCAAAAGTGGAACCGTTGCTTGCTAGAACAGCTTGCCTTGCTCTTCAGAGGTTGTCTGAAGAGGACAAGAAAAAATTGTTGTCAAGTAATGGCAGCCGGGTATTTGGTATTTTAGAAAGTTTAGTCACTGGCTTCTGGCTTCCAGAGAACATATGGTATGCTGCTGCTGATAAAGCAATAGCTGCAATATTTGCAATTCATCCAACTCCTGAAACCTTAGCTGCTGATCTGGTGAAGAAATCTCTCAGTTCTGTATTTAATTGTTCTGGAGGAGATGAGTTGGAAAATGAAATTGACGGTGGTAACACCAATGTCCTTACCTCAGTTCAAGTTACAAAACTTAGTAGACATTTATTTGTTGTGAGTCAAGTTGCCATGAACCAATTGGTATATATTGAATCTTGTATGCGGAAGATCCAAAAAGAGAGAGCAAAGAAAGAAAAATTGGATGCTGACAGACAGAATGTTCATAATGATGTCACAACCAATGTTGATAACTCGAAGGTGAGATATATTCAGCATTACTTTATTAATATAAACAGAGTACTGTTATTTGTTTTCTGTTTCCTTGGTCCTTTGTTCTTTCTTGTGATTAATAGTTCTTTCTTCGGGTTTTTGAAGGACAATGGCATCAATGCAGAGTTAGGTCTTGCTGCCTCTGAAGATGCAATGCTTGATACCCTGTCAGATAGAGCAGAGAAAGAAATTGTTTCTGGTGGTTCTACTCAGAAGAACTTGATTGGACATTGTGCACCTTTTCTGTCAAAACTTTGTAGAAATTTTAGTTTAATGCAGAAGGTGATTGGTTTAAGTTTTTCTCTTCTCTATGTTGATTACATGCCTAAAGTAGTACATGATATACTGATTTCAATTGTCATCAAATGTTGGCATAAATATTACAAAAACATTTGTTTTTAATTTCTTTTTTAGCAAATCCTTTTTGTTTTTGAAGTGCCTACATACTTTTTTTTGGCCCAACTGATTACTACAATTGTTTTTTGTCCAAAATTTGTTTAATAAACTAATTTGATCCCTGTTTTTTTTTAGTATCCTGAACTACAGGCATCGGCAATGCTTGCTTTATGTCGATTTATGATTATTGATGCAGATTTTTGGTAAGATTTCTCTCCCTCCCTCCCTTCATCTCTTTGTGTTTGTGTGTGTAACAGAAAATGACATCTAATTTCAATTGGTTTCCAGTGATGCTAATCTCCAGCTTCTCTTCACTGTTGTGGAGAATGCACCATCAGAAATTGTTCGTTCCAATTGCACTATTGCTCTTGGAGATCTGGTAGTTCGTCTTCCTAATCTATTAGAACCATGGACAGAGAATGTATATGCTCGGCTAAGGGATGCTTCAGTTTCTGTTAGAAAGAATGCTGTATTGGTTCTTTCACATCTCATTTTAAATGACATGATGAAGGTTTGGGAGGCTTGCTTATCACTGCTCATTCTTTAGCTTTTTGTGTTGATCATTTGGGGTCTTTATTCGTAACATTGCTTAACATGTGAAAGGTTACATAAACAATATGCTTAACATTGTTTAATAGGTGAAAGGTTATATAAATGAAATGGCTATGTGCTTAGAAGCTGAAGATGAAAGGATTTCAAATCTAGCCAAACTTTTCTTTCACGAGTTGTCTAAGAAAGGTGTGTTCTCTTGCTAATTCTGTGCTGAAGACTAACATGTGATTTGTATTTGTATTTGTGCACATGAAATGAATTTTAAAATGTTGTTGTATGCATAGGAAACAATCCAATATATAATTTACTTCCGGATATTCTTGGAAAATTATCCAATGAGAACTTGAAGAGAGAGTCTTTCTGCAACATCATGCAGTTTTTAATTGGTTCCATCAAGAAGGTATGGGGTTTTGACTCGGTTTTAGTGACAATTTTTTTGTTTTTGATCACAATTCCACATAATTTCTTCTAAATTCTTTTCAGGACAAACAAATGGAGTCTCTCGTAGAGAAGCTTTGCAACAGATTTAGTGGGGTCACAAGTATGCATGTTTACAATGTTTTAATTTTCTTCTTTTTTCTCATAAAAAAACTGATGCCCTTTAATTTGATGCCTATTGATTGTTGTTAGACTAAAGGAAGTTAGTTAAATTTCTAGCTGTTTTTTGTTTCTAAAAATGCTACTGGTTAAAAGTAGTTCTTGATCACTCTATTTTTTTTTTTTTTTCGTTTTTTTTTTGGGGGGGGGGGGGGGGGGGGGGGGGTTCAGATACTAGGCAATGGGAATATATATCCTATTGCCTCTCTCAGCTGACATTCACTGAAAAGGGCGTGAAGAAGCTGATGGAGTTATTCAAAACATATGAACATGTCCTATCTGAAGATTCTGTGATGGATAACTTCAGGAATATCGTCAACAAGGTATTGAATTATGTTACTTGTGGGAGGTTTTATCAATTTGAATTATAAATTGAATGTTTTGACAATACGTTTGCTCTTCCACCTCATTTAAATCAGGCGAAGAAGTTTGCCAAACCAGAAATGAAATCATGTATTGAGGAGTTCGAGGAGAAGCTTGTTAAGTTTCACATCGAGAAGAAGGAACAAGAACTTACTGCCCAAAATGCCCAAACTCATCAACAAAAACTCAGTAGCTTGGAAAATTTTGTAGTGGCTAAAAATGGAGAGGAAAGCGCAGGGTCTGATATTGTTGAAGGTAGGTGCACAAAATCCATGCCAGAATCAATTTCTTCATTTGAGTATGTTTTTCTTTTGAATTTTATTTTTTCTTTTCTTCTTGAAGATGAAACAGATGCCAATGTCAGTGATCCATCTGTGGAAGGGATGGATCAGTCCTCACACAATGTATCAAAGTCCAAAGTTGAGTTGGATGAACATTCTCAGGCTTCCAGTGAGGTGACAGAGTTGGAACCATGTGAAAATGAAGTTCGATCGCCTATGACTGCCATTCATCTAAGAGGTAGATAAAGCTCTAACTATACTTATATGAGTGTACTTGTTTGTTACTTTGAAAATTCAAATTCTTTAATAATATCTTATTCTTTAGGCACCTCCAAATCAAAAGCCAAGAAATCCAGCATGAAAGTTCAAAGAGGTGATATTTCTACCACATCTAGAAAAAAATATCAGATCAAAGCAAAAGTGACTTTCTCTCATCTCCCATTATATGTATTTGTTTGGTTATTGGAACTAACATTTGTGGCATGTTGAATATTTGTTTGGTATACACAAGATGATCTATGATGATTTGACAACTCGGAAAGCAGTTTCTTTGAAAAGTTAAAACTCGTATGTAGATGTTTATATGAAAATTAACGTATACATCAATAATATAATTTTTGCTTCAAGAGGAATTTCACCTAAGTAGGGGTTTTATCCTCAAGAATAGGGATTGTAGATGGAGGAAACCGTATCGCAAACTCACATTGAATCCAAACTAATTGCATCTTTTGTCTTGCTATCATTTCAGAATTACTCATTTTAAGAGCTGAAGCCAATTTTTCTTTGTCATGCAGGTAGGAGACGGGTCAAATAATTGATTCTGGCTTTGTTTCTTGTCTAGCATCTAGTTGAATTGTATGTCAGCTGTTTGTTTTAAAAAAATTAGCTGATTTCTCTTAATTGCCTCATTTTCTTCTATGTTGTTCCCTTTTTCTTCCAAGTTAATTTTTTCTCTTCATGGCTATGAATTTCTCAGATCTTTTTTGGTAATTTCGTATTTTTTAAAAACAAGAACTTGTTTTCTTAAGTCGTTTTCACTTAAAAAAAGGTAAAATTTGATATTGGGGGTGTTTGGGAAGAGGAGGGTTAGGCTCATATAGCCTCTTTTCAAAAAAATAGCCAAAAAGCTGTACTATTTACCTTTTTTATTAAAAAAAAAAAAAAAAAAAAAAAAAAATAGGACTGCAGCTACACTGCACAGCCGCAGCCTACACTGCACAGCCGGCAGTGTAGGACCAGCAGGAGTAAATTACATTTTTACCCCTTATTAGTAATTTAAAAAAATATTTTTTTGAGGGTAAATTTGTCATTTTAATTTTAAACATCATTTCAACACATTTTTCAATACAACAACTCAAATAAAATCCATCTCATCTTCCCAAACACAAAAACTAAAATAGTCACTAAAATAACCAAAAAGCCAAATAGCCTACTAAAATAGCCACTTCCCAAACGAGGCCATTAAATTTTTAAAATAAATTTTTACTCTCCACCACTGTCGGCCACTAATCACATACCTTCAACTGCCTGCCATCTTTTAATCATTGCTCGTTACCTTTCGTGGTCACCTTTCAACATGTAGAAATTTTATTTTATTTTTTTTGAGAAGATCATTTTCTTGTATAGCAAACAAGTTTATGTTTTTGTTTTTTTAACAAAAAGAGAATTTGTTTCTTATCTTTTTTCAAACAGAATAACAAATTGCTGACATCATCAAGCAACCACAGGCTCTTTCTTGTGACTGGATTGTGAGCTTAAGCTTAATTGTGATGCTTACGGAGTTCATACAACATATAAGAGACCTTGATTTGAGGCATAAACATAAAAAATAAACCAAGTGCTATTATTCTTGGCAAAAGTAAATAATATCATGCCATTTTTCTAGTACATTCTATATCCTCAATTTTAAACACAAGGCATTTGCAAGCAACTCAAAACAGTACGTACAACTTGTAATTTCCTTTGAATATCATATGATGTAGAATGGCGTTTGAATGTTCAAAATCATCCACAAGAAGCAAAAGTGTTTTTCCAAATTTCAATATTGATCAATAATACAACCTCTTGTTCGACAAAATATATCATTATGAAAATACTCACAAGCATACTAACGAGGTATTATTGTCTATGTTTGTATGACAAGCCTAACTTAGGAGTAAGTTCATAACCACAAGGGGGTCTAAAAGAAACATATTTTGTTTTTTTCTAGCTCATTTCCCTGGGAACATACTTATTGTCACCCACCATTTGTCAAATTACTACCTAAGCACACTCAGTACCTTCAATAAGTTCAAAATTCTGATGCTATTTACAGAGCTTCTATCTTAACAGACCTGCAGCAAGGAAAGCATACAAAAAACACAAACAACAAAAAAAAAAATGATGTCAGGCAGATATTAAAACATTACTTGGAGCCAGTTATAGTTGTCAAGAAAATAAAGCAAAATACAGGAAAATAAATAAATAAATAAATAAATCACCTTTTCCATAATTTGTTTCATGTTCAATAAGCATAAAGTTGTGAGACCCATATCAACTTTCTAACACGGACAAGTTTTTCCATAAAACATATCTTTCAAAAAGTACAAGATTTTGTAGGTACATTTTTTCCTTGACTATTTTTAAAAATGATTCCTCTAGCCTGAAAAGAAATCCAATGAAATGCCACACTATCAGAGATTTTTTCCTCCTACAAATCATACAATTCAAGACAGGACATTGTTGGCAATGCAAAATATGTTCATATTGCGCAACACATTTATATCTTAAGGTGGTAACCATATTTAGTTAGTGAACGGTGATTTCAAATCCATTCAAACACAAATCAACAGTTAATTAGTTACCAGATCAAAAAAACATTGGGTAATTCAATCAATCACTGCCAAAATCTTCATAACTCAAGCCTTCTGATATCGTGTCCAACCTCTTATTGTCCCCTGACAGGCCAGGACACAAATATCAGTAACCCTCTTTGTGATTAGAGACAATGACAAAATGATAAAACTCTCACCTTGTTCTCCCCTGCCATGTGGATCCAAGAAGTTGTCTGTATCTGCTGCTAGGAAGGGTGATCTGGAGTAGGTTTCCAATATATCTGGATAAAAAAATAAAAAACTAAAAATATAAAAATATAAAAAAAGTGGACAATTAATACTAAGCAAATCCTGAGGTTCATAAGTTCATTGAGTCCAAGTCATATGAAACCGACAACCTGTTGGTTGAATGGTATCAAGTTTGCCTTAAGAAATCCAAGTTGGTAAAAGGATTGAGTTCAAATCAAGAAAATTGGTTCAAACAAAGGATTAGGGATTCTTCTATCTTTGGGCAAAAAATAGACAAAAATAAAAGCAGGATAAGAAAGAGGAAGAAATGAAATGAGAAAAGCATATAAATTTGTATAATAGTGAAGAATAACATGAGTCAAATCCTCCATTTACCCAATCCGATTGCACATCCTTGGCCTGAACAAGCTAGCTCTCATTAAATTATGAGAAATATGACACACACAACCATGTACACACACACACAAGCACTCCATTTACCCAATCCGATGCACATCCTTGGCCTGAAGAAGCTCTCATTAAACTATGAAAATATGACAGACACACGACCATATGCGCACACACACACGAGAGAGAGAGAGAGAGAGAGAGAGAGAGAGAGAGAGAACAAACCAGCACTATTAGAAAAGTCAGCTGTCAAATCTGAAAGACTGAAGTTCCTAGGAATCTGCCCTAAAAATCCAAATGACGAACTGTCGGCATCCAGGAGTGTTTCATTCAGGGGATGTGAATTCGATGCTACACTACTGAAAGATGAAACAGATGCGTCCCCAATTGCAGGCCGTGATTCAAGGACATTGCCTTCATTACCAAACATGTACGAGGAATTGCATGCATAACCAGCTTCTGATTTGATCATCACCCCATTCATTCCTTGTATCATTCCCGCAGTTGAGCTCTGAGCCAAAAAAATGTTTGGTGAAACATCAATCCTTCTGGCATGAGCAGACATATCAACAGCATTTTGCATGCATGGGTCTAGTGATGATGACCCACCATTGGGAAAAGAGTTGGGGAAACTTGAATTGATAGGTTGGTGCATGTTCTCCACCTTCAGAGGAGGTCCGGTATGTTCTGGAGCATAATATGCTGAGTTCTGGTGCACTGCCAGAGGTTGTTGCCAAATAAGAGAGCCAAAAGTTAGAACTTACAATTACAATTTTCGTAAAGTAGATATTTGTGTAATACAGCATATACAATAACAAAACCACTCTTGCATTTCAAGAAATACTTCAATGTTGCAATGTTTAGTGGGCTGGCAAGCTCTGACTAATGTAAAATTGAAGATAATATAAATATTGGTGTGATTGTGTGTACTTGCAACACCTTTTTTTTATAGTAAAAAATATAAATTCACAACAGTAGATGCTCCTCAGGGAAGATTAATACCAATTTCACTCAAACATCAAACAGATAGCCTTTGATCATGCATGATATATCAACAAATTTGCTTTCTCATTCAAGACATACATGTAAAAGGTATGGGAGAAGAAATACTGTCAGAAATTTACAAAAAGATGTTACCCAAACACTTTTTCTTTTTTTTTTTTGTGCGCACGCGCGTCTGTGTGGGTATCTTAATGTCATTCAGTGCAGGCATTCTTTGACAGCAATATGATCCAATCAAATAAGTTTTAAAAGGAATAACCAAATAACAATCAGAATTGGATGTATTAACAATTGGCAACCAGGTGGCATGATGCAAAAAAGCATTTTTTAATTTGAAATAAAAGGTTGCAAAATGAACAAATAGTTTCCTCTATACACCACAATTATAGAATTTTGGTCATGAAAACCAACCCTTGAAATAAGTAAAACCAAATTCAAAATTATCTACCTAATGCAAAGGACATCCACATAGGTCAGGCACAACAAAAACACAGAAGAAAAAACTATTTCTTACATGGTGGGACATGAGATCCATTAGACATAGGTATGGAAGCAACTCCAGCTGGGCACATCTGATCCATCAGCTCAATTTGTTTCTGAAGCAACCTGTTGAATTGCATTATTTGGTCCTTCACCATCAATCTTAAATAATATGCCTTGAAAAAGTCCCGATTTTCATCTTCAAGCTTTTGCCAAACTGGAGGACAAGAAACATGTTATATTCTTGAAGAGGACTAAGCACAAACATACTGGAAGAAAAGTTTAAATCATTGTAAATTGGTTTTCTGTATCAAAATTACACTTATCCATATCATTGAAGAGGACTAAGCACAAACATACTGGAAGAAAAGTTTAAATCATTGTAAATTGGTTTTCTGTATCAAAATTACACTTATCCATATCATTAATCAAGATGAAGTCCATAATAACTTTTGTCAATATCATAATGACCATGTCAATAAGTTGGCAGATGACACATCCGAAGCAATAAAATTGTCGTCAAACTACAAGAAATCATGATGATGACAAGCATGGAAAAAAGAAGAAAGACATATGGAATTTCACATGGAATACACGCCTTTTTTTTTGTCAGTACAATTTATCAGAAAGGCATCATGGGGGATGCCACCCATATACTTCCACTAATCTAACTCATAATTTTCTCCAAGACGCAAGAAATTTTTTTTTATACAAACAAAAATCGGATAAAAATCCTTTGATACACTTTAGAACAAAGTATCCAAAGAGTCTACATAACTCATAAATGATTAGTATAGGGCTCGAGATTGCCATCCATTCCCATACTTTGAATATCAAGTGTCCATCCATCCACCAAAAGATAAGCTACACAACCAATACCTAAGTTTGATCATTTCTAGGCTATAGCTAGTTGAAAGTGACAAGCCATCTATGCCCTACGGAAAACCCCAAAGTTAGAAAAGGAAAAGAGAGAGAAAAAAAAAAAAAACTAAATCATGAATACTAACTATCACTGAACAGAAAAAAAGCAAATAACTCAATATAAATTACCCATCATTTATGACTCTCATAGGTTAAATCACAATGGGAGGATATATGAGAAGCTAGGAAGCATGGGTGTGGGTACGGGTACACCGATATGGAAAACCCTAAAAAAAGTAAAAAGCAGGTACAGTCAGGTATGTGCATAAAAATATATTTTTATAATATGAAGTAGTTAACAATTAGAAAATCAACTGACAAAAATAAATCATGTAGTGTACAAAACTACAGTTTGATGTTGAGAAAAAATAAAGCCCTTCGTATTATTTATATTTTTAATAAATATAAAACACTGCATATTTTTTTAGTTTTTAAAAAATAGGGACAATATAATTATTCTAATACCCTTATAATTTTTATAGAGTTGCAATTTTTTGTCCCTCAGACATATCCACAAAAGTACCCATGATGTACTTGTATTGTACCCAATCTGTATCCATGATGTACCCAACGTATTTCACGTACAAATATTTTGGTGTATCTGGTACGCATGCAACCCAGTACTTATACGACAATGTTTTCAGAATACCCATGCTTCATAGATGAGAAGAAAACTGATACAAAAAGATTACCAAGTTCAGTAAAATCAGGTTCTATTTTTGCCTGAACCAAGAGAGTATCCACGACTTCTTTTTGGCTCATGTAAAGTTGTAGGCATCGCTCTATAAGATTTTGCACCCTGAAATTAGACAAGACAAAGATCACAAATTATTACTTAGATATTCTACAAATGAGATATTAAAACTTCCTTTTTGACCAAAAAATAAAACCTTCAATTTAATGTGGCAAGAACTAAATTTTTGTGACAATCAATTAAAACATGAAACCTCACTACACATGTCAACAAGATGGATGAAGCTGAATGGTTGAGTTAACAAGTCAAGTTTCTAGATCCTAAGACCCTTATTTCTAAATTCTAACCAAATAATATAAAAGATATTTGAAAAAATTATGAAATAAAATTCCTTATAAGTAATAACACGTAAATAGTATTTAACATCCACTAAATTAATTATAATGGTTTGATTCTTTCTCCTATGTCTGTGCTTCTCAGCTTGCAATACTACTCTTACACCTCTTACAAAAGCCTTGCACATCCATGGTCAAGTCCTTAGTTGCACGAAGCGGGAGCGGGGCGGAGCGGGAGCGGAGCGCGGGGAGCGGAGCGCGGGAGCGTGAGCTGATAGAAGTTTCTTAGGTTGGGAGCGTCTCGGGGAGCGGTAATATATATATAATTTAATAGTTATTTTTAAATATATTTATTATTTTATCTTGGTATTATTTTTATTGATAATATTTTTTAATTTATTTATATAATTATTTTTATTTTTAATTGATGTATATTATAAATAAAAAATATAACAAATAAAGAATAATAAAGTATGTTAAAGTAAATAAAAGTTAAAAATTAGATATTTATTTTATAGATTTGATTTGATATTTTTTATTATATTTGATTTAATTAGATTTATTCTTATATAACAAATTATATTATTTATTATATTTATTATAACAAATTATATTATTTATTATAACAAATTATATTATTTATTATGTTTATTATACTCAGACGAACAGAGTTACAGACATAAATCGAAGAAGGGAGGGAGAGAGAGAGAGAGAGGGGAGGAAGGAGACACAGCAGAACATAAATCGACGAGCGAGAGAAAGAGAGAGAGAGAGAAGAAGAAGAAGAAGAAGAAGAAGGCTGGCGATGGCGATGGCGATGGCGAAGATCGAAGGCGAGGCAGATCGCGAGAGCAGATCGAAGGTCTGGCGAAGGCGAAGATCGAAGGCGAGGCAGATCGCGAGAGCAGATTGAAGGAGCAGATCGAAGGTCCAGGCGATGTCGAAGGAGAAGCGACAGCGAGTTCAGGTTTTTCTCTCTCTCTCTCTCTCTCTCTCTCTCTCTCCCCCTTACGATCCCATCTTAGACTGGATCGCGTTTCTCTCGCCACAGAAACGCGATTCCTACACGTTTCTTTCTCGGAAGCGCGGAATCGCGTTTCTTAGGGAGATTCGTCACCTGTTAGGACGATTCCTGCAACTAAGGTCAAGTCGCTTTCACCATGCCACCCTTTGGAAGACTTACAGATCACACATTCACATTTTGTCCAGCCAAAGCTTGACTTTCTCTAAATGTTGGCTCATTATATTAGATTTTCTTCCTCATAATACGTAGGAAAAACTTTTAGAATTGCTTTGCATTGCTAAATTCACCGTTTTGAAACAAAATTGGAATGTGCGTTTCAAAATGTAAATCACTAGGATAACAACATTGTGCTAACTATTTACTCCTCATGGTGGTCATCAATAATTTCTAATTGTCACCAAATTGACCTATCATAACAGCACAAATTAAAGTTCTCCAATGAATGGAACCTTCTGGTCCCTTTTTATTGGATTGTTAAGCCCGGATAAATTAAATGCTTTCTGTAGCTCTTTCTTAACTCAGTGCATCAGAATATAAGGTTCGACACATGCCCAAAACATCTCGGTTACAATCCAAGAAAGTGTAAGATGGTCCAATTTTTTTGAAATAAGGTCAAACTGAAAGTGTCACTGTCAGCCAATAACAAGATTAGTTTTCATTCCAGTTTACGATTTAATATCTGGTTTGTTATAGCAAGTCAAAATTTAGTCTAAGTTATCAGAAATAGTTTATTTTACCTATGGTACAATTTTTTTTTTTTTTTTTTTTTTTCATTTTATGATCTTGTACAAGGTTTCCTTGACAGTTAAAACTTTTAAGTAACAACGTTTGTCAAAAGCAAGGTTGTCAGGAACAACTATGTACATTTATGGCCAAAGTAATGTGCCATTGCAAGGCTAATTCTATAGAAGCTTCAGCCCCAAGTGTACAGCAGGCTTGGTGAAGGTGCCACCTGAATCTACAGAGACAAATAAATGCTGGTCTCTCAAAGACACTCCAGATACTAAAACATGTTAATTATGTTTCAATCAATTTCTCAGAGAAAAAGATGCATTTGCGTCTGCTCTAATTGTTTACTATGACTTTGTTTCCTTTTCCATTTTTCTAAAAGGAAAAAGATGTACTAGGTTATTTTTTACATCTTTTCATTTGTATGGAATCAAGAATGAGATAGAGTTGACCACTTACCCTCTTAACCTGTTGTGTCAAAAGGAACTATAAGCTTACTTTGTTACCAACATGTATTAAAGGTACAACCAGTAAGAAAATCATGATTTTCAGAACTCAACAGCTTACCAGTTGTATGTCTTCCCGTGAGACCTTTCTGACCTCTCCACTAGACATTTTCCCAAGAATTAAATCAAAGAGATACTTGCAAACGAAATTTATGCCAATTCGCTTTTCATGCTACAGTAAGTCGCATATGGGTTATTTCCTTCAGCTTTTGCTGATGAAAATTATCGTAAGTAATATGTATCACCTGATGTCAAATATCACAGAATAAAGAACATCCAATTAGCCACTTCAACATGTTAGAAGAATAGGGGGTGAGAGAAAGGCAAAAAAATCTAAAATGAAATAATATGACGATCATTATCAATAAATGCTTGAAGATTGACTAAGCTCATAGCATTATATAATAATTATATTTAAGAAAAAATGAGGTAGCGTCACAAGGAATCAACAACTAACATCTTAACAAGAAGAGGGCCACGATAAGTAAAACCCTTATTTTTTTCTTTTTTGGCAAAAACAAATATTGTATTAAGAAACAAACTAAGGGAGCCCCTAAGAACCCTGAAGGCACCTGAAAATATATAATAGTGAATATGGCTATACACTGCATCTAGCTTCATCTTCGTCGTTATGCTATTATTAACACAAAAATTTAGCAAATATAATAGTGAATACAATATGGTTAATCTAGTTTATGTTCAACCTTTATTTTTTCTTGATAAGGTATATATATGTACCAATAACGAGGAAGGAGAGTCAGTTTTTTGTAATCTTTCATTCATAATCAATAAGATTGTTCTTCTTTCTTCAAATCTTAAGCTTGAAGGGTTTGTCTTTCTTCTTCCACAGCTAGGTAAACCAAACCCATAAAACCAATTAGGGTTTCTTTACCAAAAAGAGAACAAAAAAAACAAGAGTTGTATCTAAAAGAGTTTTTAGGATTGAACAATCACAACACAGAGTGAAACTCAAAATTTCATAATCAAGCATCAAACAACACAACCAATAATCAATAAAATTAAAAACTTTACCAAGATCACATGAATCAAAAGCCATGATCAGAACAAGACACAAAAAACAAAACCCTAGAACACATATTTAAATTCCACTGCGTATAAAACACACACGGTTAGAGAAAATTGAAGAACATCGCGTGAAAAGTGAGAGAAAGTGTTGGAAGAGTATTGTTGGTTCGCATAGATTTTTACCTGGTTTTGATTCGGAGTAATCGCAGAGTTCCGATTTTGCAACTCTCTAGAGAGGGAGAGAGACGGTGGTGGTGAGGAAGTGGTTTCTGTTTTCTTTTTTTCTGTTTTTATATGTGTAGTAGTGGATGTGCGTAATGGCTTTTTGGGGTAACAAAATTAATTTTTGTTTGCTTTTTTGGAGTGGCCTTTTTAAGAGGTGACGTAACTTCATGGAGGAGAGTCCGATCATGACACGTGTGGGGTTGAGGAGGGAGGATGGGGTCCTCTACTAGATCGGATGATGATGGGGGAAAAACTAGTTTTTGGGTAGTGGATATGGCATCCAATTCTACAAGTTGTTTTTGTAGTTTTAGGGCATGGCTGATAATGTTGTGATTAGTAGACGGGTAAAGTTGTGTTAAATTATATAGTAACAACAAAAGATATGGCGTTCAGTGATTGGTGAGAGTTTATGAGAGTTTATGTAGAATCATGAATAATAATAAGAGGTATGGGATTTATTGATTGGAGAGATGTAATGTTAGGTCGCGTTCGTGTACAAGTGTATGATTATAAATAAAGATGGTTATTTTTTTTCTGCTCAACTCCATATTTGCATCCCCTGTCTTGTCCTGAACAAATTTTCCTACACAAATTAAGAAGTGAGGTAGGGACAAGTTTTATTTCCTCTGCTCCCGTTCCACCCGAACTCGTCTTAATTATATTTATTAAATATATTTATATGTATAATAGATAATTTATTTATTTTTTATTATAATAAAGCTAAAATAATAAAATATTATATTTAATATTAATTTTCATTAATTTATTTTCTATCTTATATAATATAATTATGTTTAAGTATAAATTATTATTCATAATATACTATACTATCGATAATTTTTATTAATATTTTTAATTTTCAACTTACAAAAGTAACCCGCCTCAAGCCCCGCTTCCGCCACTCCTTGATTGGTCCCACTCTCAATATGATGGGAAGGGGTGAATTTTTATAAACCCGTCCCAAATTTGTTCCGTGACCATCCCTAGTTGTATAGTTGTGGTGCTAATAGTAATGGTGGTAATAATGTTAATATGATTTTAATTCGAAAAAATTGTTAATGTTGGAAATATTTTTATTTAAATAAACTTATATTTTTATTAATCACTGAAAATGTTTTTTGAGTTTGCTTTGGTTTTTTTATTTTTCAATGTAAGATTTCAATTTGGGCGAGTTTAATTTAGAAATTTTTCTATACTCAAGTCATGGTATTGAGAGATCCATCTAAAGCCGTGTTTGTGTCCAAAATCTGACAAAACACATGGGCCTGAGTTTAATTCAAAAAACTAAAGCTAGGCTTGAGTTTTCCAAATTAAAATAAAAATAATTTTTTTTTAATTGTCCTAATAATATTTTTTTAGTATGATTTATAAGTTAATTTTTTTTGTTTATTAAGAAAAGACATTTAGAAAAGTAAAGAGATGATATAACCTAAATAAATTAATAAGAAACTTATTTATAGCATTGTCAAATGAGCTATTGTATTTTAATAAAAAGTAGAAAACACGAAACATAAGAAAATTTAGTTGAGTTGTGTATACCAAACAATATAATATAACTGTCACAGATTTAATCCAAAGTGTGAGAAATAATTAATATTTTATGTTTATTACATATAGTTCATATATATTAAAAATAAAATTCGAGTTGAGCAGCTTGTTCGGATTGTGAGAATTCTTATACACACCGGATCCAAATTTAATCAAAGCTAACAAATTTTAATTTGGGACTCTTAAATTTTAATTTTTAGACGCAAATTGTTCGGATTAAATCCACACAAGTAATCCCCCATAATCTAATAGAGCCCTATTGAATCCAAGATGGGCCAAGTACAAGCCTGTTTGATTTAGAATTGGATTTTCATCTGGGCTTAAATTGTTCAAACTTGGTAATCTCATTATGGGCTTCATTTAAAAAGCTAGTCGGCCTAACAATTATTTGTTAGCCCAGTATAAAAAAGTAGTTGATAAATATATATATTTTTTATTTAAAAAAATTAGTTGATCATATTGGAAGTGACTGAAATGAACAATTATTTGAACTGTTCTTTTCAAAAGGGAAAAAATAAAAAATAAAAAATAACTCGGCGTTTTCTTCTTCTACTATATGAACAGAAGAAAATCCCCTAAAAAAGGGGGGAAAAGTGGTACAAATCATATATATGGCAGACATTAAAGTGATAATTTTTTCTTAAGTAATAATATTTTAATGTAAAGATAAGTTAATTTAATTCAAAAGAACTTTTAAGAAAATTTTGTCATGAACACATAATGCGTGTAACAATGTCAAAAGATGAGTATGAATAATTATTTTGTAATGTTTTATTTTTATTTTAAAATTTTGTGAATCACTCAAACACTAACTAGAAAGTCAAGACTTAGCCGATATAAATGATTGTGGGGATGGTGTGTATTTGATGAGATTAACTTTGCTTTTGAAATCTTAAGTTGTGGGTAGGGGCGATAAATACATGTTATTAAAAAAATATTAATAAAAAAATGATTATATGCACAATTTTGGTGAATTTGATTCTATTTTTTGTGTTATAGAGACTTTATTCTGAAATTTGAAAATATATATTTGTTGACAATTCTATTTCATTAGTAATTGAATATTAAAGTAAAATTGATATATATAATCAAAGAAAAAGGCATCTCCAAGGAAATCTCATGAACATGCATTCAAATCGATTTTTTTTTATACCATCCAACACATGAATTAGTCAAATTTGTGCAAGAAAATGCATTAAAAAATGCCCGTGCATACACATCAGCAATGTCAATGTGTAAATATATTTTGGTTTCCTTTGGAAAATGGGTTAATTTTTTAACGGAAGTGCTACGTAGCTCGAATCGCGGCTCGACGCCAAAACGACGTCGTTTTGGCGTCGATTTTGTTTTTTTTTTTTCCTCTGTTTGTCGCAGACTGGTTGAAGCAGAGAAGGAGAAGGGAGAAGAAGAGAAAAGGAAGGAGGAAGAAAGGAGGAGGAGGAGGAGGAGAAGGAGGAGGAGGAGGGGGGGGAGGAGGGAGGAGGAACAGGAGGGGGCCATCAAAATGGCGGTGGGAGGCGAGGCGAGGCAGACGGTGAGCTGCGGCGGGGCTGCGACGGAGGAGGAAGCAGAGGCGGAGGAGCTACGACGACGGCGACGAACGAGGCGACGAGGCGACGAGCAGCGACGGGGCGACGGGATGACGGTGCTGCGCGATCTCTACGGCGGTGGTACTGCGCGATCTCCTCTCTTCTCTCCCTCTTTTTCCTCTCTTCTTCCTCCTCTCTTCTGTTTCTCCTCTCGAGCCAATTCGAGCCTGGTAGCTTCGAGCTACCAGGCATTTTCGATTTTTTAATTAGTATAGGTTTAGAATTTTTGATTTTTTTTGACTTTTATGAGAGAAAAAGTAAAATGATTATAATTTAGATATGACATTTTGTCTTATTGACCTTTTTAGTCTATTTTATCTTTTTGGGATTATTTTAGCCTTTTAAAAACCTTTATGCCAAACAAGGTTTACAAGATCTTGGTAAATTATATATATTGTGCACCCTATAATTAAAAAAAAAAAAAAAAAAATTGATCATGGTAATTTTAAGGGAATTTTTTTTCAAAGTCCCTGATATTAATATTTTATAAAATAAAAGACATATAATATTTCTATAATAGTTAAGGTCTCTTAACATTTTTACAGAGAAAATCAGAAAAATTTCGTCCGGCTCAGAGAAATTTTATTTGACTTCGAGAAATTTCAGTCTTGATACACAAAAATTTCAATTTTCACAGAAAAATTTCAAAATTTTTATTATATTGAAATTTCTGTCAAATTTCATCAAAAAATCTTAACTAACAAAATTTTTTTAGATCTCTTCTACGACATAAAATTTGAGAGGAATATTTCACTAATTTTCCCTAATTTTAATTAGGGCACATTAAGAACTTCAATAGAAATGAGCTAAGATTTTTTTTAACCAATAAATTAACTATTAAACCCCAGACAAGTCATATGTTCTAAATTCTTGCAATCACATTGCGATCACATTTCAAATAACAAATCATCTATCTCAGTGAGACGGATGATCTCATTTAAAATTTATTTATTTTTGGTTGAAAATTAGTGGAACTGAATATTTTCATCTAAAATAGACAACCAACAACGAGAAAGAAAGAAAGAAAGAAAGAAAGGGAAAAAAAAAGTTTCTAATCTCAATTAGTTCTGTACAACAGCCAGTTATGGCATTTCAAATACAGTCATTTTTTTCTTTTTTTTTTTTTTCATTTTCTTTGTTTTAGGAAGTTTGATAAAAACTATTTTTTTACAAAATATAAATATATATATATATAAAATTAAAAAAATAATGAAACTCAAAATATGTTAAAAGTCAAATTGACTTTTAGCCAAATTCCCAAATTGGCCAAATCAGCAAGACAAAATTGGAATGAAATATGTTCATGCAAAATGTGTACAGGTCTCTCATCATCATAATGATCAATCTCTCTCTCTCTCTCTCTCTCTCTCTCTCTCTGCAATCTTCTTGATCTTGTATTAACCAACACTAAGGTACCAGAACCCATAAAAGTGAGAAGAAAAAAAAAAGGTTAAGAGAATTTACTTTTCAAATTAAAGAGAAAGAAAAAGAGAAAAAAATTATTTGCAAGGATTAATCAGATCACAGTAGTGATGCCATTGAATCTTGGTCTTGTTTTATCTGGTGAAAGCCCTTCTTCCATAGCTTTCCTCTTGTTATTGTTGTTGGATTGTTGTTGCGGTTGAACCTCCTGTGTTTTTGCTGCTTCTTGGTTTTCTTGATTTTCTTGATCTTGATTTTCTTGCCTTTGATGATTCAAATGTTTGGTTTTCATCATATGCGGTTTAAGCTTATTTACATCAGATAATCTCACTGGTTTGAGAAAAAATTCCTCCGCTCCTTCTTCTAAGCATCTGTTTAATTTGATCAACAATGCCCACTAATCAATCTCACCTCCAATTATACATAAACAAAATTTTGAAAACCACCCATTCTTTTCATATCCATTTTTTTTTGTTTTTGTGAAAAACAACTTTTTGATATTTTTTAAAAAGTGGGTTGTTTTCAAAAACAATTGCTGAAGAATAAAAACACACAACAGATTATGAAAATACAACCAATCATAAATATTTACCACTATGACAAGGTCAACCCTTACAAATACAAATACGTACACAAAATTCATTCTTACCTGTTTATTCTTGAAGGAACATTCTCAGATGACATAATCACTACTGGTATATTTCTCAGAGATGAAGATTCCTGCAAAATTGAGGTGCATTTTAATTTGTTAAATCTGTTTGTTTTAATGGAGAATAGAATTAGAGAAAGTCCTTTCATAATCTTGATTTTCTAGTTTGGCTGGAAATTAGGTGGGAAGATTTTCAAGAGATTCTCATTGATCTCAAATGAATGGTTAGAAAAGGACCTTTATGTGAGCAACCTTTCCAACTATGTCAATTTGGAACGCGACAACTTGGTTGGAGAAGTTTTCTCATGGATTATTTTCCGGGAATGGAAAATGATGGAAGTTGGAAAGATTGGACAAGAAAGACAAAAGGATATAAACCTAAAACGTACCTTAATTTTCTTGAGCAAATCATAGCCTGTCATTCCAGGCATACAGTAATCCGTAATAATCAGATTCACTTCCACTACCTGTAAAAACCCACAAAATCAAAGAAAATTTTAGAGAAAACCCAGTAAAGAAAATCACTTGATTTATCCAAGAAAGTGAAAGAAAATCCATACATACCTGATGATTGTTTGGAGCAACACAGGGTTGATCTGGGTTGCTCTGCTCATCTTCATTCAAACCCAGAAATTGTAAAGCCTTGCTACCAGAATCCACTGTGGTAACTGCTAAACACACACACCAATCAACACCTTTAAATCAAAACATGCAACGAAAGGGGCTAAAAAGTGTGTTTGGCAGGCTAGAAAGTCACCTTGAAATGATGAGGTCTTGAGGAGCCTCTCAATGAGTTTTCTGTCTATGAGGCTATCATCAACAGCTAAGACATGAAACTCTGACTCTGTGGGCAATCCCATTGCTCCAATTCAAGATCCAAGAAAACAGGAAGGAAAAATAAGAAATTTTCTGTTTGTCTCTCTCTCTCTCTCTCTCTCTCTCTTTCTTTCTTGGTGTGATGAGAAGAGAAGAGAAAATGAACTTGCTATTGCAATATAAGACCCAACAAAACCCAGAACCCAGAAAGCAAGATCTGACCGGATTTCATCCAAGGATCTCTCCAAATTTTCCCAAGATGATTTTGAATTACAAGGCAAGCAATGAGGAGTAATAAAACAAAGAAAGAATCAATTAATAAACAATACAAACCTACAAGACTTCAACATGGGGATTATTGTATTGATTCTTGAAGTTGGGTTTTTATATACAAGAGAGAGAAGAAATAAAAGATGGAAGTTTTTTTAAGAAGAAAATAAAAGGACTGATATTTTTTAGTAACCGTTCATGAATTTAATGTTTGTGTTTTTATGACTAATAAAAATTACATTATTTGTGTTTTTTATAACTGTTCATGATTTTATTGTTTGCATTTTGATTCTTGAAGTTGGCTTTTTATATACAAGAGAGAGGAGAAATAAAAGATGGAAGTTTTTTTAAAAAGAAAATAAAAGGACAGACGTTTTTTTAGTAACCGTTCATGATTTTATTGTTTGCGTTTTTATGACTAATAAAAATTGCATTATTTGCGTTTTTTAGTAACCATCCATTATTTTATTGTTTGCGTTTTGATTCTTGAAGTTGGGTTTTTATATACAAGAGAAAGAAGAATTAAAAGATGGAAGTTTTTTTAAGAAGAAAACAAAAGGACTGACGTTTTTTAGTAACCGTTCATGATTTTATTGTTTGCGTTTTTATGACTAATAAAAATTACATTATTTACGTTTTTTAGTAACCGTTCATGATTTTATTGTTTGCGTTTTGATTTTTGAAGTTGGGTTTTTATATACAAGAGAGAGAAGAAATAAAAGATGGAATTTTTTTAAGAAGAAAACAAAAGGACTGACGTTTTTTAGTAACTGTTCATGATTTTATTGTTTGCGTTTTTATGACTAATAAAAATTACATTATTTGCGTTTTTTTAGTAACCGTTCGTGATTTTATTGTTTGCATTTTTATGACTAATAAAAATTACATTATTTGCGTTTTTTTAGTAACCGTTCATGATTTTATTGTTTGTGTTTTGATTCTTGAAGTTGAGTTTTTATATACAAGCGAGAGAAGAAATAAAAGATGGAAGTTTTTTAAGAAGAAAACAAAAGGACTGACGTTTTTTAGTAACCGTTCATGATTTTATTGTTTGCATTTTATGACTAATAAAAATTACATTATTTGCGTTTTTTAGTAACTGTTTATAATTTTATTGTTTGCGTTTTGATTCTTGAAGTTGGGTTTTTATATACAAGAGAGAGAAGAAATAAAAGATGAAAGTTTTTTTAAGAAGAAAACAAAATGACTGACGTTTTTTAGTAACCGTTCATGATTTTATTGTTTGCTTTTTTATGACTAATAAAAATTACATTATTTGCGTTTTTTAGTAACCGTTCATGATTTTGTTGTTTGCGTTTTGATTCTTGAAGTTGGGTTTTTATATACAAGAGAGAGAAGAAATAAAAGATGGAATTTTTTTAAGAAGAAAACAAAGGACTGACGTTTTTTAGTAACCGTTCATGATTTTATTGTTTGCGTTTTTATGACTAATAAAAATTACATTATTTGCGTTTTTTAGTAACCGTTCATGATTTTATTGTTTGCGTTTTGATTCTTGAAATTGGGTTTTTATATACAAGAGAGAGAAGAAATAAAAGATAGAAGTTTTTTCAAGAAGAAAATAAAAGGACTGACGTTTTTTAGTAACCGTTCATGATTTTATTATTTGTGTTTTTATGACTAATAAAAATTACATTATTTGCATTTTTTAGTAACCGTTCATGATTTTATTGTTTGCGTTTTGATTCTTGAAGTTGGGTTTTTATATGCAAGAGAGAGAAGAAATAAAAGATGGAAGTTTTTTTAAGTAGAAAACAAAAGGACTGACGTTTTTTAGTAGCCGTTCATGATTTTATTGTTCGCGTTTTTATGACTAATAAAAATTACATTATTTGCGTTTTTTAGTAACCGTTCATGATTTTATTGTTTGTGTTTTGATTCTTGAAGTTGGGTTTTTATATACAAGAGAGAAGAAATAAAATATGGAAGTTTTTTTAAGTAGAAAATAAAAGGACTAACGTTTTTTAGTAACCGTTCATGATTTTATTGTTTGCGTTTTTATGACTAATAAAAATTACATTATTTGCGTTTTTTAGTAACCGTTCATGATTTTATTGTTTGGGTTTTGATTATTGAAGTTGGGTTTTTATATACAAGAGAGAGAAGAAATAAAAGATGGAAGTTTTTTTAAGAAGAAAGCAAAATGACTGACGTTTTTTAATAACCGTTCATGATTTTATTGCTTGCGTTTTTATGGCTAATAAAAATTACATTATTTGCGTTTTTTAGTAACCGTTCATGATTTTATTGTTTGGGTTTTGATTCCTGAAGTTGGGTTTTTATATACAAGAGAGAGAAGAAATAAAAGATGGAAGTTTTTTTAAGAAGAAAACAAAAGGATTGACGTTTTTTAGTAACCGTTCATGATTTTATTGCTTGCGTTTTTATGGCTAATAAAAATTACATTATTTGCGTTTTTTAGTATTCGTTCATGATTTTGTTGTTTGCGTTTTGATTCTTGAAGTTGGATTTTTATATACAAGAGAGAGAAGAAATAAAAGATGGAAGTTTTTTTAAGAAGAAAACAAAAGGACTGACGTTTTTTAGTAACCGTTCATAATTTTATTGTTTGCGTTTTTATGACTAATAAAAATTACATTATTTGCATTTTTTAAGTAACCGTTCATGATTTTATTGTTTGCGTTTTGATTCTTGAAATTGGGTTTTTATATACAAGAGAGAGAAGAAATAAAAGATGGAAGTTTTTTTAAGAAGAAAACAAATGGACTGACGTTTTTTAGTAACTGTTCATGATTTTATTGTTTGCGTTTTGATTCTTGAAGTTGGGTTTTTATATACAAGAGAGAGAAGAAATAAAAGATGGAAGTTTTTTTAATAAGAAAACAAAAGGATTGACGTTTTTTAGTAACTGTTCATGATTTTATTGTTTGCGTTTTTATGACTAATAAAAATTACATTATTTGCGTTTTTTAGTAACCATTTATGATTTTATTGTTTGCGTTTTTTTTGGACTAAAAATTAAAATATTTAATTAAATTATTTTTTTAAATAAAAATTTAAAAAATTAATTAAAATAATTACTTTTAAAATATCTTATCACTATATGACGTATTTTTTAAGTCTGGTATGTAAATCATAATTAAAAAAAAGTTAATTTGATAATTATAATCACTTATTTTTATCACATTCAGCTTTGAAAAAATAATGGTGAATTTTTAAAATTATATTTTTTATTTTTTATAAGTTAATTATGATAAAATCACCTGAATATAATTATCAAATTAGTTTAATTTTATTTGTAATATAACCCATTGTGTCTCGTGATCTAATTTAAAAAATGTAGTTATGTTTAAAATGAAATAAAATGACATTGAGATCATACACTTTAAAATGACATCGGGACCAGAACTTTTGTACTTAGTTAGGAGGTCAGTAATTTGAATCTCTCCACTTATATGTAGATTTTATTTTTTGTATATTAATTGAGATTTTCTCTCTCATTTTAAGAGTTTCTTTGTAAAATTTTTTTATATTATATTTGAATTTTATATAGCATAATATTTATATATAAAACAAATTTAAATCGTATAATAATTTTTAATAATTTATAAGTAGTTATATGAATCTGTAGTGCCAGATAATCCTATGAGAATTTGGGTCGAAGGGAGAGGGTTGAGGTGGGGTGGGCTCCACAGAAATCCTCCCAAGAGATACAGGTGATGTCAGCAGAGGTGTCCCTTTTTCCATGGTGAGAAATCATGTGCTCTTTACCATATCTTGAGCAGGTGGGGGTAGTGGTGCAAAGAGATGGCAATTTCTTTTGATTCCCTTTTAAGATTTGCTTCCTATGATGGGCCATCCATGCCCATTCTCACCACAATATGTGCCCCCATCAATGCCCCATTCACCCCATTTATGTCCATTCATTTATCAAATTGAATCACTTTGTTTGGTTTTGATTTTCAAAAAAATTTATTTTTTATATTTTTACTGATTTTTTTTAAAATGGTTTAAATAATTTAAAAATTTTTAGACATACTTAACATAAATACACTTAAAAAGTATAATATTTGTGAAAAAAAACTTTTAAAAAGACACTGAATACCAAAAATACAAAAAAAATATAAAAAATTCAGTATATTTTCATATTTTTGTGTATTTATTAATTTTTAAAAATATTTTTTCATAAGTATTTTACTATTTAGATACATATAAGTAAGGTACATCTAAAAAAGTAAAAAAAAAAATTGCTTAAATTTTAAAAATATTCACTAAAAACAAAAAAAAAAAAATGAAAAACAAAAAATTTAATTTCTAGAAAACTGAATTCAGAAAATTGAAACCAAACATACTGATTATTATTATTATTATTTTAAATAGATATTATCAAAAATTTAACTCCATCAAATTAGGTACAAAGTTACTTATTTTATGTAGTGGAGTTCAGACTTTGAATGAATTTGAGTCCATCTTCCTGTGATTTCTTTTTTAATAAAATTAATTAAAAGTTAAATTGTGTGACTATGAGGATATGGGATACAAAGTAAAAACTTTTAAATACGAGCTCAGCTCAAGCTTGGAAAATTGATTGAGCTTATTAAATTTTAAAAGGAAAAAATAATTTAAATTAATTTGCATAGTTCTGTTCATTTGCATCCTAAATATTGGTGCAACATTTTAATTGTTGCTTAAGTTGAAAACAATACAATATGAGATTTCTACAATTGTCACATTGTGTCACAATGTGGATGAATGTGACACCTTTGTTGGTTACTTACGGTGTGTTTGGTTGGGGGATTTGGAGAGAGATTTTGAAAAGGGAAATGGAAAAGGTAGGAAAAATGTGAATAAATTATGTCTATATTTCACATAGTTTCACACACCTTTTCCCTTTCCTTTTCCAAATTCCTCCCAAAATCCCCCAACCAAACACAGCATTAAAGGCTCAAATTTCACTCTTTAGCTTCTCAATTCTACCCTAACCAATTTAGCCTTTGAGCCATTTGGAAGATAAAAGGGTGAATATAAGATAAATTGAAAATAAGAAACTATCATAGAATTTAAGTGTACAAGTCAAAACTATCATTTTTGTACAGTTTTCGTTTGCATTGAATACATGTCTTACTTGCACTCTATTAAATCCTTCAAAAAAAAAAAATTCCCATGGAGTGATAATAATTTAATAACATAGTAAACCCAATATATTAAAATTAAAATTATCTAGATTATAATCATCACATGTAAATGTAATTGAATCACATTCTTCTTTTTGATGGGCATGCAAAAGAAAAAGTTGCCATTCGAAACACCCTTTATCTTTCACATTTTACCTTGTTACTTTTCTCTTTTTATTTTTTGACTCTTCCTTTTCAATATTTTGTTATGAACAAAAGTGAAACTACAACAAAATTCAAATTGTTGGATAAAAATCTATTGAAGTGAAAGGTAATACATATTATCGTTATTGACTAATACTACATTTTGGATGACATGAATCAAATAAAAAGAATGAAAATATCAAGAATTCCATTACCAGTAATAAATTAATGTGTCGATGTTATTAAGATGCTTGATTTTGTTACGGATTCATTTTGAAAAAAATGATAAAATTTTAAATATCATGAGCCAATCTATTTAATTATATATAAAAGAAAAACACTTTTAAATGGTTCACATTTCTATATAATGTGAGATCACTATAGGAGAGTTTTGGATCAGAGTTATACTTAATTTGAAAATATGATTCAACTTTAGTAGACAATCAAAATTATCCTTTCATTTCAATCTATTCATAGCATAGAATTATAGATGCAAAAGATCACATTCTCATTATCTTTAGAAAAAATTCATTCAAACAGAACTTGAACACCATAAAGTGAGAAAGTTCATACTATAGTCAAAGATTACTCAACATAAACTATTAGATTGAGATCTTTTCTTTTCCCATTTTTTCATTCAATCAAATGACTTTAAAGTTATTTTTAGTAGGAAAAGTGAATCTATAGTCAATTACTTTTTTTTTTTTTATAAAACAGAAAAAATGTGATTTGACTTGACTCTCTAGAAATGTGGTAAATAGGCACATGCCCTATGTCAAAACATGAACCAATGTTTTTGGATGAGAAAGAAAGGACAGCACAATTGCTGCAAAAGGAAGAAAATATAAATACAGGTACAAAATTGAAGCAAGCAAAACAAGTAAGTGGGTCCATACAAGATTCTCTAGCTAGATTCATCAATAGCAAGCCTAACTTTGAAGGTTATGAAACCTAAGATACAAAGGCAAAGGTAATGACATATAAAAATTTATTATAACATTTTAATCTAAAATATTTTTATTGTGATTTATAATTTTAATATTATCATTGTCCTATTATTCTAGTATAATTTTTTTTTTAAAATTTCATGATCACTTCACTATTAGGTTTGGATCTTTAAATAATGGAAAGATCTTTACTAATAAGGCCTCGTTTGGGAATAGATTATTTTAGTAACTTTTTGATTTTTTACGAAAAGATGTGCAGGAAAGTAGAGAGGGTGATGTGACAACTTATAATAACTTTTTGACTAAAATAGCCACTCCATGACTTTGCTTCACGGGCTCTTTTTTAATTTTCTTACAAATCAAAAATGCAAATACAATTTATATTCTTAGATTTGTTTTGGGAAGTGATTCAAAAGTTAACTTTTTAATTATTTTTTTAAAAAAAAGTATAAAAAATTAGTGATGTGATATGACTTAAAAAAAAAATTAAAAAACCAAAAAGTTGGCTTTTAGCCAAGTTCCCAAAAAAGAGTTAGTATTTTTTTCATTTACTGTTGTCAAGTGTACATAAGAAATAGGAAAAAAAAGGTGAAAAAAAGAAGAAGTTGGAGAAGATGAGAAGATAACAACCTATTAAGCATAAGACAATATAAATAGTATCAAACACCTCTTTATCATATTTAAACTCATAACTTGACATCACAAAATGGCAATACACAATCATTATGCTAAAGATCCTGATTGGCGCAACTAGTTTATATATGTCCCAACATGATTATAAGGAAAGTTCAATTTCTTGTTAATCAAAGGCAAACCCTTTTTCTAGTTTATTTATTCTAAAAGAAGAGAGTTTGAAGAAAAAATATTAAGAAAAATATGTTTAGAAAGGATAAATTATTTATTGTTCTAGGAGTATTACTCTACACCATTTATATTTGGATAAGTGTTCAGTTATTTCTTTAAAAGACACAAATAAGTAGTGAGACTCACTGTTTCAACCAATAATACTTAAGAGTTATTTGACATGATTGATATAAGTGTGCTTATTTAGGTTATAACGTCTCTTTATTTTTTTACATATCTTTTTATAAAAAAATTAAAAAATATATTTATTTACATTATACCAAATACCCTCTTATATTAAGATACCACCTAAATTTATGAGAGCTGCCTTATACACCCAGTGGGGGTCTCACCCCAGTGAGGTGGCGAGCCCCCACTGGCCGAAACTTAGAAAAAAAAGAAAAAAAAAAAAAAAAACTGTTTTTTTTGGACCAATCCCCCAGTGACACCTCACTGGGGGTCACCCCCAGCTGGGGGTAGAAATCATTTTCGTAAATTTATCCATAGAACAACGAATAATTTCTAGTTTAGAAAGAGTCTGGTGCTTATTTGTCTTTGTTGGAAGCAAAGATTCTCCGACACAACACAATAACTTGTACAACCTGTCACACCTAATCCCCACTCCTGAGATTGCAAAAGCAACTTTTGTGGGGGACATGTAAGCAATTTCCTAAAAACACGATGCTCATCCTTTGTGCTCTCAAATCATTTTTAAAATAAAAATAAAAAACAATTATTTTTTATATATTTATTATTTATTATTACAAAATATTTTTATAAGAATGAAATAAAATGAATTATCAATTACAACATAAATTATAATTCCGAGAGAGAACTTAAATAAAATTGGACAAATTACACTAACAGTTTCTATAATTTAGGACTTATGTCTCTTTAGTTTTTAACTTTTCAATTGTGATACATTTGATCATAAATTTTGAATTTTGTTTCAAATAAGAACAATCAAAAGTGTTTCCTTTATAAACGATTCATTTCAAGGGTAAAGTCATCATACAACTTATTTTATGTTAGTCAACTTGTTCGTTGTTTGATATGTAATGTTTTTTTTAATGAATAATATTAAAACTTTTTTGGTTATAAAATTCTGTTTGGTTTGGTTTGGTTTGGTTTGGTTTGGTTTTCAGAATCTATTTTCAGAACATTTTCTAAGAAACTAAAAATTAAAGAGTAATGTTATGAATCATGAAAAAAAACATGAAATGTTTCATGAAAATTTTTCATCATTTGATTAGTGTATGGTGTTTTATTGTATATGTAATCCAAGGGTGCAGAATCTTCATGAGACATTTTATGATATTTTTTTATGATCCCTAATATTACTCAAAATTAAATTGGTGAAACAAAATTAAAAATATATCATTTTTATATAATTTTATTTTCTGGGAGGGTAGAAATAATTTTTTTGATATTTATTTTCTTTAAATGAGTTTTATTTTTTCAAAATTCAAACATGACGGCAATTTTGATATCATTATTAAACCAATCTATTAAATTAAAAAATCAAAAATTAAAAATATTTCATATATTAAACATATCACACATTAAAAACCTAATAACCATTCATTACATGATAATGATCTAAAAATATTTGTTACCAACAATACAACAATTTATTATATGATAACCATCCAAAATATCAACAAAAAAACCACTCATTATATGATCATCGTCTAAACACATATTAAAAATTAATTTGGTAAAAAAATAAAAATATAAAAGATTTACCATTTTTATATAATTTTATCTTTAGTGGATTGAAATAGTTTTTAAATTTTAAAAATAATTTTTTGACATTTATTTTTGTCAAATTAATTTATATTTTATTAAATTGACGATTTTGCCTTTGAAATGGTGTAACGGTGTCTTTAATTGTCCTTATTTAGAACGAGATTCAAAATTTATGGTCAAATATATCACAATTGAAAGGTCAATGACCAAAGTAACACAAGTCCTAAACTACATGGACTGTTAATCTAATTTGCCTAATAAAATTTGAGTAATACCCCCAACCAAATTGGAAAGAATCAAAGGTAATAAAATGTAAAAACTCATCAAAATTGTTTTTTTATATATGGGGCTCCAATAGTTTTGGCATTTTAAAAATAAAATAAAAATTAATGAAATATACTTTTTATGATCAACAATGAAAAATGACTTGATTTGAACGAATACCCAACATTTAATTCCACATTTACTTGAGTATATTGATGATTTACTCAATTTATTTTATAAATTTATGTATATAGATCATTTATGAAAAAAATTCAAATTAATTTGATAACCACTCATATGATTTTATTATCTTCATGTTAAAAATAAAAGTATATACAATTTATTTAAAAAATTATATTGTTGTATACTTTTTTGAAATAAAAAATAATACAATTAGGTGGAGACAATTATTAAATTAATTTAATTTTTTAAAAATAATGAAGTGGGATCTAAAGTAGACCCACAAAACAAATTGGACCATTAGTCTGCTTTAATGAACTACACTTCGTTTGGGAGGTTGGTTGACATGTTGATTTTTTTGCTTTTTGACCTAAGGTGTGGTTTGGCAATTATATGTTTTAATTAAAAAGTTAAAAAGTTATTATAAATTGTCATATCACTCTCTATTTTTCTACACATCTTTTCGTAGAAAGTTAAAAAGTTACTAAAATAGTTTGTTCCTAAACGAGGCCAGTCTAGGGCTAAAAAGTTCGTTTGAGTTGGTTTTTTTGACTTTTGTGAAAGAAAAAATGAAATGATTATAATTTACATGTGACATTTTGTTTTACAGATTTTTTTATCTTATTTTTTTTAAAAACACTAATTTAGCAAGAAAATTAAAAAAGCCCACAGACCAAAAGAATTGATGGTATATACCAATTTTGTCCTAATTTATAAGTAATAGCAGTGACAAAATTGTTTGATTGGATTGTGCATTGTTTCAAGGGGAAATAATAATTTATTATAATTTTTTTAAATAAAAATTATAAGTCAGTGAAATTTTTTATCAATATCAATAATTTAAATCTTAAATTATTTCATGAATTTGTAATTTTTTTTCTAAAAATATCACTAAATAGTAATTTCTTCTTGTTTCCATTACCCAAATGAACATTGAGTGTTCACAATTTAATTAGAGATATTGTGCACTTGGCGTAAAATATGTATCGGCTTGTTTTGCTATGTTTTATTACGATTTGAATGTAGCAAATCATAAGGTTTCACTCACACAAATAATAACCAATGGAATCTTTCATGTATACACAAAAAAATAAAAAAAAAATAAAACAAACTTTATCATTGAAAGTTGTTTTCAGTCACCTTTCAGAGTTTAAATGGAAAGGAACTTCTTAAATGGACTACCAAACTTGGATAAATGTTTTTAACCAACTAGTTGGTGCCAATTTTTTTTTCTTTCTTTTTTCTGTTGTATTACTAGTGCAACCAAAACCAATTATGAAATCAATTTAGATGGATAACCAATTGGGACTAGCTTAGTTGTTTAAAATTATTGCACCTCATTAAGAAGTCAATGGTTCAAGTTTTACTATCAGCAATGCTAGGTATCATGAAATTTTTTTCATGAAAGCTTTGTGACCCTTGGTAATCCAAGGATCATAAATTTTTCACGATCATTTTCATGACAAAATTTTTATGATCCCTAACTTTCCCCATATACAGCCAAAATTCTTTCCCTCCATAAGTTAACGCCTCTGATATACCCACCCCAAAAAAAAACAAAAAAAAAAAAAACTCAATTGTCCTAGTAATTCAAGTGATCCTTTTGATTGTTTGATTCTTTGTTTTCTAAGATATTTGCTTTCAAAGTTAGAGGAATCTTTCTTTTTTAAATTTACGAAAAAAAAAAGAAATTCAAAAATGTTTTGAAAACAACAAAGGAACTTCTTGAAAATGCTTAAGCAACATCTCCAAAATTTACTAAAAGAATTTTCTTTTAATAATTTTTTTTCTTTAAGCCATTTCCAATTCTAGTACATGTAACTATTCGTCCTATTTTTCAAAAGGATGGAGTTGCAGAAATAATAGAACAACTTCACCGTTGAGCCAAGTACCACCTCATGAATTACAAGTTATGATGCAAAATGTTTAAAACCAATAGCATAATTTAATTCACATTCACTATTTTCACTCATAACTTCAAATACATCACTGTTACATCATTTGGATTGGTCTTTCTGTATAAAAATTATATTTGTAAATCATTTTCTTAAATTGAATCAATTGATATACTTACTACCTTTCCATCTTTGGACAAAAGCATCAAGCCATGCACCAGTTAGATTGTAGTAATTCTCTGTCTACTCCATGGGGACCTTACATGTTATCACCTCCAAAATTTCATGATCACTTATATGACCCTACCAATGTTTTGAAAGACATTCAGTTATTCATGGACCTATAAATCTCTCTCAGGATCTTGTCCCATTATTATCAGTACTATTATTGTTATTATTATTGGAGACAATTCAAAATTCGTTTGTCAGATTACACGAATAATCAAAATTTGGAGATTATATAGTGTCAGAAATAATTTATAACTTGTTAGTGAGATCTTTGTACGTTTACACGGATAATTTGCAGAAACAAAAGGGATTTATGTTCTAGAGAGAGAGAGGGGGGGGGGGGGGGGGGGAATTAAAACAAGTAGCATAAGCATGCATGTGTTGTATACAATTGTTCAAGAATCATGTTTGATATTCAAATTTATGGAAATAATTTGAAAAATTATTGATTCAAATGTGGTGTACTTGAATTATGCCACATGATAAAATTAGAAGTGTCACAATGCTTTAAGTAACTAAGAAAAGAAACTTAACCAAAACAGACCACCTCATATGATTAGCACATTAGTTTTAAGATTGTAACTAAATATAAAAAAAATTATTTTTTTACGAAATAAAACATTTTCCACAAAACAGAACATTTTTAAAAAAAATTTATCTGCCAAAACAGAGCATAATTTGAACCATTCTCTTGTTGATAACTGAGTGGTCATTTTCCAGTTTTCATGTCATGGACTTGAAAAAAAGATCCTCCATCATTATTTTTACAAATGAACACAATTTTTCACTGAGAAAAAGCTACAATTGAAGGTTGTGAATGTATGTGTTTGGATTGGTATAATGGCAATGAGTATCAACTGATAGAAAGTTGGAGGTGAGGCATCTCATCATGATCACATGGTTTGTCCACATATAATATAATAGCATAATATATATATATATATTTGACAGGTACAATACTGGTTAACTTTGGCTTTTAATTTGCATTATGGTCCCCCCTCCCACTGTCTCAAGATTTGTTGCTTCTTGGTCCCCCACTTCCCCCTTCACATATATATTTGATTTATTTCAATCCAAAAAGGGCTTCTACATTTGGTTTTGGGGAACACACTTTCGTTTGCTCAGTGATTATTATTATTATTATTGGTAGATTATCGATTATTTAAAAGCTTAAATTATTAAGAAATAAGTTCAATAATATATATCAACCTAACACTTTCTTTTATGTGCGAGACGGTCACACTTAAAAAGACAAAACATAACATAGCGCACAATGATAGAGATAATATGAGGACGAAACTTGAATCTAAAATCTCTCATAAATGAGAATTTTGATACTAAATTAAATTATTAATTTCCCCAAAACTTAAGATATTAGAAAATGAGTCCAATGATATGCCTGAAATTAACTATTATTATTATTATTTTTTATATCTCTAGTAAACTATTATCAAGTGTTAATATTACATCCATACTTATCTCGTGTTTAGCAAAAGTAGTGTTTGATTTTAGGGTTAAATAAAATACTGGTATTCAAAATATGGGTTTTGTGTTATTTTAGTTTTCGATACTTCAATTGTATCAATTTGGTCTCAAACTTATTCAATTTGTATTTAAATGGTCTCCAATGTCATTTCCAACCAAATTTTATATAATGCAAGTAGAGGTATTTTTGTCCAAATTTGAACAAACGTTGGATACTAGGACCGTGTAAATATAAATTGGATACGTTAGGCACTAAATTTATACAACTGAAATATCATGCATCAAAATTAAACAAAACTCATATTTTGGAGACTATCAAAATTAACACTGGATTTTAGAAAATAATTAACGTCTCTAATTGTAATATATTTATGAACTGTATATGAATATATATCAATGATAATACTCTTTTCAAATATTTCAAACTCATTATCCCAAACCATCACCAGTATTAAATCAATGGATGCATAGATTAAAGCCCATAAACTATTTCTTGCACTTCCAATCTGCAAAATAGATCTTTAGTTTTGGTTCTCTGATGTTTTTTTTATTTTTTTTTTATTATATATATCTTATTTCTTCATAAAAATTATTGGTCCAAATGCACATTGAAAAAGAATAAATTGTAAATGTCATCCATGACATTAGTGTGGGGAAAAAAAATAAAGAAGATACGAGTTGACTTTTGCCCTGGAAGAGTATAAAAGTCAGCGATTACTTTAATCAGTGCTTGTGTTATGCTTAATTCTTTAGACATTGTTAAATAAATCTATAGTACAAAACAAGTAAGCATAACAATTATTTTGGTATTTGACTCACAACAAATGCTATTAGGTCATTGTCAACTAAATGACTTTATTGATTTGATAATTTTTTCTGATGAAGTGGACAGATGTGGGGGATCAGATTCTGTTACGATGATTAATCTTCAAAATTGTGACGCTAATTTAAAATTTAAATCTAATCCTTTTATGCATATGAACACCGTTTACTTTTCAAACCATTACTTTTTTAGTATTTGACTCACAACTAATATTATTAGGTCAGTGTCAACCAAAATGATAATATTGATTTGATCAAATATTTTTAGGAAGTGGACAAATGTGGAGGACCAGACTCCATTATTGCGATTAATCTTTGAAATTGTGATATTAATCTAAAGGGTAATTAACCTATGAACATCATTTACTTGTTAAACGATTATTTGTGTTCACATATTATAACAAAGTTATGTCATTATTTAGAAATAAATACAAAAATACATAGAAAAATTATTTGGATTTATTTGAGGAAAGAAAATGCAAAGTATCAAGATTATATAAATAATGAAGGGTGTGAGCAAGATTTTAAATACCAGTTGATAGGTATTTTGATTTTGGACTTTCATCGTTTGGCATCCAACTAAAAATTCACAATTTTTTTTTTCAAATTTTTTTTAATTTAAAATTTGTGTCAAAATTTTATACTTTTGCAGTCCATCTAATGTAGAAGAATCTAAAAAGTAAAAAAAAAGAAAAAAAAGAAAAAGAAAAAAATCCCAAAGAAAGCCAAGTGTTTTTTATTTTTGTAGATTTAAATTTATTTTTATTTTATTATTATTATTTTTTTTAATAACTTTTCTAGTTTGTCCAGTCAAGTAGAACCTAAAAGTATAAATATTTTTGAAGAAAATTCAGTAAAAACAAAAAAAAGTCAATCCCAAAGCACCTACTACTGATATTCACCGATATTATATTAGTTGATATTATTCAATATCAATATATGATTGTATCACTAATACTGATACATATTTCGATATTATTATTTAAAACCATAGGTGTGAAAATAAGAAAAAGGAAAAAATAAAATAAAATAAAAGGAGGAGTTGGACAAAATAAAATTTAGTGAGCAGGTGCAACTGATCAGATTATGATTAAACTAATCTTGTAAGAACTAGGTACATTGAACCCTCCACCAAGGCTAATAGTTTTAATAGATTTGGCTGTACTTTAGGATCTCCTTGAATTGAATAATATGCAAATTGAATAATAAAGGTGGTAGTTTTAGCATTCAACAGACATGAATTAACAAACACCTGTATGGATATAATAGACAGGTCATGCTAAACCACATGGTCAAATTAAAAAAACAATACAAAAATACAAAACAAATTTTAATAACATGCCATTGTAAAACTTGAGATAAACCATTAGAATTCATGTAACAAAAGGTGTTTATTAAATCTTATGTTATCCAAAACTAGTTTAACACCACCACTATTTTTAACTCAATTGGTTTGAGCTTGTTGAGTAATCACTACAACATTTTCTTAGTTTAGTGACATTTGAAAGTGCCACAAAACTATTCTTCTAATGACATTTTTTGGTCTTGTGGCATTTTGAACAAGTGCCACTTCTATCGGTGCGACGGTAGATACGAATGCCACGGTAGATACTTGCAAGTGTCACTGCATCATCATGGCTAAAAACTTTCAATGACATTTTAATGTCATGGTAGATATTATTTGTGGCACTATCAAGCGCCATTAAAAAAAGAGTTAGTGACACTTATAAATGTCATTACACCATCAAGACTAAAACCTTTCAGTGACACTTTAATGTCATGGTAGACACTATTCGTGACGCTATCAAGTGCCATTCGTGACAATAATTCGTTGTAGAACAATTTGATCCGCTTTTGCAGATACTCGAACCGCCAACCTCCCGCACCATAAACCTTATACACCACACTCTTCCCACTACACCTCTATAGCACCATATGATTATATATGCAACATATATTATTTATATAGTACATACATCTATATTAATATAAAAGTATATGTATAAACATAATTATTTTATTGAACATAATTTATATAAAATAAACTATTTACTAGTAAAATAAAAAAAGACCACTTTTGACGACTAAAAATATTTTTTAGTCGCCAATTTTATACTCTTGGCTACTTTGTTTTTTAGTTGCTAAAAAACTTAACTTTTGCCGACCAAAATTGGATTTGGTCACCGAATATGCACTTTCAGCTACCAAAATTTTGCTCGCCAAAAAATTTAATTCCCGCCTTAGGATTTTAGTTCTCCCGCGCTAAAAATAATCACTTTTGGCGACTAAACTTATTTTTTAGTCGCCAATTGTAGACTTTTGGCTACTAAAATTTTTTTAGTCACCAAAAAGCTTTACTTTTGACTACTAAAATTTTTTTAGTCGGTAAAACCCATATAATCAGTGACCAAACTTATTTTTAGTCGCCAATTGTAGACTTTTGGCTACTAAATTTTTTTAGTCGCCAAAAAGCTTTACTTTGGGCTACTAAAATTTTTTTTGTCACTAAAACCCATATAATCAGTGACCAAACTTAGTTTTGGTCGCCAATTGTAGACCTTTGGCTACTAAAATTGTTTAGTCGCCAAAAAGCTTTATTTTTGGCTACTAATACTGTTTTGGTTACTGAAAGCTATACTTTCAGCGACCAAATTTTTTTTGGTCAGGAAATTTAGTCGCCGAATATGCTTTTTCCTGTAGTGTATATTGAGTTTAATTTATTTATTTTTAATCATTTACTGCATTCTAAAAATTTTAAAAATATATTGGCATTTTTTATTTTTTCAAAAATGCCATTATAAGCTTGGAAAGTTTTTGACTTAGTGGTATTTCTCAAAATGCTATAAAATATTTGTTTATGAAACTTTTCACCTAAGTGCCATAAAAAGTAATTTGTACCTACCTAATGTCCCGACATTTTTTTAAAAAATGCTATTGCTACTAAAGTTTAGTGGCATCTGTTGGTAAATGTCACGAACATAATTTTTTGTCATTATTTTATAAAATGCCATAAAATTGATGTGACATTCTTTATTGAAATGCCACTAGAGCCTTATATGTTTGTGGCTTTGTGTCATTTATCTAAATGTGTCACCAAATATTATTTTTGTGGCATTTTCTAAAAACATGCCACTAGTATAGTGTCACTAAAGTGTGTTTTTATTGTAGTTTTGTGACACTTGTTTATTGAAATGTCACTAGAGCCTTTTATGTTTGTCGTTTTGTGGCATTTTTCAAAAACGTGCCACTAAATATCATTTTTGTGGCATTTTCTAAAAATATGCTACTAGTGTAGTGTTACTAAAGTATGTTTTTGTTGTAGGTTTGTGACACTTGTTCATTGAAATGTCACTAGAGCCTTTTATGTTTGTTGTTTTGTGGCATTTTTAAAAAATGTGCCACTAAATATCATTTTTTGTGGCATTTTCTAAAAATATGCCACTAGTGTAGTGCCACTAAAGTATGTTTTTGTTGTAGTGAATGGAATAGACTTGAAATCCACAAGATCGGGGGTGATGTATTAGTCTGTGAAAAAATTGGTAGAACCGGACTGACCACCCCAAACCGATTGAAGTTTTGGTTTTTAGTGGGTTTTTTATAAAGTACAATTTGTTTCAATTTTAAAAAAATTTATACTAATATGATCGAATCAATTGAAATATTATATTTAAATACCTTTCATATTCTATCTTTTTAAGCATTAGAAGACAAGTGACAAATGTTTATGTTTTGTAATAAAGAATCCCCCATCATCTCTCCTCATTTATTCCCAATGTCAAATTTTTATAAAACCTTTAAAATTTCATGTGAATCCCTTGTTTATACCAAACTGTAATATGTGGTCGGTTTCAGTTTCTCAATGAACAAAACTGAAGGATTTGGTTTAGTGTTAAATTTTTTCTCCACTTCAACTGACCTAAACCACTTATACCCTGTAGACCTCTTCAATTTGTTGTTATATAGTTTGGAGAATGTATGAAAAGAAAGCCCAAGAAAGTGTGGGAAAGTCGGGAGAAAAAGAGGAAATTCACAAATATTTCTCAATAAACAGTGTAGTAGTTAAGTTTGTCTGAATTATGGTTGATAATTTTACAAATGATTGCATTAAGAAAGAAAAAAATAAAATAAAAAACAATTATATTAACTTGACTTGCAAAACAATCATGGGTAGGTCAACCCTCTATGAAATGAAAAAATAAATCTATGAACACAGGAATCATGAGTATATGTGGGGGGCCTCATTTCATTTCATATGAAAAACCTATAACAAAATATGCTATTCAAGGTTTGTGTATTACTGTGTTAAAAAAAAGGTTTGTATATTACTCATAAAGTTTGGAATTCAATTATAAAGTTTATATAAATTTATCAAAGAGTTGCCTGCTGCTGCTGTGCTGTGTTCTTGTTCAATTGGTCTGCTGCTGGTGGTGTTCTGCAACCATTGGGGCTACTGCAATATGTTAATTTGATGTCTTGAGTTGAACCATTGGAGGTCTGTTTTGTTGTTGACTGCAGGTGTCTTGCTTGTGGAGACTGCATGTGTTTTGCTTGTTTGTTGATTCCTGCAATAGTGGTTGTGTTCTAGTTGTTTTGTTAGCTCTTTTGCAGTGGTTGTTATGTTCTTGTGGGGGTTGTTGCTTGTTTTGTTTTTTGAGTTCTGTGGGGGTTGTTGCAGTGTTTTGTTCTTTGTGTTCTGGGGGGGTTGTTGCTTGTGGTTGGTTCCTCTCCAACCTTAGGCTCCCCTTCCCTCTCTTCTTTATTGATGTAATTCTTCTGTTTCATCAATAAAGCTTCTTTTCTTTGCTGATCGAAAAAAAAAAAAAAGTCTACATCATTTCTATGTAAAGTGTTATAAAGTCTGTCACAAACTTTTATGATAAAATTGCAGTGGTCAGTATACATGTAGTTTTGCTCATGTAATTATCCATTTCACCTTGGGAGGACTTGTTAAAAATTTTGTAGTCATTGATTTCTCAAAAAATAAAACGGCCAAGACGGCTATGTCATATTACAAATTAGTTTAATACTTGTTTTTAATGTTTAGTAGGAGGTACAACCATCAAATTATGATACTTTTTTTTTTTTTTTTAATCTTTTATAATGATTTATGAGCAAATACATACACTACACAAAACACAATCATCAAAGACATCAATTTAAGAATTGCAAAGATCTTATTTGAGATCATACAAATCAAGAAAAATGTTATTTTATGTATATCTCAAACCAACTAAATCCAGTTGTTAAGTCATTGATGCATCTTTGTAATGGACAAACCATGAAAGCCAAGAAAAAATGGAATTAGAATAATCATAAAAGAGTACTCTAATAACACTTGCGGAGGTCGAAAATTTGCCAAAACAATGCATACCATTGTTAGTAACAAAAGCTCAAAAGTGCTTTCTGTGGGATTTGAGATGGTAATCTAAAAGTAACAGTATATTTAGTTGATTGATGGTAATTCAATAAGGAGTCTACTTCGGATTAGATTAGTCGGTGAAAATTTTAATTTTTTTCCCTAAGAAACTGTCAAATTTTGGGTCCGTTTGAGGCATGGGAAGAAGATTTGAACTCTTAAGTACTGTTTTAAACTTGTGGCAACAAAAAAAGGTAAACTAAACCAAGATTGGAGTTATTAATAGTGCCTTTTAGGAAGATATTAAGTAGTTTCGAGTATTACCGTGACATGTGTATAACTAATACGGTTCATATAAGGAAATAAATAGAGTTGATTTTATCTTTCACTCATTTAATTAAAATAGGTAAAGTCCGTTCTAATATTTCATAAATACTGTTTTTATCGATTTGAGAACACCAAAGGTAATGAACTGAATCAAAAAAATCAAGACTAATGAATAATTAGATGTTTACGAAAAAAAACCCATATTTAACCCTTTGTGAAAACCCAATCTACTTTTTTTTTTTTTTTTTGGGTGTGTGTGGGGCTTTTTTTCTTCTTCCTTTTAAAAAATTGAACTTATGGCACAAATTTAAATGGGATGGTCCAATCTCATAATCCAAGGAAGGGATTTGCTCTTAAAAAGAACGGAAGATTGTGGGTCAGGTCTATGCTTTTTTTTTTTCTTTTTTTTTTTGGGTTAGAATTTTAAAAATTTTAAAAAAAACACTGATGCATATAATAATTTAAAAAAAAATTTGTGAGAAAATTGATTTTATAAAAAATTTAGATTAAATAAAAAAATCAAATTGCTCTCTATAATTCTGAAAATTACATTCCCTTTTAATTAAAAACTTATAAGTTTTTAATTGCATAACAAATGACATTTTTTATTAACAGTTTTCATAATATTATAAATATATTTCAATTAACAATTCGGGTAATTTTATTATTATATAGGAGAGTAGTTAAAAATTTTATTTTTTCTGCTAAATTTGGTAAATAAAAAATTCTTTCAATGGAGTATTTGTAATTTTTAAAATCATAGAAAACAATTTATAATTTAAACAAATCTCAAGAGATATATTTATAATTTACTCTTAAATTTTTTTTATTAAATTCTGTGAATAAAAAAAAGTGATTTTATTTGTCATAACAAAGTTTTCAGTTGTCTTTCCCACCTCATTCGACCACAACCCATCACCACCCATTACTACTGCTGGCGACTCTTCACGTCTGACCATAGGCATCAGTGACTCATTTTGATCACAATTGTCAGTAAGAGTGTGCACGATGCGATTCAAAAAGTTTAAGAGAAATTATAAACCATATCTGATGAATCCCTACCTCGAACCACCGCTGACGGCCTCAAAAAACCACCTCCAACAAATCCTCCCTCTGTAACAATTCCTTGAATATATCATTAAATCATAGGTGGTCAAATGCATTCATGTTTAATAACCCTGATATAGGATGCTTCGCCATGTTATACTGTTTCCTCCTATACTTTGGTGATATAGACACAAATATATATATACTAGCGGCCGGGCACACGCGATGCGTGTGCAAACTCGTTTAAAATTATAATATGATTTTGATAGTATTTTTTCTAATAATATACATATAAAGCATATGAATAATTATGTACAATGTAACATTTGATATTAACGTATTTGATAAATAAAACATATGCACATTACAATATGTACACGTGTTTTAAAATTTGAAATATTTACTAATCTTAACTAAAAAAACTGTACAATAAAAATTCATATAAAATCTAAATTTGGTTACATGAGACCGGAGATCCTGCAAATCCTGCAAAAAAGAAAAAGAAAAATATATAAGATATATTTATCATAAGATTGCTAATGGTATGCATTGATTAAAATTATATTTTACGTTATGAGACATAATTATACATAAGTTTGGTTTTATAATTGGCTTATTATGTATAAAGACACAAAAGGTAATTATTGTGTTAATCTGTTGTAAACAAAATCTAAAAATTAAAAACTTACATATCAACATAGATTGACATCGTTCATATCAGGTCTCACGTTCAATGATCTCTTCAAATTGTTTTGATGCAATTTTTGCCATAGATCTATGACAACATTAAATTACAAAAAATAAGATGGAATTGACCGAAAATGAAGTACGTAACTTTAGTTATACATACAAACCTATAAGTAGATTACCTTGTAACAATGTTGCACATCTATTTGTAAGCTTGCAATTTTTGTATCATTCGTTGCCCTATAAAACTGAGGAAAAATATCTCACTTCCTTGTAAGTTGATTGTTTGACAAATTTATAAAATCTAAAATTAATTTGTAAATTCACAAATATGAATACATGGAGCGTAGTAGTAAAGTTCATAAGACTTGATCTTTTACCACATATATGTCTATATTGTCTTTGCTGCATATACTTGCTTTATCAGATATGATAGGATTTCTGTTTAAAAAAAAATACGATAACTATTAGCAATGTAACATATTGAAATGATTCATATAAAATGTTGCAAATACGTTATCATACCGATGTTGTCGTTGCCTCAAAAGCTCTCGCACAATTAATTTTCCCAATTGTTTTTTATCAACTTTAATAGAGACCTTCCATCCAAGACTGTATATGGAGAATTGTTTGACCTACATTAATTTAAAAGGTACAGTAAAACTCAAAATATATGCGAATGTTGTCAGACTAAATAGCAAAAATTTTACAAACATAATTTTTTGAACATAAGTGAAGCCAATACTTGATTTGTAACTTTCTTATCTGCAACCATATTTGCCTCCTCTTGATAATTCTCCCAAAGTTGAAGTAGTTTTATTTTTTCAAGTATTCCTACAATTAATAATTATATGAAGATATATTATAAGTACATTATTGTAGATTAAAAAAATGACATAATATAAGCTAAATAAGAACATATTTAGTACAATCTTACCACACCAGATCAAATCTCTTTTCTTTTTTTTTTCTCAAAACTCAATTGCAACTGGTGATGAGAAGATGAACCCAGAAAGTCTAAGAATGACTTCACAATAATAATGACTTTACAATCAACCAATTTCAAAACACAGATACGCACAAATTGCAAAGTATAGAGGATAAGAGAGATCTTGACTGAAGATCTGGATCAGTAAAGACCAACACTCCTATATTTATAGAGCTTAAGAACCTCAAAATATTTATAAATTGTATAATAAATAAAGTCAATAATATTAATATATTATTAATTGATTAATACATGTAAACCCATCAAAAAAATAAATGGTAAATTCTATCCTCTGAAATGCCAGGGTGGGCGTAAGTAGCATAATCATTAGATTTATTAAATTATTAGTCATGCTCCCATACTAATGTCAGCGAAAAGTCACTTTTGCCAAACCAAACACTCACCTCTTTAGTGTATGCGACAATTGCACCTTCCTCTGAGAAAATCCATTTTTAATCTGTCAATAGAACCCATAATCATTATTAACGCCCACTCACCACCATCTTAAAACGTGTCTCTCTCTCCGTCTGTCCATTTGCAGAGAAGCCATTTGCAGAATTTTTTTTGCAAAATACAGTGCAGTTATTAAGAATATTTCAGTGAATTCAGAACAAAATGGAAAATGCAATGATGGCATTATCAACATTACTAACATTTATAGATTGAAAATGGATTAAACCTTCATACAGGGGAAGAGAGCTACAACGAAGATACAATTGAGATACCAAATACAATGAAGATACACATTCATACATAAGAGAACTTACCAAATAGAAACACACAACCAATCATATATCCACAGGCTGCTTTCAAGTCTTATGAAGTTGCAGAATTTTTTATGAAGTTGCAGTTTTTTTTTTGGCAAAATACAGTGCAGTTATTAAGAATATTTCAGTGAATTCAGAACAAAATGGAAAATGCAATGATGCTATAACTGCCTGAGGACTGGAGACGTGGGAAGTGGGAAAGTGAATTGGTTGTTTCAATTTACGATTTTACCCGTAATTAAAACTGATGTAAGTGTAAGAAATTAAGGTCATTTTAGAAAAAATTGGAAAAGAATTTTGAGAAGTGGCTTCATGACACCAAAATGACTGTTCCCTTTTAATAATAGAATAGATACTAATATTTCACCTGTGCTATATACGAGTTGTGTTTATAATTATTTATATATGTGTAAATTGTGATTTTAATTTTTTTTTTTTGCACACAGAAAAATGAATATAACAAATGCAACAATATCTTTAATCAATTATTTTATATTTGCTTTTATTTAAAATTTAAAAATAATGTACTGGCAAAATTTATAACTAAATTAAGAAAAAATTTATTCCTAATGATATTTTTTTACTTCTATATAAATACTTAAAAAAATAAAAGTAGTCAATATACACTATTAAAAAAAACACTTTTTGCGACTGTCACAAGCCGTCGCAAATAATAAAAATACAGTCGCAAAAGACTTTTTACGACGGCCTATGCGACCGCAAATGAGGGACGCAAATGTGGGGGTGGCAAATACTTTTTGCGACGGCAAAGCAACGATTGTAAATTATTTGCGACCACCTAAACTACTTTTTGCGACAGCTATTTTGCCGTCGCAAAAAAAAAAAAAAAAAAAAAAAAAAACACTTTTAGCGATCATTGTTTTACTGTCGCAAATAATTATTTCTTAAAAAAAAAACATATACAGGTTTGCTACAACAAAAAAATCAATTACAAGCACCAAACAATTTTTTGTTAATGAAAAATAACAAAATTAACAAATTAATTAAATTTATAATAGACATTATCCATTAACCATCCTTAAATACACTGTACTAAAAAATTCAAGTCTTCAAAAAAAAAAAAGAAAAAAAAAAGTGCAACTTAATCTTTGGCTCCCAACATCACCCGCTCGATCATATCAACTATTCCCTCAACAAAATCTGCAAAAACATATATCAAACTCAACTAGGTGCCTTCATACTATAAAATCTATGTAGTTAAACACAATATAAATTCAGAGAGACAGAGCCATTCTTCAAAGAGTAAAATCCCAACTATTGAAATTCTGAAAGTAAAATAATATATGAGTTGAGTTTATTGGGGGCAACTGAAAATAAAAAATTACTAAATCTTTTGAAACCAAATAGACTCGTCAAAAAAATGTAATAACATAATTAAATATATATATTTTAAATTCCTTCATTTTGTATTTAAAAGTATAATTTTTGCAGGGTGATCCACAATCTATAAGATGCTAGTCTGCAGGGGTAAATCCAGTAGAAAACCAGAACAGAGACAATATGATACCCAAATCAAAAATTCAAAATTTCCACAACCCATCATCAAAAACCTATAAATTACAGTAGGTTCTTCAATCTCAATTCCAATTGGACATCTAGGATTTTTTTATACAACAGCAGCAGCACAGAAACTTGCACTATCCAAAACAACAGCACAAAAACTATCAAATACCCATTAAAAGAGAAGTGAAGAAAGAAGAGAAAAGAGTGCACCTTTGAGATCATGGGAGTTCCAATAAAGAGACTCAGATTTGAAATGAGAGAGCCAAAAGAATGTAGGGTTTGAATACTAAAGAACTGGAAAATATAGGGAACAACACATTCGAAGTACTCAAAGCACAAGCACAAAAACTATCAAATACCCATTAAAGAGAACTGAAAAAAGAAGAGAAAAGAAGGCACCTTTGAGATCATGAGAGCTCCAGGGCATACCTTCAGGTTTATGTGAATTCCCTGTTCAAGCCAGACGAGTTTCAGCATTGGGTTATAACTTATAATGACACTTCACAATGCCGAAATTGGTACAACTCAGGGCATACCTTCAGGTTTATGTGAATTCCCTCTTTAGCTTTGTTTCCGTGGTGGACTCGAGCAGCAGAAGCTGGTATATAGTGCCCAGCATATGACTCTCCAGTTATGTAAAAGTCATTCTTTGCAAACTGGGGATGCTCCGCGAAGAAGGCCTAATGTCATTCAAATGAACCAGCGTCAATCATAATTGCATCTCTTTCCATACGCATCTAATTTATCCTACACATTTAGTTTTTCCTATCATCTCTATCTCAGCATCAACACAAAATATAAAATCATTAAATAATGTTTCAAACAAGGGAATCAAGGTAATTAAGGCAAAATAAAATGCCTAAGAAAAATCTATTAGGAAACTATCCCATGAAATTGAATGGTGAAGTTGTGTAGAGAATGAACCTTGAAATCTGTGCAGCAAAGCAAAATGAAACAATTTTTTATTTTTTAAATATGCAAATATAAGAAGTATCCAAAGGTTGCAAACCAAAACAATTGACATTTAGTTCAAGTGAAAATCAAATCTTCAAAATTTCAGCCTACACATTATTTATGAGTAATAATCAGTGGTTTGGAGAGAATACAGTGAAATTTGTTAATCAGACAGTTTTTGAAGGTTGAATAAGCTCACCTGCAAGAAATCATACAAGTCATTACTGACACCTTCTTCATTGTGTCGAATGTCACGTTTATCAGAACTATAACTAAAGCCAGTCCCAATGGGTTGATCCACATACAGAAGGTTTGATGCCTGCAAAATTGTCATAGTAGTTATGTTCAGTTTTTTCACAGAAGTAATCACTAAATATCCTTTGACCAAAAATATATTTATTAAGATAAAAAAGGAAAAAAGATGGACTTTGCAACAGTTCTACAATGAAAGTTTGAACAGCCAATGACGTTCAATTAATGTCAATAAACTCAATCAAGCTACACACGTGTGTTCAGTAATAGGAAGCATATAAAACAAAGTGATTGCTTCTTGTGTTTGACAAATTGCACATAACACATAATAATATTTTGATTTAAAAAAAAAAAAAACACATTCAAATGAAGATACCAGCTAAACCATCAGGAGACATATGCTAAGGGTTCCAAGGATATTTTTTAGGATTTTTTTTTTAAAAAAAGAAGGAAATTCCAACAGATGAAGAAGGCAAACAAAGGGGGCCTGAACAGTTATTAGACTGCATACAAAGGATTTGAGATGGTAATTTGGTTACTCTAGCATCATGCAAGATCCCATAGTGTATACTTGCTCCAAAATCACAATAGACTTCATACTACACACAATTATGACCTTAATTACTGGTTTGAGTTACATGCTCCGATTAAAACCAAACAGTAAGCAAAGAAAATTGCTTCAATTTGCAAGTTGACAGCCATGGAGGAGAAGAATATGTAGATGGATTAAACAAAAACTGAGATTCTTGATGATTACCACGTGTAATGCTATGCATATGAACAAGCACAAATGAAGAGTTCTAGTTTTTTCATGCTACATGTCAAGAAATAAAATAGGAGTATGGAGAGGGGAACTACCAAATAATGCAACAACAAAACCATTTAATGTAAATAATCTACCTAATCCGAAATATTTGAAATTAACATCACTGATATCTAAGATCCTCAGCAAACCAATTGCCTTAAAAGAGAAAGTTGCTAACTGATATAACAATTGTGAACAAGAAAAACTAAGCAATGTTCAATCAACTCTCAATAACATACCCCAAAAAACTCTCAATAACATGCAAATAGTTTTTTAATGATAGTGTGTGTGTGTGTGAGAGAGAGAGAGAGAGAGAGAGAGAGAGAGAGAGAGAGAGAGATTGAGAGATCGAGAGAGGGAGAGAGATCGACATGGAGAGACAGAGAGATCAATCGATCGAGATCAAGAGAGATAGAGAGCTTCATATCGGTGAGCGAGAGAGAGAGGTTGAGCGAGCCAAGCTAGGGCAAAACTAAGGAAATGGAGCCAATAAATAAAACAAAATCGGAGAAATAAATGTTAAATATAAATCAGAGTTTTTTTTTTTTTTTTTTGTTTTGTTTTTTTTACGACGGCAAAACAAGCAGTCGCAAAAAAGTAGTCGCAAAAAATCAATTTTCTAGTAGTGATAATATTATACATTAAGTAAAAAAAATTGGTTAATAATTATGCTTACATAAATTTATTATAGTTTTAATTTCAAATTAAAAAAATATAAATATAAAGCATTTTATTTAGCCAGTTTTAATTTCAAATTAAAAAATATACTTTATAAAATTTATAAAATTAAAAAATATAAAGCATTTATATAAATTTATTATAGTTTTAATTTCAAATTAAAAAATATACTTTATAAAATGGAAAATTTACCCATAAGTCCTAGTTTTTGAAAAGTTGAACAATTTAGTCCTAAAAGTTTTCGTATGCTCCATTTAGTCCCATTTTTACATCAGCATGATGTAAATGATGTAAATGATCTGATGTTTCATTCTATAATTTCAAAATTTATTGAAATCTGATGAACATTAGATGTTTTTCATCCTATAATTTTAAACATTATTGAAATTTGATGAACATTAGATGTTTGAAATCTAATGTTTGTAACATTACTCTGATGTTATTAACATTGTATCTGATGTTATTAACATTGTAATGGGACCTTTCAGTCTATAAGAAAATTTTTAGGACTAAACAGTGTATAAGTTATTAATTTGGGATTTATTGGTGCATCCCCCTTATAAAATTTTGTTGCAAAATTTCAAATGTCTATTGTTAAACATTCTATTCTACTTGCTTGTTTGCTTTGGGAGTTTTGATCTTTGATTTTTGCTCCACATTTATTGTATTATTATTTTATTTATTTTTCTTCTTCTTACTTGATTTTCGCATGATACTTTTTTCATAGTGCATCTCTGAATGTATTAGTAGAAACATCATACACTTAAAATGCACAAAATTACAATATATATAAAAAAGTAAGTAATTGCCCAAAACTAAAACTACTTTAAGAAAAAAATAAAATAAAATAAAAATGAAATTGTTTGAAATAGAAAATGATTTATTTATTTATTTATTAATTTTTAAAAATAAACTTTTAAAGAAAACAAGGAAAACTATATATAAAAAAAAGTACAGAAACCAAATATAAAATATAATATAAAAATAAATGAATTATAGGATTTTCAAGAGATGAGATTCACAAACAAATTTTTGTAAAATCTTATCTATTTATATACTTTTCGTGTATATTTTTTGTACTTCTAATGTCAAAAATGACATTGAAATAGTCTGCATTTCTTGCATGAGGTTCATCTAATAGTTTTAGCAAACACAGATGTAATAAATTTCACAATACAAAACACAAACAATTGTGAGACAAAGTATCTAAAAAAAAATGAAAGCAACGTTCAATCACTACAACAAATATCACTTTTGGCTACCAAACTATTGGTCGCCAAAAGTTCGATTTTTGGTCGCTGAAACAATTTAGCGACTAAAATATTTTGTCGCCAAACTCGTCGCCTATACTCTGTCGGCGGTAGTATTGGCGACTAAACTTTTCTTGGTCACCGAAAGTGACTACATTTAGCTACTAAAATTTGTTTAGTCGGCAAATGTTATGTTTCCGCCACTAAAACATTTAGCCGCCGAATGACACTTTTGGCTACTAAAGTTCGTGTGGTCGGGGAAGGTGTCACTTTTAGCTACTAAAGAATTGGTCACCGAAAGCACACATTTGACTACGAAATTTTATTTGGTCTGCAAAACGTGATTTGGGCGACTAAATTGTTAGTCACTAAAAGTGCTACCATAAAATGAGAATGACTATTATAGACCAAACATTTTGGTCACCAATAGAATACATATTTTTAGCGACTAAGTAATTTTTGTCGTTGTAACTTTTGCCCGCTAAAAGTTTTGTAGCAAAAAGTCTCTTAACATTCACTTCTTCACTTTTTGCCACCAAATGTTTCAGTCACGAAATGATACTATTTTTTTTCCGTGACTAAAAAATTAATGGCCAATAGTTTATTTCTCTCATTCTCAATTCTTTTAGCTACTAATTAATTGGTCACAAAAACTTTTTGGGTTATGTTTTTGCTACTAAATTATTAGTCACGAAAACATTTCGGCGACGCATTTGGCTACCAAAATATTTGGTGGCCAAATACTTTAACGCGTATTTTTTTATTTTTTATTTGCAAAAAAAAATTTCTAAACAACCTGTATCCATTATTAATATAACCTGTACCTTGTATAAACAATATAATCCATCAACACTAAATATGTTATCAAGCATTCAACAACGTGCACACATTTCAGTTCTAACCATCCAAATAATTAATATTGAACGTCCAATTATATAAATATTACAAATAATATGATTACTAAGTCTAATTCAACGTCAATAATTTAATTCCATACATAATACAGGAATAACCAAATTAATTACTAGGCCTAGAACTTCTGTACCACAAAAAAAATTATATTCTGTACTGCCTCAAAACTATTTTGTACCACGTGCTATGTTCATTTCTACCACGCCAACTTAGCTGATATTTACCCAACCAAAAAAGTAATTTGTACAAACTACTATCTATACGGATAGAGATATAATAACAATGCCCTCCCGTACTTGTGAAAAAAAACATATCCACATTTGTATGTCCAAAAACATCTGCAAAAAAAAAAAAAAATCATTAGTTTGGTGCGTATAGATCTATATTGTACAAAAATATCATTTGTACAAACTCTAGAGGCACTTCTGGATGACATATATATATTGTAATAATTTCAAACATTAAAAGACAAGGAGAATAATATCTATTAACTAATGAAAGACATCCAAACATGGACCCATCATGAGTTCTTGTTTTAGCTTTTTAATCTCTAAATCTATCTAAGTAAATTTTAGTATTTTTATGGTGAAACTGTGTAGGTATTACCAAATTACATAAATGTTGGGAAAGACTACCATTTAATCCAAATGACATTTTTGATTTCAAAATGTAAGAGCACCCATCATTAGAGTTTGTCTGGTATCCATAAAACTCAATACTGGCCCTACAATAAAGAAACCTCAATTAAGCAATACCTAAAGGCAAGGAAATTGTGTTGGTTAGCATGAAGATGGTGTTTTCACTATGCTTAGGATAAAGTGACCTCCATTCAGCTTCCCGTTACGTTAAAACAGTGCTTTGATGACCTCCATGGATGGAAATTGGTGTGTACTTTTTCTTCATAAAAGATTCTAATTTATTCGATATAATCATAGAAAGTTTGGAAACGCTTTCCTTAAAGAAGAAACTAAGTCAACAATGTAATGAAATCATAATACTGTGAATTTATATTTAACTATCTTGTGGGTTTATAGATATAGATATACTTCTATTGTGAATGAGTAATGCCTTGGGTTCTTTACAGGCTTACGGGGACAAGAGCTGAAACAGATTATGTTTAACTATTCTTCCATAATACCTTCTAATTTTGATAGGTTTCTTCAATACTTAGCTTCTTTAGTCCTAAGTTCCCTGATCTGTTGCTGAGGAATTATCCTCCCATCAGACAAATCTTGAGGCCATGTTATATGAACTGTCTAGTATTCAACTGTTGTTGTACATTCTTTCTTTCAACAAATTTGTGCATCTATGAACTAGGATGACCTTCACATTTTGTAGTGGTGATAGTTAAACTGATCAAATACACAATTGCGCCTAAACCCAATCAGCTGAACTTTACAAATCCATTATTCCAATTTCCAAGAATTACGTCAACAGGATATAACCTTCGTCACATTTAGTTCTTGCAAAATGGTGCCCCCTGAACCCCTTTTTTCGGCTAAGTTTATGACATTTTCAATTCTAACTCCCAACGTAGGTGTACTACTTACGTACCGTCTGTTCGTACATGACACATTTGTCATCGGGAAGTTTCCCGTTACGAAAAAACAGTGGCTCGGGGGCTGTTTTCCATTTTTGCCCCCCGAACCCCTTTTTTCGACTAAGTTTATGACATTTTAAACTCTAACTCCCAATGTAGGTGTCCTATTTATGTACCGTCTGTCCCTACATGTCACATTTATCACCGGGAAGCTTCCCGTTACGAAAAAATAGTGGCTAGGGGGCTGTTTTGTATTTTCGCCCCCCGAACTCCTTTTTTCGACTAAGTTTATGACATTTTCAAACCTAAATCCCAACGTACGTGTACTGCTTACGTACCGTCTGTTCGTACATGACACATTTGTCACCAGGAAGCTTCCTGTTACAAAAAAATAATGGTTTGGGGCTTGTTTTGCATTTTTCCATCCCGAACCCCTTTTTTCGACTAAGTTTATGACATTTTCAACTCTAACTCCCAACGTACGTGTCCTATTTAGGTACCGTCTGTCCCTACATGTCACATTTATTACCGGGAAGCTTCCCGTTACGAGAAAACAGTGGCTAGGGGGCTATTTTTTGCATTTTCGCCCCCCAAACCCCTTTTTTCGACTAAGTTTATGACATTTTCAACCCTAAATCCCAACGTACGTGTACTACTTACGTACCATCTGTCCGTACATGACACATTTGCCACCGGGAAGCTTCCCGTTACAAAAATACAATGGTTCGGGGCTTGTTTTGCATTTTCCCACCCCGAACCCCTTTTTTTGACTAAGTTTATGACATTTTCAACTCTAACTCCCAACGTACGTGTCCTATTTACGTATCGTCTGTCCCTACATATCACATTTATCACCAAGAAGCTTCTTGTTACGAAAAAATAGTGGCTAGGGGGTTGTTTTGCATTTTCGCCCCCCCGAACCCCTTTTTTCGACTAAGTTTACGACATTTTCAACCCTAAATCCCAACGTACGTGTACTACATACGTACCGTCTGTCAGTACATGACACATTTGTCACCGGGAAGCTTCCCGTTAAAAAAAAACAATGGTTTGGGGCTTGCTTTGCATTTTCCCACCCTGAACCCCTTTTTTCGACTAAGTTTATGACATTTTCAACTCTAACTCTCAACGTAGGTGTCCTATTTACGTACCGTCTGTCCCTACATGTCACATTTATCACCGGGAAGCTTCCCGTTACGAAAAAATAGTGGCTAGGGGGCTGTTTTGCATTTTCGCCCTGCGAACCCCTTTTTTCGACCAAGTTTATGACATTTTCAACCCTAAATCCCAACGTATGTGTACTACTTACGTACGGTCTGTCCGTACATAACACATTTGTCATCGGGAAGCTTCCCGTTACAAAAAAAACAATGGTTCGGGGCTTGTTTTGCATTTTCCCACCTCGAACCCCTTTTTTTGACTAAGTTTACGACATTTTCAACTCTAACTCCCAACGTACGTGTCATACTTACGTACCGTCTGTCCTTACATGACACATTTGTCACTGGAAAGCTTCCCGTTATGAAAAAACAATGTTTCGACTACTGTTTTACATTTTTGCCCCCCCGAACCCCTTTTTTCGACTAAGTTTATGACATTTTCAACTCTAACTCCCAACGTAGGTGTCCTATTTACGTACTGTCTGTCCCTACATGTCACATTTATCACCGGGAAGCTTCCCGTTACGAAAAAACAGTGGCTAGGGCGCTGTTTTGCATTTTCGCCCCCCGAACCCCTTTTTTCGACTAAGTTTATGACATTTTCAACCCTAAATCCCAACGTACGTGTACTACTTACGTACCGTCTATCTGTACATGACATAATTGTCACCGGGAAGCTTCCCGTTACAAAAAAACAATGGTTCGGGGCTTGTTTTGCATTTTCCCACCCCGAATCCTTTTTTTCGACTAAGTTTATGAGATTTTCAACTCTAACTCCCAACGTACGTGTCATACTTACGTACCGTCTGTCCCTACATGTCACATTTGTCACCGGGAAGCTTCCCGTTGTGAAAAAACAGTGTTTCGGGGACTGTTTTGCATTTTCGCCCCCCGAACCCCTTTTTTCGACTAAATTTATGACATTTTCAACCCTAAATCCCAACGTACGTGTACTACTTCCGTACCGTCTGTCCGTACATGACACATTTGTCACCGGGAAGCTTCCCGTTACAAAAAAACAATGGTTCGGGGCTTGTTTGCATTTTCCCACCCCGAACCCCTTTTTTCGACTAAGTTTATGACATTTTTAACTCTAACTCCCAATGTAGGTGTCCTATTTATGTACCGTCTGTCCCTACATGTCACATTTATCACCGGGAAGCTTCCCGTTACGAAAAAACAGTGGCTAGGGGGCTGTTTTGTATTTTCGCCCCCCGAACCCCTTTTTTCGACTAAGTTTATGACATTTTCAAACCTAAATCCCAACGTACGTGTACTGCTTACGTACCGTCTGTCTGTACATGACACATTTGTCACCAGGAAGCTTCCTGTTACAAAAAAATAATGGTTCGGGGCTTGTTTTGCATTTTTCCATCCCGAACCCCTTTTTTCGACTAAGTTTATGACATTTTCAACTCTAACTCCCAACGTACGTGTCCTATTTAGGTACCGTCTGTCCCTACATGTCACATTTATTACCGAGAAGCTTCCCGTTACGAGAAAACAGTGGCTAGGGGGCTATTTTTTGCATTTTCGCCCCCCAAACCCCTTTTTTCGACTAAGTTTATGACATTTTCAACCCTAAATCCCAACGTACGTGTACTACTTACGTACCGTCTGTCCGTACATGACACATTTGCCACCGGGAAGCTTCCCGTTACGAAAATACAATGGTTCGGGGCTTGTTTTGCATTTTCCCACCCCGAACCCCTTTTTTCGACTAAGTTTATGACATTTTCAACTCTAACTCCCAACGTACGTGTCCTATTTACGTATCGTCTGTCCCTACATATCACATTTATCACCAAGAAGCTTCTTGTTACGAAAAAATAGTGGCTAGGGGGTTGTTTTGCATTTTCGCCCCCCCGAACCCCTTTTTTCGACTAAGTTTACGACATTTTCAACCCTAAATCCCAACGTACGTGTACTACATACGTACCGTCAGTCAGTACATGACACATTTGTCACCGGGAAGCTTCCCGTTAAAAAAAAACAATGGTTTGGGGCTTGCTTTGCATTTTCCCACCCTGAACCCCTTTTTTCGACTAAGTTTATGACATTTTCAACTCTAACTCCCAACGTAGGTGTCCTATTTACGTATCATCTATCCTTACATGTCACATTTATCACCGAAAAGCTTCCCGTTATGAAAAAATAGTGGCTAGGGGGCTGTTTTGCATTTTCGCCTCTCGAACCCCTTTTTTCGACTAAGTTTATGACATTTTCAACCCTAAATCCCAACGTACGTGTACTACTTACGTACCGTCTGTCAGTACATGACACATTTGTCACCGGGAAGCTTCCCGTTACAAAAAAACAATGGTTTGGGGCTTGTTTTGCATTTTCCCACCCCGAACCCCTTTTTTCGACTAGGTTTATGACATTTTCAACTCTAACTCCCAACATAGGTGTCCTATTTACGTACCGTCTGTCCCTACATGTCACATTTATTATCGGGAAGTTTCCCGTTATGAAAAAACAGTGGCTAGGGGGCTGTTTTGCATTTTCGCCCCCCGAACCCCTTTGTTCGACTAAGTTTATGACATTTTCAACCCTAAATCCCAACGTACGTGTACTACTTACGTACTGTCTATCCGTACATGACACATTTGTCACCGGGAAGCTTCCCGTTACAAAAAAATAATGGTTCGGGGCTTGTTTTGCATTTTCCCACCCCGAACCTCTTTTTTCGACTAAGTTTATGACATTTTCAACTCTAACTCCCAACGTACGTGTCATACTTACATACCGTCTATCCCTACATGACACATTTGTCACTGGGAAGCTTCCTGTTGTGAAAAAATAGTGTTTCGGGGGACTGTTTTGCATTTTCGCCCCTCGAACCCCCTTTTTTGACTAGTTTATGACATTTTCAACCCTAAATCCCAACGTACGTGTACTACTTACGTACCGTCTATCCGTACATGACACATTTGTCACCGGGAAGCTTCCTGTTACAAAAAAACAATGGTTCGGGGCTTGTTTTGCATTTTCCCACCCTGAACCCCTTTTTTCGACTAAGTTTATGACATTTTCAACTCTAACTCCTAACATAGGTGTCCTATTTACGTACCGTCTGTCCCTACATGTCACATTTATCACCAGGAAGCTTCCTGTGATGAAAAAATAGTGTCTAGGGGGCTGTTTTGCATTTTCGCCCCCCGAACCCCTTTTTTCGACTAAGTTTATGACATTTTCAACCCTAAATCCCAACGGACGTGTACTACTTACGTACCGTTTGTCCGTACATGACACATTTGTCACCGGGAAGCTTCCCATTACAAAAAAACAATGGGTCGGGGCTTGTTTTGCATTTTCCCACCCCGAACCCTTTTTTTCGACTAAGTTTATGACATTTTCAACTCTAACTCCCAATGTACGTGTCCTATTTATGTACCGTCTATCCCTACATGTCACATTTATCACCGGGAAGCTTCCTGTTACGAAAAAATAGTGGCTAGGGGGCTGTTTTGCATTTTCGTCCCCCGAACCCCTTTTTTCGACTAAGTTTATGACATTTTCAACTCTAACTCCCAATGTAGGTGTCCTATTTACGTACTGTCTATCCCTACATGTTACATTTATTATCGGGAAGCTTCTCGTTACGAAAAAATAGTGGCTAGGGGGCTGTTTTGCCTATTCGCCCCCCAAACCCCTTTCTTTGACTAAGTTTATGACATTTTCAACCCTAAATCCCAACGTACGTGTACTACCTGCGTACCGTCTGTCCGTACATGACACATTTGTCACCGGGAAGGTTACCATTACGTTAAAACAGTGGTTCGAGTTACTATTCAAAATACCACTGTTGAAGTTTACATGTTACTTTAAACGAAGATTGAAATTCGCTATGTTTTTTTAACATGTTGCTATTATAGTTAATCTTAATCAGGTACATATTTTAAATACAAGTTCATTGTTAAGAAAACTCAAAACCAATCTCTAGTAACTACACAAGAAATCAATTGCACAAATAACATTTGGTAGTTTAGGAGATTTGAGTTTTTATTAATTTATGAAAACTCATAAATAAGCTTTAAACTTCTAGGTAGTAGACCGTTTTATGAAACTTTAAACTTGGTTAGTAGAGTGTTCAATGAATTGTCAACTCATCTTAAATGTCTCCCAATTGTCACTTAGCAGTGCGCTTCCTTTACAACTTCTCATTTGAAGTATTCTTTTTGACTTGTGGCTGTTCAGTGAATGAGGGTCTTGGGTGGTAATGATACAATGTAAATTATAGTTGAAAATGCAAAGGTTTTTGTTAATGGTTGGTGGGTTTAAACAAAGGTTTCAGTGAATGACGGTCTTGGTTTGTAATCTAGGAATGAGTATAAAGAATCAACTCAGAAACTTATGACCAAAAGTTAAAGCGAACATATTTAAACAACTCCCATTGAATTTGAAAGGCAGATTAACTCCCAAATTCATGACATTTTCAACTCTTAAAGTGAACATATTTAAACAAAGTAAATGTGAAATTAATGAAATTGTTCTTACCAAAAAACAAACGTCGGATGCCCAACTTAGATTCCCAAGAGTTGTGACAGTTTGGCGACTACGTTATTAAGATGCTCGACCTTTGTATTTGTCTCGTCCCTTGCCTTTTGTCCCTCCTCCCGCTCTTTCAACATCTCATTGGATAATTGAATGCGCTCCTCTCACTCTTTCAACAGCTCATTGTAACATCTCTCGTGCTCCTCGTGCTCTTTCATTAACTCGTCATGATCTTTTTGCCGCTCCTCACAAAGTGCCTCCACCTCAGCTCGCATTGCCTCCATGTCCTTATTGTGTGCTCATGATGCAAATATGGTAGATGGTTGTGGGCCACTCCCAAATCCAAGCAAGTACCTTTTCTTCTGTCCAAGCACTTGCCTTGAAATCTCCTCCTGTGTCAATGGCGTCCCCGACTCGATGGCAGCCGCTTGTACATTGACAATCTCTTGCTATCATTGCAAATAAATAAGACGAAAAAAACTTTGGCAACATATATGTATTATTGGGTACTAAGTACAAGAAAATTTTGAATACATATTTTTCCTTGTCACATACTTACATGCAGCTCACGGCATTTTAGATGGATCCAGTCATTCTGTAAAACCCCTGTTCCGTAATATATCAATTGGTCCTTAATGTGGGTATGATTATGTGCTTAGTATGATTTTGTGTGCCATTATGTGAAAATACGTGGTTTTGAATTTTTATCTGTTCACCGTAGGAATATCTATTCGAATAATCTGCTTTGGAAATTAAATTGAAGGCCTTATCGGCCACAGAACCTGAAATTGATTACGCCATTGTGATTAGCGTAATTTTTAGAGCCTACGGTGAAGTTTAATTGAAAAATTAATTCAGATCAGATTAAGTTGATTAAATTAATGAATTAGTGCCCAATTACTCTATATTATTATATTATGACTTAGTGGGGCACTATACACTCAAATACCCTCTTTGTTATTCTTCTTGGCTGAATTAAACTCAAGAAATAGAGAAGGGAGTCGGCTAGAGAGAGGGAAAAGAGGAGAGTTGGGTGTTTGGCTCAAATTTGTGAAGAATTGGAGGATTAAACTCAAGAAATTGCTATAGTTTGGAAGATTGAGCCTCTAGGTAAGCATTTGGTCTTGAATTCGTAAGTTTGAAATTGTGATCTTGTAAGTTCAAGGGTTGTTTGTGATCAAGAGCATGTAATGAGTTGATTTTTGTTGAGTTTAAAGTCATAGAACTCATGCATGTAAGAAATTACTTTGAATTTACATGTTTGAGCTTGAAACACATGATTCATGTAGAGTTTTGGTTAAGGCTCATGTTATAATCACCATTTGTACCATCTAAGTTGAGAATGATGAGCATCTCCCACATGCATGTACAAATCATGGGAGTATAAGTCTTGAATGTTTGAATTTGAGCAATGTTGGTGATGAGTTTGAGTTAAATTGAGTCATGCATGTAGATAAATCATGAAATTGAGCTTCCTAATGTTGTAATCTTGTATTGGTAGCATGTTAGCATGTGTAAATGTGTAATTTGAGCCATAACATGCATGAATTGTTGGTTGAAAGTCGAAATGAAGCTCAAGAACACAATTCTGGGTTTTCCAGGATTTTGAGGTCCGCTCGAGCGGGAAACCTGACGCTCGAGCGGGAAATGCGTGCTCCCAGTACTTTTTGCAGACTTGATGTCTGCTCGAGCGGGGTAATTCACGCTCGAGCGGGGGAGCTATTTTGACAGGCCTTCCGCTCGAGTGCCCTATTTCACGCTCGATCATATTTTTGATGCAACCAGCACTTTTGCAGGCCTATAAGGTCCGCTCGAGCGGGGAAGTCCACGCTCGAGCGTGGACCCTGTTTTCTGAAATTTTGAAAATGCATTATGTGTTCTGTTTTTCCGTTCCCTTTCACTTGTAAGCACTCTTAGGCATACATTGAGCATTGTGATTGAGTTAAAGGGATAAGAATGAAGCCTAAAGAAAATGTGAATTTAGAACGGATTGAATTATTTGTGGCCCATACGTGTTATGTGATGTGTAGGGTCAAGCTCCAGGGCAAATCCACAAGCCGATCACTGTGAGTAATATCTGAAATATGTTATTGTCCAATTGCTTACTTCTATGTAAGTTTTGTAAAGTTCATTAATTTTGAATGGTGGACAAGTTTGAAAGGCTTAAATGCCAGTTTGAAATGAAAGTCTGAAAGGCTTAAATGCCAGTTTGATATGACAAGTTTGAAAGGCCTATGAGCCAGTTTGATATGAAAGGCCTATGAGCCAATTTGATATGAAAGGCCTATGAGCCAGTTTGAGATGAAAGGCCTATGTGCCAGTTTGAGATGAAAGGCCTATGGGCCAGTTTGATATGAAAGGCCTATGGGCCAGTTTGAGATGAAAGGCCTATGAGCCAGTTTGAGATGAAGGGCCTATGAGCCAGTTTGATATGAAAGGCCTATGAGCCAGTTTGACACGAAAGTGTATATGGGCCGAAGGCCGTTTGATAATAAATGTGGTCCGAAGGCCGATGGACATGAATGAATTGGGCCCGAGGCCGTATGATATGTTTGGAACCTCAGTTACTTAACTTACATATGTCTATGTATGTATATATTAGTTAAAAATGCAAATTGGGCCCAAGGCTGTTTGATGTATATTGTTCCAATGTATATTCTTTATTTGATATTATTCACTGGGCTATCGCTCATGCTCATTCATGTATTTGTAGGTGAGCCCAGAGAAGTCCAAACTCAGCTCCAGTGAAGTCTATGTGGAATAACAGAGGTTTTGGAAAGTCAGCCCTTGTGTCTCACGCACGAGACCTGCCTTCACCTTTTTGTCATTTTGTTTTGTGTTGTCATGTTGGTGAAGATTTTGTATATGTCTGCATATAGTTTTTATGGGTTGACTTAGTTTTGGATGATCTTGTCTGTACAAAACTTATGTCACTATGTTTCTGTTGTGAGTTATTAACGTACATATATATGGTTTGTTTTGATGTGCCATGTAAGCACAACTCTATGGACAAAGTTTTAAATTTTGCTTCCCTTTGGCCCCTTTTACTCTGATGAGTTAAGTCTGTTTTGGTTTGAGGCCGTAGGTAATCTTAGGATTACTGGCCGGTTATGTCCTTAACCCATGGGGGCGGGTTCGGGTCGTGACAGAGTGGTATCAGAGCACGAGTTAATAACTCACACACTTGTAAGCGTCTAGAAAAGATCTAGGATACATTCATGTTATAAATATGAATCTGGAGGCATCAAGAATATGCTTAAGTATTTCAATATGAACAGTTATGTGCTATAAATCTGTGAATTACCATTTGAATAAGTATGCTCTCTAGTATATGCATACTTGTAAATCTTTTGTATAAAGTATAATGCAAGTTTAATCAGATGGTGAGTAATAACTCTGTAAAGTCATGTTTAACTTTAATTATTTTCTGACGATATGAAATGACAAGTTCCCTGAAATGCTATGTTTTGTATGAATGGATGATTGTCCAAATTTTGTTTGAACGTAATTGTGGTATCCTCAACAGAGGCCCTCGCCCAGGGGATATAATACTGTGGCTTATGGTCATAAGGCCCTAGCCCGGGGGAAATAATACCGTGGTATAAGCCCTCGCCCGGTGGAAACAATACCGTGGCCTATGTATGTGATATATTACCTGGTATCAGAGGTTCCATCATGGAACTTGATATGCTTGACCAACATGATATGTTACGCTAAAAGAAATACCTCACATGATTTGAATATGAAATATGAACTGTTACGCTAATGTGTACAACAAGTTTGTTTTGTTATAATGCACATACATGAACATATGAATCATGAAAAAGTTGCTTATGTGCATTCGATTATGCAAATGGGTATCTATATGAAATATGAACATGATTTGAGTATATAATTACTTAGTAAATGTTCAGCACGCGATATCTGATAAGTATGCAATCATCTATTACCTGTGTGGTTAATTGTGTCTTGACGATACACAAAATGAGAATATAATGATGTGCCTATGTGTATCTGTGTTTATTTCCGTATTGGGCATTTTTGTATTTGGCATGGCTTAATGAGAGTTTGTGTAGAGTATGGATGAAGTAAGGACATACGGGTTGGAAGGCTCTTCCACAGCTCAACTTGATAGACTGGAAAGAGTAGTACAAGAAATAGTAGAGATCTTAAGACAACAGCATCAGTTGCCGCTACGGCAAGAACCTTTGCCACCACCAGTGTAAGAAACACCGAGGAGTTTGTTATCAGATTTTTGGGGCTTCTTATAGGTATGGTAAAATGGACCATATGGTAAGGAACCATCCCCGAAGTGAACAAATGTGGATAATTCTTCTGCCTTAGTTGAATTCGTACCAATGGTAGGAATTGCTAATCAAAATAGAGTAATTGCACTGGTCCCAGAAAGCACTCAGAATACTGCAACCATTATTCCAGGTATCTATACTGTTTATAAACGAATGCCTATGTATTGATTGGTTCTGAATTAGTACATGTGTACATATTTACTTGGGATATTATTTGATTCGGATCGACATATTCTTTCATATTTGCTGCCTACGTGTTTGGAATGGTTAGACCCACAAGATCAAGACTGTATTCATTGAATATATATGTGCTCCATTTGGGAAATTGTGAAATATGTATTGGGATATTGATTGACTTTGTACATGCACATATATATCCAAACCTATACTCAGAGTGATTTGTTATATTACTGTCTTCATTGACTAAACCATTGAAATTATGACTCTGTAATTGTGTGGCTGAGTTGAACACCCCAAATGACAAACTCTATAATTGTGAGACCATGTATTTTGATTGGTAGAAAATTGACTGGATTATGTGACTATACTGAGCTCGACTTGTAAACCTATGCTTTTGTGACTGATTTAGAACTTTTACATAACAGACCCTATCTTATGTACAACCGATGAACTTTGTTTAATGTGTTACTGTGCACCATGTACTTGCATGTAAGACTTATTTGGGAACTACTATATTAATTATGATACGTACCTCCTGACATGAACAGCTGCATGCATCTGCAACTACACCTGAATTCATGTGGATAATGCCGTATTATACATGACTTGAAATACTTTGATATGAACAGTTGTGATGAATGATTCTGATATGACCTTGAGAACTGATAAACTTAGGATAGTTGTGAAACTATCAGCCATATGCCTGAACAAACGAAGTGTGCCTTACAGGACCGAATGTACCCCACTTGAGAAAACTTTTATCGGATTCGATCCGATAGAACTTTTGTCTGACTTGACCTGATAGAACCCTCATTGGATATAATTTGATGAAACCTTTGTTTGATTTAATCTGATAAGACCTTTGCTTGGATCGACTGATAAGACCCTCTATCTAATTGATTTTGTTAAAAGGGATTAAGAATTGTTTATAAATAAATAGTCAGATTGTTCTTGTCAGAAAAATTGATAGACCCAAAACTTGAATCCGTTTGGAATACTTGACTTATTTGAAAGACCTTTTGTGGGCTATCAACAGATTGATCTAACCATGAACGCCATTGGGAACCAACCTTCAACTATTGAGCACATATGTGTTATAAATGAACTGAATTGTGCAAATCCAGTGATTGGGTGTCTTAAGGAACAATGCTGGTGTGTTGTCATATTCTTGCTTGTTTGACGCTATGGAAACCGATGACAACAGATTGATTTGATTGTGAACTGTGCCGAATATTTATCCTCAACTAATCAGAATATGTTTCATGTGTCCGCTTCAGTATTATCGAATTTTGGGAAATCAGGTTATAGTAAGTGGTATTATGTTTGTTTTGATGACATTCTTGGGACGTCCTTTCGTGCTAGGGGACACTAAGCCTATGTAGCACTTTTGTTGAGATACCTCTTTTGCCACCGACGGTCTTGTACGGGTGGGTTTGTCTAATCGATCTCGGGTCGGCCATTGACGGTCGGGAACGGGTGTGCTTTGGCTCCGAGACGATTATTCCTTTGTTTGGTCCGGAATGTCATCCTTTGGTGTTATGTAGTTGTTATAAACATCCTAGAAGCTTTGAAAAACCCTGATTACCTGAAAGTGTGTGAATTCAGTATGCCTTGTGTAGATAATTGCTCAGTGCCATTATATTCTGCAATTGGGGCTCTGAGGATGTGTAAATTGTGTTCAACATGTGATTGACTGTTTTTGACAATATCTTTGACGCCATGGGGATTAATATATGAATTGCCTTATGCTTTTGACGACTATCAGATAATGTGGGAAGACTCAATGGAACAGAGAATTGAATATTGAACCGAATTGCAAACCGTAAACTGTTGAATGAATTGAGAACACGTGCATTATGTTAGAAGTCGACTGCATCGCTGTTATTGTGCTTTACAAATTGGTACTATGGGGATATATGAGTTACGCACGTCGTGTGATTGATTGCTTCATTGTTACCTTTATTGATTCGAGAATCAGTATCTGAATCTCCTTATATTCCTGAAGACTTTTGATTGACCTTGGATAACTGTGATGAGTTACTGAACTAAATACCGAATCGGATTGTGTATTGTGGAATTATTGAAGAATGAATTGAACTTTTGTGACAAGAGAATAGACCGAACTTCTATGATAAAGTTAGCTGGCATCCGAAATGAATATGTTGGTGAACTACCTTGAAGAGGACAATTGGTGAATTTGTGTCTAAGTATTTTTCGGGGCCAACAGGTCGAAGCCGAATATCAGATAGTGGCGGAACTACTTCAATCTCTCTATTTTGGAATGGAAATGGGAATATGTGACTACGAATTTCGTTGTGGGACTACCTTGAGCACCCAAGGTATAAGTCCCGTTTGAGTTTTTGAATATAGGATTACTAAGTTGCTTGTCTCCTCCCTGTGAAATTTTCGTATGATGCTTGTAGACTAGCCACTGTTATGTCAATAAGATTGCTCGTTTGCATGAGGTTCCAGTATCTATTGTTTTAGACAGAAATTCTAAAATGTGTTTGAATTTTGACAAGCCTTCAAGAGGCAATGAGAACTGAATTGGGATTTAACACTACTTTCCATCCGTAAATTGATGTATAATCAGAAAGAACTATTTAGACTCTGGGAGAAATGCTCCAAATGTGTACTTTAGATTTTCGGGGAATTGGAAGGATCTATCCATCGTTGGCAGACTTTGCCCACAACGACGGCTTACACTCTAGTTTCGGTATGGCACCATACAAGCCTTGTAGGGAAGAAAAGATAAGTCTCTGACTGATTGAGAACTGAGTTTTGTTTGATTTTGGGGCTAAATAAGTGGCTATCAAAAAGGATTGGAACCGTTGAATGAAAAGTGTTCCGAATTGTGCTTGACTAAAGGTAAATTAAGTTTGGAGGACCAAACTTCCTAAAGGGGGGAAGACTGTAATACCCCTATTCCGTAATATATCAATTGGTCCTTAATGTGAGTATGATTATGTGCTTAATATGATTTTGTGTGCCATTATGTGAAAATACGTGGTTTTGAATTTTTATCTGTTCACCGTAGGAATATCTGTTCGAATAATCTGCTTTGGAAATTAAATTGAAGGCCTTATCGGCCACAGAACCCGAAATTAATTGCGCCATTGTGATTAGCGTAATTTTTAGAGCCTACGGTGAAGTTTAATTGAAAAATTGATTTGGACCAGATTAAGTTGATTAAATTAATGAATTAGTGCCCAATTACTCTATATTATTATATTATGACTTAGTGGGGCACTATACACTCAAATACCCTCTTTATTATTCTTCTTGGCTGAATTAAACTCAAGAAATAGAGAAGGGAGTCGGCTAGAGAGAGGGAAAAGAGGAGAGTTGGGTGTTTGGCTCAAATTTGTGAAGAATTGGAGGATTAAACTCAAGAAATTACTATAGTTTGGAAGATTGAGCCTCTAGGTAAGCATTTGGTCTTGAATTCATAAGTTTGAAATTGTGATCTTGTAAGTTCAAGGGTTGTTTGTGATCAAGAGCATGTAATGAGTTGATTTTTGTTGAGTTTGAAGTCTTAGAACTCATGCATGTAAGAAATTACTTTGAATTTGCATGTTTGAGCTTGAAACACATGATTCATGTAGAGTTTTGGTTAAGGCTCATGTTATAATCACCATTTGTACCATCTAAGTTGAGAATGATGAGCATCTCCCACATGCATGTACAAATCATGGGAGTATAAGTCTTGAATGTTTGAATTTGAGCAATGTTGGTGATGAGTTTGAGTTAAATTGAGTCATACATGTAGACAAATCATGAAATTGAGCTTCCTAATGTTGTAATCTTGTATTGGTAGTATGTTAGCATGTGTAAATGTGTAATTTGAGCCATAACATGCATGAATTGTTGGTTGAAAGTCGAAATGAAGCTCAAGAACACAATTCTGGGTTTTCCAGGATTTTGAGGTCCGCTTGAGCGGGAAACCTGACGCTCGAGCGGGAAATGCATGCTCCCAGTACTTTTTGCAGACTTGATGTCCGCTCGAGCAGGGTAATTCACGCTCGAGCGGGGGAGCTATTTTGACAGGCCTTCCGCTCAAGTGCCTTATTTCATGCTCGAGCGTATTTTTGATGCAACCAGCACTTTTGCAGGCCTATAAGGTCCGCTCGAGCGAGGAAGTCCACGCTCGAGCGTGGACCCTGTTTTCTGAAATTTTGAAAATGCATTATGTGTTCTGTTTTTCCATTCCCTTTCACTTGTAAGCACTCTTAGGCATACATTGAGCATTGTAATTGAGTTAAAGGGATAAGAATGAAGTCTAAAGAAAATGTGAATTTAGAACGGATTGAATTATTTGTGGCCCATACGTGTTATGTGATGTGTAGGGTCAAGCTCCAGGGCAAATCCACAAGCCGATCACTGTGAGTAATATCTGAAATATGTTATTGTCCAATTGCTTACTTCTATGTAAGTTTTGTAAAGTTCATTAATTTTGAATGGTGGACAAGTTTGAAAGGCTTAAATGCCAGTTTGAAATGAAAGTCTGAAAGGCTTAAATGCCAGTTTGATACGACAAGTTTGAAAGGCCTATGAGCCAGTTTGATATGAAAGGCCTATGAGCCAATTTGATATGAAAGGCCTATGAGCCAGTTTGAGATGAAAGGCCTATGAGCCAGTTTGAGATGAAAGGCCTATGAGCCAATTTGATATGAAAGGCCTATGGGCCAGTTTGAGATGAAAGGCCTATGAGCCAGTTTGATATGAAAGGCCTATGAGCCAGTTTGACACGAAAGTGTATATGGGCCGAAGGCCATTTGATATAAATGTGGGCCGAAGGCCGTTTGATAATAAATGTGGGCCAAAGGCTGATGGACATGAATGAATTGGGCCCGAGGCCGTATGATGTGTTTGGAACCTCAGTTACTTAACTTACATATGTCTATGTATGTATATATTAGTTAAAAATGCAAATTGGGCCCAAGGCCGTTTGATGTATATTGTTCCAATGTATATTCTTTATTTGATATTATTCACTGGGTTATCGCTCACGCTCATTCATGTATTTGTAGGTGAGCCCAGAGAAGTCCAAACCCAGCCCCAATGAAGTCTATGTGGAACAACAGAGGTTTTGGAAAGTCAGCCCTCGCGTCTCACGCACGAGACCCGCCTTCGCCTTTTTGTCATTTTGTTTTTATGTTGTCATGTTGGCGAAGATTTTGTATATGTCTGCTTATAGTTTTTATGGGTTGATTTAGTTTTGGATGATCCTGTCTGTACAGAACTTATGTCACTATGTTTCTGTGGTGAGTTATTAACGTACATATGTATGGTTTGTTTTGATGTGCCATGTAAGCACAACTCTATGGACAAAGTTTTAAATTTTGCTTCCCTTTGGCCCCCTTTACTCTGATGAGTTAAGTCTGTTTTGGTTTGAGGTCATAGGTAATCTTAGGATTACTGTCCGGTTATGTCCTTAACCCACGGGGGCGGGTTCGGGTCGTGACACATTCGTTTTCTTTGAAGTGTGGCTGTCCTCATAGAACTTTGGGAAATCCAACTCTCCATTTTTTGCTACCTGTTAACACATCAACGTATAAATCAATGACACTTTAAGCAGATTTTTGCAGACATATTTGTTGCAGACAGATTTGTATGATAACAAAGTTTTTGCAGGCAGATTAGTAGTTTAGACCCATTTCTTTGCAGACAGATTTGTATAGACAAATTTTCAATAACAGATTTTTAAACAAATTTCTGGATAGATTTGGAGATAGATTTTTAGACAGATTTGCAGCCATATTTTCAGACAGATTTGCAGCCAGATTTGTTCATCTGTTGCAGACAGATTTTTAGTTTATATAGAGTTCAAATTCAAAGAGATTATCATTAACATATTTATATTTTTCAGACAGATCTTTGTAGATTTTTTCAAATATATTATCATTAACAGATTTTTGAAAACACATTTGTACCAGAATTCAAAGAGATTTTAAATTAAGATTTGAAAAATTTGTTCCAACAGATTTTTGCGAACACATTTTTCAGATTTTGTCAAATTTTCAATAACAGATTTTTAAACAAATTTCTGGACAGATTCGGAGACAGATTTTTAGACAGATTTGCAGCCAGATTTGTTCATCTGTTGTAGACAGATTTGTACAGGAATATGTGTATTCTAACATGTGTGTGTACAGGAATAATCACTTATAAGATAGCCACTTATAATCACTTCAGATTATAAGTAAGTTTATAAGATAGCCACTTACAGGAATAATCACTTATAAGATAATCATTTACAGGAATAATCACTTACATGAATAATCACTTCAGGGAATAAGATAATCACTTACAGGAATAATCACTTACAAGATAGCCACTTATAAGATAACTAAGTTTATAAGATAGCCACTTATAATCACTTCAGATTATGTGTATTCTAACATGTGTGTGTACAGGAATATCTGTTTTTTGTGAATGTATTTACTTAAATCTTTAGTAACAGACAGTGGATGTTTAGTAACAGAGTGTTTTTGCAGACAGTGGATGTTTAGTAACAGAATTCAACATATATATATGTATCACAACATAACATTTTCATATCCAAACAAATATAATGGATTCAAGTTTAAAAAAAAAAATCAAACTCACCATAGCAGCCATTGCGATAGGAAATGAGCGAGACCCATTGGTATGATTGTACGGCAATTGACTCCTATTACTTTTCCCAGCTTTTGACCTTTTCTAAACATAAGACAAGCAGATAAACCATTTTTTGGTAAATCTTAAGGCATATGAAATTTTCACATAGATTATAGTACTCTATGTAGTCTATTATTTTACCTAGTGAGATGCATCTTGCCATGCCACATCGATCAAATGCTTGCAATCATCTACACTCACCCCTACGGGCGGATGAGCATAGATCTCATCACGTGGAAGTCCCTCTAACAAGTCGAATTGTTGCTTCAAGGTGTACCTCCAATCTTTGTACAACCCATATGCCTTCTTATCAACAATCTCTTGTGCTTGTAAGTCATTGTGGAAATCGTCTCCAATTTGAAACTTATCCTACAAGCATAACAAATATTAATTGTAATCATTAAATAATAGTCTTTCTTATTAGCATACATAATATAATTGCATCTTGTGGACAAGTAATATTAGTTACAAGAACAGCTTGGATGACGATAGCTTTTGTAGTCTCATCAAGATCCAGCCATGACTTCACATCTTTCAAAGGGCACAAGGTTCTAATTTGAATTCCTAACTCGTTAGTTGCTTGAGTGGCGTACTTGCCAGTCATTGCATTCAACCCACAATCGATGTGAACATAACATTTTTCCTCTTTCTTGGCTCTAATTATTTTTTGTATGCCTTTGCCAAGTGTCAGTCCGCGTACACGTAAGGGCTTCGAAGTCCCTGTTAACAAAATAACAACACGAAAATTGGCTACAAAACAACAATGGCAATGGCAAGTGGTAATTGACAAATTTGATACACTTTAATCTTGCCTACGCCACTCGGCTGCGTTTTGGATGGGGCTTGTGTCTCATAAGAATCAATCATTGGTTGGCTAGTGACATGATGAGATGGTCCTACATTTGATCGGACGGGGCGAACAGGAGATGGAGCAACGGGTGATCCTAAAGGAATAGCAGCTGGCGAGTTTGTTTCTGGCTGCGTGAGTGTCTTCTTCCGAAGCTGACCAGTCTTTAAGCTAGGAACCATTTTCCAATCTGCAATAACACAAGTAACCACATTTGATAGTTTGCTTCGACCATATAATGAGTACAAAGCAGAAGGACAGGTACTTGTTGCACTTGCTACTATTTGTTACCTATGGACCTATGGTACAGGAGTTCTTATGGGACTCCCTATTACATGACTTCTGACAAGGGGGAATGTAATAATTTCAGGCATCATAATTATGTTGCTCAGTGGTCTGATTATTTTTTCCCTTAGTTATCTATACTTCCAAGCCTTTGGACCAGATGGTCCTCTTACACACATCATGTGTGTGAATACCATATTGATTGAAACTTTGAAGCTAAATACTGGACCATATTTTTTCCCTATGGACTGGACCATATTTTTTTCCTTAGAAAATTGAAATGAAAACTTCAATAGAAAGTAGACGAAGAAGAAAACTTCAATCGAGTGTTGAATATATATATATCCTTAAAATAGCAAATTATGTACTGATTGAACCCCACTTTCTGGACCACAAAAGCAAATTATGTTCTGCATATATCCTTGAACAATACCACAATTGTAGAAAACAAGAAATATAATCCCCTTGTGTTAAAACTGATATATATTTCTAATTCATGTCTGTATAGAAAACAAGTAAATTTGCCATGCATTTGAAGTGAATTAATACACGGGCAACTTACAGATTAGGACAAATTAAAATTAATAAGTGTGCTAAAATAGGATGAGTGTAAGAGTGAGTGATTACTTCTTGATTCGAGTCAGGAAGTTCTTAGATGACACTATCACTACTGGTATCTCTTTGAAGCCCGATGATTCCTGTCAGCCAGGAAAAATAATAAAAAAAGATTTTTACTTGGCAAATCATAGGGTTCTAAGCATTGTAACATACTCACAAATGCTTAATCGAAGTGAGTTGTTGATTAATTGGTGAATGTTGGCTCCGACTCATCATGTTGGCTCTGCAATGATATAGCAAAGCATTAGACTTCAACACACCCAATAAATCAAATGTATGAATAGAGAATCAAGGACATTCCCATAAATACACATATAATTCAAGTGAAGAAAACAGAAGAATAAGAAGGCACTGGCCAAAACTGGGTTTTGAGAAAAGTAAGACCTGGTTCCATCATCGCTATATGCCATTGCAGTGCACCAAAGTCCAGGGGCATCATAATCCACTCTCGATTCTAAGCAATCATAGAGCCATGCCTTAATTTTCCCATCAATGGCAGTGGAAAAAATAAACTGCAGACAAAGATAAAATAGATCATGAGTGAAACTACCAAGGGACTAAGCTCTTTGAACCTTCCTTACCACATCAGCGAAGACGTGCCAAAAAAATCATTCTTGTGACACCAAAGAACTGATAAGGAAACGGAAAGCAGTTGGCTCTCAAGTATCAGAATTATTCACCATAATATTCTCCTTATAATGGGGGTAGACAGAATATACAGGAGCTTCATGGCCTTAAAATATACACTGCCTGCATCCAACTACAGCATAAGAAAGTAAATAACAAAGGGGAGCTACTGAACAGTACCACAAATGCATGGCAAAATGGTTTAAAACTGTAACTGATATATATTTCTAATTCGTGTCTCAACCCAAATGATATATATTGACATTTCTTCCAGATGAACAAAATCCGATCTATAGAGTCAAACACAATCCTCTCACAAGGCTGGCAGTGGATATGGTTATGATGATGTTGGTGTGAAGGTGTTGGGTAGTGGCAGTGAAGAGGGGGTTGTTGGAAACAGATGAATGAACTAGGACAACATTGGAATTTTTTTTATTATCTATAGAAAGAACAAATGAATGAACACCCAAATATGGAAACAGCTATCCTACGTCAAATCTGAACTGGGACAGCATTCTGCCATTTTTTTTATTTTCCAGTAGCTCCCCTTTGTTATTTGAGGATAGATAGTAACTTCCAAATATATCCGTATATGCTAAACACATGGAAATAAAGCTTAAACATATAGACAATTCCAATGCTTTATTCATATAAGTTCATAAACCTTTTAGATTCATTAACACTGATAACTGTAACATTGAGCAAAATAAATTAGATAAAAACACTTCAATGACCTCAAGGATAATACTCTTAAATCGGTGCTTAAATTCAATAACTTCATTTCCCATGCTAATTACTAAAAAATGAGCTAACAATTTTTTTAGAACAAAGCTGAGTCACCAAAATTGTTCATGAGTTCAAATCATTCAAGCTACAGGTGAAGCACTTGTGTTAAAGTTATGAATCATGCTAACGACGGCCCAATGGGTTTACCAACACAAATTCCTAAGCAGTTTACATATTTTTAGACACTTTCCACACATTCCCCTGCACTTTTCTCACACACATTGAGGCTAATGACAGCCCTTTAGCATTTTCATAAAATCAATGATGCTAGGGCTTAAATAAATAAATAAATATTTTGTTGATAAATAAAGAGTATATTAGGGCTTAAATAATAATAATGAACTCTCATCGGTTTGCCATTGTTCCAGAAACAATTTCAATAAAAACATGAAGTGGGAGAATCATGTTACGAGAATGTCATAACGTTCATCCAGTCAAGAAGCAAGATATAAGAAGCTCATTTTTTATAACAAAAAACTGATTTGATTCCATTAAAACATTTGAAAGTGTACATCCAAAAAATTTTCCAAGAGTGAGATGCCATTTACCGAGTAAAATGCCTATCATTTACTGAGTAAAATGCCATTTAGGCAAATGATAAATTCAAACATTGTCACTTACACTGTGATCACCTGAAGCTGTCAGAATATTAGCATCTTCCTGCACAAATTCAAACCATAACTAATGTTAGAAAATTACAAAAGGAGGCCAAAAAGGAGCAAGACTATTCAACATAGATTTTTTTGTATCTTGGCTATTGATTGCCGCCATTTATGCATAGATATATAATCAACTCTGAGAAAGAAATATCATTCTTTTGTTTATGCATTTTTTTGTATCTTGGCTATTGTATCTTGGCTATTGATTGCCGCCATTTATGCATCACCAATAGTTTATTCTTTTGTTTCATCCCCATTTCTTCTGATTATCTTACTTCCCATATCTTTTAGTTTATTTCTCAATTTAATCAATTTCATGATGGCTTTAAATCTGAATTGTTTCTTGCAAATAGAGTTACATAATCTTTTGCTATTGATATTCCAACTCGTGGACATTCTTGACACTGAAGTTCAGTTCAGTTATGGTTTTATGTAATTTTCATTGCTTCGTTATTAAATAGTCTGCATACCTTCCTCTTTGGAGATGTTTGGTTGATCAACCAAGAGTTGCTGGAGAGCACCTAGATCACTGCCACTGCAGTGATAAAAATTCAAGATATATTCATAAATTCAAGATAATATAACATAAAAAATACATCAAGGATGTGAATTAGAAACAAGAAGAAGCAAATTATTTACATGAACTGGAGAGAAAGAATTTTAATTTCAAGCATTTAATGTGGTAATAAACGAATTTGTCCACATAAACTCATCAACATTTCATGCTCTTTAAACAAGAGAGTGACTGACCATAAAGAAGGTTTACGAATTCCGAGATATAAGGAAGAACTGCAGCGCTTTGCATACCTGGGCTTCAAGGCAAGTGCTGAAAGTGCTAATACAATTGATGCTTTAAGAATGTACCTGCAAACTAGAATTGAGTGAGTCTTGAGAATTAAAATAAAAACTTAATGTTGGCTCTGTAATCTATTAATGCAGCAATCACAACTAACAATTGTTGGAAGATATGACTTTCATTAATGAACAAGTAACATTATCTAAAACCAAGTGCTTTAGCAAATAGCACACTAAACAAACAAAACAAAACATACTCCATTGAGAATAGATGGTGGAAAGAGAAGAACCAAATTATTTGACGAGCAACAAATTTTCTTAAAATAACTATAGAATTTTCATAGAATTTTCATATTTCCACATTTTTCAGATTTCTAGATTTCCAGATTTCCATACTTCATAATAATAGAAGTTTGACGAGCACCAATTGTTCCAAAATAAAATAAAAAGAACTCATTCATGATAGTGTTTTATATCACGACATATTGACATTTACAAAGATAGATCCCCCTTCATTATAATGAGTTTCCTTTGCATTTGTGCACCAATTGAACATTCACATTGCTCTAATTATGACATGAACTAAAGCATGATATACATCAAGATTCTACATCAACATCTGTATCAAAATCACTTTGTAGGTCATATTCTTCGTCTATGTCGTCACCTTCCCTCATTAATCCATCTTCATCATCACAGATGAAGGCATCATCTGTAACACCCTTGGCTTGTACACCTCTGACAGATTGCAACACTTCCATTGGAATAATTTCAGATTCAATATCATGTCAACGCAAAACCACATCATCATCAATAGCCGTAGCAGGTACGACCTCGGTGGTTTTTTCTTGTTGGAACACATCATCAGGTTGTACGACATCCATCTCTGGCACATCCCAAATTCCTCGATGTTGGAACTTTTTTACGACTCTCCAATTGGTACCTAATTTGGTGTCATTAACATAGAATACTTGTTCAACCTGACTTGGTAATACAAATGAGTCATCTTTGTACCATCGACTTGTTACATCAACTGTTGTGAAATGTGGTTCTACACGCATAGTTCTATTACTACCGGTGTTAAACCATTCACATTGGAACAACACAATCCGACGTCTGAACAAATAGTTCAGTTCCCACACTCTGCACAAGTGTCCATAGAATTGTATCAATTGGCCTTCATGCTCCCCTTCCACGACTAATCCACTAATCTGACTTTTCTGACGGTTGTCACGGTCGATAGTATGATAACGGACACCATTACAAATACATCCTGAATATGTGTTCACTAAGCCACTAGGACCATTGGCTAATGACCACATATTATCAGTTGCTTCGGGGGAAACTTGGCTCCGCAATTCATTCATCTACATGAAGAACATGTGTCATGTTACAAGCATGCGTGACATTTACGTAATGTACGATCTATGGTAGGATATGAGAATACTAGCTTACATGATCTTTGAACCATTTAGGGAATTCTTTCTGATGTCTGTTTTCGATGTCGAACGAACCGGCTCTTTGGTGTAACAAGTTCTTGTGCTCCCTAGTTACAAGAAATGCAATTCAAAAATATTTACTAAGATAAAGACTAATCAATTCACAACTTTATGACATTATAAATACATTTGAAGGATTCATACTCTACGTGTTTATCCACTTCTGTGCTATTGTGTAGGATAAACCAATGAGCCAACTCGCGTTCAACTACGGACACATCGGACGCCCTTGTCATTAGACCAAAGGGACGTACAGTTTGAGTGAATACCGCTAACCCTGGGCCACGGTCACCCATGTCATAATTCCTTTCTGGGCGGTTAAACAATGTTTCAACTCCATCCAAATACATTGAACAAAATGTTGTACATTCTTTGGAAATGTAAGCCTCGGCAATAGAACCTTCAGGATGAGCTTTGTTGGCCACAAACCCTTTTAGACGGCCAAGCAACCTAAATCCCAAGCCGATGACAATGTTATACTGCAATCTTTATATCAGCAGTAAAGCGTTAATTAAAATTTGACAGTAATACGAGGGCTGAGTTAATACCTCTCAATTGGGTAAATCCATCGATATTGCATTGGGCCTCCAAGCATAGCCTCTCGAGGCAAGTGAATTGCCAAGTGGACCATGACATAAAAAAAAGCCAGCGGGAAAATCATCTCAAGCTTACAAAGTATGAGCACGATTTGTTCATCCAATTTATGCAAATCTGAACGCCTCAATGTCTTTGAACACAATTGTTTGAAGAAGTTTCCCAACTCAAAAAGTGTCATTCCGATTTCCTTATTAAGGCAGCCATGCATCCCAATTGGAAGAAGTCATTGTATAAGGACATGACTGTCATGACTTTTGAGGCCAGATAATTTTCCAGCTTGAGCGGTCACGCAATTGGAGATATTTGCTGCATAGCCATCAGGGTACTTCATTGATTTCAAGAAATCACAAAATCCATCTCTCTCTTTCACAGACAATGTGTACAATGCGGGAGGCTTTTCAAAGGATCCATTAGAACACCTCTTCAAGTGTAACTCTTTACGTATTTTCATGTCCTCCAAATCTAAGCGTGCTTTGTCAGTGTCCTTGTTCTTTCCATCTATGCTCAAAAGTGTCCCAACGACATTGTCACATATATTCTTTTCAATATGCATGACATCAAGGTTATGTCGAAGCATCAACGTCTTCCAATAGGGCAAGTCAAACATAATGCTTCTCTTGCTCCAATTCAAATTTTGATGTTCATTCCTTTGTCATTTTCGATTTTGTAGGTGCTTTCCATACGGCTTGTAAGTCCCAGAATCAATTTGCTTTAGTATTTGGTCCCCCGATAAGTCCAAAGGTTTGGACCTATGCTCCGTTTGACCATTGAAGAGCTTACTTGTTCGCCAAGTGTGGTTCTCAGGCAAGTGGCGACGAGCACCCATATACCCTATTTTACTCCGTAATCCCTGGGACGATGCATTATTGTTACAATTAGGGCAAGCCAAGTAACCCTTTGTACTCCACCCTGACATGTTACCGTATGCAGGGAAGTCATTTATGGTCCACATTACTGCCGCATGCATTCTAAAAATTTGCCCGTTCGATGCATCATATGTTTGCACACCATGCTCCCACAAATTCTTCAATTCTTCTATTAATGGTTTCAAGTAAACATCAGTGTCTCTTCCAGGTGTAGAACGTCCTAGAATAAGCAATGACATCATGCAATATGGCTCTTTCATGCACTTCCACGGTGGGAGATTGTAAGGCATTAAGATTACGGACCACATGCTATATGATGTGCTCATATTTCCAAATGGATTGAAACCATCTGTTGCCAGCCCTAGCCTTACATTTCGAGCGTCATCAGAAAACGTTGGATGTTGCTTATCAAAGTCCTTCCATGGTTGACCATCGCCTGGGTGCCTTAATATGTCATCATCCACACGCTTTTCATTGTGCCATCTCATATCTGCGGCTATTTTTTTGGACATATATAGTCTTTTCAACCTCGGTGTCAAAGCAAAGTACCACAATACCTTGTGTGGAATCTTTTTACCACCATCATCGTTCAACTTGTATCTACACGCATCACATGTAGGGCATTTCTCCAAATTAGTACTCTCCTTCCAAAATAGTGCATAATCATTCTTGCACGAATGAATTGTTTCATATCCCAAACCCAGGTCACGTAAGAACTTCTTAGCATCATAGAGTATCCATGGAATTGTTTGATCACAATCTGGTAGAATGTCCTTGAATACCTGCATAACCATATCGAATGACTTGTTGCTCCATTTGTTGTACACCTTCACATGAAGCATCTTAATGACGAATGATAACACAGAAAACTTTTCACATGTCGGGTAAACTTTGCGTTGTGCATCTTCGAATAACCTAGTGAACTTATGCAAATCCTCCCTCTCCAAACCATTAGGTTCCTCGTCGGTATGATCATCCATAAGACCACTCACGTAAATTTCTTCCAACATAATAGGCAATTCATCCATGGGCGGATCATCGATATCTGTCATACATTCGCCACTACCTTGACATTGGTCATTTGATACACTAGGACGAGACACGGGAACATGTTCTCCGTGGTGCACCCAAGTTATATACGAAGATGACATTCCTCTTCGGATCAAGTGCATCCACACAACTTGTCTGCTATATTTTGTGCCATTAATGCAATCGACACACGGACACCTAATTTCATCATCTATGCCTACATTTGCCGTAGCAAAATCAAGGAATGACTTCACCCCTTGTTGATACTCTTTACTTGTCAACCTATTATTTATCGTCATCCAATTCTTGTCCATTTTGTCACCTACAACTCATATAAAGATTAATCGAGGAACAAATGAGAACAGGCATTTCAAGTTGAGATATATTATGCTATTTTTCATTCACTGTTTGGCTAGTCACATAAATATGTTTTAGGGTGGGACTTTATGACACGATTTGTTCTAAAACAATGTGTAATTATGGAAGTTAATTTTAGAACTGACCCGTAATTTTGGACCACTAGATAGCATAACTAGTAGAGCACTAGTACTAGTGAAAGCATATGGTCAATAATAGAATGATATATCAAAAGAATCAAAACCATTTTCATGCTCTCAACAGTGTGTGCATGACATGATAAGCATTTTATGGTCACTGAATTGCATTAATAATGCACTCACACAGACAAAAAAATTACAGTAGAACAGACAAAAAAAAAAAATTACACAAACAAAAATTACACTCACACAGCACTAAATTGCATTAATAATATTGCTTTTGGGATGAAATGCACATTTTCATGTAAACAGTCAATGTGGTCTCTTAATTTCCACAATTCAGTCAATGCAAATTGAAAAGCAAAAGTAAGCCAATGAAATTCAGACGCCAGATCCTAAACATTTTGCAAATGGGAGTTCCTACTGTGTCCAACAAAGCAATCCAATCATATGCTAGCCATTACAACTTCACTATCAATGAGCATAACCATAAAGTAGAACTATACAAGGAGACAGCATAAACAGACCAGTTGGTCCACGTAAGGACTGCTGTGTAGGGAATTAAATAGCAATGCAGAATGCTGTGGCAGCAAAGAAGATAGCAAGTCACTCTAAGGCTTGGGCTGTGATGTGAAACTTACTACAAAGAGGGAGGCAAAGGCTAGTGAGATTGCCAAAAAAAAAAAAAAAAAAAAGGAGGAAATTATACTTAAGAGTCAGGTTCGAATAAATTGGATGACTATTTTGATAGATGAGGTTAAGCAAAATGTGATTATTAGCTTAGGCCAATCAAGATGATGTTGAGCAACAACCAAAGAAATTGGTTGGCACTGCATTTTCCATCACTGCAGTCTTAGGGTTTACGTGGCAGAAGGTGTGGTGGGAAAGCTACAGAAGAATATTTGAGACAGAGCAGCCAAAGAAAAAAACGAAGAGAGTATAAAAATTACCTGGTGCTTCCGGGACTCGTAGATAGTGTTGTGGATCTGGAGTTGCTTATGGATAGTTCACAAGTATGTAGAGGTCACTTGTGCTACTGGGGAGTGCTCCACATTATTCTTGAGTGACTATTTCAGACAAACTTCAACGTCTGTCACGTTATAGACAAAACAGAATGTAACGAAACAGGACAGCTAATTAGCATAAAGTAAGCAGGAAAAGAATTGAGCAAAAAAAAGAAGCAAGAACAAATGAAATCGTAGAAAACAATAAATCATGCAGTTGCAGACCAACAACGAAAAGAACAAGAAACATAAGCTATTTGTTTAGGTCCTTCAACCATTTTGAGTGAACTTATTCTTATTTGGCTAGTAAGTAAAGAAACCTGGAGTAAATTTTGTATGGTTAATCCCTAAAATTGTATTTTTGCAAATCCCATTCAGAAGGCAGTGCATGACCTATGACATTTTTTTTTTGGCAATTAAACATTCACACACAACTCTCCAAAAATGAAATTACAAAGTTATTCTTTAAATGAAAGTTCTTTTTTAATCTAAATTTGGAAATTTCTAAAAATATTAAAATTTGCACATGAAACACTTGCATTTGTTCTCCTTTTGGCTAAATAATTATATTAGTCAAATCACAAGTATCATTTACCTTTTATAACAGTTTTGCAGGACACAATGACAGTGAAAGCTTAGTGGTGATCCGTAGTTGTATTCATTTTAAAATATTCATTCAACTTTGAAGAATGATATCAATCTGTTGTTTTATTGATTACATGGCTACTTCAAAAAAAATAAAAAATAAATACATTTTAGCATGCCAAAGTTGCAAATCCCAATGATCAAAATTACATAAACTTTTTATTTTTCGTGTTTTTTTTCCTAAGCAAAATGAGTTCAGTACCTGATTTTATTATGTTTAGATTGACATTTCTGTTGTTTCTGAGTCTCTTATTACCTCAATGTTCTGTATTTTTGGGTTGGTCAATCTCATCTCAGTTCAGAGTATACTCCAACAAAATAAACCCACCACAAAACAAAACAAAAAATTCACTAATTTGTAAATGACCAACTCAAACATGAGTTTTGCTTTTGGGGCTAACAATGAGCTTTGTTTACAGAGATACTAACTATAGACATTTTTATCAATGATGTCCTAAAGATGCTTTCATTCAAGTTAAATTTACAGAGACACTGACCCAGGTCACTCTACCAGTGACCATTTAATTTTTCACTCATCTCTTAGGACCAAAAATATTGGGTGATTAGTGGGGACGAACAATGTCATGAACACCCAAAAGAAAAAAAAAAACAAAAAGAGAAGGGGTTTTAAGCACTTATCTTAGCATTTACAGCTCATGAGACAAAAATTATAGGATGGTCAAAAAGAATGGGCTGATCATAAAAGGCCTAAGAAAACCAAAAAGAAGCATATCTAATTAGATTGGTATACATAGATTGGACCAAATTGCTTGATTCATAGATTGGTATACATACTAGTACTACAAGACATTACCCTAGTATTTGTAGCAAATTGCTTGATTTATCCCAAGCATGTCCCTACTAAATAATTTCAATCACATTTCAATTCAACCATATTTCAATAACAATGCCCTAATTTCAATTCAATCAATCACATGCCCTAAGTTTTCAATTCAATCACATTTCAATAACAATGCCCATAATTTCAATTCAATCACATGCCCTAAGTTTTCAATTCAATCACATTTCAATAACAATGCCCATAATTTCAATTCAATCACATTTCAATAACAATGCCCTAATTTTCAGCATTTCCCTTAAAATAATTTCTGTGTGTTTTCACATTTATACATAACTATATATACATATATATGTATGTATGTGTGTGTGTGTGTTTAAACAGAGACAGAGGCAAAGAGAGTAAAATCGAGAGGGAGATACAGAGAGAGGGAGAGACAGATGAGAAATGGAGGACATACCTGGAAGGGAGTTTGAGGGATGATCCAGCAAGCCTTGCGATGGAGAAAAAGCTGTAGAGAAGAAGGCGGATGCGTGAGTGAGATAGAGAGAGAGCGAGAGAAAGAGGGAAACCGAGAGGCCTCTATGAGAAGGAGACTAACGATCGAGAGGGAGATACAAAGAGATAGAGAGAGGGAGCGAGAGAGAGAGAGGACATACTGTAGACACCCCATTTTTGACCGTCCTCAAGACTTGGACGTCACCGTTGGAACACTCGGTGATTATCCCTGTTTGTGTTCGTTTGGAGTTCTCGGAGGTCTCGGCTACGCGCTTTGCCTCGGGATCTCCGAACTCGACCGTTTTGTGTCTGGTTTTGCACCAAACACTTGTGTTTTGCCTTGGAGGGGCAGGGAATGCCTTGTGAGGCATCCCCACACATCACCGGCAGTGGCTAGAGGCCACCGGCCATGTTTTGTTGCCATCGGCAATGTATATTGCCGGTCGGCACTATTTGTTGCCGGTCGGCAGTCTTTTTTGTCAAAATGACAATTTTAGCCTGCCGACTACTGGTCAGCTGCTTTTGAAGATATTTTAAAACAGCTGGATGGCTTTTTGTTCCCCTCCATACACGTGTATGGAGGGATGCCCTCCTTGTAAGCTTGTTTGACAAGTTTTACAAGATTGTTGCCTATAAGAGAAGGCCTTCTCTCTTGGCATTAGGGTTAGAGAAAAAGTTTTGGTTAGAGAGGTGAGAGGGAGCTCTGGTTTTAGGGTTAGGGTTCAATACATATCCTATCTCTATATTTACCTTGTGGGTGTTTTAGTGTGTTTTAGTCCATACTATTGCACATTAGCACATAGTATTTCACCTTCCTTGGGCTACTGAGGTTCTAAGGGCTTGTTTTTGCTATTTTTGACTGGATTGAAGCTTAAGGAGGCAACAAGACCACCATTGTTGAAGAAAGGCTTCAAGGATAAGAAACTAGTCTTTTATTCCCCATTTTTGCATCCTATTTCTACTTATCTTAGAGCTGTTTTTGTGTTTAGTATATAACATAAAAAAAGGTTCTATTTTTAGGCCCTCTTGATTGTTTGTTAAGAGTGTTTTGTGGTTTGGGTGTGTTTGACCACCCTTAGGCCTTGAAAGGCCCCATTTTTGTGCTATTTTGTGCAAGTTTCGAGACTTTGGTGTTTGGGTCTCTTCACCACTGAAATCTTGAGGGATTTCAGTGGTGAAGATGATGCCTTGAAGTCCTAAGAAGGAGAGGGCCACCCCCTCTCCTTGTTGTCCTTGAAAAGGACTCATTTTGGCCTCTTGAGGGAGCCTTTGTTTGAGTATTTATTGGTCATGCCTAGGCTGTTTTCCATGCTTATTATGCCATGATATAACATTGTTGTGTATTGGTTTTGGTACTCCATGCATGCTTAGCATAGTTGCCATGTAATGCCTCCTTGATCCCTTAACATGCCTTAGGTTGTGTGCCTTTGTTTTAGCATGTTTTAGGCTTAGACTTGTGAAGATTTTGTGCTTATTTTGCCATGATTTAGGTCTGTCTTAGGTTGTTTGAGTCGACCCTAGCATGCATCATATAGCCTCTTTGCATATTTGGCTTGTTGGCCTTAAGTGCATCATTGTATAGCATGCATCACTTGCATTATTTTCAATGGTTTGGCACCATTAGTGGCATCATTTCAGTCCCTAAGACATGCTTGTATGCTTGCCTTGCATGCCTCTTTAATGCTTTGAAAGCTTGTGTTGAATGCTCCATGTTTTGGTCATTGTGTATGCCTTTGATTTTGAGCCACTTAGATGCCATCTAGGAAGCTCCCTTTGCATGGTCTAGGGCTGCCTTAGACCTGTTTTAAGCCTTCTTGGCCTTGTGAGGCTTGGTTGGCTTGGCCATGGTTTAGGTCCCCTTTGACTTGCTCCAAGTACTTGGGCCATTTGCATGCTTTGTTTGGTCTATTTGAAGTTGGTTTGGCACCTTCTATAACATGATTTCAAAGCTTATGTTGCATGCTAATTGTCCGTACTTAGCCTCTTTAAAGTGTGCTTTAGAGTTGCTTGGTTAATGCCTAAGCGTTGGTCCAACTTGCTTGCATGTGTGCATGTGTGTTTAGCCTTCATTTTTGGGCATTTTGGCTACTGTTTTAGGCTTATTTAGAGTTGCCTAAATCATGTTTAAGTCCACCTCTTCATTAGTTTGCATGGCCTTAATGTTTGCTTGTATGCTTGCATAAGTGTCTTGATATGCCATGTTGCATTCTTAGCTTGCATGCCTAGGTTGCATTGCATCTTGCATGCATGCCTTGTTCCTTGATTTGGTGATAGGAATTGGGCCTTGGTTTGTTTGTTTGATTTGCATTTCATTTGAAATGGAAGTTGCACACTTGGTTTTTAGGCCATCATGCATGGAAATGCGTGATTGGTGGCCCGAGAATCGAGGCACATGCCCCTTTGAGTCATAAACATGATAAGGGACTTGGTTGGTGCATACATTGCTTGAATTGTGTTGCCATGCAATTTCTGCCCTCTGCTGCTGTGAGTTGCAGGTTCTGCAGGCATTATTTGCCGGTCGGCAACATATTGTGCCGGTCGGCAGCAAATCATCAGCCGATGGATTCATTTTGTGCCGATGATCACGTGCCACAGCCGGTGGCTATTCTATTCAGCCGGTGGTATCCTCCAGTGTCCTGAGAGGCATTCCTGAGACTTTGGCAGTTTTCAGAGGAGCAGAGTAGGGAAAACAGAGGCAGACTATGCATGGCAGTGTGATTCCGAGCAAGTCCCGAGCATGCGCCGCATCTGGCCCTCTTCCCGAGGCGGTTTACTGTTTTAATTAGATTAATTAATTTGTTTAATTAATTTAATGGGTTTGTAATATTTAATTAGCTTGCGTAGTTAATTAATTTGTATATTCTTTTGGTCCCTCCGAGCGAGGGCGAATCTGTAATAAGCGTGTGTGAGTGGTGTGTATGTCTTCCAACCCCCACTTCTTTCTTCCTTTTTATTTACCTGCTTATGATGGTAGATTAGGGCACGTTTAAATTAGCATAACAGTATGATAGCATGCGTGCATTCATTCATCTGTTTTGCATATACCAGGCTCGGTACATCACGCTAACAGCATTGTATTTTCAATTCCAAATTGAATACGTACATCGAATGATTGCATTTCACATGCCATTTTAGGGTTAGCCGAGCCTATCCTAATTACATGCTGTATGCGATGCATTAGTCACTCCAACATGAACTAGGACATGCATGTTTGCTAACTAGTTTATTGTTTTGGCACGGAGTACACTGTAAGTATTTATGCTTTAGCATCTCGCATGCATGTGAATGTTAACATGACAGTATGCTTACCATGCGGCTAAATGCTTACATGAAATAAACTGCTTGAATGCCTGTGGGTGGAGGTTGGATTGTTTGAGTTGGAAAAACTCGTTGAAATCCGTGTTTTAGCCTACTTGCGAATAGCAAATTCCAAAGCGTTTTCAAAACCAACGGATATGCAATGCTTATTTCCAAATTAGGCGATCTAGTCTATACTTGTTTGCTGTGCGCATAACATAATAATTCTAGGCTAATAATCGGAATAAGAACATGTAACGTCTTCAAAATCGGATATCACGGTTAGTAGAGGCCGGTCTTCGGACCGGGCCAGAGGGGGTGCTCATAGCTGACATTCCCCGATCGTACCCAAGTTCCCGAGCCGAGGCAACTTTGGTGATGACGGACACGTGGCCTTTGGCACCGAGTCAGGGTTTCCTAAATTCCCCCATTAAAAAATATTTAGGTGGCGACTCTGTATCTGGCAAAGCAGTCCATGTTTGGCACTTCTTTTCAAAATCTGTTTTTCTTCAAAAACGATTTGCCAGAGTTGGACTCTTTGGTTCAGATTAAGAACCGCAACACAAACAAAAAAAGGGAGTCCGAACTGTAGCGTGAGCCCCCCCCGCGGGCGTGTTACAGTTTCTGGCGACTCTGCTGGGGATTTAGAGAGCTTGACTCGAACTCGTGATATCCTGTTTTGATTTCATTTATGTGTCTCTTTGCATTGCATGTGCATTGGTGCGCCTAGGACACCGTGTTTGCCATCTGCCATTCCTGAACGGTTTGCCGGAGGCTTGTCTTGTCAAGGCATGACCATAAGGCTGACCGGTTGTGGGCTCTGACAGCATGGGAACACAAACCCCGGTTTTGCCGGGGCACCCTTTTTGACCATTCGACCTAGTGCATATTCGGATCCATAGTGACCATTCCAAACTAGGACAGGTTGCTTACCCAATATAGGTTGTTTGAAACTGCTGTGTGCATAGTGAAACCCTAGCTCCTGACAAAAATAAGACAGGGAAACCCTACCCCAACATAGGGGTGTTTTGGCTCTCCTTTACCTGCTATGTGCTTTTAGAGTATATCTCTACAGGAACACACATGTCAGTTTGCGAGCTTGGTTATCCGGCCTAAGGGCACCAGTAACAGTATTTTGGAGAATCAGTTATGTCTGCGGGCATCAGTTCAGTTTTGAACAGTGATTCTGGGTAACAGTGATCAGTGGTAAAGTGCGGTTGTTCGGCTACCCCTGTGTTTGAGCTGTTTGGGGCTGAAATACTGCTTGTTTTCCGTTTCAGTTCAGAGATTCAGAGAGTTGAGCCAGAATAGCTAGTGTTTTCTTCTTGCTGAGGCAGAACTTAGTATGATGCAGAATTCAGAAGAGATCGTGGTCATGACGGCCGCGTTAGATCAGGGAATCACCCCACATAGCGAAACTACTGTTGATATGCCGCATCCACCCAGATCGCCGGTTACGCACCCGGTCTGGGCCCCCCAGCTATATCAGGCTTGCGAGCCTACTACATTTGAACTAATGGGGATGATAGGTGATCTCCAAAGATCCGTGGCGGATCTCGCCTATGGAATGTCAGCTTCGCCGCCAGCTGCACCGTACGCCGGGAGTTTTGTACCCCAGGAGCCCCCGTTGTTGGGGCGAATTGTGATTGAACTAAGTCAACCGGAGATGGCCTCCAACTATGGCAACGATGCACCAACATCAACCCAAACCCTCAATCAGGCTGAGGCCAGGGGTAAGGACAAAATAAAGGCGGATGCCGATCCCATCGAACAACTGCTGTGGGCAGTCGAGGCTTTGAAAGCCAGGGGGATGAACAAGCAACAGGTATCTGCAGTTGTGACAAAAGCCGTGGAGGATGCTTTCCCCACTCCACCTGAGGGTAGCTCTAGTCAGTCAGAAAACCGGGACAGGCCCCATCATGCCGGAACAGTTCCTCCCATTCCCAAACCTGCACCCGGGAGATATCAGAAAGCCAAGGCGGCACCTGCCGACCCTTTCGCTAGTGCATCTAGCAAGAGTGCTCAAGCTTCAAAGTACCTGCCCCGGGGGCGCAGGGTCTTTCATGAACTCTACATGTCTTTGTCAAGGGCACTCTTGATTTTGGCCAAGAAGGGACATCTTACACCCCTTGAGCCTACGCCACTCCCCAAACCCCTTCCAGCAGGCCATGACGCCACTCAGTACTGTGCGTACCATCAGCAGACGGGCCACCCTACTGATAATTGCTTTCGCCTCTGTCATGAGGTACAGGATTTGATTGACAATGAGGTTATCCTCCCGCCCACCTCAGCAAAATCCGTTACTACCCAATTGCTGGATTTTGAGGACACAGATACTGCGAGTATGTGATCAGAAGGTGAACCACCTGCGGGCGACGTCTGATATTTTTGATGTGGCGTCTGGCACGCATTTTTGAGCATCTGCGAATGCTAATTTTGTAAGTTCTGGCTTGGGTGTCGAGTCAGTCTTTTGTTTTATTTTGAGTCTGTCTCATTGTCTTGAGTCAGTCCTTTTTGCTTACGGGTCGGTCTTGTTGTAGCAAGTCGAGTCTGTCTTGTATAGAATACCAGGTGATTCCGGGGTTGTTGCCTCGAACACCGGTTTTGCCCTATAATTACCTTTTTTGTTTTCCCTTTTGAGTCTGTCTCAGTTAAGGAGCCAGTTGCAATCAGGGATTTGGAATAAAACAGCTGCGGCTATCTTGTTTCCGTGCTCGCTTTCAATTTGAGCTAGTTGTGCCGGAGGATGCGAATGGAACGGCAGCACTTCTATCTACTCGCTTGAGTCTCAAAACTCGTTGTAATGGCCTAAGTTTTTTTTTAAAAGCCTTTTGAACACTGTGGTGATGAAAACGAAGAGGAAGGAATTCCTCGGGTTTTTGTAAAAATTTTGATCATTTTGAGAAAAAGAGGAGCATGCTAAGTTTTTAATGAATGAAATCATGCTTGTCGGCATGAGTACTGAGGAAGGACCCTGGCTTGATCCAGATTGGTTCCACACTATCTTCAGCGCGAGCGATTTGTCGCTTTCTTAAAAACTTTCAAAAACAAAATATTTTGCGCAGTCCAGTGAAGACCTGTGTGGAATCGCTCTTGAGATTGTGCAGCCTAGGATCGCTCTCAGCCTCAAGATTCGATTTATCTGTTCCAGACCTGGAATCTGTTCAGAACATTCAACAGCCAACCGCCATGTAAAGCCCGTGTGGCCCAATTTGAAGCAGCCCTCGAGCAAGAGGCACCAAACTCAAATCAAGAAGATCAGATCTCACCGGAAGAGGCTCGTGAAGCAACCGTGATGGATCCTTCTGCAAATCGACACAACAGCTATTCTCTTGTGTGCAGGGAGGCTTCAGATCTCAAAACCATTTGGCATGGGCTTGCTACACTTTTACCCTTTGAGAGGCTCGCTGGGCTGAAAACCCAGAAGGGCGACCCAGGCAAAAGTTAGAGCAAAGAAAAAAAAATACAAAATACAAAAGCAAAAAGAAGAAGAAGAAGAAGAAGAAAAGAAAAGAAAAGAAAAAAAAAAGAAAAAGAAATCAAAGAAAAAAGAAGAAAAGAAATGAAAAGAATTGAAAATGAAAAGAAGAAAAACAAAGCTCGCAAGGTCGAAAACCTGCAACAGGCGCCTTGGCAAAAGTTAGGGCCTAAACAATGAAGGTTAAAACACCCGAGTGTACCTTAACCGGAACTACGTAAGGCTTGATTCCCATGTTTGGGATACGTAGGCAACTTCATCCTGAAGTCCAGCCCCCAACGCTTTCATAGCGTCTCAGTCCATATAATGGTTTTGATCACCTCCGCCTCCCCTGAATCCAATAGTTCGGTTGTGACATCCGGAACTATGCAGTCAACTTCCTCTTGAAGTCCAACCACCAACACCTTCCAGGTGATTGTGTCCATATATTGATTCAGACCGTCTTCGTCTCCCCCGCGTCCGAAGATCCGATCATCATCCACAAGGACTGGCTTACAGCATGCCGTGGCATCATCCAAACAAGGGGCAACTTTTCGTTGCCACACAGTGCCATAAGTTGCCCTGAGATTGCCGTCCAAACCAGGGGCAACTTTCCGTTGCCGTATCCCCCTTCAAGCAAGGGGCAATTTTCCATTGCCTCTGATCCGAGGTTGCGCATCTCGAGGGTGAGTTCCGCGCTCGTTGAGCATTGACTGTTTGCAAAAATAGTTTTTTGAAAATTTTTACTGAGGTTGACTATTTTCTCGAAAACTATTTCATTTTCCAAAACTGGACCATTTTCTTGGACCCAAAAAGGAGAATTTCCAGTGCTCACATCCTGACTTGCATGATTTTCAAATAAAAAATCGAACAAGTATGTTAATCCGACTCTGATTTTGGTCAAAACCGTTTTAGAAAACAAAAATGGTCAAAGTGATGAACTAGGGGCACAGTTGGGTCGGGTGTTCTGTCTTTTCCCCGCCATCAACATACTTGCCAGAAAGGCACTCTATTCGCCGGAAGAAGCTTTCCCTATCTGGAACATCGACTAGGCGTCACCAGAAGAAATAGCCGTGAGCTAGCAGTGTTGGGCGTGAACCCACGACTTTCTATTCATCTATCAATTACCCAGGGGAGGGATTGAAAAATGAGAGATGAAAGAATAGAGAGGTGTAAGACGAGAGAAAAGTAAGGAGTAGGGTTTCGAAAAAAAGAGCGAGCCTGAGGGCCGAGTGATGTGAGAATCACAAATCAGAAAGGGTGGGAACAAAACCCGGAGGAACTGGCTCCTCGTGATCTGAGGTCTCTTATTCTTGTGAACGCGTCCGTGAGTCGTGTTTTCCGTTTTGTTTTGTTGTAACTCTTGTCTCGAGTCCCTTTCGAGCGTGTCTCGTTGCGTTTAGGTCGTGTACCTTTTTGTATGAGTCTTTCCCGCTGTGTTCAGTTTAGGCTCGATACCCAGGTTGGAAACCCTTCTTTATTTAAAAAAAAATCGCCCTGTGCTCAGAATGCTGTGCCCTTCTCCACATCCATGCGAAGCAAAAAAAGAAAAGAGAAGGGATAGTTTGGGACATCCGAGTCTGTTTCAACTTCAACCGTTTCAGCCTTTATGGTCCGTCTTGTCAGATTGGGCTGTTGGTTCAGGATTTGTTGTGTGCAGGATGAATCGAATGCTGTGTTATGGGCTATATACAGATCAATCCCCAGCAGATTAATCCCCAGCGGAGTATGGGCTGTGTGTTCAGATTAAGCAGTGGTTTGCTGGGCATCTGATTATTACAGTGCAAGTGTTCAATTTTCAGACAACAGATCCATATCATGTACATTTGAGGTGTAATATGATGCAATGCGGTGCAAAGTATGAAATACGCAAATGTAACATCTTTTAGACAAAAAGTTTGTTTCATTTCATATCATCCTTTTCAAGTACATAGTTTTGAAGAAAAAAAAAACCTGCCTGCGGCAGTACAAGGTAATCCAACTACCAACAAAAGAAAGAAAAGTACAGAAAAAAGAAAAGCAGCAAAATCTGCAGCAGCATCAGTGGTCTTAGGCCTGAGGGTCTGTCCTCGCCCTCTTCCTGGGCACGAGCCCAGGAGCATCGTCGTCAGCACCATCATCTGAATCTGAGCCCGAACCGTCTCCGGTCTCCTCCTCAGATGACTCAGCCTCAGCCTCAGCCTCAGCCTCTGCCTCTGCCTCGGACTCGGACTCATCATCATCGTCATCAGGAGCAGGCGCCCGAGAGCTGCTCCCGACATGAGCATGCCCTCCCCTGGTACGAGGACCTGTAGTGCCTCATCTCCCTCCTCGAGTAGGAATAGAGGGCCCAGCCGGAGCACCCCCTATAACAGGAATCTGGAACGGGGCCTAAAAAAAAAACATGAATTGCAGATGTATCAGTATACTAAGCAAGATGAGAGCAGTATACCAGTGCAGAATGCAGTGTATGAGTACAGTGTGTGGATGCCGTGAGCAGTATACCAGTGCAGAATGCAGTATATGAGTACAGTCTGTCAAGTGCCGGGAAGATTGTATATCAAGTTTTGTTGTATTGTGCATCAGATTGTGTGAACAGTGTATGGTGTGAGGCTGTGGTCAGGAGAACATACCGGGATACTGTAGAAGGCCAGGAGGTCGAATGTCCGATGTCGCATCCCCATCAAGGAGGCACTCAACTCCAACGCATGCCGGGTGTACTCGGGGGAAGCCTGCAAAAATGTTAGATACATCAGTATTCTGCAGAATATGCTATGAAATCAAATGATCAATGCAAGATGCAAAATGTGGTGGTACATACCGGAGGCAAGCCGTGGAATCCAACCAACTCGTGACCAGCCGGAGGAGGAGCGATGGGGATCTGATAAGTCTCCCCACCCTGCCCTCGGCATGTCATCGTGGAGGAAAGTGCTGGCCAGCTAACCCTCTGTCCTCTCCGAACTCCACTCCCGCCATGAACTCGGGCCGCCCACGACGCTCCCGCCCCCGCTCCTGTCCCAGCTGCCGGTGCCGCTGGCCTCTCCCCCTCAGCTCGTCGACCGCTGCTCAAGGGTCACATGATGTAGGTCTGAACGTACTCGGCATAGTCGCCCTCGCCTCTGTGACGCTCCTCGCCCCAGCCAGCAGTATACTCCTGCAGCTGCTCAAGGGAGAATCTCTCTGTGTGCCTCATATGTGCAGGAGGAGGACCTGGAACTATCTGCTCCGGTAAAGCCAGGGTCTGACGCAAGAAACGCTCACCCAGGTACCAGGCCCGACAGACCGGGCCCTCCAACAGAATCCGGCGGCGGGAAGTCTCTGCTGCGCTCTCATAGTGATCCCTCACCATGGCTGGCAACGGAGCCCAAGGCCGCCAGGTGATCTGCGGATACAAATGCAGTTTGTTATCTGTCTATTATCAAAAATACAGTGCAAAGCAAAGCTTAAACAAACTCTAAAGTGGAACATACCTCCGCGGCAGTGATGGTGTCGAAGTAACGGCGGAAGAAGATGAAAGTCTCCCGAGGTCTCCGGACGCACCTCACATCGAAGCGGTGAGAAAAGAGGACATCTAGTGGGATCTCCACATCAGGCACTGGGGCAAGCCTGGGAAAGTAGGCGTACACCCACAACTGCAGAGCACATATCAGTATGCTTATCAGATAAAGCAAAATACAGAATAAAGCAAAAATAGCAAAACCGTGCGTTGTGCAGTGTATTATGCAGGGTGTACAGTGTGTCCAGTGTACAGTCAGTGTAAGGCAGAGTATGGGTGTGCCGAGTGTACAGTATACAGCCAGTGTAAAGCAGACTACAGTGTGTGCAGTGTACCGAGTACAATACAGAGTACAGAAAGCAGAAAAGCAGAAAACAGAAATGTAAAAGGGGAAGAAGATATACCTCCCAAGCTCGCCAGTAGCCGCCAAGAAGCTGTCCGCTGAGGTGGGAGGAAGAGCTCATGTAGCCGTACAAAGTGGCCAAGCCTGCGCCCCCCCAGTCGTAGTGGCGGATCTGCCTGACGTCCACTAGTGCGCTCAACAGACATAGAGGCACGGTGTTCGCCCGGTCGGCGAAGAGAGTCGTCCCGAGCAAGAACATAATGAAGCCCCGTGCGTACTGGTCTACCTCCTCTGGGGTCATCTGTGGCTCCTCCGTCAAGGGTGGCTGAACCCTAAATTGGCTCTCGAACCAGGAGTATCGAACAAAACCTGCCCGAGCAAGGGGTGGCTGAGTGCCGAGCAGGTACAACTGGGCGGCGTCCCACTCACCCATATCTGTGTCAAAAGGGATCGGATCACCCCTTACCCCGATGCCAGTGAGCATCGAGAAGTCATAAGGGGTCATCGTCATGTCCCCCGCAGTAGAGAAGTGGAAGGAGTTGGTGGTATCCCACCACCTCTCCACTAAAGCGGCAAGCAAAGGCCTGCAGGTAGTGAGTCGGGAGAGCCCCCTGCAGAAGATGCCGAAACCCGCCTCATCGACGATCTGACGAACTGCACCGGGGAGCTCCAGATACCAGTCCCGAGCAACGACGTTCCTGTAATGACCCGGAACTGTATAATGTAATTATTGGTAATTAATGATGTGTTAGTATAATTTAATTGAAGATTATCTATTTGATTTAGAAAATTATCTGTTGAGACCACGACTTCGGGACTGAAATCGAAGACTGTAATGGGTTCAGAAAATGAAATTGAACACGCCTATGTGATACCGGGAATTTTTAGAACCATTCGATGAAATAAATTGAAGACTGAAATTTATCTGATTTGCTAAGGTCTGTTTGGCTCACGTCATTGACACAAATGATTATTTATATGGGATGGTAAGGGCCTTGTTTGGCTTAGGAATTTTGGCACAAATATGTTATATGCTATATAGATAAGGATGCATTGCCTTTTTGACTCATTTGACTCAACAAAGAAAAGGAAAAATCTAGAAAGAGAGAGAGAAGAGAAATCGTGGGTGAGGGAGAGAGAGAGAGACCAAGAGAAGAAGAGTAAAAGCAAGAGGGAAATCAAGGGAAATCAAGCATCAAGGTAAGAATCTCTCCTATTTTCTTGAAATTAAGTTGAATCTTTTGTGATCTCATGGCAAGTAAAGGAAAGGAAAGGGGAATTATGTTGAAATTGAGCATATATAGCATGATTCAAGTTATATTTGGTATATTGAGGGAAACCTCCATGGAAGTAGAGCTATGAAGCTTTAAAGTGCATGAACATGGTTTTTTATCTAACTTCATGGGTTGATCTTCTATATGATATATTTGAGTTTTGATTGAAGATGTAATGAGTTAATTAAAGTGTTAATCAAGTGTTTGAGAGGTTGTATTTCATATATTAGAAGTTGATTTTGTAAAGAAGAGATGGGAGTTTGAAAGAGGGAAGAAGAACCAGAGTTTCGGAGTTTTGCTCTGTCCGCTCGAGCGGAAGGGAGCATGCTCGAGCGCAGAAATCACCCTCCCATAAGTTTTTGGCAAGTTGAACTGTCCGTTCGAGCGGGCAGGTGGGCGCTCGAGCGGGAAGGCATTTTTCAGGAAAAGTTTGGGAAGTTGTTCTTTATGATTTTAACATGTGAATTACATCATTTAGCATCTCATGAGCATGAAATGAAGTAAAGAATGAATGAAATGACATGAATAAAAGTAAAGGAAAGAAAGAGAGGCATGAATGACTTAATGCGTAATGATAATGAATGTTAAAACTGTTTATACTGTTAATTGCAGGACAAATCCCGAAGACCGTGCAATCGGT